>OY997593.1:38455110-39055110 GCA_963921825.1 Erodium maritimum | reverse complement strand
CCTATTTACACCTTACTTGACACTATACTTGTCTCATGCCTTTAGTTGGACAAGTATGGGTTTTGTTATGTTTAAGTCATCTTTTTTCAACATAACAAACACAAGACAAGAATAGGAAACACAACTTCTCTCCCCCTTCCCTTGCAATTTCGGGTTTGGCAAGTTCCCACCTCCATTTTTGTGTTCTTGAGTCCTCAAAGAGAAGAACTACGTGGCTTTGATTCCCATGTGGATACGTAGGCGTCTTGGAGACTCAAGCCAATCATTCGTTAACCGGTGTTCTTGTTTTGGTAAGAAATAGTGCTGAATTTTTCTCTTGTGAATCTATTCTTTGTTAGTTGTTTCATGGTTTAATCGTCTCTTGGTTTTCATTGATTTTCCGCTGCGAGTTGGTTCATCTCCAACCCTACCTCGAGACCCAACATGCTAATAGTTTGGGCGGACAGTGCTAATAGTCCCAAACTATTAGCACCGTGCTGCGCAAACTATCAGCACTAAACGTGCCACGTGTCAGCACCTGGTGAGTTCGTAGTTTGCACAATAAGGGTGGTTTTTACTGGATAGCTACCCTATATATATATATTGCGAAATACGAATCTATCCCAGCCTTGAAATCGCATGTAAGCATAAGGCAAGGCTGAATTTTTTTATATTTTTTTTTCACCAAGTTTCTTATTTTGATTTTTCCCGTTTCGTTTGAACTCCGATTTCATTTTTTCTTCCGCCAATTTTTTTCTTTTTTCAAGATCTATCTATCAAGTAGCATATTGAGTATGTTTTGAAGCAAGAAAAGACATGTACAAGCAAAAACACAAATTGTTAACCGTGCACTAATGTATGTTTTTACATCTGCATTTGTATGAATAAGCTAATCTTAATGTATGTTTTTGTATATATGTTTTTACAACTGCATGTTTTTAAATTTTCAGTTATATATGTACGCTGAACTTAATGAATGTTTATGCAATTTTAAATGTATGTTCTTGGCATTTTCATTTGTATGTGTAAGCCAACCTTAATGCATGTTGTTTCAGTTGTATGTATACGCTAAACTTAATGTATGTACTTACTATTTTCATTTATATGTGTATGTATGTTTTGTACGTGTAAGTTAATAAATTAAGATTAGCTTAAACATACATTAAGATTAGTTTATTCATACAAATGCAGTTGTAAAAACATACATTAGTGCACGGTTAACAATTTTTGTTTTTGCTTGTACATGTTTTTTTTGCTTCAAAACATATTCAATATGCTACTTGATAGATAGATCTTGAAAAAAGAAAGTTTTTGGCGCAAGAAAAAATTAAATCGGAGTTGAAACGAAGCGGGAAATATCAAAATAAGAAACTTGGTGAAAAAAAAATAAAAAAATCAGCCATGCGAAAATCGCAGCCCTTGGGCATTCTACGATTCCAAAGTTAGGATTAATTCGTATTTCGTATATAAAGATTGGTTTGTACCTATATATATATATAATTATTTCCACTATTTTAATTTTATCTTTGAACTTGGGCATCAAATTGAAACCCGACATTGAGCGACCGGTGTCCATAATTCACAAGTTTATAATCATTAGATTGATATTGTTGTAAAAAAGTTATATAATGTATTTGATCACAAAAAAAACAATATTTTGTACTTCGAATCGAGAAAACGATCAAGAAAATTTGTGTTATCCTTGTCTTAGTATTATATAAAGGGTAAATTATCTACCCCTAACTTTTTTTAACTGATACCTATCCCGATGTGTAGTTATATGACAAATAGCCCATTTTTCTGTTAACTTTTTTCTAAAATGACGAAAATACCCTCAACCACACTTCAATAATTGTTTTTAAAAAATTATTTAAAAATCACTTTTGTTTTATATTTATATATATATATATACTTACTTAATCACTTCAGTTTTATTTATAAAAAAAATATTTAAAAAATCACTAAGGGCGTTTTCGTCATTTTAGAAAAAAGTTAACAGAGAAAAAGGGTCTATTTGTCATATAACTAAACATCTGGGTAGGTATCAGTTAAAAAAAAGTTGTGGATAGGTATCAGATAAACGTGATAAGTTAAGGGTACATATTTGTAATTTATCCTTATATAAATACAAACAATGTAGCGCACATGAAAAAATTAACTTGCTATAAATAATTAGTTGACAATAGGTACTAAGTACGTTGATAACAAAAACTATTTAATTTAATTATATAAAGCTATATATAATCAGTTAAAAAGTGTATATATATTTTCTAATCATACATATAACACAAAAACTCCCTAGCTGAGTTGGTAAAAGGCACAGCCTTTGGTGCCATGAGGTCAGGGGTTCCGAACCCCATGGTGTGCGCGCGGGCTGGCGGAGCGGTGTGGCGGGTCGGGCGGGTCTGGACGCGTGCGTGGCGGGTCCGGCTGGTCTGGTTGGTGATGTGGGCGGTGACGTGGCGGGTGATGTGGCGAACGCTGGTCAGATTGATATTTTTTTTATTAATCTATTATTACACTTGGGTGACGGATACACTTGGCTGACAGATTGGATCCGTGGCTAGGGTGACAACCTTGGGTGACGGATACACTTGGCTGACGGATTGGATCCGTGGCTAGAGTGAAAAACTTGGGTGACGGATTGGATCCGTCACCTAAGTTTTTACCCTACCGACGGATGTACGCATCCGTCGGCCAAATACTTGGCCGACGAGACTTGGCCGACGGATGCATCCGTCACCTAAGAACTTGGGTGACGGATACGTCCTCTTAGATGATGGATCCAATCCGTCTCCCAAGTACTTATTTGCAGTAGTGACATTTACTCGGTGTATCTGAAAATGTGAACTTGAAATGGAACAATTCGGGATGAACTTTTAGTTAGTCAATTATATAGGTTTTATTTTGAAATCTTTTAATACTTATATTCAATTTCTATTTTTCAAACTTTTTATACATTGATAAAAAAACCGTTTTACGGATTAAGTAAAAGTATATTTGAGTTAGTTAATTAACTTTTGTTTTGCTTAAATAAAAGTTTGATGTGTTATTATTTGTTGGGATAATTGTGTTTGACTACCCTACCCTATACATGGATTTCACTTTGCTACTTTAACGTTTGGAGATTATACCTGCCTACTTTAAGGTTGACAAATTTTAACACAATTATCTTTTTCATTTAACTATGTTAACTTTTCTAGCAAAATGACTGAGGTTGAAAACCTATAAACACAAAGAAACCCAAATTTCACAAAACAAGAACATCTTCGAACACCAACACATACCCACACTGTTAAACCGAGATTTGATTTTCCTATCACTTTCCTGTTTCAGATTATTTTATCTTCCTTCAAATTTTGTCTGTAAATCCGATAGTAGAATCGTCAGTAGTCCACGATTTGGAATTCAGATTTAGGTTTTTGTTCAAAATTCGGTCTTGTAATGGAATTTAAAATATGAAAAGGTACGAGTTTGTGAAGGACACGGGAGCTGGGAATTTTGAGGTTTCTAGGTTGACGAGGAACAAATTTGGTTGTGCAAATAGATTTATAACTCGAGATCGATTTTTTTCATAGATTATGAACTGAGAAGCTTTGATGGAGGATATGAGTCACAGTGGAGAGAGCACTGGCGTGGGAGTGGGTGGAGGAGGAGGGTTGCGCCCCCGCACACGGAGTTCCGTCCTCCGACGATTGCTGCAGATCTGATGTTCGGTAAAATCCTCCGGTTGTTGACGTAGATCTCGTCCGACGAGTGTTTTTATTTAGAGGGAGAGGGGAAAGTTCTTATGGAAGATGATGCTGAGATTTTGAGATAGGGATGAGTTTGGAGAGAGAGAGAGGTTAGGTTATGTCAACCTTTAACGAAGGGTAATTTTGGAATTTTAAACAAGTGAGCAGTAAAAACGGACAGAATTCTACGGAGTAGTTACCATTGTTAAAAATCGTCAATGTTAGAGTAGTCAGCTGTAATTTTCAAACGTTAGAATACTTAAGTGAAATTTGTGTATATGTTAGAGTAGTCAAACATAAATATCCCTCATCAACAATGGTTTTGTTGGGATCTCCTTTTTTTTTTTGAATGAAAGGTGCAAACTTTATTAATGATAGGAAAGAAGATTCACTATAACGAACAAAGTCCCAAAATGTCTTTGATAAAAAAAACTATAAAACATAATGACCCGTAGGAGACGGTTTTAAAGAAGCGTGATAGTTTGATGAAATTAAAGCGCATAAACTGAGGAGAACAGCTCAAAGTAGTGCCTAAACGCTGTTTGATGCCATAGAGAAGACTCTTTTCGTTGTGAGGAGGGTGATCGAACTTGAACTCGATAGTTTTAACAGGAGGTGAGGCTTAAACCAGAGACCCCTCCTTATATAGGTCCATGTAGCCATAGGCATCTAACATTCCTTTTGGCGGGACTATTTTCTATCCCTCTTTGGGTCTTCACGAGGCTCCCCTACTATGTATCTCTTGTGGCCCTAGCTCATAGATGGGCTCGGAGGGTCCCAGATGGGACAGGCAGCGTCACAGATGGGACAAGCCATGAAAGCCTGGTCCATGTGTCGCGGTTGTCCTCTGGGGGTAGTGTTTCGAACACGGCGTGTTCCCTCACCCTTAATAGGGTATTAGATAGCATGTCCGGGGTTACAATTGGTCCCCTTCCTCGAGATGACGAGGCCTTAAGTAAAGTGTCTGAGGTTAGAGGTGTGAACCCAAGGGCGGTCCTGATGTCACCGTCCCCCAATCCGTAGCATATGTCTTCTCGAGCTTGTTAAGCTTGATAAACTCCTAGAGAGAACCGTCGAATCTCAATATCCCTTATGTCTCCAACTCACAATCACGGGCCACATGGACAATCCGGCTGTAGTTGTAAAAAAAAGTTGGGAGTCAATCATAGGTCAGGGTGATCCTAATTGGCTCCAATAACTCCTGAAACCTCATGACTATAATCCGGCAAAGGGGTCGGTATAGTTCCATGTAGAATCGGATCTTGGTAGTCCCGCCCCAACACATGCCCTACTAGTCACTAGGTACATCCACACACTCCTCTAGCGTGAATTCTTCGGTGGCATTTGTATGGACCGAATGCGGGAAACCCCTTGCATGCACCCATAGTTGGATCTGATCCAACTTAGGAAGGTCCTGAACTAACGGGTCCACTATCCCCCCCCCCCCAATAGCATCATATACCCATTGAAGAACCAAAGATCGTTGTTACGAACCTAGGTCCTCACCTCCTAAGACGTGAAGTAAAAGCCATAGTTCACGGGTTCCAACTTCTTGATCACTAATCTTGACGTTGAACGCCCTCATGCTCGTGTGATGATCGTGAGCATGAAGTCTTTACGAGGTGGTTTTGGCGAAAGCAGCCTCCCCATCATGTCATACTGTTGGCTAGCAAGGATCATAGGGTTCGCCGGAGTGTAGCGCACCAGGACCTCTATCCCATCCTCATCGACGAAGGAGCACGTCGAGCAACCAATCTAAAGAGTCCCCTAAATGGTGAAGGATCCTTAGGATGCAACTAGTCTTTAGGAAGAAGCGGGTCAGAGAAGTCCCGAACCGTAGACGACTCTGAGATCACAACTTAAGACCGTCCGTGGGTGGTGGCATGTAGGGTTGCAGCGGCGTATGGGAGGGAGGCTTGGTAGGGCGACCCCGTTTGGGTTTGAATAGAGTGAGGCCCGACGAGCCAAGCCTTGGAGAGAAGACGACCATAGCCGAGGTCTCTATAGTCGGCTGGTCAGGTAGGAGGAGCAATGACGGGGGTGGTGTGATCGGTGAGGCAGGAGAGGGATCTTTAAGGGTCCTCTTCTTCTGGACCTTTTTTCGGCTGAATGACTTTAAACGAAGGTTTTGGGGCCATTACTAATGGAATCGGAAAGACATCCTCTACAGAAGGAGGAGGGGACGTGCTAAGTGTCATTGGTGAGGAGAACGGTGGCTCAACAATCGGGAGAAGACAAGCGGCGTTGTAGGAGACATTGGTAAAAGTAGAATTAGGGTTGAACGAGTGTATAAAGCACACGAGAGCGTGGGAAATTATCTGATGGGATCTCCTTAGAAAAGTGGCGGACTTAAGAAGGACCCAAGGATAAGGGGGCACGTGCCCCCTCATATTTCTTTTTTATAAAATATATTTTTTTTATTAAGAGTGTCCCCCTTTAAATCTGAAAAATATATATTCTTGTTTTTTTTCATTTCTATTTAAAATTTTATTTTTCTTATTACTATTCTAATTTCTTAATTTTATTTGCTTAGATTTTTTAAAAAATATATTATTACATTAACTTTTTTACTTTTTTAGTTGTTTTATATTATATATTTTTAATTTTCTTAATTTTTATTAAAAATTAATTTAAGTCGTTGTTTTAAAACTCAAGATTATTATTCATTTAAGTTTTGAGTTTAGTTATTGTTTAAAATTTGAGACAATTATTAATTTAAATTTAGCTATCTACAATATTACTACACTTATTGAGAGATATTTTAAAAAATATCACTACACAATATTTAATTAGAGCAAAAAGAAATTGAGTAAGAAGCTAATGAATATCGTGTACATTGAGATTTTTTTATTGTGTTGACAATGAAAGTGTTTTACAAAATTGTCAAAATACGAATCATTGACGTCATATTTTGTAATATGTATTAATTGTTATCTTTGGAGGACAAATCTAATAGAAACTCATCTTATTATAAAACTGTGAGAACCAATCTTAGGGACACACACCTAACATCCAACATTCACCATGATGTCACATCATCATCACCCCAATATAACTCAAAGTACACATCACTTTCATCATTTCTCACACAAACAAGGACATAATTTTAATAGCATGGTGTCATGCTGAAAAGTGTCCATTTTTTTCTTGACTAACTAACTAATTTAATCATTCTCGATTTTCTGCAAACTTGCGCCAATATTTTTCTTTTTCTAAGGGCTATCTATCAAGTAGCATATTGAATATATTTTGAAGAACGAAAATAAAAATTTATATCGGGGTGATAAAAATAATGTTGATTGTTGATAAATCTTCACTAATAAATGTTTTAGATCGAGGTGATCAAGTTAGTGCTAAATGTTGATAAAAAAACATGTACTGAGGTGATAAAAAACATGTGATGAGGTGATAAAAATCATGTTTAATTTTGATAATAAGGGTAATAAACTAGAGTTTAGTGTTGATAAAAAACATGTGACAGAGTGATAAAACATATGTAGTTTAGTGATAAACCGAGTGTTTAGTGTTGATAAAGCTAGTGTTCAATGTTCATAAAAAACATGTGATGTGATGATACAAATCAAGTTCAATTTTGAAAATGAGGTGATAAAATTAGTGTTTAGTGTTGATAAAACCAGTGTAAAGTGTTGATAAAAATTACCCAGATATTTTTTTATAAAATCAGCCATGAAATATTTTTTTTTCTTTCTTCAAAATATATTCATGACCGACCTTGATCGAAAGCATTTGAAAAAATAAAAATGTTAGTGCAAGTTTGAAACCAATCGGAGTTCAAACGAAGCGGGAAATATTAAATATGTGAATTGGTAAAAAAAAAGTAATGTGATAGTTTTACTAAAAAGCCCTTACAACTTATCAAAGAGTGTTGTGTTTTTGCAGTAAACAAGTTAACAACTCAATTGCATCTCATCCATCCATTTATGAAATGGATGGCTTAGATGGGTTCACACAGTTTTCACGGTAAGGGTGAGTTTCTATTTGATTTCTCCTCTTATATACGATATAAATATTTTTCATACTATTTTATATTATTTTTACGTCAATTATTACTACAAAAAAATAGATACCTATATTGAAAAAGCTAAATCCCCTTAGAATTCAATGAACTTCAACTCTCTTTTTTGAATGAGCAATGAACTTTAACTAATAACAAGGCTATGACGGTACATAAATGTCAACTTGTAGTTGTTATATGAGGAAACCCTACTTCCTAACCTTGTACTATGATCTGTTTCCAATCTTAACTACGTATAGGTTATTGGTCCAAGCCGATTTTGTCATACAAGAATTCAAGGGTGATCGAGTAGTTCCCATCATTTTGGGACGGCCTTTCCTATCCATTGTAAAAATAAAGATCAACATGCACTCAAGCAAAATGGAGATCACCTAATGTAAAATAACAATCAAATTAAGCTCAAACAATGGTTATAAGGGTCCCAAGGTTGACCCATCTTACTGTGAAGTTTGGGCAGTAGCACTAACAGGGCATACTCCTAGAAAATTGAGGTCTCACATCACATGGGAAGAAAAGATAAGAAGAGTAGAAGCAGTAAACAGAAGGGTATATTTGAATAAAGACTAAGTTTTGATGATTGTTCTTTAATCTTGGGGTGGTGGTGGTGCGGAAGATCAAGAACATAGACTCTTTTGTGTGTGTTTTCTGCGTGTGTTGTGGTGTAGATTCATGATTATTGGTTGCGTGTTATGTGGTCTATAAATCAAGAAGTGGTTGCTGGAAGACAAGAAGCCTTGGTGGTTTTGCTACAATAAGTTAGGGGATTAAAGAATCTTGTGTGGTGTGCTGATATTAAGAGAAAATGGTGGCTCTGTTAGTCTTAGTGCCCGTAGTTCAATCCTAAATGTCTAAATGTATATATCATCGTTAGCAATAAAATTAAAGCGGCTTTATGTTACTTATGTGTTGGAGTAATATATCGATGTGTGCTCTGATCTATGCCCACCATGCGAATAGAACCATAGATTTAGATAGATCATACTCGATGGGTCCCTAGTCAACAAAGCTTCATTAGAAGCGACTAGTATGAAAGATGGCTCTTTATGGCTTACGTTCTGTTAGTCATTGGAATGGGATTCCGGAGTCTGATCATAGATATCATGTGGGACATGATATTGGACGACCCGCCCTGAATATGTGCCATAGATTAAGTCATGAACATATTCAGTGTCGTAGCTTGTCATGTATCCTTAGACCAAGGAGTCTTTGTGATCGCTATGTAGTCAACAACTGAGTTTGACCTGAGCCTAACGTTGTCCGTAACAGGGCTTCCATAACGGCCAGGATTGGCTTGGGGACGGGCTACATGAGTGACACGAAAGGCGGCTAAGGGATTTATCCCTCATACTGAGGTATGGGAAAGATATCGGTTCTCGACCGCTTGATGGAGAGTGACTGAAAGAATAGCATGGCCATGCACATGATACTGGGTATCATATCTTCAGTCATCTCACATATCAAGGAACGGTGATTGAGAATAATAAGGATGACGGCTCTATGCCTTATCTCAATCAGGATATCAGAGATAAAAGGATAATGACAGGGACGACGGAAAGGTTAGAATCGATAGGGTCGATTCGTTATGTAGTGTCAGGCAATACTAAAGTCTCGTTAGTTGCCACTTAAATAGGATCAAGTAAAATGGGATTTTACGTTGATCTATTGACATGCATAAACCTAAGGGTCACACCGGAGGATGAAACTCATTGACACATTTATGGAGAATGGCCAAAAGGGAGTTGTCTCGGGACATGACGAAAACTGGGTTTTGGGTCATGTGCCCGTAAGTGAATAGGACTTTACGGATCGAGACAAGGCTTGGAGTCTTGGGATTGATCGCGTCGGATAATGTTGGACATTTCCGGTATGGAAGGCATGGAGGCGATGAGCGAATGACGGGACCTCGTTGGAAATGGCCACGGGCCATGTTCCAAGAGGCCCATGAAAGGCCCATGCAACCAAGGCCCACGAAACTAATTAATCAAGTCTTGATTAATTAGTACTAAGTAAGCAAGACAAGGATTAAGGTGTTGGTGATTCACCACCTAACCCAATCTTGTCTTGCCATACTTTGTCCTATTTACACCTTACTTGACACTATACTTGTCTCATGCCTTTAGTTGGACAAGTATGGGTTTTGTTATGTTTAAGTCATCTTTTTTCAACATAACAAACACAAGACAAGAATAGGAAACACAACTTCTCTCCCCCTTCCCTTGCAATTTCGGGTTTGGCAAGTTCCCACCTCCATTTTTGTGTTCTTGAGTCCTCAAAGAGAAGAACTACGTGGCTTTGATTCCCATGTGGATACGTAGGCGTCTTGGAGACTCAAGCCAATCATTCGTTAACCGGTGTTCTTGTTTTGGTAAGAAATAGTGTTGAATTTTTCTCTTGTGAATCCATTCTTTGTTAGTTGTTTCATGGTTTAATCGTCTCTTAGTTTTCATTGATTTTCCGCTGCGAGTTGGTTCATCTCCAACCATACCTCGAGACCCAACAGTGGTATCAGAGCCGTGCTACCTTTGGGATTCACAAGACGGTGTTCAAAGTTTCGGTTTTGATTGAAAGTTTCGTTTTTGGCATGTTGTTTTGCTAAATTGTTTGATAACATGTTTTAAATTATTGTTTATGGATTTAATGCATGTAAAATGAATTTTTGAAAATTATTTCAAATCTGGAAATTTTGAAAAAAGTTTGATTTTTCGGGTCTCGGGAGCGGGACTCTCAGGGAGCCGAAACCGGGACCGAACGGGGCTCCGTTGGACGAAGCTAGGCTAAGCATGACCATTGGATGGTTGATATGCTAAGGCTAAACCGTTTTGTTAGTTATGAAGAGTTTGGAACCGTCATGACAAACTCGAAGATCAAATGTTCAAAAGTTTCATTTTTGAACGGTTTCGATAAACCGAGCATCAAAAAATTTCGAAACTTGGCTATTAAATAAAACCGGAAAATCACATGATGTTTGATAACATGATTGTTTGATAACACGATGTGTGATGTGATGTTGGCATGGTGTACATAATAGCCCCGAGCTCGATTTAATTATTTATCGCTTTTCACGGCCTGCGAGCCGTTAGAGTTAGCGTGAAATTATTCTTTCAAGGTGCGGTCGTCGAACCACTTTTTTGTAATATTTATTTATTCCCGACCTGCGAGTCGTGTATTAAATTGTAATATTTTACTCAAGACGAAGAAAAGGCGAAAAGGTCATTTGGTGGCTTTTCGGGTGTTGGCATCGGCTTGGAGTCTGTGGAGCTCAAGAAGCTAGTGGGAGTTAGTTTAGGGGGCTATTATGTGCACATTTATCGCTTTATGCTTGGTTTAGTTTATGCATGATTAATTCTATGTGTTTTTGTCACGCCCCAATTTCAGTAAAACCGAACTAGGAACGCGAACATTTTAAAACATAAGAACACTTGAAAACCTGTTTTCATTAAACTCTTTAAAAGTACCATTTGTTCAACAAAATAATAAATACAGTTTAAAACACGCCCTAACAAGTGGACAAAGTACACAGTATCCGTCACTAGACTCAAAAGACAAAACCCGGACTCCGCTCCCAGCTCCACAAGCTTCGAGAGCTCACCTAGTCCGTCCCACGAACAGTACCTGTAGGAAAAGCAGCTAGGGGTGAGCGTTCGCTCACCACCACGGATAACAGACTGACTACGGCATAATTAGCAGGCAAAGCAAGTAACACCAACAATGACTCAACACCGGGGAAACCATCCCCAACCCAAGCACTCTGACTGAACAAACACCCACGATGACCTTCCTCGAACGACTCAACACTCTGACACGTAAAGTAGACCTGATCCAACGATTGACGGCCTCTTCCAAGGACTCAAAAGAAAGTACGCAACATCAAACAGCATCACAAGGGATCACACACCAACCAAGATCGCAAAGGATCGCACACCAAAACAAGATCACAAAGAATCGCAAACCAGCTGCCAAGAACGCCCTCCCGGGACTCTAACCCGACCAGGCCAACCCAAGAATGCTGCAACTTACCGGGACTCTAACCCCTAAGCCAGCCGGAAAACGCTGCAACTTACTGGGACTCTAACCCATAAGCCAGCCGGAAAACGCTGCAACTTATTGGGACTCTAACCCATAAGCCAGCCGGAAAATGCTGCAACTTACTGGGACTCTAACCCATAAGCCAGCCAAGGTAACCTCACAAACCCAAACCACACACGCGCGGCCAAGACCCCTTTATTGGCGGGCGGGCCCCCCTACCCCGTCTGAACATGCAGACGCGTGTGCTCGTGGACCCCCGTTTCAGGAAGCGGGCCCCCAACCTCCGGTAATCACAATCACAATCACAGTCACAATCAACAACCAGTAACAACACAGGTTCAACACCCACGGGCACTCATGGCCACCAAGACACTAACCGTAAAACTCGGACTCAACAACCCCACAGGCACTCACGGCCTCCCAAGACACACCGACAGTAAGACACGGACTCAACAGCCCCACAGGCACTCACGGCCTCCCAAGACACCAACCATAAAACACGCTTGCAACTTACCGAGACTCTAACTCGTAAGCCAGCTAAAACACCAACAGCAAAGTACGGGCTCTCATGGCCACCCCAAACACGAATAACAACACGGGCTCTCAAGGCCACCCAAAACACCAAACACACAATCAACCTCCGGCTTAACCAAAGCCTCCAACAGTCCTAATATCACTAGTTCCACAAACAACCTCCGGGCATGGTCATATGCCTCCAGTACTCCTAATATCGATAAGTCCACAAACAACCTCCGGGCATGGTCATATGCCTCCAGTAAAACAATTATCGCTAAGTTCTCTGCTCCTACGACACTACTAAGTGTCACATGCTTTTCTCATAATCGCTACGATCCCGTATCATGCCTTTCTGATAAACGCTACAACCCCGTAACATGCTTTTCTAATATTCGATAACCTAAACAACCCACGACACCCCGGTGTCACATGCAGTTCTACTATTAACTTCCCCTAATCAGGGCCGAGATCCGGCTACTTTTCCCTACCTCAACTGAAGAGCAACCGCTATGCTTCCTAGCTGCTGACGTTCTGGCTCGCCACCTCCGGGCTTCACTTTGATCGAAGCCGGAAGCTAAAGAGAACACGAAAGCCCTATATTAATAACGGTTCCACCGCTAAATTAAAGGTTACGATTAAACCAGTCTAGATCCGACAATTGTCCTTTAAACTCGAGCGGGCTAAAAGCGGTGTCACGGCGAATCGGGTTTGAGTACCCGAGCACCGAAACCGGTGCATGCGAGGCACGGTCCCAATGCACGAATCCCGAGGTCCGATTCAGCGGTCCGCTTTTGTTCCTTTTTAAACCCAATTTGCAGTCCATTTTAACCAGAGTTCCAGATTCGTTCAACTGCTCGAAATCCGTTTTAAATCCGCTGATTTTACTTCCCTTTTTATTTCCAAATCTGGTTTTATTTTAAAACTCTTTTCAAATTAGGTCACTTTCCAATTTAAATCCCCTTTCTAATCAAAACCGATTTTTCGATTTAGGGTTCCTTTCCCTTCAACTTCAAAAGTTCGATTTTCCATCCAAAACCGATCTCAAACCCTAACTGTTTCAAAACACTTCATTTTCCCTTTTACAACTCGAAATTTTGAGTCCAGATCAACAAGGCAAACATGACCAGATCCAGAATTACAAAACTAACGTTTAAATTCAAAACTGGTTTTATTTCTTCCTTTTCTGGATTTACAGAAGCTCGGACAATACACAGAAACCAAATAAAGTTGAACGGTACGAAACAAATAAACCGGCCGCCGGCGAAGACGTCGCCGACGACTAAAAACCCCAGGTACCAACCTCACCGTGGAGGAGAGGAAACGACGGGCAGCGGTGACTGCCGTCGTGGGGGACTGGTCCCGGTCTCGGAGCTGGACCGCACGGTGGGGTCTCGACGGAGCCACGACGCTCCCGGTTCTGCAGGTGTTTCCGGTGGCGGAGCAGCACCGGCGTGGACGACCGAGGGAGAGGAAGAGAGGCTCGGTGCGGCGGAGGTGGCCGGCGACGGCGAGGTAGCTCCGGTCGTGGGCGCGGCGGAGCGCGGCTGAGGAGTTCTCCTCGGATCTGACGAATCCGGCTGTAACTCGCCGGATCTGGCGAGCGCCGGCGGCGTTGGGGGAGCTCGGGGACGGCGGCTTGACGGCGGCGTGGTTGGACGGATCTGGTGAGGGAGGAGGGTGGTCGGGACGGTGGCGTGGTCGGGACGGCGGCGCGGTCGTGGCTGGACGGAGGAGGTGAGGAGGACGGGTGGTGGTCGGCCGTTGCTGAGGAGGTGACGAGGCAGGTCGGGGTTTTGAGCCGGAGAAGAACGAGCTCAGGCTCGGTGAGGGAGGTTCGGGACGGAGGAGGAAGGGATGAGACGGTGCCGGTGAGGGAGGTGGCGGCCGGAACTGTGGCGGCCGGGGATGGTTCGGCGAAGAAGATGAACGGAGGAGAGAGAGGGAGTCGGGTAGAGAGAGAGAGAAGATGGAGGCTGTGGTTGAAGTGCTGAAACCCTAGTTTCAGCTTATAAGGGGTGCGGCTTGGGCCGGCCCTCTTGGGCCTCAGACAGCAAACGGGCTCAAGCCCAAGTGAGGGGAAGGGCCTGCTGGCCGAGCCTGGCCTGCCCAGATCATTTTTTTTTTTTTTTTTTTTTTTGCACTTGTTTCAAAACCTACCCTAAGGTTTTCGTTTGCAAATTACTACCTTAACGAAACGGAGCGGGTTTTACAGTTTTAGAATTGGATGCTTAACTTTATTTACCGAGCATATCATCTCACATGCAAAGATAAAATTGGAATTTTAATCCTTGTGTGTGAGCCCTTAGAATCGTCATTACATTGGATGTAGTTGACGGGTTCGAAGGAAGAATTACATTGGATGTAATTTGAGGCATCATTGCATTTGGAATGTAGTTGATGTGCTCATCGCATCTAGGATGTGTCAAAGTTTTAAACACAACCGGACAATTAAAAACGGGTCATGTCCGGTACCTCCCAATTATCAACACCTTACTACCTCCCCGTCCTATGGGTGTCGTGCGCATTAGCGGAGCATCCATGGGAAAGCGGGGTAGTAGGTTTGGATGACATATGTGGGTGTCGTGCGCATTAGCGGAGCACCTACATAGTGACGAGCCATAGTTGAGAATTGGTGGACCCGACTACGATTCTCAGCCTGAGGTTGAGCTAGGGTAACAGATAGGGTAAGCCGTGTACATAAGTACATACCCTAGCCAAGAGTCACATTGGATGTGAATGGATGGAGTCCTACCTACATAACTCGATTAAGTGGTGAGCATTAGTTCAGCTTAATCGAGTGAATCTTGGTTTCAGATTCTAAAGGTTTAGAATCGATTGTTGGTGTTTAAGCTTGATCTTCATAAAATTTATTCAGTTTACTGATTGAATTTTATTTGTTGTATATCAAATGGAAAATTCAGCGAACATTAATAGTTTGTCATTAAAAACCATTCTTGACAGGGTCAAACTAAATAGGACAAACTATTTGGACTGGTACAGAATTTTGAGGATAGTCCTCAAGTCTGAACGCAAAGAATATGTCCTTGACAAGGCTGTCTCTAAGACCATATCAGAGTTACATGAAGTGTCAATAACTGCTGAGAAGAATATATCAGGGATCTGGGATCCAAGGATATTCTGATGGTCAACAAGGGAATTAGAAGTGGCAAGGGCGGGGTCCATGCGCACTTGGCAAGAAAGATGAGACACCTGAGAATGTCTGCTTCTACTGCCAACAGCCTGGTCAGTGGAACCGGGATTACAGGAAGTTCACGGCTGATCTGAAGAAGGGCAGTGGGACTGCGCCTTCATCAAATAGCCTGGATGATCTGAAGAAAGGCAGTAGGACTGCGCCTTCATCAGGAAACCTGGATGATCTAAGGAAGGGCGGTGGGACCGTGCCTTCATCCGGTATTAACTCTATAGAGCTACATCTCTCTACTTCCAAAGATTCATGGGTATTAGATACCAAGACTGAATCTCACACATGCACTAATATATGGTGGGTGAAAGTAGGAGAGGTTTGGAAAGCACGAAGTGGACCTCAGAGTTGTGGCAACTGCTGTAGGATCCATGAGTCTTGCTTTGCCAAGTTGCCTCATCTTAGTATTGTATAATGTATATTGCATACCTACTTTTAGTAGGAATATTATATCTGTATCCGTGTTTGACAAGGAAGGATATAATGTTAATATTGGAAATGGAGTTTTCAATGTTCTATGCAATGATATGTTTTATACCAATACTGACTTGGTTGAATGATTGTACATATTAGATATGGGTAACAATGCCTCAAGTTCTATATATTACGTTAATACCAAGAGGTCTAAATCCAACGATTTAAACCTAACTCTGTTATGCCATTGTCATTTGGGTCGCATAAACAAGAAGTGCCTATCGGCACTTCAGAAGTGCGGGCTTTCAGGTTCATTCGAATTCCATTCGATCGATAGGCGCAAGGTTTGTTTGATGGGCAAAATGACTAAAGTGCCCTTTATCGATCGCGATGAAAGGGCGGGTGAATTATTGGGGCTGATACACTCGAATGTGTGTAGACCAATAACTTCACTTGCCAGGAGGGGTTTTAGCTACTCTATCACATTTACTTATGATTACAGTAAATATGGTTATGTCTATTCGCTGAGACATAAGTCTGAAGCTTTTGATAAATTCAAAGAGTTTAAGACTAAAGTAGAAAACCAGCTCGACAAAGGTATTAAGGCACTTCGATTGGATCGAGGTGGAAAATACTTGAACACAGAGTTATTAGATCATCTAAAAGAGAATGAGATCCTTTTGGAATGGACTCCTCCTGGGACACTGTAGTTGAAAGGTGTAGCCAAACGGAGAAATCGGACATTGTTAGACAATGGTCCGTTCCATTATTAGTTGGACTGATCTCCCAATCTCTTTATGGGGTTATGCTCTAGAGACGACTTCATTCATAGTGAATCGGGCTTCGACGAAGGGTGTGGAAGGGACACCATTTTAAAATGGTACGGGATGATGCCCGCTTTGTCCTTCCTAAAGATTTGTGGTTGCGAGGCTTATGTGAAACATTTGGTTTCGACTAAGCTCGAACCAAGATCTGAGATATGCACCTTCGTGTGGTGTCCCAAAGCAACAAGGGGATACTATTTCTACAATCCCAGTGAGAACATGGTGTTCGTCGCTTGGGGTGGGGTCTTTATGGAAAAGAAGTTTTGTTTCCAAAGACGTCATTGGAAGGACTGTGCATCTCGAAGAAATTCAGGATGGTACAGATCTGTCTAAACCAATTGACAACCCAGTAGAAAGGAGCCAGAGATTGTCGTAGAGTGAGAACTAATTCCTGTTACAATTCCGGAAGGTCCAAGGCGATTTGAAAGGGTCAATCTTCCACCTCCAAGATATGGTATCCGGAGGTGACAATGAAGTCATGGTGAATCACGATGATCCAGCCACCTTTCAAGAAGTCTGGGATGGGCCCGACTTCGAGTTATGGCTGGGAGCCATGAGGGAGGAAATGCAATCCATGTCGGACAACCGAGTCTGGGAACCGGTTGATCCCATCAATGGTGTGAGGACCATCGGATGCAAATGGATTTTCAAGGTGAAGATGGATATGGATGACAACCCTCTGACCTACAAAGTTCAACTGGTGGCGAAAGGTTATAGGCAGATCCAATGGATTGACTATGAGGAAACCTTCTCCCTAGTGGCTATGGTCAAAATCGATCCAAATTCTTCTTGACATAACTGTGTATCATAATTACGAGATATGGCAAGTGGATGTCAAAACCGCTTTCCTAAATGGAAATTTGACTGAGTACGTTTGTATGTCTCGGCCCAAAGGTTTTGATGATCCGAAGAATAAGGGAAAGATTTATAAGTTCTTGAAATCCATTTATGGATTGAAACGAACTTCTCGAAATTGGATCCTTCGTTTTGATGAAGATGTAATTGGATTTGGCTTAATCAAGAACGAGGATGAATCTTGCGTTTATAAGAAGGCTAGTGGGAGCAAGATTACCTTTCTGGTTCTCATTGAAAATGACATCCCAACCTTGCACGAGACTTAAGCTTGGTTGAGGAAGTGTTTTTCAATAAATGACTTAGGCGATGCTTCTTATATCTTAGGGATTAAGATATGTAGAGATTGCACCAAGAGGGTCTTGGATTTAAGTCAGGGAACCTATGTGAACAAGGCATTGAGTAGGTTCTTAATGCTCGATTCAAAGAAAGTACTCTTACCCACTAGTCATGGCATTTATCTCAGCAAGACTCGGTGTCCTAAGACAGCTGATGAGCTGAAAATGATGATGAGAATCCTATGCGACTGGGGGCAGGATCGATCATATATGCCATGACATGTATGAGACCGGACGTCTCGTAAGCCTTATGTTGTACCAGTAGACATCATTCTAACCCGGGGGAAAGATGATGCTGAACTAGTCGTCGAAGGATGAGTAGACGCTAGTTTTCCAAGACAAATCCAGATGACTTTAGAAGTCAGCCAGGATATGTGTTTACGCTGAATGGCAGAGCTTTAGCTGGGAGAGCGTAAAGCAAGATACCATTGCCGAATCTACGACAGAGGCCAAGTACATGGATGCTGTAGAGGCAGCTAAGGAGGCTATGTGGATTTGGAAATTCATGGCAGGGCTGGGTGTAATTAAAAACCCATCCAACCCGGTGAATCCATTTTGCGACAACACAAGGGCCATTGCGCAAGCTAAAAGCCCAGATCCCATAACAAATCCAAACATGTACTGCGGCGTATCCACCTCATTAGAGAAATATTGAACTGAGGTGAAGTGAAGATAACATATATTGCAACAGATGATAACATAGTCAACCCTTTGACTAAGGCAGTGTCACTGCCTGAACATGTTAGACATGTAAAGTCAATGGGGACATATTGGAGTTTAGATTGGAACTAGGGCAAGTGGAAGATTGTTAGTCTTAGTGCCCGTAGTTCAATCCTAAATGTCCAAATGTATATATCATCGTTAGCAATAAAATTAAAGCGGCTTTATATTACTTATGTGTTGGAGTAATATATCGACGTGTGCTCTGATCTATGCCCACCATGCGAATAGAACCATAGATCGAGATAGATCACACTAGATGGGTCCCTAGTCAACAAAGCTTCACTAGAAGTGACTAGTATGAAAGATGGCTCTTTATGGCTTACGTTCTGTTAGTCATTGGAATGGGATTCCGGAGTCTGATCATAGATATCATGTGGGACATGATATTGGACGACCCGCCCTGAATATGTGCCATACATTAAGTCATGAACATATTCAGTGTCGTAGCTTGTCATGTATCCTTAGACCAAGGAGTCTTTGTGATCGCTATGTAGTCAACAACTGAGTTTGACCTGAGCCTAACGTTGTCCGTAACAGGGCTTCCATAACGGCCAGGATTGGCTTGGGGGCGGGCTACATGAGTGACACGAAAGGCGGCTAAGGGATTTATCCCTCATACTGAGGTATGGGAAAGATATCGGTTCTCGGCCACTTGATCGAGAGTGACTGAAAGAATAGCATGGTCATGCACATGATACTGGGTATCATATCTTTAGTCATCTCACATATCAAGGAACATTGATTGAGAATAATAAGGATGACGGCTCTATGCCTTATCTCAATCAGGATATCAGAGATAAAAGGATAATGACAGGGATGACGGAAAGGTTAGAATCGACAGGGTCGATTCGTTATGCAGTGTCAGGCAATACTAAAGTCTCGTTAGTTGCCACTTAAATAGGATCAAGTAAAATGGGATTTTATGTTGATCTATTGACATGCATAAACCTAAGGGTCACACCGGAGGATGAAACTCATTGACACATTTATGGAGAATGGCCAAAAGGGAGTTGTCTCGGGACATGACAAACACTGGGTTTTGGGTCATGTGCCCGTAAGTGAATAGGACTTTACGGGTCGAGACAAGGCTTGGAGTCTTGGGATTGATCGCGTCGGATAATGTTGGACATTTCCGGTATGGAAGGCATGGAGGCGATGAGCGAATCACGGGACCTCGTTGGAAATGGCCACGGGCCATGTTCCAAGAGGCCCATGAAAGGCCCATGCAACCAAGGCCCATGGAACTAATTAATCAAGTCTTGATTAATTAGTACTAAGTAAGCAAGACAAGGATTAAGGTGTTGGTGATTCGCCACCTAGCCCAATCTTGTCTTGCCATACTTTGTCCTATTTACACCTTACTTGACACCATACTTGTCCCATGCCTTTAGTTGGACAAGTATGAGTTTTGTTATGTTTAAGTCATCTTTTTTCAACATAACAAACACAAGACAAGAATAGTAAACACAACTTCTCTCCCCCTTCCCTTGCAATTTCGGGTTTGGCAAGTTCCCACCTCCATTTTTGTGTTCTTGAGTCCTCAAAGAGAAGAACTACGTGGCTTTGATTCCCATGTGGATACGTAGGCGTCTTGGAGACTCAAGCCAATCATTCGTTAACCGGTGTTCTTGTTTTGGTAAGAAATAGTGCTGATTTTTTCTCTTGTGAATCCATTCTTTGTTAGTTGTTTCATGGTTTAATCGTCTCTTGGTTTTCATTGATTTTCCGCTGCGAGTTGGTTCATCTCCAACCATACCTCGAGACCCAACAGGCTCTTTTATGGTTGTTGCTCAACACAAAGAAAGAGAGATACATGTTTGATGGGTTGTTTAAATCCACTCATTTTTCCTTGGAGTCATTAGAGGTGTGAAAATAACCCGAGGACCCGAACCCGATCATATATCCGACCGACCTACACTCCGATTCTCACTTACCTACTGGGTTTGAGTCGGATACGGATAAAAATAATCAAATCTGTATATTTTCGGGCGGATCAGATCCGGACGATCCACGAATTATCTGATCCGCCCTAGACATATTATTTAATATACTAACTACACCTCAATTGTTCATCCATATGATATTTTGAAATGGAGGTGCCTGATTTGTACACGTGGTTGAACCCATACCACACCTCTAAACATTATCTCCAAAACTCTAACAATAAACATTATCTCCCAAGCTTTCGAAGTCCAAACCCAATCAACCTCATTGTCATCTCTTCTCTCAGAAACCCCATATCTCTCTAAGAACCAACCCAACCAACCCTTCTATCTCCTTTCGAATTTCTCCGAACCAACATTACATCTTCAAAAATGAATTCTCTCTCATCTTCTCTCTCGTTAACCCTCTATCTCGGATCTCCCTCACCATCTTGAATCGAAAGCAACAACTAAGAATGCCCTTTCTCTCTTATCCTCTCTTAGATACCCTCTATTCTCATATTACACTTACCTCAAAACTAAAAGCTGATCTCTAGCAACATTGTCTCTCTCTCCTTTCATCTCTAAATATGTGTTTGGGATTAAGAATAAATTGTTATCCCAATATATGTTGTTATTTTTTTTTTATGTAGTTTTTTTTGTGAAAATATATTTTTTCGCATTATGTGAATTTCGATCAGATCCGACCGTAACCTAATTGGTCGGGTGTCACTTGAAATAGAGATATTAAAACTAAATAAATCTGATCCGCAAAAATATGGTCGAAATAATGTGCGAGCGGGTCGGGCCGAATAATCGAGCGTACACAGCACTAGGTGGCAACATTATGGTTATTAGGTCTTTATTCCACTGCTTTGGCAGTATCAAAACATTAAAAATATGAATTTGTTTCTTTGAGGTTGTTGGGGATAAGAACAAAAGTGTGGCCATTTTTGTTGTTCTTGAGCTTGGAGATGACTTATTTGTCACGCCCCAATTTCAGTAAAACCGAACTAGGGACGCGAACATTTTAAAACATAAAAACACTTGAACACCTGTTTTCATTAAACACTTTAAAAGTACCATTTGTTCAACAAAATAATAATTACAGTTTAAAACACGTCCCAACAAGTGGACAAAAGTACAAGGTATCCGTCACTAGACTCAAAAGACAAAACCCGGACTCCGCTCCTAGCTCCACAAGCTTTGAGAGCTCACCTAGTCTGTCCCACGAACAGTACCTGTAGGAAAAGCAGCTAGGGGTGAGCGTTCGCTCACCACCACGAATAACAGACTGACTACGACATAATTAGCAGACAAAGCAGGTAACACCAACAACAACTCAACCCCGGGGAAACACCATCCCCAACCCAAGTACTCTAACTTACAAACACCCACGGTGACCTTCCTCGAACGACTCAACACTCAACCACGTAAGTAGACCCGACACAACAATTGACGACCTCTCCCAAGGACTCAAACGACAGCTACACAACACCAAACAGATCACAAAGGATCGCATACCAGCTACTCAGTAACCTCTCCCACTCACACGAACACGGATCAGGCTAGCCAAAGAATGCTTACAACCTGTGATACTCAAACTCGGACCAGGCCAGCCAAAGAATGCTTGCAACCTGTGTTACTCAAACTCGGACCAGGCCAGCCAAAGAATGCTTGCAACCTGTGTTACTCAAACTGTGTCAGGCCAGCCAAAGAATGCTTGCAACCCGTTGATACTCAAACTTGGTCAGGCCAACCAAATAATGCTTGCAACCTACCGGGATCCGCAATCACAATCACAATCACAATCACAATCACAATCACACGCAAATTCATCAACCAGTAACAACACAAGTTCAACACTCATAGGCACTCATGGCCACCAAGACACCAACAGTAAAACTCGAACTCAACAGCCCCACAGGCACTCACGGCCTCCCAAGACACACCGACAGTGAGACACGGACTCAACAACCCCACAGGCACTCACGGCCTCCCAAGACACCAACCATAAGACACGCTTGCAACTTACCGAGACTCTAACTCGTAAGCCAGCTAAAGGAAGCTTGCAACCCCCCGAGACTCTAACTCGGTCAGGCCAGCCAAAGACACCAACCTTAGTACACGGGCCCTCAAGGCCACCCAAAACACCAACAATTGACTACAGGCTCTCATGGCCACCCAAGACACCAATTCAAATACACGGGCTCTCAAGGCCACCCAAACTCAATCAATAAATAATACGGGCTCTCAAGGCCACCCAAAACTCGATAATAAAGTACGGGCTCTCAAGGCCACCCAAACTCAATCAATAAATAATACGGGCTCTCAAGGCCACCCAAAACTCGATAATAAAGTACGGGCTCTCAAGGCCACCCAAACTCAATCAATAAATAATACGGGCTCTCAAGGCCACCCAAAACTCGATAATAAAGTACGGGCTCTCAAGGCCACCCAAACTCAATCAATAAATAATACGGGCTCTCAAGGCCACCCAAAACTCGATAATAAAATACGGGCTCTCAAGGCCACCCAAGACGCCAAATAAGAAATCAACCTCCGGCTTAACCAAGCCTCCAACAGTCCTAACATCAACAGTTTCACAATCAACCTCCGGGCATGGTCATATGCCTCCAGTACTCCTAATATCGATAAGTTCACAAACAACCTCCGGGCATGGTCATATGCCTCCAGTAAAACAATTAACGCTAAGTTCTCTGCTCCTACGACACTACTAAGTGTCACATGCTTTTCTCAATAATTACTAAGTTCCCGTAACATGCTTTTCTGATAAACGCTACAACCCCATATCATGCTTTTCTAGTATTTAAATTAAACCTACTCAACCCACGACACCCCGGTGTCACATGCAAATCTACTGTTAACTTTCCCTAGTCAGGGCCAAGATCCGGCTACTTTTCCCTACCTCGTGCGTGTTCTCCCAAAAGCCAAACCACGAGCTCCGGTGATGATCTCAGTCACTCACCCAGCTTTCCCTTGCCTCGGTCCGTGGCACGATCTAAAGGAACACAATTTAAAGTCACTAAACAACTCGCAGGAATAAACCGAAAACCAATAAACTCGATGCCCAAACTTAACCCCGACAATGTCGATCACTCCCAAACTTCCCAATTACTCGACATTGTTGATAAAGGACCCGTGAAGGCCCGATTCGCCCGACATGGCGAATCTGCCCGGGTTTTGTTAATTGCCTTCCGGGGCTCCAAAAGCCCCTGTTTTCGTTTCTACGGCCTTAGAATATTTCAAGGAACCCAACGCACTTGACGGAATTGAATTCCGACTTCTAAGTCAATTAATTAACGTTTAAAGTTTCCAAAACCCGTTAATTACAACTTCTCCAATTTAATTCCAAATTTCGATTCGATTAAGGATAAATGGTCCGGGGAACGTTTTAAACCACCCGAACGATAAAACCCGAGCACCCGAGCATGTGGGCCCCACCCACACTACTTGGCCGAGACCCTAGGGTTTAAGGGGAGGCTCGGCCACAATGTGGTGGCTGCTGCCAGCTCCGGCCAGCCACCTCATGGCCGGCCGGCCACCACCCACGGTGGCCGGAGCTCCTCCCGAGCCTCCGGTCACCGGAAAACGTGAAATTAAACCCCCAAACACCTCTAAAATGTCTCCAACACCTCCCCACACTCTACACAACCCTAAGCCTTAGTTTATACTCAAACCCTAGCTTCCAAGAAAATAACCAAAACGAGAATCGGTTCGGGTATTACCGTAGAGGAGAACGAGGGGAACGGGATTGCTCTTTGCTTTGACTCGATCCAAGGGCTCGATCACAAACCCTAGCTCAACCTCCCTTCTTCATTCTTCTTCTCCTTCTCCTTCTCTCTCTAAAACTTCTCTTCTTCTTTCTAATTTAATAAACTAACAACAAAACTAACTTTTCCTCCTTTAAAACCTTATACTCGGCCACACCTTACAACCACACACTTTCCCCCCAAAACTAACACCACCATATACTTGACAAGTGTCAAGGTGGGTCCCACACCTTTTGGAAAATATCTAGTTGATATTTTCCAATCAGTTTTGCGAAAAACGGACGTTTCGGGCCCCGAACGGGCACTTTTCCCAAGAAATTACGAAACTTGACGGGCTACAAGGAAACGGCTCAACTAAGACCGCTGCGACGACGGCTAAGCTTTTCGGATCCAAAACGGTCCTCGAATGGACCAAAACGTCGCTCGGTTGACTTTTCCAGCGAAAAGTCAACATTTCCCAAATTGATCAGAAAGTTGCCCTGAGTCTTCCGGAACTCACTTTGGTCAATAACGGGGTCAACTTAAGTCCGGTATGACACTCGGGGTCATTTTAGGTTCACTTAACTGTCAGTCTTAAATTTTTTAAATTTTTCCTGTTTTTCGCAGGTTTGACTGGTGTTGACCGGGAGTGGTTATTACATTATTTATGAAACTAGGTTCAGAGTTCGTAAATGCAAAGAAAATCATCAACATAAAGCAAAGGTGATTTTTAGAAGCCTTTGTTTTTAGAAACAAAATATTATAATTTTTATTTTATAGATTATCGATATGTATTGAGAAATAGAGAGTATGACTTGTTTAATTCTCATATTGTTTCTTGGTTAATACTGTTAGTCTTAGTGCCCGTAGTTCAATCCTAAATGTCCAAATGTATATATCATCGTTAGCAATAAAATTAAAGCGGCTTTATATTACTTATGTGTTGGAGTAATATATCGATGTGTGCTCTGATCTATGCCCACCATGCGAATAGAACCATAGATCGAGATAGATCACACTCGATGGGTCCCTAGTCAACAAAGCTTCACTAGAAGCGACTAGTATGAAAGATGGCTCTTTATGGCTTACGTTCTGTTAGTCATTGGAATGGGATTCCGGAGTCTGATCATAGATATCATGTGGGACATGATATTGGACGACCCGCCCTGAATATGTGCCATAGATTAAGTCATGAACATATTCAGTGTTGTAGCTTGTCATGTATCCTTAGACCAAGGAGTCTTTGTGATCGCTATGTAGTGAACAACTGAGTTTGACCTGAGCCTAACGTTGTCCGTAACAGGGCTTCCATAACGGCCAGGATTGGCTTGGGGACGGGCTACATGAGTGACACGAAAGACGGCTAAGGGATTTATCCCTCATACTAAGGTATGGGAAAGATATCGGTTCTCGGCCACTTGATCGAGAGTGACTGGAAGAATAGCATGGCCATGCACATGATACTGGGTATCATATCTTCAGTCATCTCACATATCAAGGAACGGTGATTGAGAATAATAAGGATGACGGCTCTATGCCTTATCTCAATCAGGATATCGGAGATAAAAGGATAATGACAGGGACGACGGAAAGGTTAGAATCGACAGGGTCGATTCGTTATGTAGTGTCAGGCAATACTAAAGTCTCGTTAGTTGCCACTTAAATAGGATCAAGTAAAATGGGATTTTACGTTGATCTATTGACATGCATAAACCTAAGGGTCACACCGGAGGATGAAACTCATTGACACATTTATGGAGAATGGCCAAAAGGGAGTTGTCTCGGGACATGACCAAAACTGGGTTTTGGGTCATGTGCCCGTAAGTGAATAGGACTTCACAGATCGAGACAAGGCTTGGAGTCTTGGGATTGATCGTGTCGGATAATGTTGGACATTTCCGGTATGGAAGGCATGGAGGCGATGAGCGAATCACGGGACCTCGTTGGAAATGGGCACGGGCCATGTTCCAAGAGGCCCATGAAAGGCCCATGCAACCAAGGCCCATGGAACTAATTAATCAAGTCTTGATTAATTAGTACTAAGTAAGCAAGACAAGGATTAAGGTGTTGGTGATTCACCACCTAACCCAATCTTGTCTTGCCATACTTTGTCCTATTTACACCTTACTTGACACCATACTTGTCCCATGCCTTTAGTTGGACAAGTATGGGTTTTGTTATGTTTAAGTCATCTTTTTTCAACATAACAAACACAAGACAAGAATAGGAAACACATTTTCTCTCCCTCTTCCATGGCCATTTCGGGTTTGGCTAGTTTCCTCCTCCATTTTTGTGTTCTTGAGTCCTCAAAGAGAAGAACTACGTGGCTTTGATTCCCATGTGGATACGTAGGCGTCTTGGAGACTCAAGCCAATCATTCGTTACCCGGTGTTCTTGTTTGGGTAAGAACTAGTGCTGAAATTTTCTCTTGTGAATCCATTCTTTGTTAGTTGTTTCATGGTTTTAATCGTCTCTTGGTTTTCATTGATTTTCCGCTGCGAGTTGGTTCATCTCCAACCTTACCTCGAGACCCAACAGTGGTATCAGAGCCGTGCTACCTTCGGGATTCACAAGACGGTGTTCAAAGTTTCGGTTTTGCTTGAAAGTTTCGTTTTTGGCATGTTGTTTTGCTAAATTGTTTGATAACATGTTTTAAATTCTTGTTCATGGATTTAATGCATGTAAAATGAATTTTTGAAAATTATTTCAAATCTGGAAATTTTGAATTTTTTTTTGATTTTTCGGGTCTCGGGAGCGGGACTCTCGGGGAGCCGAAACCGGGACCGAACGGGCCTCCGTTGGACGGAGCTAGGCCAAGCATGACCATTGGATGGTTGATATGCCAAGGCTAAACCGTTTTGTTAGTTATGACGAGTTTGGAACCGTCATGATGAACTCGAAGATCAAATGTTCAAAAGTTTCATTTTTGAACGGTTTCGATAAACCGAGCATCAAAAAATTTCGAAACTTGGCTATTAATTAAAACCGGAAAATCACATGATGTTTGATAACATTCTTGTTTGATAACACGATGTGTGATGTGATGTTGGCATGGTGTACATAATAGCCCCGAGCTCAATTTAATTATTTATCGCTTTTCACGGCCTGCGAGCCGTTAGAGTTAACGTGTAATTATTCTTTCAAGGTGTGGTCGTCGAACCACTTGTTTGTAATATTTATTTATTCCCGACCTGCGAGTCGTGTATTAAATTGTAATATTTTACTCAAGACGAAGAAAGGGCGAAAAGGTCATTTGGTGGCTTTTCGGGTGTTGGCATCGGCTTGGAGTCGGTGGAGCTCAAGAAGCTAGTGGGAGTTAGTTTAGGGGGCTATTATGTGCACATTTATCGCTTTATGCTTGGTTTAGTTTATGCATGATTAATTCTATGTGTTTTAGAATTGCATGCTTAACTTTATTTACCGAGCATATCACCTCACATGCAAAGATAAAATTGGAATTTTAATCCTTGTGTGTGAGCCCTTAGAATCGTCATTACATTGGATGTAGTTGACGGGTTCGAAGGAAGAATTACATTGGATGTAATTTGAGGCATCATTGCATTTGGAATGTAGTTGATGTGCTCATCGCATCTAGGATGTGTCAAAGTTTTGAACACAACTGGACAAGTAAAAGCGGGTCATGTCCGATACCTCCCAATCATCAACACCTTACTACCTCCCCGTCCTATGGTTGTCGTGCGCATTAGCGGAGCATCCATGGGGAAGCGGGGTAGTAGGTTTGGACGACATATGTGGGTGTCGTGCGCATTAGCGGAGCACCTACATAGTGACGAGCCATAGTTGAAAATTGGTGGACCCGACTACGATTCTCGGCCTGAGGTTGAGCTAGGGTAACAGATAGGGTAAGTCGTGTACATAAGTACATACCCTAGCCAGGAGTCACATTGGATGTGATTGGATGGAGTCCTACCTACATAGCTCGATTAAGTGGTGAGCATTAGTTCAGCTTAATCGAGTGAATCAAGGATCTTGGTTTCAGATTCTAAAGGTTTAGAATCGATTGTTGGTGTTTAAGCTTGATCTTCATAAAATTTATTCAGTTTACTGATTGAATTTTATCTGTTGTAGATCAAATGGAAAATTCAGCGAACATTAATAGTTTGTCATTAAAAACCATTCTTGATAGGGTCAACCTAAATGGGACAAACTATTTGGACTGATATAGAATTTTGAGGATAGTCCTCAAGTCTGAACGCAAAGAATATGTCCTTGACAAGGCTGTCTCTAAGACCATATCAGAGTTACATGAAGTGTCATTAATTGCTGAGAAGAATATATCAGGGATCTGGGATCCAAGGATATTCTGATGGTCAACAAGGGAATTGGAAGTGGCAAGGGCGGGGCCCATGCGCACTTGGCAGGAAAGATGAGACACATGAGAATGTCTGCTTCTACTGCCAATAGCCTGGTCATTGGAACCGGCATTACAGGAAGTTCACGGCTAATCTGAAGAAGGGCAGCGGGACTGCGCCTTCATCAAATAGCGTGGATGATCTGAAGAAGGGCAGTAGGACTGCGCCTTCATCAGGAAACCTGGATGATCTAAGGAAGGGCGGTGGGACCGTGCCTTCATCCGGTATTAACTCTATAGAGCTACATCTCTCTACTTCCAAAGATTCATGGGTATTAGATACCAGGACTGAATCTCACACATGCACTTATATATGGTGGCTGAAAGTAGGAGAGATTTGGAAAGCACGAAATGGACCTCAGAGTTGTGGCAACTGCTGTAGGATCCATGAGTCTTTCTTTGCCAAGAGGCCTTGTCTTAGTATTGTATAATGTATATTGCATACCTACTTTTAGTAGGAATATTATATCTGTATCCGTGTTTGACAAGGAAGGATATAATGTTAATATTGGAAATGGAGTTTTCAATGTTCTATGCAATGATATGTTTTATACCAGTACTGACATGGTTGGAGGATTGTACATATTAGATATGGGTAACAATGCCTCAAGTTCTATATATTCCGTTAATACCAAGAGGTCTAAATCCAACGATTTAAACCTAACTCTGTTATGGTACTGTCATTTGGGTCGCATAAACAAGAAGCGCCTATCAGCACTTCAGAAGTGCGGGCTTTCAGGTTCATTCGAATTCCATTCGATTGATAGGTGCAAGGTTTGTTTGATGGGAAAAATGACTAAAGTGCCCTTTATCGATCGCGATGAAAGGGCGGGTGGATTATTGGGGCTGATACACTCGAATGTGTGTAGACCAATACGTTCACTTGCCAGGAGGGGTTTTAGCTACTTTATCACATTTACTGATGATTACAGTAAATATGGTTATGTCTATTCGGTGAGACATAAGTCTGAAGCTTTTGATAAATTCAAAGAGTTTAAGACTATAGTAGAAAACCAGCTCGACAAAGGTATTGAGGCACTTCGATTGGATCGAGGTGGAAAATACTTGACCACAGAGTTATTAGATCATCTAAAAGAGAATGGGATCCTTTTGGAATGGACTCCTCCTAGGTCACTGTAGTTGAAAGGTGTAGCCAAACGGAGAAATCGGACATTGTTAGACAATGGTCTGTTCCATGATTAGTTGGACTGATCTCCCAATCTCTTTTAGGGGTTTTGCTCTAGAGACGACCGCATTCATAGTGAATCGGGCTTCGACGAATGGTGTGGAAGGGACACCATTTTAAAAATGGTACGGGATGATGCCCGCTTTGTCCTTCCTAAAGATTTGTGGTTGCGAGGCTTATGTGAAACATTTGGTTTCGACTAAGCTCGAACCAAGATCTGAGATATGCACCTTCGTGTGGTATCCCAAAGCAACAAGGGGATACTATTTCTACAATCCCAGTGAGAACATGGTGTTCGTCGCTTGGGGTGGGGTCTTTATGGAAAAGAAGTTTTGTTTCCAAAGACGTCATTGGGAGGACTGTGCATCTCGAAGAAATTCATGATGGTACAGATCTGTCTAAACCAATTGGCAACCCAGTAGAAAGGAGCCAGAGATTGTCGTAGAGTAAGAACCAATTCCTGTTACAATTCCGGAAGGTCCAAGGCGATTTGAAAGGATCAATCTTCCACCTCCAAGATATGGTATCCGGAGGTGACAATGAAGTCATGGTGGATCACGATGATCCAGCCACCTTTCAGGAAGTCGTGGATGGGCCCAACTCCGAGTTATGGCTGGGAGCCATGAGGGAGGAAATGCAATCCATGTCGGACAACCGAGTCTGGGAACCGGTTGATCCCATCAATGGTGTGAGGACCATCGGATGCAAATGGATCTTCAAGGTGAAGATGGACATGGACGGCAACCCTCTGACCTACAAAGCTCAACTGGTGGCGAAAGGTTATAGGCAGATCCAATGGATTGACTATGAGGAAACCTTCTCCTTAGTGGCTATGGTCAAAATCGATCCAAATTCTTCTTGACATAACTGCGTATCATAATTACGAGATATGGCAAGTGGATGTCAAAACCGCTTTCCTAAATGGAAATTTGACTGAGTACGTTTGTATGTCTCGGCCCAAAGGTTTTAACGATCCGAAGAATAAAGGAAAGATTTATAAGTTGTTGAAATCCATTTCTGGATTGAAACGAACTTCTCGGAGTTGGATCCTTCGTTTTGATGAAGCTGTAATTGGATTTGGCTTAATCAAGAACGAGGATGAATCTTGCGTTTATAAGAAGGCTAGTGGGAGCAATATTACCTTTCTGGTTCTCATTGAAAACGACATCCCAACCTTGCACGAGATTAAAGCTTGGTTGAGGAAGTGTTTTTCAATAAAGGACTTAGGTGATGCTTCTCATATCTTAAGGATTAAGATATGTAGAGATCGCACCAAGAGGGTCTTGGATTTAAGTCAGGGAACCTATGTGAACAAGGCATTGAGTAGGTTCTTAATGCTCGATTCAAAGAAAGGACTCTTACCCACTAGTCATGGCAGTCATCTCAGCAAGACTCAGTGTCCTAAGACACCTGATGAGCTGAAAAGGATGATGAGAATCCTATGCGCCTGGGGGCAGGATCGATCATATATGCCATGACATGCATGAGACTAGACGTCTCGTAAGCCTTATGTTGTACCAGTAGACATCATTCTAACCCGGGGGAAAGATGATGCTGAACTAGTCGTCGAAGGATGAGTAGACGCTAGTTTTCCAAGACAAATCCAGATGACTTTAGAAGTCAATCAGGATATGTGTTTACGCTGAATGGCAGAGCTTTAGCTGGGAAAGCGTAAAGCAAGATACCATTGCCGAATCTACGACAGAGGCCAAGTACATGGATGCTGCAGAGGCAGCTAAGGAGGCTATGTGGATTTGGAAATTCATGGCAGGGCTGGGTGTAATTAAAAACCCATCCAGTCCGGTGAATCCATTTTGCGACAACACAAGGGCCATTGCGCAAGCTAAAAGCCTAGATCGCATAACAAATCCAAACATGTACTGCGGCGTATCCACCTCATCAGATAAATACTGAACTGAGGTGAAGTGAAGATAACCGATATTGCAACAGATGATAACATAGCCAACCCGTTGACTAAGGCAGTGTCACTGCCTGAACATGTTAGACATGTAAAGTCGATGGGGACATATTGGAGTTTAGATTGGAACTAGGGCAAGTGGGAGATTGTTAGTCTTAGTGCCCGTAGTTCAATCCTAAATGTCCAAATGTATATATCATCGTTAGCAATAAAATTAAAGCGGCTTTATATTACTTATGTGTTGGAGTAATATATCGATGTGTGCTCTGATCTATGCCCACCATGCGAATAGAACCATAGATCGAGATAGATCACACTCGATGGGTCCCTAGTCAACAAAGCTTCACTAGAAGCGACTAGTATGAAAGATGGCTCTTTATGGCTTACGTTCTGTTAGTCATTGGAATGGGATTCCGGAGTCTGATCATAGATATCATGTGGGACATGATATTGGACGACCCGCCCTGAATATGTGCCATAGATTAAGTCATGAACATATTCAGTGTTGTAGCTTGTCATGTATCCTTAGACCAAGGAGTCTTTGTGATCGCTATGTAGTGAACAACTGAGTTTGACCTGAGCCTAACGTTGTCCGTAACAGGGCTTCCATAACGGCCAGGATTGGCTTGGGGACGGGCTACATGAGTGACACGAAAGACGGCTAAGGGATTTATCCCTCATACTAAGGTATGGGAAAGATATCGGTTCTCGGCCACTTGATCGAGAGTGACTGGAAGAATAGCATGGCCATGCACATGATACTGGGTATCATATCTTCAGTCATCTCACATATCAAGGAACGGTGATTGAGAATAATAAGGATGACGGCTCTATGCCTTATCTCAATCAGGATATCGGAGATAAAAGGATAATGACAGGGACGACGGAAAGGTTAGAATCGACAGGGTCGATTCGTTATGTAGTGTCAGGCAATACTAAAGTCTCGTTAGTTGCCACTTAAATAGGATCAAGTAAAATGGGATTTTACGTTGATCTATTGACATGCATAAACCTAAGGGTCACACCGGAGGATGAAACTCATTGACACATTTATGGAGAATGGCCAAAAGGGAGTTGTCTCGGGACATGACCAAAACTGGGTTTTGGGTCATGTGCCCGTAAGTGAATAGGACTTCACAGATCGAGACAAGGCTTGGAGTCTTGGGATTGATCGTGTCGGATAATGTTGGACATTTCCGGTATGGAAGGCATGGAGGCGATGAGCGAATCACGGGACCTCGTTGGAAATGGGCACGGGCCATGTTCCAAGAGGCCCATGAAAGGCCCATGCAACCAAGGCCCATGGAACTAATTAATCAAGTCTTGATTAATTAGTACTAAGTAAGCAAGACAAGGATTAAGGTGTTGGTGATTCACCACCTAACCCAATCTTGTCTTGCCATACTTTGTCCTATTTACACCTTACTTGACACCATACTTGTCCCATGCCTTTAGTTGGACAAGTATGAGTTTTGTTATGTTTAAGTCATCTTTTTTCAACATAACAAACACAAGACAAGAATAGGAAACACATTTTCTCTCCCTCTTCCATGGCCATTTCGGGTTTGGCTAGTTTCCTCCTCCATTTTTGTGTTCTTGAGTCCTCAAAGAGAAGAACTACGTGGCTTTGATTCCTATGTGGATACGTAGGCGTCTTGGAGACTCAAGCCAATCATTCGTTACCCGGTGTTCTTGTTTGGGTAAGAACTAGTGCTGAAATTTTCTCTTGTGAATCCATTCTTTGTTAGTTGTTTCATGGTTTTAATCGTCTCTTGGTTTTCATTGATTTTCCGCTGCGAGTTGGTTCATCTCCAACCTTACCTCGAGACCCAACAAATACAAAGAGCTCGTTGTTGTCCTGTGGATGTAGGCACATTTTCAAACCATATAAAATTGGGTTCTCTATTTATTTCTTGTACTGTATTATTTGTTCCGTATTTATCCGCATTAGGCATTTTACAATTATCGATTGGTCCTAAAATCGGTGTTTGGATTGTCAGGTTATTGGTGTTCTTTAGAAATTGAATAACGTCGATTTATTTCTACGAATCAATTGAATTATGCAGTGAATCTTTTATTCAATTTTTCGGGTACTCAACTTACTACAAAGGGGCCATAAACATTGATGAAACAAAGCGAGTCTTGGGAAGAGAAATGTTTACCAAACCACAAAAAACGAGCTGCCTACAAATCTGCATGAAAAATTCTGGAATATTGATTCTTTCTAGGCTAAAAGGACACCACTGACTCCCTCAAGGGTCTCCACCAAGGGACCAACGTGCTCATTAGGCAAACATGCACACAAGAGTCGATCCAGAAAAAGTGCATGAAGTGATATATACGTACCTTTATGGAAATAGGGATCCACCCCCTAAGTTGTCACTTGGATTAATCGGACAATTTAGTTACTAGAGAAGTGTTTCGGGTCTATCTAAAACTATAGCTCACCCTTCATATCTTTATCCAATTTTTTACCAGTTACTTTTACTTAATAAAATTCCATGTTTAAGCTAAAAAAGAAAGGATTAAACAAAAAATTATTTTATTTTATTAAAAAATAATATCGTTTTTACAAACACATCATTGAACAAAATATGTAGATTAATTGAGGTATCTATCTAAGTACGCATTTATAGAATGATTTTTTTTGGCCTTAAGAGTTTCGTTTTAAATACTCTCTCTTCCCCCAAACCATTTTCAGCCCCTTCTTCTCTCCGATCACCACCATTTTCAAACCCCGCTTCCTCCCGATCACCATGGCTTCACAATCATTGCACCCACTGACCACTATCGTATCCCGCTTGTTTGTTCGCCGACCCTCCACAACTCGGATGATGAGGAAACCGACTAGTCTATCCCTCGATGAAGAAGCTATCAACAACACCATTTCAATCATGAAAAAATCACTAAGGACAATGTCAAGGACTAAAGCCTTACGAGAAGAGTTCAACAAACAAGTGGAGAGTCTAATTATACTCATTGAGAATGGGGACCTCCAAGAAGACGTGATCATCAAGGCAAAGCTAGAAGACACTCAAGACTTCAACAAATATGTTTTTGCCTCTTCTTCAAGGAATAAATGAAGCTACTTTGTTCATCATTTTCAAAGGATATTCATCCCCTCAAACCATTCAAGAAGAATAAATATCCAAGGTATGCACTGAATTTGAATTATTAATAACTTCTCTTTTTCTTTTTGCATAATTCAAATCTTTAGTATATCAAGTATTTTCATTTTCTTTAGTTATTAATTTTTTTTTGATAAATGATGAATTTATTGATGGCTTTGGAATAACATATTACAAAGCACGAGGTATAAACCCCAAAATAACCTTCAAAAGAAACAAAAAAGGAGCTCAAAAACTCTTAAATGGAAACAATATAACACAAGGCAGGGGATGTCAACCAAAGAGGAAGGGTTGCATCACCCGTAAGATCACCAGCCAACCTGCAAATACTGAAATTGTGGAGCTGCACTTTGCTGAAAACATCAACTACATGCTCAAACTGCTGCCTAAAGACACCGGAGTTCCTCTGTAACCAAATGTGCCACAAACACAAGTAGCCAACCTTGACCCAGAAACTCCACCAACTCCGCCTCCCTAGCCCTCTCCAAGTTGTGATCAAGGAGACACAATCTCCAGGATAGACCCAAAAGATTGACCACCAAGAATAGAGTTTCGACCACAACGACCAAGAGTAGGAGCAGTGGAGGAAAAGGTGCGAGGTATCCTCAAAGACATCACCACAAAGACAGCAAAACATATCATTGAGGGAGATGGGCATATCTCTCTCTTCCAAGAACGTCTTGGTCGGTACTGCGTCATGAGCTATCAACCAAACCAGAGAACTATACTTGGGAGGGAGATTCTTGACCCACAGAAAACCCGCCCAAGGTACATGAGGAGGAACTGTATCATCAAGTAGAAGATAAGCAGTAGCCGAAGAGAAGCCATGGTCACGCTGCGACCAAGAAACCGAGTCCGACATATTGGGCCGAATACAAACCGTGGACAGGAGATCCATGAGCATAGCAGATTCCTCCTACTCATACGAGAACACAAAGGAGCGACGATAATCAAGGGTCCAAGAGCCATCGCGCCAAACCTCCCCAATACGAGTCCATTTCCATACACAGATGCTATAAAGCCTAGGGAAACGAAAACGAAAGGCAGTAGGTCCAAGCCAAACATCCTGCCAAAAACGGATCCGATCCCCTCCTCCTACTCTCCAATGAAGACTCTGACTACTGAACATGCCTCTGAATGTCGGGGAATCAGACAAACTCATGATATGACCGAAAAAGAAAGAGGATCCCGGCTTATCAAGAGCAGTCAAATCCCAATCCAAGGAAGACCAGCCAAACTTAGCACACAGAACACACTTCCAAAGATAGTCCTTCTCCGACGCAAAACGCCAAAACCATTTCGCTAGAAAGCTCTGATTCACCTTCTCAAGCCCTTGAATGCCCAATCCCCCCTGAGATTTGGGTCGACAGACAGAAGACCAGCGGACTTTGCAAAAAACCCGAGTATGAGCCTTGTTATGCCAAAGGAACCGACGCCTCCACGCTTCCAATTCTCTAATAACACCCTTAGGTGCCCTGAATAGAGACATAAAGAAAACAGGCAGAGCAGACAAAGTAGATTTGATCAAAACCAATCTACCTGGCATAGAGAGATCCTTGGCCCTCCATAAGGCTAAAGAGGCTTTGAATCTCTGAATAATAGGAGCCCAAAATGAGAGACGTCTCGGGTTCGCGCCCAAGCTGAAACCAAGATACTTGATAGGTAGAGCACCTACCAAGCATCCCAAAGAAGAGGCAACTAAATCCGGGGTACATGAGCGGGCATTCAGGAGAATGGCAGTGGACTTGTCAAAGTTAATATTGAGGCCTGAACTCCGCTCAAAAGTAAGGACTGTGCTTTTGAGCCTCAAAAGATCATCAGGTGACCCTTTCACAAACAACAGGGTATCATCTGCGAACTGTAAATGGGAGATAACAGGTCCAGAGGGGCCTATCTGAACACCAGCAAAGTCCCCCAAACGAATACCCTGCTCCAAAACTTGGTGGAGGCCTTCAGCTGCAATCAAGAATATGAAGGGAGAAAGAGGACAACCCTGGCGGATCCCATTCAGGACTGGGAAATCATGGCTAGGGGAGTCATTTACAAGGACAGCAACAAAACTTTGAAACAGGAAGCCATCCAAGAACGCCACTTGGGACCAAAGTCCATAGCAGTCATAACCTCATCCACATAGTCCCAATGCACCTTAGCGAAAGCTTTCTCAAAATCCATCTTGAGAACCACAACCTCCTCATTAGACCTACGAACCAGATCAATGACCTCAGAGGCAATCAGAACACCATCTACAATCTGCCTGCCTGCAATGAAACCAGACTGAGCATCGCTAATAATATCATCCAAGACCTGACGGAGACGAATAGATAAAACCTTGGCCAGGATTTTATAAGGTCCTGAGACAAGGCTAATGGGCCTGTAATCCTGAAAGCCAGTAGCGTTCCGATGCTAGGGGATCAAGGTAAGGAATGTAGAATTGAGTCCCTTACCTAAATTCCCGAAAGCATGGAACTCCGAGAAAAACATCTGAAGATCATCATCCTTGATCGTATCCCAGCAGACCTTGTAGAACAGCAGGGAGAAACCATCTAGACCTAGAGCCTTATCCGGACCACAAGCAGAAATAGCAGCAAAAATCTCCTCAGAAGTAAACGGTTCCTCAAGAAAAGAAGCCTGATGAGCAGTCAATCGGGTAAAAGAGAGCAAAGGGAGGGGAACCCGGGATGCCGGTCTACTGAACATCGAGCTAAAATGGGCTGCAGCAAGCCTCTTAATGTCCTCAGGATCGGAATAGGCAACTGAATCAACTATGATTTGAGAAATCTTATTCCTCGAAGCTCGAACATTGGCTATTCTGTGATAAAACCTAGAGCAGACATCTCCGTGTTTATGCCACTTCAAACGGGCCTTTTGGCTCCAAATACGAGCCAAAACCTTTTGCTTACGAATAAGACGAACACGAAGCAGAGACCGAGAAACACATTCGGGACCTTATAAGTCATGAGCATCCAAAGCAGAATCGAAGTCGTTAATCTCGGCCTCAAAGACTTCAAACTCACGGTCTGCTCGACCAAATACCTCCTTGTTCCAGCGACTCAGATCTGAACGCAAGCATCGAAGTTTAAACCATAGGCAATAACTAGCCGAGCCTTGGCATGAGTAAGACGCCCAAAATAAACCAACGTCCGACCTGAACAACCGGTGATCCGTCCAAGCATTAAGGAAATGCAGTGGCTTCGGACCCCAATTCACAATGGAGGAAGAAAGAGTCAAAGGCCGGTGATCGGAGAGAGAACGAGGATGGCTTTGCTGCACCAGGTCGCCAAAGCATTCCAAAACCGAAGGGGACACAAGAAAGCGATCAATCCGAGACGCTTTAGAACCTCCACCATACCAAGTGAATGCAGCCCCAAATAGGTTTAAGTCGATCAATTCCATGCCCTGCAAGAAATCAGAGAAGATAGCACAATCTGCAACAGATGTAATGGTGTTTCGCCTCTCATCTGAGAACAAACCGAGTTAAAGCCCCCTCCCATTATGAGGTTATCACCCATAGTAGGTCTGTCGAGTAACAAAGCTTCCCAAGCCGTGATGCGAGCAGATACAAAAGAAGGCCCATACACATTTTAAATCGAAACAGCTATGCCAGTAGGAGAAACAGAACCTGACCATAACAAAGCTGATGCAAGAGGACGAGATGAGGCATGAATAAAAACCGAGACCCTCCAAGCTGAGAATAAGCCTCCTGAAGCTCCTGCAGAAGGCGTGAAAGAAAAGTCCCAGCCATGAAACAGACCACAGTCTCTGAGGAAGCTAGCATTGATGTCGACAACTTTGGTTTCTTGGAACAGAATAAAGTCTGGACGGAGCCCTGTGATGACCCATCGAATTCCTCTCCTCTTATGATGAGAGTTTGCTCCTCTCACGTTCCATGAGAGGATTCTCATGCCTCAATGGGAAGAGGAGAAAAAGACACCTCCATGAACGGGATCAGGAGCAGCCTCTAGCAACAAAAGATCAGAGAGATCAGCTTCTAAATTCTCTAATTGGTGCCTGGCATCACCACCAGAAGCTAAAGCCTTATAACCGATACGCTTGACATGGTTCCATGTGGTCGGGATTGGAGACGGGGGCTTGGAAGGGCCGGTAACGCGAAAGGGTTTCGCGAGAACTCGAGCTTTCCGTTTACCCGAAATAGAGGAGTCTTTCGATGCAGGCAACCGAGTAGATTTCGCTTCCAAAGGATTGTGGGTTGCAATTGGAACAACCGAAAGCCCAACAGAGTCAGGAACGATCTCAGGAGAGCCTGACCCAAGGAAAGATTCTTCATAGTCGTTAAACCCTTGATTGGATAGAGGAGATCGATCCTCATCCGGTAATTGTTTCGAATTTTGAAGTCGATCCTCATCCGAAAACTGTTTCATATTTTGAACGTCCTCTGCGCGCGTGGGATGAGCATCGCGACTGGGAGAATTGATCGGAGTAACAAGCGTGTCCGAGTCAGACTCTTCCGAAGAGGAAGCCACCGAGGATGCCGTCGGTCGAACCACCGGAAGAGGAACAATACTGGCTGGAACAGGTTCAACCCATAGATTCAAACTTGCGTCCCCAAGCTGGAAAGAATAGTTCATCGAGGATAAACAATCCTTGCGATGGATCAAGATGAATAAACCCTCAAACTCGAATCGTACTACCTGCAATACTTCTCCCAAACCAGAACCAATCTTCATGTAATTGTCGAAGCTCCAGCCCTGAATTGGGAGACCAGAGACCGAGACCCATTGGAAAAACCCAGTGTGTGTGAGGAGCTCTCCAGTGGTACGCACAATATCAAACCAAGGACGGAGAACAAACCAATCTTTCTCTAAATCAGATGAAGAGATCATGAATATCCTATTTCCAAAGCTCTTGACTTGAAATTGCGTAAGGTCTACAGAAATCAGAGCTTCCAACAATTGGGAGGAGGATAGATTGGTGTGGGCAATACCTATTGCACTAGAGGTAGCTGTAGACAGCAAATCATTCACCACAATACCAGTAGAAATAGAGGAGGCAACCGGAACATCAATTTTGACGGGAACATAGGGTCGCCAAGTCGAGCGAGATTTGCGAGAAGGATCAAGCCAAGCAGGGACAACCAGCAGCCTCCTTCCTGCAAAACGCTTTCCATTCAATGCTGAAGCCATAAGTTGACAATCAGGAGGGGAAACACCATGAATTAAGCAGAAAGGACTGCCAGAAGCTATTGAACGGCGACTGAGAAAGATCCCTGAGACGCTTCCATGAGCGGAGAACACCCGATGAATCCAAGGCTCCTTGGCTGTCGGAGGAAGATTCGGGACAAAGAGTTTGCACGGATCCTCCCGTCGATCGCACGAAGAAGCCGGAGAAGAGGACTCAGAACGGCCACCGGTTTTGTCAGGAGCAACAACAACAGAGCATGGAGGATTCCCTGATTCAAAGCAGTGAATCAAAGAAGAGACCCTTGGATAACCAGAAGGGGAATTACCACGCGACGATGTAGAAACTGAACGGTCGGTGATGGTGCTCGGAGCCGGCGAGTCGTCGAAATCCCTGAGAGAGAGTCAGAGTCTCTTGTATTAAATTTTTGACCTTATGAGGTCACAAGTTGATGGACTATCTATAAAGTCTCATCTCAGCATGTATGAATCAAGTATTTATGAAATAAAATTTGAGTTTTCTTCTAATAAGAACCTTAAAGCAATTCAACCTTCTTGTGTGTGAAGCCTGGAAGTTTTTTTGTTTCAACTTATCATGGATTCTACCATCATTTGTGTGGCGTTATACATTCCATCATTTATCCTCCTTATTACTTCGATCCTTCAAAGAGTGTGGTACGACCAATTGAAGTATCGACGTCTTCAATTCCATCTTCATCCATTGGTTTCTTAGAGAGTGTTGTACGACCAACTAAGGCTCTCCATCCTACCATCATTATCCTATAATATAACCTACTAGCAAGGTTTTATATCAAATACCACCATGTTCCTATATCACTTGGTATTAGAGCTAAACGCTCCAAATCAGGTTGTATTTATCCCTTTTGTTTTGTTAATTTTGTTTTTATCTATTTTCTTCTGTTTTAGTTTAAAAAATGAGAAAAGAAGAATTTTTTAGCAGAAAACAAATATGTTCAAATATGTTTATAGCTTAATATCTCACCATTTAAAGTTCGATACATTTTCGACTTCTTTTGCACTTGATTTGTTTTGTTTGTGAGAAACATCAAAATCGAGAACTATGGAAGATCAAGGGGATGCAAACATAGCTCAGATGCTCGCTGCCATTGAAACTCAACTCCAAGACCTTGGAGATCGAATGACAAGAATGGAACAACCACCACTGGCACGTAGAAATCTCATTCGAGATGTGAATGGTCCAAGAGTGAACCAAAATGAAGATGACTCTCTGAAGATGATGGCCAATACAACTATGATCGAGGCCAAGAAGAGGATGTTAGGCATAAAAGCCGAGATTTCAAGTGACACACTGAGAATTAACTCTCAAAATGGCATGGCAAGAGTACCGGTCGTCAAGTAGTATTCGGAGTTTAGTCCAAGTGGTCGTACTTAAGGGAGCAATCAGACAAACATTTTATTAATTAATTTGTTCGTCAAGCTATTCATATACTTATGGTTGATTTGGTTTCAAAAATATTGATTTAATGCAATTATGAAATAATGTATATGATCCGAGTATGCGAGAACACAACATCAAAAGTGGTTTTTGAAATAAAAAATTTAAGACGACCTAGGACATTAACGGTGTTCGAATGTGATGAACAATTTATCGGGCTTCTGTCTATACTTGCAATAATACTTGCAATACATTAAGACTCTATCGTACTCTAACCACCTAATTATCTCTAATCTAGGTGTAGAAAGAAACCAAGCATTAAGGTTTACGAATTCTTTTAACTTTCATGATTTAATCCTATAATCATTGCACTCATGTCAGTCTAACTATATTCTAGTCTAGATTTAAACACGAGCTATATAATTCCTATTTTCTCATACTAAACTCATTTCTCAATTGTTGGTTAATATAATTAAATCATACATCACATGATCAAGGCGATAAAGCATTAAGAGCGGAATTGAATAAGCAATATCCTAGATACTAGTTTAACAAATGTATAACCAAAATATGTTAAATTAATTCATCGTATCGTTCCCCTAGTCCTAGATCAAAGGTATTTAGTTCATGACTGCTGAATGAGAACACAAAACGAATATCAAATCAATAATATACATCTTAAACGGTAACTGTGATACAAATACTAGTTAATGATGAAGACAATCGAATATGAACTCTTTGATTCTTCTCTCAATCTCCAAATGACCTTTCTTGCTCTCCAAAATCGTGTTTTTCTCTCTGAAACTCTTGATCCCTCTATTACAATCCATAAAATTATACTTCATTAAAACCTAGGGATAAGACGAGAAATTTGCCAAAAAAAAATATGTGCGTGCACGTTTCTCACACGTTATACGGAAAACTTGCATTTCGGAAAATGATGAATCCTTCATCAAAGTTGTAGATATTTGAATTCCCTTCGATTTGATATGTAACGGGCAAATATCGAAGTTTGCATGAGAAAGTTATGCACTTCGGAAGATTAGCTAAACTCCAAAACTCCTTAAACCGATTTATGCTCCGTTTTCACCATTTTTTCGCTCCAAATTCCTTAATACCCATGAGGAGAGATAGTTGGCACAATTATATTAAATGCATAATCCCAAGACCGAAAAAGTCAAGAATGTGGGCTAAAAACATCTAGAATATATGCATTTTACGTTCACATCAACACCTCACAAACTTTTCTCGCCCCGAGAAAGTCAAACTAAATAAAGCAGTAAGATATGTCCTAGTTAAACCCCAAAGTTCACCTCGATAGGAGCAGTCTGGGCCTCATTTATTCAGACAATGAAACTAAAGATGCACGTTCAATGCATGATCCTAATACTAGTGCAACCTATGACTCAACTACATGATGCATGCAAAAGTTCACAAAAAATGGTAAATTACGAGCTTAAGCCCACACATTGATCAAAAGGTTTTCTAGGAGTTGTCACATGCCCAAAAGTTCTTACACAGCTCAAAAGAATGCATAAACCGATGAACATACCACATGTGAATTTACGTGCAATGAAACTTACTTATTCTAGCTCACAAACCTTCTATCAACTTTGATAGGCGTTCCTCTTTTCCCTATACACAGTTCTTGAAGATTCATAAGCAAGTATTTTCAATCCCCTCTCCACTAATTATAAGGAATTTAGGGGATCATGAATCACACATGGCTTTAATGAGGCTTATAGTGATCGGCTAGGCATAGGGTATGGTAATGTACATGACAAGAAGCTCAATAAATACATCTTGGCGAACACGCTTCAACTCACGTCCCATAACCCCCAATTGTGCACTAAATACATTTTTCAATTCTCCACACCCCTTTATAACCTTATGCACATCAATACGAACATTTTTTTTACAACGACTAATAATGCCTTTTTTCTACTGGCTCTAGTTCTCAGCCTTACCCCACACTTTTATTTTTGTATAAAAGAGATTTTAATTTTTCCTTTTCTTCACTTTTAGGGGGAAGGCTGCAATCAACAAATATTACAATACACCCAACACATTAACAAAAGAAATATTTCTTCAATCATTTAATATCTCATTCCCAACCACCAACCATAATAACAATACTCAAGAAGTACATAAGACAAAAAGTATGAGTTCAAATAAGACAAAGGATATGTAAATGAAATGAAGGACACATAGGCTTGTAGTATGTAGGGTAGAAACAAAAAGCCCAAGCTCAATATGGGTGACTAGTAGATAACAACATATGCATAAGTAGACAACCTAGTACAAACGGTCCAAGAATGGCCTATGATTATTTTCCTAAGGGTAAATTACGTTGACATACCCCGAACTATACGCGTTTAACGGTTTAATACCCCAAAGTTCATTAGTAACAATCACCTACCCTGAACTAACGTTTATTAACGCCGTTGGTCTTTCCCATCTACTTTTCCATCTGATCACTGTTCATTTTTTTCTCTAAAATTCCGAAACTACCCTTACTGTTTACAACCCTAAAACAATTAATTTGTTTTTCCTTTTTTAATACTTTGTATGTTTCTTTTCTGTTAAATTTCATTATTATTTTAAATAATTTTTTACCATTTGTTTATTTATTAATTTTTATAAATATTTTTTATTAATACAATTTTTTAATTTTCAGTTTTTTTATTTAATTTTCATCAAAAAAATATGGATTATTAATATAAATATAAAAACAAATACTTTTTTTTTCTTTTTAATTTTGATTCATTCTTCAATTGTAATCCGAACATAATGCAACCAAATTTTTGCTTTTGCTCATGATTTTGTCAATGTGGAGAGCATATATATGGTAAATCGAATACATCCATAATGTCACAACTAAGCTGAAATTAGAAATATCTGAGAAACCCCCAATTTTAAAAATTGAAACCAAACCCTCAACGACCAAAAAAACATATTTGAAGGGGGGGGGGGGGGGGGGACCAAAATTGATAAAAAAAAAATATCAAAAAAGGTTAGGCGTGGCAGTAGCGTCGAAAGTCCGGTGAGACCGTGGGTGGTGCAAATTCAAGGATAAAGGCGGTGTGGGATTCAAACCTACGTCGTGCATGGGGAGGGATGACGGAGATGGGTTCTAGGTCCAACTTCTTCTGGTTCTTCTCGTAGACGCTACCACCGTCGAGCTCCTCCACCGATGTTCAAGTTCTACCCAACCATGGACGGTGGCTGCCATAGAGAGGATGGATCAAAGATAAGGAGGATGGGTTGCGTTTGAATAGAGAGAGGATGAGTTGTGTTTGAAGAGAGGGTATGAGTTGAGTTTGAAGAAAGAGGATGGGTTGGGTTTGAAGATGAGGAGGATGAGGAATATGTGGTTGTGGGTGTGCGTAAGTAGTATATTAGTTTTATTAAAATTTATAAATTAATATATTTATTTAGAATAAAAAATACATATTTTAAATAATATAGGTATAAAGTTTGTTTTTTTATGATTTATTATTCAGAAAAATATATTTCGAAAAAAATTTCATCGGATTTTAAAATTAATAAATTATATTAGTTTTTAGAAATTTATATATATATCATTTTTATTATATTAATTTAAAGATTATTTAATAACTATTTTTAAAGTATTTATAATTTATTTAAAGGGAAAATTTTCATTTTACCACCCTGGCAAACATTTAACTTCAGTTTGATACCCTGGCATAAATTTTTATCAGTTTCATACCCAAACCAAACTTTTAATTTCACTTTCATACCCAACCGGGTAAAATGTCCAAAATACCCCTAACAATTTAATATTTTAGATTCAAAATCTTAATCGTCATCTGAGATTGGGTGCTTTGGAAATTTGGGTGAATCATGTCTGCGTGCTATATTGTTGAGCTCTTTCTAGATTATCTTCACTTTATATTTGCTTCACGGATGATATCTTCATTCTAGCACATATTCTACAGAAAATCATTCCAACACACAGAGATTCTGCAGAAATTCATACCCAAAAATGAAGAACAAATATGAGAAATCAATTTCAGACACAAAAATCAATTTATGTAGGCTCGAACTCGGAGGGAGTAACCGGAGTAGACACCCATCTGGGTTAGGCAGGAGAGGAGCAGCGTTCCAGATCCCTGGTGGTCAACCTAGTCCAAAATCAAATCCTCCCAAACCCGAACCCAAATCCCCAAATCATATTTTTGGGTCTTGTTGGCGCTGGTTCCTCAATCGGCCCCCAATTTTCGTTCCCAATCTTCCCCCCATTGTTCCCAATCTTCATCAACGAACCAGATGAACTGGTACATGAACAGAGGCTACCACTGTTCAAGAAAGCCTGTGGAAGGTCACCGTGCCTTGGGCCGGTTCCCCCCTTACCGGAGCTTCCAGATCTACGTGTCTTCAGATGAGGTTGTGGAGATGAGGTTGTGAGATGAGATTGTGGAGATGAGGTTGTAGGTGGGAGGTGGGAGGTGGGAGAGGGAGGAGGAGGCGGCGGAGGTGGGGGTGGCCGGGGACGACGACGGCGGAGGAGGGGGTGGCCGGAGACGACGCCGGATTTTTTTTTAATATAAATAAAATTATTTTTTTACAAAAATAAAAATGATTTTTGATATATCTTTTTGATAAAAAAAAATTATTTTTATAAAAAAAACTGATTTTATTTTAAAATTAGTGAAATTTTCAGTTTAACACCCTAAACAATGAAGGGTATTATTGTCATTTCACTTATTTTCAAATTCTGAGCCAATGGCATGAGATGAAAATTTGAGTAACAGTTAGGGGTATTTTGGACATTTTATCCGGTTGGGTATGAAAGTGAAATTAAAAGTTTGGTTTGGGTATGAAACTGATAAAAATTTATGTCAGGGTATCAAACTGAAGTTAAATGTTTGCCAGGGTAGGTGATTGTTACGAATGAATTTCGGGGTATCAAACCGTTAAACGCGTATAGTTCAGGGTATGTTAGTGAAATTTACCCTTTTTTATCTAACCATCTTATTCTTTATTTTTATTTCGCCTAGAGGGGATATATGTTAAGTTCTAGACTCAGGTTCCTATGAATAGGAATTCAAGGACTCATGCTCAAATCAAAGAGACTACCAGAATGCAAACAGACGAGAAATCTTCACTACATGTGCTTATACAAAGCAATTCATTCATACTAAATCGATGGACTCTTTTGAATTATGCAAGAAAAAATGAGCATGTCCAACATTCCAATCATTGAAACCTTAAAATCATATGCACTAAGATCAATAAACCACCAAAAAATATTTTTTGATTTTCGATTTTTTTTTTGAAAATTTTGAAACACAATGATGCATGAACACAAAATGCAAACACACAAAAATCTATGATCTCTCACCCCACACTTAAAATCTTGCATTCTCCCTAGTGCGACTCAATCCAAAACATGCTACTAACCACATACATGCAATGATACACTTATGTAGAATAATCAAGCAATTCGCATAACTAAGATGTATATCCTATCAGCACAGTAAGTATGGTGCTCATCACCCACCAGAAAAGTACCAAAGTTCACAAGTAGATACTAAACATGATAAACAAAAGAGGGATAGAGATACTGCCCCTTCACTGATGCTACTTGTGCATGAATAATGGAGATTACCTTTGTGCATGGTAGATGGAATGCTACTCCGCCCAAGTGAGTTCTTGAGAACTCGACTCAAACAAATATAAATTTAATCCTCAAGATTCCATCTTGTATCACCAAATTGCAAAATAATCAGAAAAAGAGAGAGATTAAACATATACAAATGAAGAGGGGTAGTGATATTGGGTTGCCTCCGAATAAGCGCATATGTTTAGCATCGTTAGATCGAAAGAAATGAGGCTCAATCAGGAGGTCTCCCACAAATCTCATACTTCCATTGCATCCTTATCTTTAATTGTGAGTGCAAATGCGAGAAATGAAATGCAATGTAGCACAAGATTCTTTTCCTTGAGTTTTGTAAAAGTTCCAAACTCAATGCTAACTTCATCAATCTTGCCTTAATAGAATAATTATGATTTTTTTCATCTTGGCATAACTCGATATGGATATGAATCCCATGAAGCGATAAATGCTCATGACAACAAGGGTCAAGAGCATTTACCAGAATAGAGTAAAAGCTCACAACTGGGGAATGATGATTAGCAAATATATTAAAAACTTTATGCTCAACGTTAAATTTAAAAACCAATGGGATTGGTTGAATAAAGAGAATTGATTTGCTAGAATCTAAAAATGAATCTCCCACACTAAAGGGAATCTCGACATCATGTTCGATGTCTAGCAAAATAAAATCAGTGAGAGAATCAAATACAACTCCTCTCTTGAGAGCATCTTCCATAGTACCCCTAGGATATCTAATATATCTGTTAACCAACTCTATGGATACTATGGGAAGATTTAGCTCAACAAAAGTTTGTGAACTACTTTCTACAACTATACAATTGTTATTTACATCTACAGAATTCAAAGCATCATAACTACTTGGAGATGGAATAGATACTGTACAAGAGAAGTAAGAACTTGAAACCTCAGATTCCGCACTTACCTCTAAACTCATGTTTGAATCATGAGTTTCCTGTTCTGTTGTGTCACATAAGTGCTCGAAACGATCTTCCTCAATGTGAATTGCTCGATCGTGTAGAGTTCTCTCATTCACCGCTTGTATGAGAGGATTTACTTGATCTTCAAGCTTTTGAAACCGTTCATTCATGTTTTCATATGTTTTCCTCATATTTTCTACAACTCTTGTCTTCCATTCTTCGTCTTTCTTATTCATCTCCAATATTTGGTTCATGAGAGCAAAACACATTTTCTCGAGTGATGACTCCGCACCATAGGACAATTGTGGTTCAACTTGATCGAAAATGAAAGCATCCTCCCAATATTGACAATAGGCATTTGAATGCAAATACTCATAATTATAGTTAAAATAATCATAAGCTCCACAACAATCACAATACACAATAGGGAAAATTACACATGACCTCCCTTAGTATTGACTAATTTTCACATCACCCCATTAACTATTCTTTTTTACACTTAACCTCCTTAACTTCATTTTTTTTTCACTATGGTCCAACGGTGTTAACTTTCCATCCAAACACATGTAAAAAGACAAAACTACCCCTCACTAACCATCAAATTTTCAAATCAATGCCATTGTTCTATAAAGCCTAAACCCTATTTTAATTAATTAATTAATAGTTATATTATTAATTTTAATTAATTAATTCTATTTTTAATTTCAAATAATTAATTCTGTTTTTAATTTTAAAAAATTAATTTTTTTTTATTTTATAATTCATTTAAAACTATTTTCATTTTCAATTTTTTACATTAAATATCTAAAAATAAGTTTTTATTTATAATTCATTTTTTTATAATTACTTAATGAATAATTTTGTTTTAAATTTTAATTAATTAATTCTGTTTTAAGTTTTAATTAATAATGTCTTTAATTGTATAATTCATTTCAAACTAACCCTAATCATCCTTAATTAGTGTTCATCATCCACCACCATGATTCCAATCATCAACAAGCAAACCCATCATTCAAGTCCACTTTATGATTTCTATGCATCCGTATGATACATATCAACAGAATTTCCAAATCTTAATCAACACCATATCATTTAAGGAACAAGCATCATTTCAGATTTTGTAAAAAAGTCCCCAAACATATGTTTCGATTCATATGGGGTTGGTTTCAGATTCTGCAAAAATCAAAATGAAACCTAGAAATATATGTTCTTCCCCAAATCAAGTAATTAATTAACTTAAACATAATCAACTAATCAAATCAGACCCATTTGTACTGTACGTCTTCTCTGCCACACATTCAATTGCAAAATCAAAAAAACAAATACACTTTATCTTAGCCTATTGAACCAGTCAAACCCAAACACCATTCGTCTATGTTCATCAAGCAATCAACACATTTGAAAAAAAAAATTGTCAATAACTTATCACCAGAACTCAAAAAGTCACAAACCCATTTCACAAACCTCTGAACCGGACACAGCAAAACGCTTCTTCTCTCCTTCACCTTTAAACCAATTCTAACCAAAACCGTCTTCTTCTCTCCTTCTCTCCCTTTTTTCTGAATTTTCCGAGCCTCTCTCTACATCTTCCCTTTTAATTTGTTTTAAAACACACCACACACCAAAATGACCAAAGTGCCCCCTTATCCCTTTTTGTCTTTTTCCTTTAAGTCAAGGGTAAAGTTGTCCTTTCATCTTCCTTCCACCACATTCATGACATGTGTCAAGTGGGTTCCACTAGTTAGAAAAATATCTTATAAAGATATTTTTCAATCAGATTCGCGAAATTCGGCCGTCTCGGGCCCCGTGCGGGCCCACTTTCCAAAAATTAATGAAATTTTGCGTGCTACAAGGAAACGGCCCAACTATGACCGCCGTAACGACGACTAAGCTTTTTGGATCCAAATCGGGCCTCGAACGGACCAAAACGTTGCTCAGTTGAATTTTTCGGCAAAAAGTCAACTTTTCCCCAATTTGTCAAAAAGTTGCCATGAGTCACCCAGAACTCACTTTGGTCGATATCAGGGTCAACTTAAGTCCGATATGACCCTCGGGGTCAATTTTAGGTTCATTTAGGTGTCTATCCCAAAATTTTAAATTTTTCCGTTTTTCCGCTGATTGACTGGCGTTGACCAGGAGCGGTCCTTACAGGTGGTTTGCATATCGGTTCGGAAAATGGTTTTGTGCCCTCTCCCTGTGACTAGTATGCGGTTGATTTCATGATATCACATACATAGGAACTTAAGTGTTTTCAGACCATAAGGAAAACATTATTTGATTACACCATCGTTAACCAAACCATGCGTTAATTGGAAGTCATATTTTATTGTACCCGTGACCGACTCCTTGTGTGAATCAAAAGCAATGTGTCTTAGGTGGTAACGTGTACATATTTTACATTTCACCTACACTTAAATAACCATTTTCGTTTCCGCCCTTTATTTTCCCTTTCGGGGATGTGGAAGTGACAGCCCACGTCCTCAGGTTCTAGCAAAATACTAGTGATACCTCTACTCCCTATGGATTCAACCGGTACTTAACCGTTTTATCTATTGCTTGATTACTATGTACTGATGCACGTAAAAAGAGGGTTTTGACGCATAGTCATCCTCACTCATCATGGTTACCATCAAGTTAGGATGAAAGAAGAAGATGGATGGAAATCAACGTTTAAAACTAAGCAAGGTCTATATGAGTGACTAGTAATGCCATTTGGACTCACAAACGCTCCAAGTACATTCATGAAACTCATGAATCATGTATTAAGGGCATACATCAGTAAGTTTGTGGTAGTATATTTTGATGATATCTTGGTTTATAGTTCTAACCTTGCCGATCACTTAAACCACATCAAACGGGTTCTAGAAACACTCCGAGATGAAAACCTCTATGAAAATTTTAAGAAATGCACATTTTGCACTAATCAAGTCGTTTTTTTGGGATTTGTTGTAAGCTCGCAGGGATTGAAGGTTGATGAGGATAAAAATAAAAGCCATTCAAGATTGGTCTAGACCACCCACCATCGGGCATGTTAGAAGCTTTCATGGATTGGCCATCTTTTATAAGGATTTTAGCACCATGGCTGCCCCTTTGACCGTAGTGATTAAAAAGAATGTGGAGTTCAAATGGGGACAAGCACAAGAATAAGCATTCAAGACGCTCAAAGACAACCTTACACATGCACCTATTTTGGTATTGCATAATTTTGATAACAACTTTGAAATTGAATGTGATGCTTCTGGTACATGTATAGGCGTTGTTAAATACAATGGGGAAAAAAATAACATAATTTAGCGAGAAACTCAATGGAGATGCCCTCAATTATCCTAGTAATGACAAAGAACTCTATGTTTTGATAAGATCTCTTGAAATTTAGCAACATTATATGCTATCCAGAGAGTTTGTTATTCGTACAGATCATGAGATACTCAAGTATCTAAGAGGACAGACCACTCTTAAAAAGAGGCATGTGAAGTGGCTTGAGTTCATAAAGATTTTTCCATATGTGATCAACTATAAGAAGGGAAAAGAAAACGGTGTAGTTGATGCATTATCAAGGAGACACACTCTAATTTGCACCATGGAGGCAAGAATCATGGCATTTGAGCATATCAAGGCTTTATATAGAACTGATCCAGATTTCAAAGAGGCTTTCAAGGAGACAAGCAAGGCTGCGTATGGATCGTTTTATCAACAAGATGGGTTCTTATTCAAGGTTAAAAGGCTTTGTACACCACAAGGATCCATGAGAGAATTACTAATCCGAGAAGCACATGGAGGAGGGTTTATGGGACACTTTGGCCGAGACAAAACTCTAAGCGTACTTATGGATCACTTCTTTTGGCCACGCTTAAAGAGAGATGTGGAGAGGTTCTATGCCAAGTGCATCACTTGCTTAAAAGAAAAATCTAGGTTACATCCTAATGGTTTATATATGCATTTTCCTATTCCAAACCTACAATGGGTAGATATTTCCATGGATTTTGTTCTAGGTTTGCCAAAGATCCGCCACCAGGGTTCTATTTTTGTATTAGTGGACAAATTTTCCAAGATGACTCACTTCATTTCATGCAATAAGACTAATGATGCTACTCAAACCGCTGATATCTTTTTCAAAGAAGTAGTGTGTGTACATGGATTCCCAAGGACTATTATATCAAACCCTGATAAAAAATTTCTAGCACATATCTGAAAGCTCTATGGAGGAAGTTGGGAACTAAGCTGCTATTCTCAACTAATATCACCCCCAAACAAATGGCCAAACTGAGGTAGTAAAATGGACTCTTTCAACCTTGTTGAGAGCCACGATGGGTAAAAACTTAAAGAATTGGTTATCTTGTTTACCATTTATTGAGTTTGCTTACAATCACGCCAAACATTCTACTACTAAATTCCCTCCATTTGAAATTGTTTATGGCTGTAACCCCAATACTCCAATAGATCTTGTATCTTTGCCTCAAGATTTTATTTGTAGTGTAGGAGAGAGCAGAACAGATTTCATAAAGAAGCTTCATCATAAGGTCAAGGCAAATTTGGAGAAAAGGACCGAGAAATACAAACAACAAGCCGATAAACATCTAAAAGATATCAGTTTTGCACCAAGAGACTTGATGTAGGTACACATGAGAAAAGAGAGGTTCCCAGATAAGAGAAACTCCAAGCTCTCACCAAGAGGAGAAAGACCATTCTGGGTGCTAGAGAAAATCAGCAACAACGCTTACAAGCTCGAGCTTCGAAGTGAGTTAACCATTTCTCCAATTTTCAATATTACTAATTTGGCTCCCTATCATGCAGATGAATCAGTTCTGGAGTTAGAACCTTTTCAAGAGGGAGGGGATGATGAGGACATCGAGACTAGTCTATATGGACCCGAGGAAGAAGTTATCAACAACATCATTCCAATCATGAGACAAGCACCAAGGACAATGTAAGGGACTAAAGCCTTACGGGAAGAGTTCAACAAAAAATTGGAGACGCTAATTACACTCATTGAGCATGGAGAACTCCAAGAAGACGTGATCACTAACGAAAAGGTAGAAGACACTCAAGATCAACTCAAGACTTCAACAAATCTGTTTTTGTCTCTTCTTCAAGGAATAAATGGAGCTACTATGTTCATCATTTTCAAAGGAGATTCATCCCCTCAAAACATTCAAGAAAAATAAATATCCAAGGTATGCATTGAATTTGAATTATTAATAACTTCTCTTTTTCTATTTTGCAGAATTCAAATCTTCAGTGTATCAAGTATTTTCATTTTCTTTAGTTATTTATTAGAGTCTCTTGTATTAAATTTTCGACTCTATAAGGTCACACGCTGTTGGACTATCAATAAAGTCCCTTCTCAGCATGTATGAATCAAGTATTTATGAAATAAAATTCGAGTTTTCTTCTAATAAGAACCTTAAAGCAATTCAACCTGCTTGTGTGTGAATACTTGAAGTTTGTTTGTTTCGACTGATCACAAATTCTACCATCATCCGTGTGGCGTCATTCATTCCATCATCTATCCTCCTTGTTACTTCGATCCTTCAAAGAGTGTTGTATAGCCAATTGAAGTATCGTCATCTTCGATTCCATCTTCATCCATTGGTTCCTTAGAGAGTGTTGTACGAACAACTAAGGTTCTCCATCCTACCATCATTATCTTGTATAACCTACCATCAAGGTTCTATATCAAATACCACCATATACCTATATCACTGACCGACGCGATGGGGACCGTGGATCATACCACGGGGAAACACTACTACCTTCACCATATACCACCACGTACTCCGACATGAAATGGCTTACTCCCAGCCTGGGGACCGGTAACCCATGACGGCTCCTCGGATGCTGACACCGCTCAAGAGAGAATTTGAAGAGGAAGAGGACTGCCACGTCCTCCAATGGCTGTCGCATGTTGCTGCCGTGTGTAATAGGCTCGGGGAACCATTCGGCCATGACCTTTGGCCTTGGCACAACCCTATCCTTACATATGGGAATTCGATACCAGACCAGGCTCTAGGTGTCGTTGGGAATCCACGCGATTTGAATGGTCTCGTGAGGAGGAACCCAACCCACCTCCACATCCCGTGTATGATCGATGGTCCCGATCAAGCGAAACTTACCCGTGGAGGTTGATCCACCACCATGAAAGGGTATTTTTCGAACTAAACAATAAAGGACTTAACGAGCAAGGTAACAACCGTTCACCATGGGTGACATATATGATGTTGCAGATCCGTGTTGCGGTGGACATCCGCCCCTACATGGACCATACAGGAGATGATCTCCCTTAATCCCGAGACACCAGTAGGTATGAGGATCGCCGGAATGATCATGTCTTCACATGTACCTCTAGGGTACGAATGGAGGAGCCCGCTGGTACCCCTTCCCTCTTGGGTCAGATCACTCTAGCCCCTCTACCCACTGAATGAAGGAGACCCGCTGGTACTTCTCCTCTTAAGAGTCAGATGGTTCCGACACCCCCACCCAAGACATGCTGGATTCCACGGACAGTACCAAGGAAGTTGTCCCCGATGGGATAGTAGCGAGGAATGGTGAGTTGCCTCGCGGTTCGCCATAAGTCACCTAGGGCACTTCGGGGTGTCTATGAGGAGCCACACCCCGACCTCTACGAATCAGATACCTTATGATCCCTAGCCTCCTCATGTCCCTAACGTACTCATTGAATGACTACTATGACATAACATGATCTTCACGTCGAGACAAAAAAAAAGTCTCATGGATCTGCAACACTAAGCACGGTTCAAATAAGGAACCATCCCTACCCTCTCCCCGGGTCTCATCGGGCATTTAGTCATAGGATATGTGTTTCGCCCGTCACCGAAACTTTATCTCATCCTGCTAGTTTATTTCCACTTTTGTACGGTCTTCATGACATTTTTATTTCTATATCAATAAGAGTTCCATCTGTACGCTCAAAAATATTGACGTATCTATTTTGTTATAACGACATTTTAGATCCAACCAAAATGATACTGAAGCTTTTGGTCGAGGATCAAATGAACATGATAGGTGTATAATTTTTTTTTGAAACGGGCGATGATGAATTACATTACTAGTGCCAATCAAACAATACAAGTAGGGATAAAAACCCTAGGAACCAAAATAAAACTGAGTCTCCCGTAGGAAACCCAACGGTCTTGACTTGTTGGAGTTATCTAATTTCCATCTTAGACAAAGATAAAAATTCCTACGTCCTACCCCTAACTGGAAATGTAAAGTATTGAAAGTAGAAGACATGAAAAATATTCAACCAAAACAAACTAAAACATAAAGGAAACAACAGATGATCTTTGGTGTAAACATGCTCCCCCATGTCACAACATGTAGAAACCACCCCAGAGCGTGAGGGGTTGGCCACCAACTGTCTACCCCCGAGCCTCATGTAGACTCATGGTTCCTGGAGGGGCTGTTTTGCAACCTATGCCTGATCAGAGTCATCCTTAGCTTCATCTTCATCGAGAAGCCGATACTGTGCATGCGGGGCTCCCGATATCTCTAGAGCCCTTTTCAGTTGGGACGTGCGGCTATAGACCTGACCCGTCCTGTTCCTTCCCTTGGTCTTCAACATCTTCAGCCGCTTTGGACCCAATCCTACCCTGAGCTCCTGAGTTTTCTTCTGCTTCTTGACCAGAGCGGGAGTTTCCATCATCTACTAGGGGCCTTCTAGAGAAGACGATAATGATTGTGTAGGACTCCAACTAACATAGTTGAGCTCCCCTCTAGTGTCTCCCAATCGGTCGCTTGACTCAGGTTAGCCAGGTCACGGGTCTTCGCGCTCGCGCATGTCCAATCTGATGATCTTGGATGCGCCTCCTGAAAAAATGGAGGTGTTCCCTCGAAAACCTCCTTAGCCAAGTCACTAGTATTCGGTACTCCCTTCCCCAACACTTGATAATGCAGGGAAACTTGGAGGAGGAGGAAACTGTCTTCACTATATCATGCCTGTTCCCTCGGACACAAGGGTGAGAGAAGTAAAGAGGTCCTCCACTCGGGGCACTGGGCGAGTCTTTGGTGCCCCATTGTGTCTAGAACAGTATATATGTATCCACTCCCATCTGGAGCCGGAGCGAATCATTAAACCTAATCTCTTCTCGACCCACTCTTAGGATACGGGCCTGACAGGCCTGAGCGCGGTGGGGAAGGCGTCCACAACGAACACAAAAACCTAGGAGCCTCTCATATTGCAAGACAACCATGATAGGCTCCCGGTGTCCTGAAAACTATACTCGGATCCTTCTTCGGAGCACTCTGTCCACATCCAAGATGAACTGGAAGCAAAGAAAATCATCCCACGACTATGGGGCGGGTATGGGAGCAACAAGCACCTCAGTGCCCAAAGAGTTTGCTAGTAGGGACAAGATAAGATTGTTTTGGGCATCCCCCGGGACGTTGTATGCCTTGACTCCGATCTCCATGAACCGAAAAAGAATGACATCTAGTTTCATGCACGAGACGAGGGGGATGAGGAGAAAGGGGTAACAATTGAAGGTCCACATGCCTTTGTGCCGGATCCGGTTGAGGCAGCTTCAGACGGAAAAATTAACGACACGACGTCCTTGGAGAGGACGTCCACCTCCATACCATTAACTTGCCAACGTTGGAGCATGACGCCGCATAAGATCTTTGGGTTGAAATTGATGTCGATGACGATCCTCCCAACCAGCGATAGTAGATACCGGCCATCGGAGATGGCAAGAATAGCCTCGCTCGGAACCACAACTACGATATTGTCCTCTAGGTCATCCTTTAGTGACACTCCATCGAGTCGGTCCGAGATGACCTCTAGAGATTCTCTCGTCGGAGTAGCGGACACGAGTAGTTGGCCTGATCTGAGGTTCGCTTTCGGTGGCGTCGTTGTGATACATAGGGGTGGCCACGCCGCTGCCTGCTTCTCGGGGATTTGATGCTGCTTGTGGTGTACGTTGGGATGAGCTGCATATCTTGAAACTGACTATGACGCTACCCGTGAGGAGCCTCACCGAGAAGCTAGGAGTAAAGGGGACCCCATGCTGGGCGGTGATCCATTATGCGGCGTTGATACTAGATGAGATCCATGACTGAGAGGATCAATACAACACGAGAGAGATTGGCGTATGATCCCATCGCTACGATTCGTGAGTCTTGTCATAGCCATTTGGCACGACAAGGAGGCCGTGTCTCTGGTGAAGACAATTATGTGGGCTAAAAAGGAATCGAAAATGATCATAAAACTTTGGAAATGACGACAAGTTAGAGCATGTACAATGGGTCAACCCGGATGATCAAACCACATGCCAACTGTGCAAAATTAAGGTTTGCAATCCTTAAAATAAACTATGTTCTACAGTAGTACAAACTGGATGATCAAACCGTATTGTGAGTGGATGTTGAATTGATATTTTGCTTATTTAATAACATGGTTTATTAAAACAGTAAACGTTTAATAAAATTGAAATAAATTTTGGTAATAATAAAATAAATAAATTAATTGCATGTTTAATTTCATTGCTCGGGAGCCCGATTCGACCCGAAAAATACTAAAATTTCGTCGAAAACGGACATTGACGAGTTTTACATTTTAGATAAAAATATTGAGTCCATTTTAAATGTTGCCTAATTTGTTATAATGTAACGTTATCTATTTATACTTTAATTTTGGATTTATCCTATTTAGTTAAATATGACTTTACGTATTTTTTTTAAAAATCAGGATGACTACGTGTCGCGCTGTGGTCGAACGAGCCACGAACCGAGTACTTTGGCCCGCGAACCGTTGTTACGGTCCGTGTGGCGAACCGCGACTATGCGGTTTGCTGGCCAAGAAAACCGAATGCCACAGCGCTGCGGCTCGCGACCAGCGAACCGTAAAAATCACGGCTCGCCACACGGTCCGTAGCACTGTGCATACTTTTAGAGAAGAAAGGGATAACTCTAGTTTTGGAATCTCTGAGACATCAAAAACTGAGAAGCGTTCCTTGCAAGCGGAAGCAAACGGCGCGTTCAACATAAACAGCGAACCGGAACAACGCCTCGCCGGTTGCCCCCGAGATCTTGGAACAGCTTGAGCGAGGAGGCATTCATGGAGTTCAGGCCCCGAGATTATAGTGCCGAACAAGAAGCCAACGCGCTTCCTCGGTCACGTGCCGAATGCCACCCTCTCTCCTTCCCATTCTCGCCCCAGCAGCAAGAGGTTCGACTTAGCTAGCCTAATTCTCTCTTAATCTTATTCACTGACCTTTGAATCCTCCGTTCGGTTGTCTACAGATTCGTGTAGACGAGTAAACTACGATCAAATTACTGAATTTTACCCTAATTTGACAATCGGATCACAGTTTGTAGGCTAGGGTCAGATTCAGAACATTTTGTTGTGGATGATTTTTTTTGGTTTCTTAGAAATAATATTTCGGAGAATTTTGTCGTTCTATGCTTGGTTGCCTAGTATTATTGATTTTGGAGGTTCCATTATAGTGGGTTTGGGTGGAGGACAAGTTACTGTTTTCCTTATGCTCATATTTCTGGGTTACTAAACAGCTCTGACTGATTATCAATATTGTGGAACACGAAAAGGAAATTTAAGGCTTAGTTTTAAGTGTTACTATCGTGTTGATGTAGTTGTGAACAACATTAATGATTTTAGAAAGAACCACCACCTGTGAAATGGTCTCAGTGTATCAGGGTACCCCGCCCTTACCTCGAGTTGCCACCCGACCAGAACCGCCATTATTAACCGCCTTTTCGAATGGAAATGGGTGGAAGTTATTAAGGGCCCGATGGGAACATTCGCCTTGGAGGACGAGGTGGTGCTCATCCTGGCACAGGCAGTTTCGACAACGTTGGAGGGGCGCTACCGCCATGAACTAGTTGGGCGGATTATGGTCGATATAGCTTGCAACCAACGAACCCTTTGTGGGGTCATGATACAACGCTGGAAGGTTGGGGTTTGGAGGTTGAGTGCCTTTCCAAGAAGGTCGTTGCGTTCTACTTCCGGAGTAGCGCGACTATGGAGGGCATCCGTCATTGGGGGTCGTGGGGCTTCAACGGCTACCGACTGATACTGGTACCCCTCCCCCTTGCATACAATCGAGTGTTATCCCTTTTCAGTTCATGGAGATTGGGTTCGGGTCTACAATATCCCTGGGGATGCTCGTACGGCTCCTATCCGATCCCTCTTGGCCAACACTTTGGGTACCGAGGTACTCTCGGCAACACTCCAAGCCCTTCGCCGATGGGATGACTATCAATGGTTCCGGGTAGGGTTGTCCAAAATGGATCCGGAATCCGGTCGAACCGGTCAAACCGGCCCACCCCGATCCCATTGGGTTGCCCCCAATGGGTTATGGGGGCGGTACTGGATTGGAATTAGAGGCCCCGATAACAACTGGGTCGGGGCATGGATTGAGAAAAAAAAACAACCGGGACCCGACCCAACCGGTATGGTATGATGTTCAAATGTGTGGTGAAATTTTAATAGGGCATGACATTTTTTTATCGTTAAAAAGTGGGCAAATTCAGGGTTTATAGGCACTCTTTAATCACTTCTTAATGGTTTATTGGCCAATAAAAAAATATTGAAAAATTGTGTATTAGTCAGGTGGATGATGTAAATTTGAAGCTCTTAATTGTAGGCTTGAAATCTATTCCGGTTGGGCCGCTGCAAACTGGTTGCCCGCTCCATAATTTGAACGGGTGGGTTGTATGTGACCTAATGGGCCTGGGGCCTGGGATGGGTTCTAATTTGATCAATCCGGTCATTCCGGGTTGGGTTAAAAACACGTCAATGGGGCCAGGCCCCGGCCCATGGACAACCCTAGTTCCAGGTAAGCCTGGATATCGATAGGCCGTTACGTTGGAAGATCTGCCTCCGTTTTCTTGGTCATTTGGAGCCCACAACGATTGGCCTCCAGTACGAGCTCTTACCCGGATTCTGCACCCGATGTGGGAGGCTCAACCACCAGATCTGGGCATGCCAAGCTCGTCTTCCGAGAGTGCGACGGGAGGAGGCCCGATTGAGGACTCCCTTTGGTCCCGATGGGCATGGATCCAGAGCAGTTTTTCCGATGGAATTGGGGAGCACCATCGGAACAGAGGGTACTACCGGTTGAAGAGATCTTGATCTCCCTCACTTAGGAGGCACATTAGGGTAGCAAGAGGTGAAGAAGAACTCATGCTCCTCCCTCGGGCTTCTCGACGCTTTCCCCTCCCGGGGTTGGGAGCCCACCTCGAAAACTTGTGATTTGGCTAAAGAGTATTCTGAGGGGATGGCTCCATCAGAAGATGGGACGGACAAGATCGCAAAGACCTGTGATATGGTTAACGAGGCCCAGGTAACAGACACGATCGTGCAGGGGGACAACATCTCAATAGCATGCAGAGCACTGTACAGTCACCGTCACCTTCTCCAGAGCGCCTCATTGTGGACATTGAGACTTCTCACCGGAAGGGCAAGCAAAAAGAACCTCGGGAGAAGCCGGGCGGCCTGGGCCCTCAGAAGCCCTAGGGATGGAAACCGAAGGGGCGAGGCAAGACGGGGCAATTCTACACCCGTATAAACAAGATGAAGAGGGCACTTGACTTATCGGGCATCACTATCACGACCTGACAACTGTTGGACAAAGGGGAGGATGACTTCCAACAGGTGAGGGCTGCCAAACAACCCCGCCATAAATCTTGAAATGTCTATTATGACTACTAGATGTTTCAGATGTGTCTTTTTAAAGGTGATTGTGACATTATGCCTTTTATCTGACAAGGGGTATAAATGTATTGGTCTTCACTGATTTCAGTTTTTTAAATGTTTTTAACGCGGACAAGATTTTGGTGATATATTCTTATAGGTTGCTATAGTGAAGCATGGAAACAATGATTTTTTCGACCCACTGAGGAGGGTGGATAGCAATGCAGTCATTCCTGTTGAGGATTTACAAGATGTTGAGGTTACATCCACCTTGGGGCTATCTAGCGGAACTGCTATTCAACTTCCAGAGAAGGAGTGGGCCTCCTTTAAGAAGTTTTTGATGCAGAGATTTCCTGTTTCCAAAACAATAACAATTTCTTCTGTAAGTTTCCTTTCTAGTTCAATTATTCAATAATTCATCATGCCTTGTGGTATTTAGGTCTGGTGAGATCTGTGCACACATGGAGCATATCTGATGGCATGTGAAGTACTTTAAGTAAAAAAGAAAGCCTAATCAATTGTATTAAAATGGTGCAGATCATCTCATATTTATCAAAAAAATAAACTGCTTAGAAAAAAGAAATTATTCTAAATCTAATTTCTTAAATTAAAATGCTAAAATATCAGTTTTATGGTTAAAATTTTCTCTGGTGGTTAGTTATATTAAGATAATGTCCATGACAAAGTTGCAAATATTGAATAAATCATCAATCATATCTGGTTGAAGCAAAGTAGTAGTGTAAATATTATAGTAGGTGTAAATATTTCAAACCTTAAGTAAATTTTGAGTCTAAATAAAATACATTTTGGAGTCCGTGACACTATATGTTGGCAAAGTATATCTTCAATACACTCTACTTAATTATGAGTTTGTGTAGCTTTAGCAGACTCTAAATGTACGTACTGTAGATGGAATTGAATGGTAACTTTTCTAACACACTATATAAGTGTGTATTTTATTTCAAAATAGAGCATCTGTATCTCTTTTTTAGTAATGTCTTTTGGTATCGTTTTCTTCTTACAGATGTCCAATGCAATAGTGAAAACTGGCAAAGGTATGGAGCTTTCATCTTTATTCGTGTTTTGATGATTTACTAAAATTATATCAGCGCAATAATCTCTATTTTGTTTGATTAAGGATGCCAATTTCATAAGAGGACAGTTATGATAGGAGTTATTTAATGATACTAATTTACAGCATATGAGAAATCTTCAACAACTATGCATCTAGAGGAACTGGATGATGCACAAAAAGTTGTTGAAGAAGATGCAAGGGTCATCACAAGGCACGAATACGTCTCACGATTACATGAGCTCAAAGAGGAAATTACCTGCGCTTGGCGTGCTGACGATCGTGTCACATCATTGAAGTTATCTATAAAGGCATGCCTATATTTTGCTTAGTTTATTTATTTGCTTTGCTTGTTCTTATTTATGCATGTTACATTTTAATTTCAAAGGTTGTATGAAGAAAATCCAAAATGTGTTGTGCTCTAATTTTGGTTTTCTTATATGCCAAAGTCTTATGCATCTAGTTGTCATCAATTACTGTGGTAATCTAAGATGGTAGGGTAAGTACACTTTAGCTATGAAGACCAATTCAAAACCGACATCTACTAACATATGATTATATCATATTTGAAATATATGTGACACATGAAACTCTTAATTGAATTATTGTATTTTATATGTAAAAAACAATTTGATGTTGTAGTCAGCCATGAAACCCATTCAAAACCGACATGTTCTCATTCATGATTAATCATCTTCGATACATATAGGACACATGAAACTCTTATTTAAATTGTTGTATTTTATATGTAATAAACAAATATGATGTTGTAACAGAAAATGTGCTATTTCATTATATCTTTATTTATCTATTTACATATTAGAGTATACATATGGTTACGTGCTAACAACTTCCTAAATTATAAGATATACATCATCCTTATCTAATCCTATACAGATAGAATCTATGTGAATCTTAATCTTGAAGCTTTAATCTAATAGATAATAGATATAATTAACGCTGTGCAAATATGGCTTATCATACCCGGTTAGAAAATCATCCAACTCTTGTCCGTATAATCCTTTCGTAAGAACATCTGCTAGTTGTTCTGTAGATGGAACAAATGATGTACACATTTCTCCTTTCCCAAGCTTATCCTTTATGGAATGTCGATCATATTCCACATGCTTTGCCGGTCATGTTGGACTGGATTATGGGCAGTGCAGATTGCATATTTGTTGTCACAGTAGAGTTTCATAGGCATAATAGACATAACATGTAAGCCTTTTAGAATAGTGTTTACCCTTGGAACCTGACATATTCCTTGAGACATGGCTCAGAACTCAGCCTCTACACTACTCCGTGCCACCACTTGCTGTTTTTCGCTTCTCCATGTCAAGATTATCCCAAACGAAGGTACAATATGCTGAAGTTGACCTCCGATTATTTGAGCATCCGACCCAATCAACATCTGTAAATACCTTCACCTGCTCTCATTTTTTTGAAAGAGAATTCCCTTTCCTGGACGTCCTTTGAGATAGTGCAATATTCTATGCACTGCCGCAAGGTGACTTTCTAAGGGATTATGCATATGTTGACTCATAAGTCCCACTGCATATGCAATATCAGGATGTGTATGTGCTAGGTAAATTAACTTTCGAACAAGGTTTTGATACCCGACTTTATTGGCTTGAACATACCCTTCTTTGAACTTTTGATTTGGATCAATAGGTGTAGAAGCAGGTTTGCACCCAAGGAGTCCTGTTTCTGTTAGCGGATCCAACACATATTTTCATTGTGATATTGCTAATCCCCTTATGATCTTGCTACTTCCATTCCAAGAAAATACTTGAGCTGCCAGTTGCCCCAAGTCTTGGATCTCTAGTTGCTGAGCTAAGAATTGCTTCGACTTGTCTAGTTCAATTGTGTCATCTCCTGTCTTAATTATATCATCAACATAAATAATCATTATAGCTATTTTACCTCTTGGAATGATCAGAATTAACTTGCTTATAGTGCTGTCTTTTCCTAGTTTTACTTAATAAAGTTGTGTGATAAATAAGCACTTTTGCAATTGAAATCTATTTGGTCTGGAAGTTCTGGAAATTTCTTGTGTTTTATGTGTATTTTGACTTGCAATCCATTTCCTTATTTTGCAGGTTGCTAGGCTATTAATGGATACATCAGTTTTGCAGTTTTATCCTACATTATTTGTTCTTGTTACAGATGTATTAGATATGCTCGGGGATATGGTTTGGGAACGCATTAAACAGAAAGCAGAAATCATTGAACAAGGAACTAGTCTCCACTTTCTACCAGGTTTTTGTGTCGCCAATCTTCAATTTCAATATATTTTTTCTTGATTGCTGGTCCTTGTATTGTCATGCTAATTTTAGCACAAGTAAAGTTTGATGAGGCCTCCCCTTGTCTTCTAGGCCTTTATATGGAACTTACTTTCCCTTGTCTTTTAGGCCTTTATGTTGAATTTATTTCAATAAGTTTTGGGATGTATAGCAGCTTGGCTGAACTTTAATTGACATTTTCCCCTCTTACTAAATTGGATATGTATGTGGAGCTTTGTTCTTTTTGTTGTACTCACTGCTGGCTGATTTTAGTGTTTTTTTTCTTTCTTTTTAGTTCTTTATTATCTTGAAACTATTGTCGACTTTATGTCAGAGAATTTTGAAGCAAGTGATATTTGCCTTGATGCTAAAGAAACGTGCTACAACTGGTTCTGCAAAATCGGTTCTATCCAGGAGCTTCTTCCACGCATGTGAAGTTTCTTTTCTCCTTGCATCTACTGTATTACATGTTGAATTCTTGAAAAGCCTCTTAGCTATTATATAATTCAATTTATTTGTTCTCAGGTATAATATAAATGCCATGTTTATGCACGGAAAACAAACTTTATACTCATTTCCCCTTTAAGTGGCCCTACATGTTTTCTACTACTAAGAAGCTATCAGATCTATTTTTTTTCTTTGTACCTGTCTTTTATTGTTTTAATGGTTGTATATTGGGTTTGTTTTTATATTCATATTCCAGTTATTTAGAGTTGGCACTGTTGCCTTGCTGGCGCTTCCTGAATGATCGGTCTGTAGACAGTCTCCGACGCTTGGTTATGATGACAAGAGGATTAGCAGATCCACTGGCATCTGCTTATTGTCGTATGTATATGGTCCACTGTGCATCGAAGCTACCTTCATTTGATTTAGGTACATTTGATCCAACCTGCACTTTAGTGGTGGCTGATATTGAATAGATAAATGCAATTTCAATCAACCCATTACATCCCTAGCCGTATATGCGAAATCATGTCAACAGTACCTGCCTTCAATTGACCATTTGGGTTTTGCTTTTGTGAACTGAAGACAATACCCCTTTTGTTTACTGTCATGAAGTTGACCATTATGATTTGTTGACTGCCAAGCCTTCAACTCTTCCATGCTTGTGTCATTTTAATTACCAGCATGGTATTAATGTTTTTTTCTGACACTATTGGATCAGGGTACTTGATTACATGTACAAATGACATCAAAATTCTGCTGATGCCGATTGTTTCTGAAAATGGTATCAAACACAGACAATTTTGTAAAAATAAAAGATCGCTTGTCAGTTTGATGGAACCAACAATTGAGTATATCATGAAACACCTATTCAAAGATGCATCTCAGGTCAGTTTAATGTGGTAATCATTCTTAATCTTGCAAGCCCATCTCATCTGTGTGAACCCAAATCCATCTTTGTTTGTCATGTATGCTGCTGAATATGATTATATCATCAACATGCTTTTCCAACAATAGTAAATTTAGAGGTACGGAAGAAATTATATGCAACGACTTATTGGTTTACTATGATTGCCCTCGAGTAATTCATGATTGTGTTAATTTCTTGAATTCACTGCTTCAGCTGCAGTTTCTCATTCGTTTTTGAAGGGGTTAATTGTTCAAACCTACATTAAAGTTTTGTCCACAATTGGATGCATGCACAAAGTTTTGTCCACGCTGTGTGGCTAAACTAAAGTTTCGCCCACTGACTTCTGTTAGAAAAATGGACGGAATATTCCGTTTCTGTTGTACATGTGACCCCATGTGCTAGCTAAGGGTAAAATGAAATTACCATTTTACCCTTTGACTTTTGTAAAAGAAAATACCATTTTACCCTTTTTAATAATAAATAAAATCAAAGAAATAAATAAAAAAAAAAACAAAAAATTATTTTTTATTGATAAATAAAATAAAGAAGATTTAAATAAAGGGATAATTGTCAAAACATGCACTTATGTTTCGTCCACAAACAAAATAGTGCACAATGTTTTGTCCACATCGTCTGGCTACCCTTATGAATCGTCCATGCACTTCTGTCAGTAAAAATAACGGAATATTCGAATCTGTAGCCTCACGTGCTATCATGTGCTTGTGTCTGAAATTTGTTTTGGATGAAATTGCCCTAACAATCCTCAGCCACTCATTTTTTTGGACGAAATTCTTATTTTTGAATTTCAAACCAAAAGGGCAAAATTGTCAATTCAGGTTTTGCTGTTACACTTTTCTAACAGAAGTGCGTGGACGATTCATAAGGGTAGCCAGATGACGTAGACAAAACATTGTGCACTATTTTGTTTGTGGACGAAACATAAGTGCATGTTTTGACAATTATCCCTTAAATAAAATTAAAATTAGTAATAAAAAATAAAAAATTAGAAATCAGTTAATTTTTTTAAAATTCAGTTTTTATTTAGAATTTAATTTTTATTTATAATTAAAAATCAGTTTATTTTTTTAATTATGTTTTTATTTTTATAAAATTTTAAAGAATAAATATAAATAAAACTGTCATTTTAAAAAGTTTAAAACAATATTTATTAAAAAAATTGATTTTTAATCAAACATTTATTTATATATAAAAACTGAATTTAAAAAAATAAACTAATTTTTAATTAAAAAATTATTTCTAAATAAAAACTGAATTTTAAGAAAATAAATCTGTTATTTTAAAAATTGAAAATCATTTTTATTAAAAAATAAAAATATTATTTATTTATTTTTAAAAAAGTTATTTTTAAATAAAAACTGAATTTAAAAAAATTGATTTGATTTAAATAAACTGATTTTAATTTAAAATTTATTAAGGATTTAATGAAGTAAGGGGTATATTCGTCTTTTAATTCATCAGTCTAAATTTGAATTGAAACACATAAGGGTAAATTTGTCATTTCAATTTCTCCAGTTACATTTTTCTGACAGAAGTTGGTGGGAGAAATTTAGGGTAGCCACACAGCGTGGACAAAACTTTGTGCATGCATCCATTTGTGGACAAAACTTTAGTGTAGTTTTGAACAATTAGCCCATTTTGAAGCGTGTAAGTGAAGCCTATTAAAAATTAAAGTCCCACCTTCAACGGAGATTGAAAAACAAAGTTTTATTTACAGGCCAAAATATGTGAACTTAAGCCTTTATATAAATGCCTTTATATGCAACCCAATAATGCAACTAAAAATAGTATTATAACATTTTTGATTTTGATCTATGGCCTGTTTGTTTATTCTCTCCCCATGAACTCCAATCCAAAATAATCCAAAAATATGTGAATATCGAATGATAATCCAAAAAAATTTAAAATATGGCATGCTAATCTCATGTTCTTAGTTCACATAGAGTGGCCCACATGTAGAAGAAAAATGTATATACAGGGAGAGGAAGTGTTGAAAATTGTGCATGCGTTGAGTCTACCATTGAAAGGTCTGCATGCAATGACCCACACGGAGAAGAATGTTTATAGGTGGAAGGAGTGTTGATAATTGTGCACGTGTTGAGCCAACTATAAAAATGATATGAAGTAAGGCTTGCATGTGAGGGGGAATGTCAAATATTAAAGCCACGCATGGCTTGGATATAGAAAACCTAAGCTACATGCAAACACAAAAACCAAAGTCAACTAATAAGGTTGACCTTTTAGCATGAGAGTTTAAACCCTTAGTTGTAGCTCAATATTAACTTTAAAAAGGTATTTCTTGTGAAAAATGATACCATGACTTTGTGGTTTTGGTAGTATTCTGACTCAATAGCATTCTAACATTTGTTGAAGAGGCAAGTCAGCAGCATACTGATGGATCTTGGGCTAGGAAGGAATCATTCTGAGTTGTTTGGAAATTTCCCTTGTATATCAATTTTTCTTCACCTTCTGCTACAAGAACTTCCAAGGGAAGTAGTATGTTCTAATGCCATGGAAATTCTTCATCTCATTGAGTGCAACAATGATTATTCATTTGATCAGGTATTCATTTTGATTACATTACTTGTGCTGTGAGCATGCTTCACTTTTATTGCACAAAAAGCGGTTTAAAAGCGTTCATCCAGTAGGTTTAACTTTCAGTATGCAGTGTTTGAATTACAGGTTGCTTGGATATAGACTATGTGAGGGGAAACTACAGATGGACACAATCGATGCAGTGATTGGTAAAGTTCTTCAGGTACTTAGTAGCTTTCTTTTTCCATTTGGGTTAATGTTCTAAACTAATTTGTCTATATTTAGATGTTTCACAGGAATAGGGGATAGTGGTAAGATAGTGAGCTCATTAGAAGTTTTTGACAACTGCATGGACAAATTGCCCTGCAACTTAGGTGCAAAATAATTGATCTAAGACTATACAGGTCTTCTAGATTGTTGGTCATTGTAATTTGACTGTTGTTCTCTTATATTATATGAGTTGTTTTGTTCCATATTGGATCACTTTGTGGCTCAAGTAGTCTTCACCCAGTAATTTATCTAGGACTATATATAAGGGCCTTCTAGATTGTTGGCCATTGTAATTTGACAGTCGTTCTTTTATGAGTTGTTTTCTTCCTCATTGCATGACTTTGAGGCTCATGTAGTCTCCAATCAATGAAATAATGGAGGTGAAGATTTTCCTTGGTAAGCATGTCTCCAGATCTGAAGGACCTAATTATTGTTTATCCATACTGGAAAGTTAACCTGCAATATGAAAATATTAGGTTATTTATCAACCCAGTAGAGATGCCAACAGCATGATATCACTATTAAGTATCTAAGGGTTAGAAATGGAGAGTTGGCATACCGAATTATTTTTATCCTTACATCATATTGCAGGCATTAGAACCATTTGCATCTGTATCAAGCATTCAAGTTGCTTAGAATCACATCACTTCGAGGAATGTTTTCTATCAAGTTAACTTTCGCTGACATTTCAAGTTTTTCAACTGTATTTGCATGTTAGGTTGTTACTCCATATAATAGCCTTGATGAGTACTTGAAAGTTGTGGATGCTTATATGGAGTTAGTTCTTCAAAACCAGATGGTAAGTTTGACAAGACTTTATCTTGTAAATGCCAAAAGAATTTCTGTTTTCATTGTTTAGCTTTCTATTGTTGCTTGTTGGCAGCTTCTTATTTAGGATGTCTCTGTTAGATGTCTCACTTGCTTAGATGAAGGAACATTGATAGCAGTTAAGTGCTTGAGTCCCCGGTCCCACTGGATTTTGAATTCCTTTAATGCTTTTAATCAAGTTCTAATGCAGTATCATGAATATGTCTTTTTGAGCTCTTCTATTGTGGCACATCACATATCTATTTTACGCCACCTATTGGGTTTGATCCCTGGCCCTTGGACCAAGAACCTTCATCACTTAACCAGTTGGTCAATATGATATTTCATCTGTTATTTACTCTGCTAGTTCCCTTTATCCTGAATCTATTATTGTCATATACCAGGAAGACCATATAAATTTACTCTGCTAATTCCCATTTATCCTGAATCTATTATTGTTGTATGCCAGGAAAATCATATAAATTCCATTTTAGAAGGCATTTCAAAGCGATCATGCAATAATGTCATTTCTGAAGATGAACTGACAATCTTGCAGTCCATTTTGGAGAAGCTTCTTTTGCATATCAAAGTCTTGGAGGCTGTATTTTCATTGGTATGTTTCTCATTGCTGTTCTTCTACAAGTTTCCATATGCTTTGTGTAGTTTAAATACCATAATCGAATACTTTCTTTCACAACTAATAGCTACTTGATTTGTAATGGTTATTTTGTAGAACTACTTTCTTGAGATCTTAGATGTGATGTATGGGAGTTCAAGAAGCATTGTCAATATGAAGATTCTTGATATGGCAACAAGGTACATGTTATTAGTTACCTTGGCTTCACATCTTGTAGTTGAGAACCTTCACACTCTTGCCTAGGGCAGAGCTAGGGGGTCCCTTAGGGCACGTGATCCCCCTCATTTTTTTTAAATTTTATTTTGGATTAATTGTCAAAAGTTACTCTTATGTATTGTTCACATGTGGAAAATTTCTTTCTGTATTGTACACGTTTTTAACCTACCCTATCTTTTGACCATGGTCGTTGGCTAGTTTTTTCAACGAAATTACTACCCTTATGTATTGTCCACGTCCCTAATTTTTCATCCATTTTCCCGGAATATCCCAAAATTTGTCAGTAAACGATTGTGGTCAAAAGATAGGGGAGTTTAAAAACGTGGAAAATACAAAATTTAGTTTTCCACACGTGGACAATACAAAAGAGTAACTTTTGGCTACTAACCCTTTTATTTTTAATCATATTATTTTTTTTAACCTCCTTGAGTCTTAATGGACCGGTTTGAACTCAATTCGTTAAATATTCGAGTTCGTTATAGCCGAGCTTAACTTTGCTTATTCAAGCTCGAGAATAAGCAATTCTAATAAATTAGTCGAGCTCACAAGCTAGCTCTTTAACATTAAGTTTAATGGTTAATTGTCAAAAACTACAGTAAAGTTTTGTCAACGACTTTTTTAGTTTAAACGTAACAAGGATGTTTCCCGGATTCAATAGACTTGTGGGCAATACTTAATGCACCCACAAAGCGTGGACAAAAGTTTTTGCATGCTACCGTTTGTGGACAACTTTACGGTAGTTTCCGACAATTAGACTTAAATTTAAATATATAATTTATTTTAAAAAATTAAAAAAATGTATTTCATTTGTTGGACTTGAACCCACACCGGAAAAACATAAGAATAAAGAGCTACTTATAAAGTTTAGGGTCACACCCATCTAACAAGGTTAACCCTTTAGTTGTAAAAGCCTGACTTATGTAAGTGGACCGTTTAAACAAAATTTACATGGTAGCAGAGATGGTTCTGCCCACGGTCCATTTGTCACCTCCACTCTATGGTCTCCCGTCCATATGCGGATGTCCAGTCCTGTTGTGACCATGTGTAGATGTGTTCAGTCCTACACATGAGGGGGAGTGTTGAAGTTGAACCCACATTAGAAAAATATAAGAATAAAGAGTGTGTAGTAGTGTCTGTCATAATGTCTGCTATGGCATATTGTGTAACAGTGAAGATAAGTGTGCTGGCTCTGGCAGTAAGGTCAGGATATCAAGGGGTCTGTAGTACATTTTCCAATTATGAGAATATTGTGTCGCGTCAGTTGCGTCATTTGTGAACAGTAGAGGTCACATATGAGTAGTAAAGGTCACATGCAAGTTTGTGTTATAGTCTATAAAGCTTTTGTTTGTGTATATCTCTATATATTTGTGTCTATCATTGTGTCTTTCTAACCCTTTGTTTTAGTAAAACAGCATGAGTTGTTGTACCCACTATGTATTTGTAAACAATGAATCCATAAAATCTAACTGTTCTCAATAGTGCACCATTATACATATCTTACATCCAAGTATGAAATATGAGCTTTGTTTAACTTCAATGTTGAACAATCATCTGTAAGCAGTATATGTTCGCGAGGAAGAGAAAAATACATGTGTGCTTTGTTTTGCTGGACCTTTTCATGTTTCTGCTGGTTATAGTGCTTGTATTACCTGTAAAGTATGCATTTTATTTTTCATGAACAGGAATGGGCACATAAGTGATCCTAGAACGATACAGTTACTTTTTGAAATTTCACAGTCTCTACATGATGGTATTGACTATGTAAATGACGATAACCAACAGCGAACGCGTTTGATTTCTCGCTTTGTCCATATGGTATTGAAATTTAAATGCATATTTGTTTATTCAAGTGGTAAGTTCTTGCCCTATCACTATTCCCAACCATCAATAATTGTGCAGACATTTGTTGTTGCTATTTTCTGTTAGGTTGACTATGGGGCAGAGATGGAACGTCATTTAACATTTTTAGTTGAAAGTCGCGGAGCCTTTTGTGGCATAAATCAACTTAAGGTACGATTCTTACAGAAGCTTAGGAAGAAATAATAGTGCTCAATTAACTATACTAAACTTTTTATCAAAAAAAAATTTCTAACTTGCTCCAATTTGGTCCCACACTCGATTTTTGTTCCAGTTTAGTTAAAAGTATCTCAAAATGGTTTGTTCTCGTATAAAGTCATCAGCAACTATGTCATGCACCAGCCACAGCAGATTGTAAAATTCTGAAATATTATTGATAGTACTTGATATTTTTGATGTTTTAATACAATGAGAGCACCCCTTTATATAGAGTTTAACTCAATTCGAAATAGGAAATACTAATACTAAACAACATAGGAAACCTGACTTAACTAGAAAAGAAAATACTTGTAAACTGGAAAGAAACTAAACTCTAACACTCCCCTCACGTGCAAATTGGATAACGAGTCTTGCACATGGACGAAGAATAAATTTCAAATTTCTTCATGTTGTTGCTTCACCACTATGATGTTGTTGCCGAAGACTAAGATTTTTTTTTCAACACTCCCCCTCACGTGTAGGTATGATCATCTACACGTGGGCCATAGCAGGTCTGGACATCTGCATATGTACCGGAGACCACAGGGTGGAGGTGACAAACGGGACGATACCCAATAACGGCTTTTTGAAGCCTAAGACGATCTGGAGCCATTGGCTCATACCCTAATTTTACGGACGCATGATTCAACTTCGAGCAATTAAACCACGTGGGAGCAAAACATCTTCACGCAAGTCGCATAACGACAATGTGAAACAACTTCAAGCAACTATGTCACATGACGCTGCAAAAAATTTCAAGCAACGACGTCCCATAACGACGATGCGAAACTTTGAGCAACTACGTCGCATAACGACAGTGCGAAACTTTGAGCAACTACGTCGTATAACGACGGTGCGAAACATCTTCAAGTAAGCACGACGATGGTGAAAACCATGCTGATTTTACGGATGCGCAGAATGTGTGATTTTCAGTTTCAGGAAAATCACTAAAACCTTAAAATTAAACCTGAAAGAAGAGAATCAGGGAAAAAACGGTATCCGACATGAACAATGTCATGGATGAACAATGCCGCGGATGAACAGTAAAATTCCGAACAACAATGCCCACCCGCTAAATTGTATATTAACGAGTGGGCAAAGCTATAACCCACGAAAATCTAACCTAGGATCGAATAGGCTCTGATACCATGTAAAATTCTGAAATTATTATTGATACTACTTGATATTCTTGATGTTTCAAAACAATGAGAGCACCCCTTCATATAGGGTTTAACTCTATGCGAAATAGGAAATACTAATACTAAACAACACAGGAAACCTAACTTAACTAGAATAGGAAATACTTGTAAACTGGAAAGAAACTAGATATCAGAAATATTAGTATTTAAAACATTAAAATTGATACAATGCATAATTTGACGACACGTACCAAAATGGTACAACTTGTGATACTTTGAGACTAATTGGAACGAAAAATGTATGGGACACAAGGTACAAAATCTGATACTTGTTTCTCCTGTGGACACCACCCTTGGTTGGTTGCCTATTTCATCGATTTTCAACTTGTATTCTGAACGCGTATTGGTTGCCTATCACATCAATTCTTGTGTTCTGAACTTGTATAGGACATCTGATTATCTTAGTTAAGGTGCCAAAACATGAAGTACTTAATATTATGCTTCTATGTGAAATTGTATTAGTTTTTGTACGTGATATTACGCTTCTCTGTGAAATTGTATTAGTTTCTGACCGTAATAATTGACAAAGCGAGCTACTTGCAGATGGACTTTCCTTGTATCTGGTAGTCCATTGGGATATTTCCTTGTACTTTTCATTCAGCATGTTGTTCTGTTTACAGGAAACTCTTGTTCATTCCAGCAACTGTTTAGCAATTAAAGCTTTAAAAGATGCGAAAAGACCAGTCAGTTTTCTAAAATCTTGCATAGCTTTTAGTGAGATCACTATACCCGCTATTTCATCCCCAATAAGGCAACTGAATCTCTATATTGAGACTGCAGAGGTGATGTATTCTTATTTTTCAGGGAGAATTGCTGAAAAGTGCCCACATGGTCATGGACAGAAAACAGCTTTTTGGGAGAAACAAAGGAAATGTGCTTTGCACTATACTGTTAGCCGTTATTAAACTAACGGAAATTCGATTTCTGTCAGCCACATTTCCCATAAAAGCCTTATGAATTGTCCATATATCCTCACGTGGCTGATGGGAAATCAAATCTCCATTAGTATTTGTGATGGGAACCGTGTCCAATACACAGTGTAGTGCGAAGAACATTTTTTTTATCAAAAGGTTGCCTTCTGTCTGTGACCAATTCATTAGGGCATGTTTCAGTAATTCCCCTTATTTTTTTGGGTTAAATGTAAAAACCTACCCTTATGTATTGGTCACGAACAGTAACCTACACTAAAGTATTGGTCACTGTTGGATATATGTAAATGATGTGTGACCAATTCATAAGACATGTAAAAGATCTGTGATCAATTCATAAATGTATGTAAATGATTTGTCACCAATTCATAAGGCTTGTAAATGATATGTGACCAATGCATAAAGGCAAGTAAATGACTTGTGACCAAAACATAAGGTCCTTCATTTAACTTTTTTTATAATTTTGGGTAGCTTCCTGTTCCTGACCAATACATAAAGGTAGGTTTCTACATTTAACCTTTTTTATTTATTTGTGTAACACTAAACTAAACCAAACATATATCATTATTTGTGTTTCCATATAGCAGGTTGCCTTGTTGAGTGGCTTGGTGTCTCATTTAGATGGACTTGTGGATTCAGCACTCTGCTGTCTACAGAGTTTAGACTTGAAGGATGGTCAGTTCATCATTTTTTGTCCATGTTAGATTCAAAGTTTTATGGCTAATACTTGTTCAATATAATGAGAGCATCTCTTTATATGGGGATTATTTAACTTTATATTAAATAGGAAATACAATTATACTATGCAACATAGAAATAGGAAAAGCTATTAGGAGTAGGAAATATTTGTTACTGGAAAAAACTAACATATGTTTCCTCACCAATGTCAATAGTTTTATAGGATATGAATGTCTAATGTTAATTGTGGTTTGAAGACACCATATGTAAATGGCTGTCTTTCATTTTGTTCTTTGTCACTTGTTAATGATACCAGTCATGACAAAATAAAATGGCAGCAAAAGAAATCACTGTTTTGTTTGAATTTCAAGTAGCTAACAGTTTTAACATGGCGTCTAGCAAACGAAATCACTGTTTTATTGATAATCTTTTTTTTTCAACAACTCAAAAATACCCCTAAACTTTAAATTTCACTAACCCTAAATAATCCTAATCCCTAAATATAATGTTTAAATTTTCTGTTACTTTATTTGTTTAAATGTTTTTTTAAATAATTCAGATTTTATGGAAAAATTAATTAATTTATTCATTTTTTTATTTCTTAATATTATTATGGGATAATTGTCCAAAACTGCCATAAAGTTTCGTCCACAAACGAGTTGATGCACAAAGTTTTGTCCACGCTTTGGTGGGTGCATTTAAGTTTTGTCCACGCTTTGTGGGTGCATTTAAGTTTTGTACACGATTCTATTTAATCCGGGAAGCACTGCCCAGACCATCATTCTGAACATCCATGTTACGTCAAAACTATAGAAGTCGTGGACAAAACTTCAGGTTAGCCACATAGCGTGGACGAAACTTTATGGTAGTTTTGGACCATTATCCCTATTATTATTGAAAGATTTGAGGGTATGGTTTTTAAAATTTGAAAGTGATGTGGGGGTGTTATGTTTTTTTAAAGGGATAAATATCAATTCTAACCCCCAACTGTAAGTCAAAATCATATCCTAACCCCTCTTGACCTTTTGTTTCAAATCCCATCCCAGACTTTTGATTTTTTCTCAAAAACTAACAATTACTGTTTATTCTCACGAAACAGGTACATTGACATTAGGAAATGTCAATATTGCCCTCGAGTCAACTTTCGTTAAAATCATATCCTAACCCCTCTCCGACCTTTTGTTTCAATTCCCATCCATGACTTTCGATTTTTTTTAAAAACTAACAATTAGTATTTATTTTGGCGAAACACTTACCTTAAGCCCCATGTGCACAACGTGTGACTCCATTTTTTTTAACTTAATACCAATACTAGTCTTCTCTCCTTCCTTGCAAACCTATGCATTGTAAAATAATAAATTTTGGTGTCTTTTTTTCTCGGTCAAATCCTCTCTTCAGTCTCCTCATTAGTTTCCTAGACCGATTCACATATGACCATGAAAGAGAGAGAAAGAGATAGAAAGATTGCACGAGTATAATTGGATAGAAAAGTAAACTATGTTATTATTATGCGTGCGTACAAAGAATGATTTGGATAGTTATATGGATACATCAAGACTTGATCTCTAAAGGTATGGATATGTATGTGCACGTGTGTATGGGTCTATCTATGAACTATCTACAGGTCTATCTGTGAACTACGTACGTGTCCTATATATCTAGATAGCAGACCTTTTGGACGTCCTCGGGAGCGACGTCGGGGAGGTAGAAGGAGTGGACGCCATGTATGAGAAGGACGAGGAGTATCGCCGTGTCAATGTAATTGTTCCGTCAAAATAAATACGCCACGTACGGGTATCTCTCTCTCATGGTCATATGCGAATCGGTCTAGGAAATAAATGAAGAGAGTGGAGTGAGGATTTGGCCGGAAAAAAGACCAAAACTTATTATTTCACAGTGCATAGGTTTGCAAGGAAGGAGAGAAGGGTAATATTGGTATTAAGTTAGAAAAATGGAATCACACGTTGTGCACATGGGGCTTAAGGTAAGTGTTTCGCCAAAATAAATACTAATTGTTAGTTTAAAAATAAATCAAAGGTCATGGATGAGAATTGAAACAAAAGGTCAGAGAGGGGTTAGGATATGATTTTAACGAAAGTTGACTCGAGGGCAATATTGACATTTCCTAATGTCAATGTAACTGTTCCGTGAGAATAAACAGTAATTGTTAGTTTCTGAAAAAAAATCAAAAGTCTGGCATGGGATTTGAAACAAAAGGTCAGGAGGGGTTAGGATATGATTTTGACTTATAGTTGGGGGTTAGGATTGATATTTATCCCTTTTTTAAACTGTGAGGGTAATATTGTCATTTGCCTAAAAACCATCAGAATTTACGAAAGACCGTGCACCATTCCGAAGGCGGCTCATGGGTCATTTTTTTTTTGTTGATACTAATTCATAAGAGCACATTTAAGCAATTCCCCTAATTATGTATAACGATAAGAATAATTAAGAAAAATTTATTGAATACGAAATTTTAATTAAGGAAATTAATTTTGATTTTAACGATATAATTATTGTTTGATGGAATAATTAAGAAATTAATTAAATTATAATTTCGGTTTAAATATATATTGAATTAAATTGAATTTTAATTTATTTTTAATGGTAAACTTGTTGTTTGTTTGAAAAGTGAGGGGTAAAACAGATATTTCGTCGAAAAAACTAACAGACGCAAGTTATCAAAACGTAGGGACTGTTTTTTAATGTTACAAAACATAAGGGTACTAAAGGTACGTTACCAATAGAAAATGGGTACCAAAGGGAATTAACCCTTCATTTAAAGTGCCCTAAATCTTTTTTGTGTCACCTCAGTACCCTAAACTTTCATTAATTCCATTTTAGTACCACTGTTAATTTCCATCTGATTTTCCATCCAAAACAGGTTGAATAACTATAATATTCTTCACTAACAACCAAATTTACGGTAAAGTTAACGATAGGTATGAAAATGAAATTAATGAAAGTTTATGGTACTGAAGTGACACAAAAAAGATTTAGGGTACTCTAAATGAATTAATGAAAGTTTAGAGTACTGAGGTGGCACAAAAAAAATTAGTGCACTCTGAATGAAATATGAAAGATTTAGGGTACTGAGATGGAATGAATTATCCTTTAAATTAATTGGGAAATTAACTTCGTATTGTGGTGTTTTGGGGCAACTTTGTTCCTTTTTGGAGGGTCACATGACCCACATTCTATGCTTTTCTATTAGGGATAATTGTCAAAACATGCACTAATGTTTCGTCCACAAACGAAATAGTGCACAATGTTTTGTCCACGTCGTCTGGCTACCCTTATGAATCGTCCACGCACTTCTGTAAGAAAAATTAATGTAATATTCCATTTCTGTTATATATGTGCAGTTAAAGTATAACTGAAATGACCATTTTACCCTTATCATGAATCTTTTGACTTTTCCTTTTGACTTTTGCATGAGACATTACCATTCTACTCTTTCTAATAAAAAACAAATTAAAAAAATAAATAGACAAATAAAATATTTTTTTTAAAAAAATCAGTTTTTTTTATAAAATCAGTTTTTTTTTTTTATAAAATCAGTTTTTATTTATAAAAATTATTTTTATTTTCAAAAATTCAGATTTTAATTTAAAAAAATACATAGAAATCAGTTTTTTTATAAATTCAGTTTTTATTTATAAAAATTATTTTTATTTTCAAAAATTCAGATTTTAATCTAAAAAATACATAAAAATCAGTTTAATATTTAATTATATTTAGGTAGAAAATAGATAAATAAAAAAATATATATAATAAAAATATTAATTAATTAAAAAAAACTGATTTTTTGTATTTTTTAAAAAAACTCTGATTTTTATTTATTTTTTAAATTAAAATATGAATTTTTGAATTTCAAACCAAAAGGGCAAAATTGAGGGTATATCAGTCTTTTAACTCATTCTTATTTTTGAATTTCAAACCAAAAGGGCAAAATTGTCAATTCAGGTTCTGCTGTTACACTTTTCTAACAGAAGTGCGTGGACGATTCATAAGGGTAGCCAAACGACGTGGACAAAACATTGTGCACTATTTCGTTTGTGGACGAAACATTAGTGCATGTTTTGACAATTATCCCTTTCTATTAAACATAACTGTGGTGCAACTTAAATATATGTTCACAGAGCCAATCTGCACTACTTCAAAGATAACAAGATCGATTTGCACCAATGTAAAAGTTCATGTCACTTTTTGCCGTTTATCCTTTCTTTTATACATAATGTAGTACACCAGATCCTTGTACCAGTCTTTGGTAGTTTTAGTGCCGTTTTTTTAATGTAGGTAGAGGTGTTCACAGACGGGTGATCGCCCCCCAGAAGTAGGTTTTACTTTTTATAATCTGGATTGTTTATGGGACATCAACATTTGGCGGGTTTAATTCGCACAAATCCGCGAGTGCATCATATTCGATTTGCACAACCCGCATCATGTATAATTTCATAAAAATTCACTCACTTCCTGTTAGGGTGAAGATGTGGCTACAGGCGACATGTACATGTCTAATTGAAAAAATATATATACTTCCATATGTTATTTTATTAGTAGGGTTAGTTGTCCAAAAGTATATTAAAGTTTTGTCTTCAAACGGATGCATGTATAACATTTTGTCCACGATTTTTTTAGCTTTGACATAATGGGGATGTTTCGAATGATGGTCTGGGCCGTGCTTCCCTGATTGAGTTTCGAATGATAGCAATACATAATGCACCCACAAGGCATGGACAAAACTTCAATGCACCTATAAAACCTATAAAAGCGTGGACAAAACTTCAGTGCACCATACAACATGGACAAAACATTATGCATGCATCCGTTTGTCACAAAACTTTAGTGTAGTTTTGGACAATCAACCCTTATTAGTAATATGTGGATATTTTCGTGCTTGTTGAGTATTGTCACCGTTCCATCAAAAAACATTGGCTATATTCAATCCTTTGGCCGGACTCAGGGGATGATGTGTTGGGCTGAATTATGTTCGTGAGAGTAGGACGAAGACTTACAAAAATGGGTAGACAAGTTACAAATCACGGGTGGATCTAGTCATCCGTGGATTGCAGTCACACAATTCGCAATCCACCCGAAATTTTGCGGATCCAAATGATTCATCCGGAATCCTACAAGTTATGCGTAGATTACTTCCATAGATGATTTGCACACCCCTAAATGTGGGAAATTTTTACACGTATTGTCATGACAGTTGAAGTAAAATGTCTCACATTGGTAAAAGTAGGAGAAAATTATAGGTATCTAAGGGAAGAGTCACCTCAGTTATAAAGGTTAACCTGTTAGTTGTGTGTCCTGATCTTATATATGTAGCTCGATTTACAATCTTACAATAATTTTTAAAACTGAGTTTGTCAGGCAAGCTCAAAAAATATTGTAGCATTTAAAGCTACTAGCGTATGAAATGACTAAAGAAGAAATTTATGGCCAACTTCAGGGTTATTTATATGAATACAAAGTTGATGAATGGTGCCTGAAAGGAAAATTGTGGTGGCAGATTAAGCTATAAAACAAAAAAGGATGTATTTGGCATGCATTCCATGGAGCGTAGTTTATTTTCTTACTACTGAATTACGATGCTATTATTAGTCAAGTTCACCTTGTTAATGGATTATATACAGATGAACATGCTCTTATAGGTCAACACTGACTAGTAGAAATATATTTCCCGAAGTCTGAACTTGACCGCCCATGTCTTAATTTTGCATATGCGATCATATTCTTGCATGATTTAATGTTGAGACCATCTACGCTTTCTGTGATCTTTCGTGATGGTTCCAGTTTATTTATTTATTTTGGTTAAAAACAATCAAAGCTATATGGTGTATGAGTTCATGACAAATCTAATTGTGCATTTTCAGGTTCTAGAGCATCAGTTGATATTGATGGACTAATTTCTTCAGTTCGAAAACTATGCAGCTTCTTGGTAATAGTTCCAGGTAATTGGCATGTTTTTCGGTGATGACTCTTTTCTTGTTAAGAATATATTTTAGTTGAGAGCAGTTGGTGGTCAATTTTTATGGGAATGCCTTGCTGGAGCATAATTCGATACGAAACGATAATAAAACCTTAACAAAGAAATTAAATAAAGCTAAACTCCGAACTAAGTAAAACTAGGAAACAGTTTTTAAAATACTGAACTGAAATGATACGGTTTGTAGCTCGGTTGTTAACTTAGAAAAATGCTTGTTAACAAAAAAAAAAAAAACGGACCGGTGGTGTTAGGCTGTTATATTAGGCCAGGCCTGCCAATCTCAAGAATTTATCTTTGTATTTGACGATCAAGGTATTGTACAAGACCACATGTACACAGATTAGGAAATCAGATTAAGAAGTTGGGCCTAAGCTCATAGGATTGATACCCCCATGAAATTTCATGTGGGTTAATCGACCAACAACAATTTGTTTGCCCGAAACTGATGACATTGGCGAGGAAGCGCTTTGGCAAAATGTTGACAAACGGGAGATTTAAAGGTACCTGGGGGAGATAGAGCACTCGCGAATCATATACATCACGGATAAAGTGTCCGTCCACCTCAATATGCTTAGTGCACTCAATTGTAATATGTAGGGTTAATTGCCAAAATCTACTCTTGTATTGTCCATGGACGAAAAAAGACTTTATCTTTTGTCCATGCTTTTAAGGTACCTTAAGTATTGTTAACCGTCTTATGTTAGAAAAATTAACAGAATATTCCGTTCTGTTATGCACGTAACCACATATGCCAGTTAAGGGTAACATGAAATTACCATTTTACCCTTATTCATTTGTACCCTTTGAATTTTCCAGGAAAATGACCATTATACCCTCATTTAATACTAATTAAAATGATTATCAAAGAATAAATAACAAAATTAAACTAGGGATAACCTCGTAACCTAACCTTCTGTCGTACCTCGTTTTTGCGTCCTTAGTGTCCTCGACCTTTGGTTACACTTCCTAACGGTAACTATACAACTTTGTACAAAAAATAAAAAAATCTGTCCAAGCTAACTGAATATGCTTTAAGAGCTACTGTGTACAATCGAGCAGAATATGCTTTGAGATTTGCTGAGATGGGTAGGTGTTGGTTTGGGATGTGTGCTTTGGGTTTTATAAACATTCTGCTAAATCAGGCCGGGCTAGAAACTCCACATTTGAATCAGGATGTGCTAGAGGAGGCAAATCGACCAGAGGATGACGCCTTGTATAGACCATACCTGGTTTGTATCCGACTGGACAATGGAGAAGGATTATTGAGATCATATGATTTAGCAGTAGTACGACCAATGATGTGCTCAACATAGGTAAAATAACATGACTTCAAAGTATCGGAAGATGTTGGATAAAAATATGACTCAAAGAAAACCACATTTCTATGAAATTGAGTTTTCTTGGATATATGATCAAAGCATATATACCCCTTCCGTGTAGTACAATACCCAAGATCACACACACCCAAAAACACAAAAGAGGAGTACGAGGGATGTTTTTGATGAAGACAAAAATACAAAGACTCAAGATCCAAACCCTAATGGACCATTTACAAAATCAACAGTTGTAAACTTCAACCCAGAAACCAGGGTCAATAATTTAATAAGGAAAGTTCTCCTAGGTTATTGCTTCGAGAAGGTGTTTCGAAGCATAAATGACGTTAAAACTTAAATGTCTGTCAGGACAAAAAAGGTTGATCTCTTTATAATTAAAGAAACTAAATTGGGCATCCTTCTTTGTAGAACAATGCCGAAGACACTTTCTCTGCATCCGTTTTGCTGGTGCAAAATATAAAGCTCGCAACGACGAACTCAAACCAACGGGTCCTCATTCCCATTATACTTTTGAAAGTCCAACCTTGCATGTCGGGGTATGTTTCCTGTGCATTGTTGGTTGGGTTTCTCTGATATATGCGTCTCAGTTGGTTGTTCTAGTGGCTACCTTTGTTGGTCTTGACTCGTCCGAGAAGCGTTATTTGACTTGGACGTGAGGGGGAGTGTTTGAGTTTAGTTTAGGTTGTTAGGTTTTTCTAATTCTATGTTGCGTAACATTAGTATTTGCTATAAGTATAGAGTTAATCCCTATATAAAGGGATGCTCTCATTGTATTAAAAGAGGGAACATTATAGTTCCTAGCCTCCTACTATGCCCCAAAATTAAATTCTAGCTATGTTTGATATTTGGTTTAAGTCCTACCCGTGACTTTTTAAAAATTATAGTTCCTAGCGTAAAAGTGACGATAAATTTTTGAAAAGTTACAGGTAGGATTTAAAGAGCAAAGGTCAGATATAGCTAGGCACTGAACTTAGGGTAAACTACGTTGATATACCCCGAACTATACGCGTTTAACGGTTTACTACCCCAAAGTCCATTCGTAACAATCACCTACCCCGAACTAACCATTAATTACGACATACCCCCTTTCCATCCATATCAGTCACATTTTTTTGTAGAATGACGTAAATTCCCTCAACAATTATCCAAATTCACAGTCTCACCCTTTGAACCTAAACCTTTTTTTATTCTTATTTCACTCCATTTATAAATAAATCATAAATTTTCATAAATTCATATTTTTTATATTATGTTATAATTCTAAAAATGAACTATATTTTTATACACTTGTTAATAAGATTTTTATTTAAAAATTATATTTTAGTTTTTCATTAAATTTTATTTAGTTTTTTTTTGATAAGCTAAATTTTATTGAGCAAATGTTCTATAGGGTTATAGAACTAAGCAAGAAAAGATCCAAAAAGACCTTTTCCTCCAACCAATACAGCTACAAAGAGCAAGAAGAACAGAACAGGAAAAACAAGACTTAAACTTGACTACTTCCTATTCGGGTTCAAACAATTAAACCGGTTAGACACCGGAACGGGTGTTGGGGATTGATCAGAAGACGGTTCCAAGGGATCCTTGTCCTTCGATCCCTCGGAGTCGAGAGCTAGAGAACACAGATCAACAGCTTTCCGTCCTACTCTTGAGCTGAAACTCCAGTTACCCGAACTATCTTTTTGGGCTACATCCACCAAGAAACGACCCGAATTAACCCCGTTATCCATAGAAGTCCTGGCCCTTGTCTGATACACAGCCACTGGTTGTGCAATCACCTTCGCCTGACTCTTCTTAGGACGACCACGTTTCTTTGGCTCAGCCCCCAAGACCGGTTTTTGCAGGGCTTCCTTCCACGGGCTTCCTTGAGAACCAAACTCCAAAGTCGGTTCAACGCCCCGCAACTGAAAACCTTGACCACCCGATCCCAATAAAGAGGGATCCAAGTCAGTCTCCATTCTCTTAAAAATAGACGCCAAGCTCGGATCGGGTGGTTGGGCCTTTCCTGAAAAGCCTGCAAGCCTTTGAAGCCCACTGAATAGCCCTGACCCAACTAGATCAGATGCTTTCTGATCAGGGCTAAGCCCGCCCAAGCTGGGCTCTTGACCCATTCTTTCGCAAGGCCCATTTGCCAACCCATCCTCGCCAAACTGAATCGCATTCACGGGTGATGCTTCGTCCATAATTCGAGGCGTGATCGCAGAAGGATCAGCACAAATGTGATTCGAAATCACGAATCCGCGATCAGCTAACGAGATCCCTGAAAGCACGGGATCAGCTCCAGATTTGGGGGAAGGGGAGGAACAACGCATCTCACCGGAATCGTGAACTTTCGTCACCGGGTCGCCGGACTCCTGACCGTTCGTCCCAGGGACTGTCACCGGAGATGTGTTAACACCTCTGGAGCTAGCCAAACCATCGGATGCACTCTGATCAAGACCATATGAAAGATTCGGGTCTTTACGAATGACAGAGTTGATACTCTGTTTTTCGTTTCCGACTGGAAAAGTCACCGGAGACGCCGTACGCCGCCGGGAGAAAGCCACGAACAAAATATGTCCCTTCAGATGAAACCCATGTAAAGTTGTGAGAGCTCGAGATGCAGCCACGGGTGTCGAAAACCGAACAAAGCCGAAAAAACGCCCTGCCCTGTTCGCCTTCTTCACCAATGAAACAGAGCTAATGTCGCCAAATTCAGACAGCTTTTCACGAATCCAATCTTCCGGCAGAGGGTACGGTAAGTTGCGAATGTAGAGCTCCGTGTCACTTACCTCGTACTGGACAGGACGACGTTGACGGCGAGCCACTGCTCTTCCCGTGTCAACTCCGGTGATTCCATCGGTCGGAACGGTCTCCAAGTCCGGCCTCTTTACATCGGTCTCCGGCCTCTTTGCATTGGGCCTCAACTGCTCCTGCTTTGCCGTTGAAGCTGCAACTGGACGAGAGGTCCTGTTCCGGCGCTTCTCTGCAACACTCGTGCCCCCTTTGACCTGTTTCTTCCCCGGGAAAATGCCCTGGAACTCAGAAAACAGCAGCAACATACCGGAGCAAAAGTGTACAAACTCATCTATACTGTTCCGGCCAGCACTAAGACGCAGAGAGCGTTTCATCATGTATAAACGAAATTTTTTATTAAATTTTATTTAGTAAAATCATTTTTACTTAAAAAATCAGATTAGCATAAAAAATTAGTTTTTTATTTTACAAAAACTATTTTTATTTTATGTAAATCAGATTTTTATCATACAAAAACAATTTTATTTAAAAAAAATCGTTTTTTATCCTAAAAATTCAGTTTTTTTATTTAAATTTATTTTCAATTCTTATTATTTTTAAATTCATTAAAAGTTACGAAAATCTGAAGCACCATCGTAGTCTTCAACCTCATGCTTCCATCACATTCAAAATTCAAAATTCAAACAATTGCAGTATATCCAGATCCATTCCCTCAAACACACAAAGCTCGAACTAAAGAATTGTTCAATACTACTAGTAACACCAAACAACAAACAAAAAAATAAAAATAAAAAACCCATATGAGTTTCAATTGATTTTGTAGAGAAGCATGGAGGTACCAAATTGAAATCTGAAAAATGAGGCTTTCCCTTCAAGGTCAGGGACTTCAGGTACCAAAAATGAAATCTCTCAAAGTCATAGAACCCAGATCTAGAATTCGAACCCAGTGTGTTCTCGACAGTCAGATTCAAATGAAGATGTGGCCACACAACGAGACTTCAACCTTGAGGACTCGGAATCAGACCGTCTCTAGGAACTCCGGCTGGCGTACGATCAATGTGGTGAACCCACAGCCGAAGAGGCGAAGGAGAGGAGGTTGTTTCGGCTTCGATAGAATATTTTTGGATTCGTGTAGATTAGGATTTGAGTAGTTGCAGTAGATCGGGATTTATCTACTCCTACTTGGCTAGATTTTGTGTAGTTGCAGTAGATCTGGATTTGTGTACAGTAGGATTTGTGAATGGTTGTTGAAGATGAAAAGAAAGATGAAAAAGGTAAAGGTGAAGATGAAGAACTGGTCTTGTTTGTTTTGAATCTAAAAATAAAATAAAAAGGAAATGAATAAGAAACACGAGAGAAGATCTGGAATATTGAAATGATATGTATTGTTTCTTTTTTTAATAGTTTTTCTAATGTTTTAAATGAGAGTTTATAATTATATTCTTAACTTTATAACAAAAAAGATATTTAATTAAAAATGGGTATTAAACAATAAGGGTATTTTCGGAATTTTTGAAAAAAATGAACAGTAAACAGATGGAAAAATGGACGGAGGGGGTAACGTCGTAATTAATGTTTAGTTCGGGGTAGGCGATTGTTACGAATGAACTTTGCGGTAGTAAACCGTTAAACGCGTATAATTCGGGGTATGTCAACGTAATTTACCCCTGAACTTATCCCAAAAGACAAGAATCATCAATAATATACTCTAGAATTTTAACAGTTTTGAAAAGAAAAGCTGGAGTTTGGTAATAGCGCATGAGATTTCTTCAAGCTCTGAATATTTTTTACCGATGAACCCCTCGTCACACCACACTGTATCTAAGCACGTCCTTCCTTTGAATAAAGAAAACAAGTATTTCTATTATTGTAATTTTCTTTGGGGTAATTCCACCTCGATACCTTAAATCTTTCATATTTCATTTAGAGTACCCTAAATCTTTTTTGTGTCATCTTAATACCCTAAACTTTCATTAATTCATTTAGAGTACCCTAAATCTTTTTTGTGTCACCTCAGTACCTTAAACTTTTAATAATTCCATTTTAGTACCCACTGTTTACTTTACCTTAAATTTTCCATCCAAAACAGGTAAAATGACCATAATACTCTTCACTAACAACCAAATTTAAGGTAAAGTTAACGGTGGGTACTAAAATGGAATTAATGAAAGTTTAGGGTACTCTAAATGAATTAATGAAAGTTTAGGTGACTGAGGTGACACAAAAAAGATTTAGGGTACTCTAAATGAAATATGAAAGATTTAGGGTACTAAGGTGGAATTATCCCATTTTTTTTTTAACCGAAATTTGGAAATATGAGGAAACCACTTACACAACATAACAAAGTCAGTCTTTTTCTTTTGGCCCACTGGAAGATTTTCTTTGGAAGCATATACTAAGAAGAATGGAATAATGAGGACATTTTCGGTAGTTCATCAAAGATGAGCATAATTTTCAAATAAAATTCAAATGGAGATATCTTTTCAAATTTCGACAACTTTGGAGGCATACTTTTTCAATTTGCTCATTGTGTATTGTCATACATCACATCTTCTGAATAATATGTATCTTGAAATGGGGTTTCACATTTGGTTTTGATATAGAGAATGTGAAAGAAATTTGTTAGTGTTATTATGTAGAATTAGTTATATAGATTGAAGAAGCTGAACTTGTTCAATAACTGGTTACTCCAATAGTAGAATAGTTGACTTTATACCAGCTCCATTCTTTCGAAGGAGAAGGAAAGTTTAATGGATAGGAAATAAAAGATGAATGAAGAGTGTCAATTTTCTATAGTAAAGCTGGTAGGTTATGTAAATTCAAAATATTCTATGTATTGGTCAAAGTAAAAAAGATTCAAACAATTTTGTTTTTGTTGATCCATGAGTTTCTCTCTTTTGAAGGTACTCCCAATCAAGTGAACTATACCATATTGTCACTCCTCAATTCGCAATCATGGTATCTATCTGTAATTCTTAAAACATTGCCCTCATGTTGGTTTCTATATTTTTTCATGCTGTCTACTTTTGGTTGTTTTATATTCTTACTGTTCTGTAGGATGACACCGAGACTGATGACAAGAATACTTTGTGCACTACTTTCATTATCTGCAACATTATCCCAAAATAATTTGCCATACCATGTGCCTCATTCAGAGGTATTCCTTGTGTGTTTTACCTAGTGGTTATGGTTGTTTGTTCTGGGAAATGTGTTTTACCTAGTGGTTATGGTTGTTTGTTCTGGGAAATTCTAATAGTTCAGATAAATGGTCAAAATATTGATATTTTAAATAAGGAATTAGAAATAATGCCACAGTTTGGATTGGATTTTACTGGAGCCAAGGAAGAAAAAAGTGTTTCATTACATACTGATTGAGGTATTGAAAAGAAAATGGAAATGAAGGTACAGGAACATTGCCACTATTGGATATCTGAGTAGATTTTACTTGCAACTAATCACAAAGTAAAAAATTATGGTAATTTCTCTACATAAGCAAGTGAAAAATAATACTACGTCCATTATCTCGTTTCTTTCTATTTCATTGTTGAGCTGGCCTACTCTTGGAAAGTCTTCTTAACTAGTATCACTGTGTATCATTTCTCAAGGCTTCTGATAAGTTTTCACATCTTTCGTCAGATTCTGGGCAATGATATATTATTCTTCGATGATTCATCCTATTTACACGAACTTTTGTCATTGTCGGAGTTAGTTCTTCCGAAGTTGGTAGATACCATTCTCCAAGAGCCTACACGGGTAATTATGGCTTTCAGTAATTTACTATTTGTGCATACATACAGTTTTTAGCTGCTGACTTGTAATGATATAATCTAGGCTGGTCGTGGAAGCATGGCACTTGAAGCTTGCAATTGCATTGCATCGTCTTTCAAAGTAGGTTCCTACATCGTCTTCTAAAGCGTCTTGATGGTATTACTGTGGATCTGTCGGAATTTCGATTATCAAAACATAATCTCTACTGTAGTAAGAAGCCTGGGGTAGAGCCAGAAGTTAAGTTTGTGTGATCAAATTGAGTGCCAGCTCAATTTGAGGAATAAATTTCTTCACATGATCAGGTCTGGAGTTGGTTTTCCTAAAGACATTAGTTTTGTGACATCAAAACACACTTTGGCGCTGCAAGTTTTACCTCTAGTGAGTTTATGGGTTTCAGAATCCTGGCACCCAGCAGCAAAGTCGACATAATTTTATGGAATCACATTCCAGTTTATATTGTTCCTTCATTTTTCATCAGTTACTAAGTCTGATTGTTTTTTTTCTCCTTTTTGAATATTGGGCAGATAAACCATGAATTATCTCTGATTTGCTCCCAACTGATAGAAAGTGCAAAGTCCTGTTTGAGCACAAATGACAAATACCTTCAATCCACGATTAAATATCTGGAGAGAATACAGCCAACTTCTCCTGGGATGACAGTAGTTTGAAGACAAATCAAGATCTTTGAAAGTGTTTGAATTGGTAAGTTCATTAGTTTTTATTTTATTGAGGATGAAGTTTCTTATCTCTAAGAATAAAATTGCATAAACCTTTCCCTACTGATAAAATAGTTATGTGAACAATAGACGATCGTGTGTAGATCAAAAGAGTAAACCTTTCATTGTATAGCTCATCTTCAAAAATAAAAAATACATGCATGCAGATGGTGTAAGAATACATAAAACAAGATTGACTTGAGATAATCTTATTCCAAGAGTTTCAATCTCTCGAGTTAGTGCTTTGAGACTTAAGATGATTCTTGTAGTGTATCAAGTAATTTATAAGGATGATATTCATGTTTCCTTGAGACATCCCTTGAAGGATTGAATTGTAGATGATTCTTGTAGTGTATCGATTAATTATAAGGATTATGTTTTGAAAGTATATGGGAATGTGGAGTAAAGAAAAGTTCCAAGACCAGTAAGCAAGGTAAGCTAGAATTGAAAAACTTGCCGATTTTCTAAGGTTCAACCTGATGGTTTGTAGTTTATTCTGCGGAGCAGAAACATCTTATAGAATGTTCAGGGTTTATGTTACTGAATTGTAGTAGCCCTTACACTAGAGAAAATGCATTCATTATCTTTCAATATATCTTACCAGTGGCTGTTTTTGACCTCAGGTTCACCTAATGGAACCTTGACAGACATTTGGAAATAAATTAAGCTGCAGGTAGACACTGTTGCAGATTCAGATATGAACACTTTTTTTTTGGATGTGAATGGTTTTGAAATGAGCCAAGTCTTTTCATGGAACAAATTGTATACTGTGTACAAAAAATTCATGAATGTGTTCACACTTGAGCAAGCCTTGAGTTTTTTTTTTGGAAAAAGGATAAGAACAGAAAAATGTTTGCGAAAGAAAAATAGATGAACGCCTTGGAACGTGTACATTGTTGTGGTTCCTCTAGTGAATCTGAACTCCTGCAGGAGGAACCTTTGACTTAAAATTTGCTGATTTTCTAGTCATGGGTTAACTAATAGGGGTTCACAGAGAATTCTTGTCTGTTGACTGGATAATTAATATTGGGTTAGGGTTAATTTCACCTCGGTATCCTAAACTTTCATTAATTCATTTAGAGTACCCTAAATCTTTTTTGTGTCATCTCAGTACCCTAAATCTTTCATATTTCATTTAGAGTACCCTAAATCTTTTTTGTGTCATTTTAGTGCCCTAAACTTTTATTAACTTCCATTTTAGTACCCTAAACTTTCATTAATTTCATTTTAGTACCCACCGTTAACTTTACCATAATTTTGGTTGTTGATGAGGGGTAGTATGGTCATTTTACCTGTTTTGGATGGAAAATCATACGTAAAGTTAACGGTGAGTACTAAAATGGAATTAATGAAAATTTAGGGTACCGAGGTGACACATGGATCAGTTCTTGCCTAAGAGCATATGTATCAGTGCTTATAAATGGGGCCCCAAGCAAGGACTTTCAGATGTCAAGAGGGCTGAGACAGGGATGTGCACTCTCTCCACTACTTTTTGTCATTGTTGCAGAGGGTTTAAGTAAAATCATTAAAGCCATAATACAGCAAGGGCTTCTAGAAGGAATACATTTCAACAACAATGGCCCCATCATATCCCATTTGCAATTTGCAGATGACACAATGTTCTTTTTTAAAGCTTCAGTATCCAATGCCTTGCTCTCAAGTTTGCCCTCACAATGTTCAAAATGGCTTCAGGACTCTCAGTCAATTATGAAAAATCAGTGGCAATTACATTCAATATATCTACTGAGGAGGAAGATAAGTTGACCGAAATTCTACTATGTGCTGTAGACAAACTTCCTACAATTTACCTTGGCTTTCCACTTGGAGCCAACCCTAAGAGAATCAAGACATGAGAGCCAATCATAAGGAAATTCAAATCTGCCCTTGGTCTGTGGCAAGCAAAGCTTCTATCACTTGGAGGTAGGATCACTCTAATAAAGTCAACCTTGAGTGCTCTGCCCCTGTACTTTTTCTCCATAATTAGAGCACCTAAAGGAGTTATCAAACAAATGGAGTCATGGCAGAGAAGATTTCTGTGGCATGAAGACTCAGTGGCAAGGGTCTTTTGTAAAGTAAGCTGGGATAGGGTTTGTAAGCCAAAATCATCTGGAGGTTTGGGGATTAAGAAGCTAGCAAAGATGAATATTGCTCTTCTAGCAAAATGGTGGTGGAGGTTTGCTCTAGAAAAAAACTCTGTGGAAAAGAGTTATCTGCTCAAAGTATGGCTGGAATGCCTCAGAATGGGACCTTGCCTCTTTTGATGAGATTGGGAGTTCCAGCTTCATGTCTCACATTCTTGCACTGAATGCTGATCCTCTATTCTCAAACCTATTTGGAATTCATGGTCTTTCCTGGAAGCTTGGAAATGGGGAAAGGATACTTTTCTGGAAAGATATATGGTGGGGGGAGATTGCTTTCAAACACCTATTCCCAAGGCTCTATCTACTCTCTCAGTCCAAAAACTTGTTGGTATCAAAAGCTTTATCAAATGGAGACTGGAATTTACACTTCAGAATAACTCCAAGAGGGAGGGCAGAACCAAATTGGCAAGCATTACAAGCAATTCTTACTGGAATCACTCTCAATCAAAACCAGGACCTATTGGTTTGGACAGGGGATCAAAAAGGATTTACTGTGACAAAATTATATGCTCTCCTAGATACACAATTATCAGCCTCATCCATAAATACAGGGTGGACAAAATCCCTTTGGAAACCTGGTTTACCTCCAAAAATTGTTGCCTTCTGTTGGCTTGCATGCTTAGAAGCATTTCCCACCAAATGCTTTCTAGATTCAAGAGGCCTTGATTTATCTCTGCAAGGCCTATTGTGTCCAATTTGCTGTATTGATCTGGAAGATACTTCACATTCAATTCTACATTGTCAAAGAGCATGATTGGTTTGGGGGCTTATCTTCAACTGGTGGGGCATCTCAATGGTAATCCCAAGCTCTACAAAAAACCTATTTATCACATGGTCTTCCCTGGTAGGATCAAAGGAAAAAAATGGTTGGGGCAAGATTATTCACATTGCCTGTTGGCAAATTTGACTGGCAAGAAACAGTATGGTATTTGATAACCTGAAGCTGGAAGCTAGTGATATTTTCAAAAAGGTGCTAAATCAGTCCTATGCTTGGGAATGGGCCAATTTTAAAGCTGAAGGGATCTTCTTCTCCTTTAACTCTTGGACTACTGCACCAGCAGCATGCTGCTCTTCCTCTCCTTGAGGTTTCTGGGGTTGGGGGGGGGGGGATTGGGTTTGGGCTGGGATGGGGAGTGTTGTGAGTTTGGTAAGGTGCTGCTTTTCTTTTGGTTCTTCTGCTGTGGTTATGTGGGGGGCTTTTTGTTTTTGTTCTTAGTGTGAGGGTAGTTCATTTCTAGGTTGAGTGTTTGTTTTGCTGTGGTTTTCCGCACAGGTTTTGCCACAGCTTCTACTGATCTTCATTCAAGATTCAAGTCCAAAGTTTTGCTGGATGCATCTATAAGTTCATATGTTGACAAGTTCATACAAGTGGATCATCACAAGGCTCCTCCTCTTTCATGCCACATCCATTTCACAATCCAGTTCACATGCAACATACACCCTCAAGCAAAAGAAAACCACCACAACAATACAAACTGAAATTCAAATTGAACTTACTTCGGCTGCAAGCTATCCTGTTGGACAGTTACTTTGGGGGCAAGGTACCGAAGTCAAGCCTAATTCAAAACACAATGCTCCAATTCCAAATATCAAAGGCCAAAATGCAATTTACACCTATTTTGTTAATTATTAGTTCTTTTAAGGTTTGTTTGGTTTGGGCTTCTTTGAGGTTGAATCAAATAGCCCTTTCCTTTTCCTTTTGTGTATCAACCTCCTCCTTCACCTCGAAGGATGTTTTTAATCTAAATTTGCTTTGCCGATCAAAAAAAAAAGATTTAGGGTACTCTAAATGAATTAATGAAAGTTTAGGGTACTGAGGTGACACAAAAAAGATTTAGGGTACTCTAAATGAAATATGAAAGATTTAAGGGACTGAGGTGGAATTATCCCTTGGGGTTAATTACCTTTTGTACCCTTTTAAATTGGTAACACATCTTTAGCAACCCAAAGTTTTAAAACATTTAAAAGAGTTTTTACGTTTTGGTAACACATCTTTAACACCCATTATGAATTGGTCATATATCATTTAATACCCCTTATGTATTGGTAACAAAACAATAGCATGCCTTATAAATTGGTCACAAATCATCAAAATGGCGCAAACTTGACCAAATTTTTATCTATTGCGTTACCAATAGATAAGGGATACTAAATGAGTTATCAATGCATAAGGGGTACTAAAAGTAATTAACGCTTAATATTGTTTTGTTAAATTTATTAAATAAGTGAATCTGAACTCCTGCAAAGGAACCCTTGTTGGTTTCTATATCTTGGGTTTTAAGTAGAGGTTCATTGGGAATTCTTGTATGCTGATTGGATAGTTAATGTTATTTTATTAAATTTATTAAATACTGAATATTAAATAATAAAATACTTAATGAAGAAAATAAATAAAATTTAATGACTGGATAATTAATATTGTTTTGTTGAGTTGAGTTTTTATTCGTTTTCTCGATGTGCAAATCAATGTTTTTTTTTTGTGATCAAAGACATTAAATAATTGTTTTAGAATAATATCAACCTAATGACTATAAATCTGTAAATTATAGACACCGTTTGCACAGAGTGAGGTTTAGATTCATTAGCAACTGAATTAAAATTTAGTCGCTGTTGAAACTTAGTTTGCCATGCTTGGACCATGCGGCGGCTTCATATTGGCTGCCAACAACTTGCATACCTCGCACATCCGATTCACATATGCAAATTGTGAGTTGCGACTTACGACTTTCAACTATTTAGTAAATCGAAACTCCATAAAACTAGGGCTACATCTTGAGGCTCGTGACTCGTGATTCACTAATTAATGAATCGGAGTTGTGAACCCTTAAAGGATGAAGTTAATCTTATATGACAATCTAATTGTTGGGTCTCGAGGTAAGGTTGGAGATGAACCAACTCGCAGCGGAAAATCAATGAAAACCAAGAGACGATTAAAACCATGAAACAACTAACAAAGAATGGATTCACAAGAGAAAATTTCAGCACTAGTTCTTACCAAAACAAGAACACCGGGTAACGAATGATTGGCTTGAGTCTCCAAGACGCCTACGTATCCACATGGGAATCAAAGCCACGTAGTTCTTCTCTTTGAGGACTCAAGAACACAAAAATGGAGGAGGAAACTAGCCAAACCCGAAATGGCCATGGAAGAGGGAGAGAAAATGTGTTTCCTATTCTTGTCTTGTGTTTGTTATGTTGAAAAAAGATGACTTAAACATAACAAAACCCATACTTGTCCAACTAAAGGCATGGGACAAGTATGGTGTCAAGTAAGGTGTAAATAGGACAAAGTATGGCAAGACAAGATTGGGTTAGGTGGTGAATCACCAACACCTTAATCTTTGTCTTGCTTACTTAGTACTAATTAATCAAGACTTGATTAATTAGTTCCATGGGCCTTGGTTGCATGGGCCTCTTGGAACATGGCCCGTGACCATTTCCAACGAGGTCCCGTGATTCGCTCATCGCCTCCATGCCTTCCATACCGGAAATGTCCAACATTATCCGACGCGATCAATCCCAAGACTCCAAGCCTTGTCTCGATCCGTAAAGTCCTATTCACTTACGGGCACATGACCCAAAACCCAGTTTTGGTCATGTCCCGAGACAACTCCCTTTTGGCCATTCTCCATAAATGTGTCAATGAGTTTCACCCTCCGGTGTGACCCTTAGGTTTATGCATGTCAATAGATCAACGTAAAATCCCATTTTACTTGATCCTATTTAAGTGGCAACTAACGAGACTTTAGTATTGCCTGACACTACATAACGAATCGACCCTGTCGATTCTAACCTTTCCGTCGTCCCTGTCATTATCCTTTTATCTCCGATATCCTGATTGAGATAAGGCATAGAGCCGTCATCCTTATTATTCTCAATCACCGTTCCTTGATATGTGAGATGACTGAAGATATGATACCCAGTATCATGTGCATGGCCATGCTATTCTTCCAGTCACTCTCGATCAAGTGGCCGAGAACCGATATCTTTCCCATACCTTAGTATGAGGGATAAATCCCTTAGCCGTCTTTCGTGTCACTCATGTAGCCCGTCCCCAAGCCAATCCTGGCCGTTATGGAAGCCCTGTTACGGACAACGTTAGGCTCAGGTCAAACTCAGTTGTTGACTACATAGCGATCACAAAGACTCCTTGGTCTAAGGATACATGACAAGCTACAACACTGAATATGTTCATGACTTAATCTATGGCACATATTCAGGGCGGGTCGTCCAATATCATGTCCCACATGATATCTATGATCAGACTCTGGAATCCCATTCCAATGACTAACAGAACGTAAGCCATAAAGAGCCATCTTTCATACTAGTCGCTTCTAGTGAAGCTTTGTTGACTAGGGACCCATCGAGTGTGATCTATCTCGATCTATGGTTCTATTCGCATGGTGGGCATAGATCAGAGCACACAGCGATATATTACTCCAACACATAAGTAATATAAAGCCGCTTTAATTTTATTGCTAACGATGATATATACATTTGGACATTTAGGATTGAACTACGGGCACTAAGACTAACAATCTCCCACTTGCCCTAGTTCCAATCTAAACTCCAATATGTCCCCATCGACTTTACATGTCTAACATGTTCAGGCAGTGACACTGCCTTAGTCAAAGGGTTGGCTATGTTATCATCTGTTGCAATATCGGTTATCTTCACTTCACCTCCGTTCAGTATTTATCTGATGAGGTGGATACGCCGCAGTACATGTTTGGATTTGTTATGCGATCTAGGCTTTTAGCTTGCGCAATGGCCCTTGTGTTGTCGCAAAATGGATTCACCGGACTGGATGGGTTTTTAATTACACCCAGCCCTGCCATGAATTTCCAAATCCACATAGCCTCCTTAGGTGCCTCTGCAGCATCCATGTACTTGGCCTCTGTCGTAGATTCGGCAATGGTATCTTGCTTTACGCTTTCCCAGCTAAAGCTCTGCCATTCAGCGTAAACACATATCCTGATTGACTTCTAAAGTCATCTGGATTTGTCTTGGAAAACTAGCGTCTACTCATCCTTCGACGACTAGTTCAGCATCATCTTTCCCCCGGGTTAGAATGATGTCTACTGGTACAACATAAGGCTTACGAGACGTCTGGTCTCATACATGTCATGGCATATATGATCGATCCTGCCCTCAGGCGCATAGGATTCTCATCATCCTTTTCAGCTCATCATGTGTCTTAGGACACTGAGTGTTGCTGAGATGAATGCCATGACTAGTGGGTAAGAGTCCTTTCTTTGAATCGAGCATTAAGAACCTACTCAATGCCTTGTTCACATAGGTTCCCTGACTTAAATCCAAGACCCTCTTGGTGCGATCTCTACATATCTTAATCTTTAAGATATGAGAAGCATCGCCTAAGTCCTTTATTGAAAAACACTTCCTCAACCAAGCTTTAGTCTCGTGCAAGGTTGGGATGTCGTTTTCAATGAGAACCAGAAAGGTAATCTTGCTCCCACTAGCCTTCTTATAAACGCAAGATTCATCCTCGTTCTTGATTAAGCCAAATCCAATTACAGCTTCATCAAAACGAAGGATCCAACTCCGAGAAGTTCGTTTCAATCCATAAATGGATTTCAACAACTTATAAATCTTTCCTTTATTCTTCGGATCGTCAAAACCTTTGGGCCGAGACATACAAACGTACTCAGTCAAATTTCCATTTAGGAAAGCGGTTTTTACATCCACTTGCCATATCTCGTAATTATAATACGCAGTTATGTCAAGAAGAATTTGGATCGATTTTGACCATAGCCACTAAGGAGAAGGTTTCCTCATAGTCAATCCATGCCTATAACCTTTCTCCACCAGTTGAGCTTTGTAGGTCAGAGGGTTGCCGTCCATGTCCATCTTCACCTTGAAGATCCATTTTCATCCGATGGTCCTCACACCATTGATGGGATCAACCGGTTCCCAGACTCGGTTGTCCGACATGGATTGCATTTCCTCCCTCATGGCTCCCAGCCATAACTCAGAGTTGGGCCCATCCATGACTTCCTGAAAGGTGGCTGGATCATCGTGATCCACCATGACTTCATTGTCACCTCCGGATACCATATCTTGGAGGTGGAAGATTGATCCTTTCAAATCGTCTTGGACCTTCCAGAATTGTAACAGGAATTGGTTCTTACTCTACGACAATCTCTGACTCCTTTCTACTGGGTTGTCAATTGGTTTAGACAGATCTATACCATCCTGAATTTCTTCGAGATGCACAGTCCTTCCAATGACGTCTTTGGAAACAAAACTTCTTTTCCATAAAGACCCCACCCCAAGCGACGAACACCATGTTCTCACTGGGATTGTAGAAATAGTATCCCCTTGTTTCTTTGGGACACCACACGAAGGTGCATATCTCAGATCTTGGTTCGAGCTTAGTCGAAACCAAATGTTTCACATAAGCCTCGCAACCACAAATCTTTAGGAAGGACAAAGCGGGCATCATCCCGTACCATTTTTTAAAATGGTGTCCCTTCCACACCATTCGTCGAAGCCCGATTTACTATGAATGCGGTCGTCTCTAGAGCAAAACCCCTAAAAGAGATTGGGAGATCAGTCCAACTAATCATGGAACAGACCATTGTCTAACAATGTCCGATTTCTCCGTTTGGCTACACCTTTCAACTACAGTGACCTAGGAGGAGTCCATTCCAAAAGGATCCCATTCTCTTTTAGATGATCTAATAACTCTGTGGTCAAGTATTTTCCACCTCGATCCAATCGAAGTGCCTTAATACCTTTGTCGAGCTGGTTATCTACTATAGTCTTAAACTCTTTGAATTTATCAAAAGCTTCAGACTTATGTCTCACCGAATAGACATAACCATATTTACTGTAATCATCAGTAAATGTGATAAAGTAGCTAAAACCCCTCCTGGCAAGTGAACTTATTGGTCTAAACACATTCGAGTGTATAAGCCCCAATAATTCACCCGCCCTTTCATCGCGATCGATAAAGGGCACTTTAGTCATTTTTCCCATCAAACAAACCTTGCACCTATCGATCGAATGGAATTCGAATGAACCTGAAAGCCCGCACTTCTGAAGTGTTGATAGGCGCTTCTTGTTTATACGACCCAAATGACAGTGCCATAACAGAGTTAGGTTTAAATCGTTGGATTTAGACCTCTTGGTATTAACGGAATATATAGAACTTGAGGCATTGTTACCCATATCTAATATGTACAATCCTCCAACCATGTCAGTACTGGTATAAAACATATCATTGCATAGAACATTGAAAACTCCATTTCCAATATTAACATTATATCCTTCCTTGTCAAACACGGATACAGATATAATATTCCTACTAAAAGTAGGTATGCAATATACATTATACAATACTAAGACAAGGCCTCTTGGCAAAGCAAGACTCATGGATCCTACAGCAGTTGCCACAACTCTGAGGTCCATTTCGTGCTTTCCAAATCTCTCCTACTTTCAGCCACCATATATTAGTGCATGTGTGAGATTCAGTCATGGTATCTAATACCCATGAATCTTTGGAAGTAGAGAGATGTAGCTCTATAGAGTTAATACCGATTGAAGGCACGGTCCCACCGCTCTTCCTTAGATCATCCAGGTTTCCTGATGAAGGCGCAGTCTTACTGCCCTTCTTCAGATCATCCAGGCTATTTGATGAAGGCGCAGTCCCACTGCCCTTCTTCAGATCAGCCGTGAACTTCCTGTAATCCCGGTTCCAATGACCAGGCTGTTGGCAGTAGAAGCAGACATTCTCAGGTGTCTCATCTTTCCTGCCAAGTGCGCATGGGCCCAGCCCTTGCCACTTCCAATTCCCTTGTTGACCATCAGAATATCCTTGGATCCCAGATCCTTGAGATATTCTTCTCAGCAGCTGATGACACTTCATGTAACTCTGATATGGTCTTAGAGACAGCCTTGTCAAGGACATATTCTTTGCGTTCAGACTTGAGGACTATCCTCAAAATTCTGTACCAGTCCAAATAGTTTGTCCCATTTAGCTTGACCCTGTCAAGAATGGTTTTTAATGACAAACTATTAATGTTCGCTGAATTTGCCATTTGATCTACAACAGATAAAATTCAATCAGTAAACTGAATAAATTTTATGAAGATCAAGCTTAAACACCAACAATCAATTCTAAACCTTTAGAATCTGAAACCAAGATCCTTGATTCACTCGATTAAGCTGAACTAATGCTCACCACTTAATCGAGCTATGTAGGTAGGACTCCATCCAATCACATCCAATGTGACTCTTGGCTAGGGTATGTACTTATGTACACGACTTACCCTATCTGTTACCCTAGCTCAACCTCAGGCTGAGAATCGTAGTCAGGTCCACCAATTTTCAACTATGGCCCGTCACTATGTAGGTGCTCCGCTAATGCGCACGACACCCACATATGTCGTCCAAACCTACTACCCCGCTTTCCCATGGATGCTCCGCTAATGCGCACGACACCCATAGGACGGGGAGGTAGTAAGGTGTTGATTATTGGGAGGTATCGGACATGACCCGCTTTTACTTGTCCAGTTGTGTTCAAAACTTTGGCACATCCTAGATGCGATGAGCACATCAACTACATTCCAAATGCAATGATGCCTCAAATTACATCCAATGTAATTCTTCCTTTGAACCCGTCAACTACATCCAATGTAATGACGATTCTAAGGGCTCACACACAAGGATTAAAATTCCAATTTTATCTTTGCATGTGAGGTGATATGCTCGGTAAATAAAGTTAAGCATGCAATTCTAAAACACATAGAATTAATCATGCATAAACTAAACCAAGCATAAAGCGATAAATGTGCACATAATAGCCCCCTAAACTAACTCCCACTAGCTTCTTGAGCTCCACCGACTCCAAGCCGATGCCAACACCCGAAAAGCCACCAAATGACCTTTTCGCCCTTTCTTCGTCTTGAGTAAAATATTACAATTTAATACACGACTCGCAGGTCGGGAATAAATAAATATTACAAACAAGTGGTTCGACGACCACACCTTGAAAGAATAATTACACGTTAACTCTAACGGCTCGCAGGCCGTGAAAAGCGATAAATAATTAAATCGAGCTCGGGGCTATTATGTACACCATGCCAACATCACATCACACATCGTGTTATCAAACAAGCATGTTATCAAACATCATGTGATTTTCCGGTTTTAATTAATAGCCAAGTTTCGAAATTTTTTGATGCTCGGTTTATCGAAACCGTTCAAAAATGAAACTTTTGAACATTTGATCTTCGAGTTCATCATGACGGTTCCAAACTCGTCATAACTAACAAAACGGTTTAGCCTTGGCATATCAACCATCCAATGGTCATGCTTGGCCTAACTCCGTCCAACGGAGCCCCGTTCGGTCTCGGTTTCGGCTCCCCGAGAGTCCCGCTCCCGAGACCCGAAAAATCAAATTTTTTTCAAAATTTCCAGATTTGAAATAATTTTCAAAAAATCATTTTACATGTATTAAATCCATAAACAATAATTTAAAACATGTTATCAAACAATTTAGCAAAACAACATGCCAAAAACGAAACTTTCAAGCAAAACCGAAACTTTGAACACCGTCTTGTGAATCCCGAAGGTAGCACGGCTCTGATACCACTGTTGGGTCTCGAGGTAAGGTTGGAGATGAAACAACTCGCAGCGGAAAATCAATGAAAACCAAGAGACGATTAAAACCATGAAACAACTAACAAAGAATGGATTCACAAGAGAAAATTTCAGCACTAGTTCTTACCAAAACAAGAACACCGGGTAACGAATGATTGGCTTGAGTCTCCAAGACGCCTACGTATCCACATGGGAATCAAAGCCACGTAGTTCTTCTCTTTGAGGACTCAAGAACACAAAAATGGAGGAGGAAACTAGCCAAACCCGAAATGGCCATGGAAGAGGGAGAGAAAATGTGTTTCCTATTCTTGTCTTGTGTTTGTTATGTTGAAAAAAGATGACTTAAACATAACAAAACCCATACTTGTCCAACTAAAGGCATGGGACAAGTATGGTGTCAAGTAAGGTGTAAATAGGACAAAGTATGGCAAGACAAGATTGGGTTAGGTGGTGAATCACCAACACCTTAATCTTTGTCTTGCTTACTTAGTACTAATTAATCAAGACTTGATTAATTAGTTCCATGGGCCTTGGTTGCATGGGCCTTTCATGGGCCTCTTGGAACATGGCCCGTGACCATTTCCAACGAGGTCCCGTGATTCGCTCATCGCCTCCATGCCTTCCATACCGGAAATGTCCAACATTATCCGACGCGATCAATCCCAAGACTCCAAGCCTTGTCTCGATCCGTAAAGTCCTATTCACTTACGGGCACATGACCCAAAACCCAGTTTTGGTCATGTCCCGAGACAACTCCCTTTTGGCCATTCTCCATAAATGTGTCAATGAGTTTCACCCTCCGGTGTGACCCTTAGGTTTATGCATGTCAATAGATCAACGTAAAATCCCATTTTACTTGATCCTATTTAAGTGGCAACTAACGAGACTTTAGTATTGCCTGACACTACATAACGAATCGACCCTGTCGATTCTAACCTTTCCGTCGTCCCTGTCATTATCCTTTTATCTCCGATATCCTGATTGAGATAAGGCATAGAGCCGTCATCCTTATTATTCTCAATCACCGTTCCTTGATATGTGAGATGACTGAAGATATGATACCCAGTATCATGTGCATGGCCATGCTATTCTTCCAGTCACTCTCGATCAAGTGGCCGAGAACCGATATCTTTCCCATACCTTAGTATGAGGGATAAATCCCTTAGCCGTCTTTCGTGTCACTCATGTAGCCCGTCCCCAAGCCAATCCTGGCCGTTATGGAAGCCCTGTTACGGACAACATTAGGCTCAGGTCAAACTCAGTTGTTGACTACATAGCGATCACAAAGACTCCTTGGTCTAAGGATACATGACAAGCTACAACACTGAATATGTTCATGACTTAATCTATGGCACATATTCAGGGCGGGTCGTCCAATATCATGTCCCACATGATATCTATGATCAGACTCTGGAATCCCATTCCAATGACTAACAGAACGTAAGCCATAAAGAGCCATCTTTCATACTAGTCGCTTCTAGTGAAGCTTTGTTGACTAGGGACCCATCGAGTGTGATCTATCTCGATCTATGGTTCTATTCGCATGGTGGGCATAGATCAGAGCACACAGCGATATATTACTCCAACACATAAGTAATATAAAGCCGCTTTAATTTTATTGCTAACGATGATATATACATTTGGACATTTAGGATTGAACTACGGGCACTAAGACTAACACTAATACTACGTTAGATACTTTTCAGTTAATGATTAAATTTACTCTACAAGTTGGCGATAAAATAAAGTTCCATTGGAGAATGTGTGACAATCACTTTCGTCCTGATATATTATTATGTATTATATGTTTTTGTCATAATATGATATTGTGTAAATCACGTTTAACTAGTTTAATTGCTAAGACTCTCGACTTTTTGAGATACTAATCCTAGTCTTAGTCCCTAGCCGTTATGAAGTTTTCCCTTGCCATCGTCGCTTCTGTGCCGTTTATAGCCACTATCGGAATTGTAGTCCCTTGTTCCTCTGTCCCATCGGGTCGCAACCCTCGCAGACCACGCATAGTGCGGGGATATATACCGATGGGACTGGATCCCCATCCCTATCCCTTCGTCTTCCTTCTCCCTCGCCGTCCCTCCTGCGGTCTCGCCGGCTTCTAGCCCGATCGCATCGGGACCCCGATCCTCCTCTCTGCCAATGTCGGCTGAGTTTTCGGGTCCGTGAGCTTGGTCCCCTTCTCTGCCGCTTGGAGTCCTACGTCGGGATGAACTGGTGTGGGGGGGCTGGGGTGCCTTCTGACCCACACCAAGAAGCGGCACGTCTTCGGCCGAACCCTAACCCATCTCCCTGGGCTCACCACGACCTTGCTCTAGTGACTGGGTTGGATGGGCCACGGCTTAAAGATGCGCCTCCGACGTCTGCACCCCCTCGCTTCATGGAGGCGGGAATGATTAGAGACGTGACGGAAAGCTCGACTTTCTCCTCGGCCACGATGGTAAAAACCCGACTCCAGTGCCTGGTCCGTGATCTCTACGGGGTGAGACGGAGTACGGTAGAAGTTTCCTCCATGTTCGTTCGGCGTGGCTAGACACCTGGGCGAAGTAGGGTTTGGATACCCTATAGTGGGGTCGACCCCGATTCTGCTTATATGGCTGATGGCCCTTTGCCTCTGGCCTCGAGGATGGAGGCGCCGAATCACATGGGGACCACGACACGGAGGAGAGCCTGGGCATCGGTGTAAGGACCGCGCCTGGTCAACGCCGGTCAAATCGGCGGAAAACGGGGAAAAATTTAAAATTTTGGACATACACTTAAATGAACCTAAAATTGGCCCCGAGGGTTATATCGGACTTCAGTTGACCCCGATATTGACCAAAGTGAGTTCTGGGTGACTCAGGGCAGCTTTTTGACCAATTCGGGGAAGTTGACTTTTTGCCAAAAAAGTCAACTGAGCGACGTTTTGGTCCGTTCGAGGTCCGTTTTGGCTCCAAAAAGCTTAGCCGTCGTTACATCGGTCTTATTTGGGCCGTTTCCTTGGAAGACGCGAAATTTTATAATTTCTTGGTAAATGGGCCCGTACGGGGCCCGAAACGGTCGAATTTCGCAAATCAGATTGAAAAATATATGTACAAAGATATTTTCTAACTAGTGGGACCCACTTGACACTTGTCATTAAAGTGATGGTTTGGAGGGGAAAGGACAAGTATAACCTTGGTTTTAAATTTAAAAGTAAAGGAAGGTTAAGGGCATTTTAGTCTTTTTAGTGTGTTTAGTGGTTGAAACAAAAATTAAAAGGGAAGAAGGAGTGGTACACGGCCATTTCAGAAAAAAGGAGAGGGAGAAGATAGAGAAAGAAGAGAGAGAAAGGGAAGGAGAGAAAAGGAAAGAAAGTGAAGGATTGTTGAAGTTTATCGACGATCCGACCGTTGGATCGTCGATTTTCTTGCATAATCGAGCTCCCCTCGTCGTTTCCTACATTAAGAACCCGACTTTTCCTCGTTTCGACGCGTTTGATTTCTAAGTGTTCGTTTATAATTGATTAAATGTTGAACGGTTGAGGTTTAGAGTTCGTTAGGAACGTTTTGGGGCGAAATTGAACGTTTTCCGGTGTGGCCGGGTGGGGCCCACGTGTTCGGGTGTCGGGTTTTTCGTGTTCGGGTGGTCTTGGACGATCCCCGAGTCGATAATTTAAACCCGTATAAAGTTATGAAATTAAATTGGGAAAATTGGAATTATCGGGTTTAGAAACTTTAAACGCGAATTAAATCGCCCGGACGTCGGAATTTAGTTCCGTCGATTGCGTTGGAACACGCGAATTATTTTTATATCGTAGAAACGAAAATGGGAATTTTCGGAGCCTCGGAGGGGCGTTTAATGATCCCGGGCAGATTCGCCGAGCCGGGCGAATCAGAATTTTCCGAACCCTTTGTTGAGAAAGTCGAGTAATTGGGAGGTTTGGGAGCGATCGGCATTGTCGGGGTTGCGTTTGGGCGTCAATTTCATTAAAATTCAGCTTTGCCTGCGTACTTAAAAAGTGTTTTAATTTGTGATCTTGTTAGATCGTGCCGCCGACCGTGGAAAGAGGAGGCTAAGCGGGTGAGCGTAAGCACTGCGGAGCGTGAGCATCGGACTTGGAAAGCGTTACGAGGTAGGGAAAAGTAGCCGGATATCGGCCTTGACTAGGGAAAGTTATCAGTAGAAATGCATGTGACACTTGGTGGTGTCGTAGGTTGAGTGAACCTGTCGAATAATAGAACTGCATGTGACACTTGGTGGTGTCGTAGGTTAAGTAAACCTGTCGAATAATAGAACTACATGTGACACTTGGTGGTGTCGTAGGTTGAGTGAACCTGTCGAATAAGAGGAGGCTAAGCGGGTGAGCGTAAGCACTGCGGAGCGTGAGCATCGGACTTGGAAAGCGTTACGAGGTAGGGAAAAGTAGCCGGATATCGGCCTTGACTAGGGAAAGTTATCAGTAGAAATGCATGTGACACTTGGTGGTGTCGTAGGTTGAGTGAACCTGTCGAATAATAGAACTGCATGTGACACTTGGTGGTGTCGTAGGTTGAGTGAACCTGTCGAATAATAGAACTGCATGTGACACTTGGTGGTGTCGTAGGTTGAGTGAACCTGTCGAATAATAGAATTGCATGTGACACTTGGTGGTGTCGTAGGTTGAGTGAACCTGTCGACCAATAGAAATGCATGTGGCACTTGGTGGTGTCGTAGGGTTAATGAACTGATTGTGGTTGTGTGTGGCCATGAGTGCCTGTGGGGTGTTAAACCTGTATGGTTGTTGACGGACTTGCTGAGTGGTAGTTAGTCGTGATGTTAATTTTGCTATTTGCGGAGTATTGTGTGATATTTGGTTGTGATTGTAATTGTTCTAGTGATACCTGGATGAGCTGTGCCCGAGAGGTGTGTCGTACCTTCCGATGCGCGACCGGTAAAGTGTTGAGGGCTGTGTTCCCCGTGAGGTGTGTCGTACCTTCCGGCGTGTGATAGGTAAAGTGCTGAGGTTGGGCTGTGCCCGAGAGGTGTGTCGTACCTTCCAATGCGCGGCCGGTAAAGTGCCGAGGGCTGAGGTCCCCGTGAGGTGTGTTGTACCTTCCGACGCGCGATTGGTAAAGTGATGAGGCTTGAGTTATGCCCGTGAGATGTGTCGTACCTTCCGATGCGCGATCGGTAAAGTGCCGAGGGCTGTGGTCCCCGTGAGGTGTGTCGTACCTTCCGGCGTGCGATCGGTAAAGTGCTGAGGCTTGTGGTTGTGCAGTATGTGTGTTGATCCTTTGTGATCTTGCGTGCATTGTGTGTGTTGATATTGTTGATATCGCGGGACTTTGTTCACGATTGTGTTTGTTTGCAAAGGTCGTAAGTTCTGTGTTAAAGGGTGAGGTCTTGGGTTCGAGACTCATCAATAACCTACGGTGGTGATACAACGCCTCTGTGTGAGGGTCTCACCACGGAGAGGGGTTAGGGTTGATGCGCTGCGGCGCCATACGAACTAGGAACCAGGTTTCCCCTACGTGAACGGGTTGTTCGAGGTTTCCCTCACGTGAACGGGTGGTTTGAGGTTTCCCTCACGTGAGCGGGTTGTTTGAGGTTTCACTCACGTGAACGGATGGTTTGAGGTTTCCCTCACATGAACGGGTTGTTTGAGGTTTCCCTCACGTGAATGAGTGGGTTGAGGTTTCCCTCACGTGAGTGGGTTGTTTGAGGTTTCCCCTATGTGATCGGGTAGTTGGAGTATTGATGTTGTGAGCAATAGTGACTTACTTAGTTGAGAACATGATCCCCGTTTTGAGGTTTCCCCTACGTGATCGGGTAATTGGGGTGTTGATATGGTGAGCAATAGTGTTTTGCTTAGTTGAGAATATGATCCCCGTTTTGAGGTTTCCCCTACGTGATCGGGTAATTGGGGTGTTGATATGGTGAGCAATAGTGTTTGCTTAGTTGAGAATATGATCCCCATTCGAGGTTTCCCTTACGTGAGTGAGCATTTGAGGTATTGATATCGTGAGTAGTTGTGACGGTTTGGTATCAGGTTTTGAGGTAGTTGTTTGCCCTGTTTAGGTTGATAAGTTGTTGGTGCTTTACTAGTATGCCATAATCGAACGGGTATCCGTGGAGGTGAGCGAAACGCTCATCCCCTTTACTACTTTTCCTGTAGGCCTCTGAGGTAGGGACGAGTAGCGAATACTGGTTTGGTTGCGAAAAGCTACAAGTAAATGCATATAGGATCGTGTGAGGGTTGTGCTTTACCTTGTCGGTGTGACTAATGGAATGGTTGTTCGGTCTCTGATTTGGGGTCTACATTACGTGTCCGGGTTTTGAGATGGTTGGGAAGTTTTTAACAGTTGTATTGCGTGACCGTCAGTCTAAATTGTGTTTTTGGGGTAGTAATCCCCGGGGTTGTTGTCGTTGCCGGTGTTCCCGACATTTCTGTGGGTATGCCGTGGTCAATCCGGTATCCGTGGCGTAGAGCGAAGTGCTCACCCCCTGCTGCTTTTCCTGCATGTAATAACCACTTCCGGTCAACGCCAGTCAAACCTGCGAAAAACAGGAAAATTTAAAATTTTTAAGACTGTCATTTAATTGAACCTAAAATTGACCCCGAGGGTCATACCGGACTTAAGATGACCCCGATATCGACCAAAGTGAGTTCCGGGGGACTCAGGGCAACCGAGCGACGTTTTGGTCCATTCGAGGACCGTTTTGGATCCAAAAAGCTTAACCGTCGTCGCAGCGGTCTTAGTTGAGGCGTTTCCTTGTTGCCCGTGAAGTTTCGTAATTTCTTGGAAAAAGTGCCGGTTCGGGGCCCGAAACGTCCGAATTTCGCGAATCTGATTGGAAAATATCTAGAAGATATTTTCCCAAAAAGGTGTGGGACCCACTTGACACTTGTCAAATAAGTGGTGGTGTTAGGTTTATGGGACAAAACAAGACAAGACTATTGATGGTTAGTTTTGCAATTTAAGTATTATATTTGATTTTTTAAAACAAAACAAAAGGATGCCAAATGAGATGTCTCGGCAAAGTTAGAAGAAAATGAGAGTTTTAGAGAGAGAAAGTGGAGAGAGGAAAGAGAAGGAGAAAAGGGAGAAAAAGAGAAGAAAGTTTGGGGGTTTTGCCATTTCTCGATCATCCGATCGGTGGATCGTGTCAACGATAGAAGAATCGAGTTCACACCGTCATTCTCTACGGTGAGCACCTAACCGATTTTCGTTTTGTTAAGTTCGAATTTTAGGGTTTGAGTTTAAACGATTCAAATATGGTTGGGTTTTGGTTAGAATTGTTTTAAAGATGAATGGTTGACGTTTGGGGTTCGTTAGGAACGTTTTGGGGCAAAAAAGGAATTTTGCCATTGTGGCCGTGTGGGGCCCACATGCCCGGGTATCGGGTTTTCGTGTTCGGGTGGTTTAGGACGTTCTCCAAGTCGTTAATCCACACCCGGATCGAAATTTGGAATTAAATTGTGAAAGTTGGAATTTCGGGTTTAGAAACTTTAAACGTTAATTAAATGACTCGGAAGTCGGAATTCGATTCCGTCGAGTGCCTAGGAACCCTTGAATTATTCTAAGACCGTAGAAACGAAAACGGGAATTTTTGGAGCCCCGGAAGGGCATTTACAAAACCCGGGCAGATTCGCCATGTCGGGCGAATCGGGCCTTTACGGGCCCTTTATCAACAATGTCGAGTAATTGGGGAGTTTTGGAGTGATCGGCATTGTCGGGGTTACGTTTGGGCGTTAAGTTTACTGAATTTTAGTTTATTCCTGCAAGTTGTTAAGTACCTTAAAACTGTGTTCTTTTAGATCGTGCCGCGGACCGAGGCAAAGGGAAGCTAGGCGAGTGACTGAGATCACGCCGGGGCTTGTTGGTTGGCTTTTGGAGAACATATACGAGGTAGGGAAAAGTAGCCGGATCTTGGCCCTGACTAGGGAAAGTTAACAGTAGAATTGCATGTGACACTTGGGTGTCGTGGGTTAAGTAGGTTATCGAATATTAGAAATGTATGTGACACTTGGGGTGTCGTGGGTTAAGTAGGTTATCGAAGTTTGGAAATGCATGTGACACTTAGTAGTGTCGTAGGAGCAGAGAACTTATCGATGTTAGAATTACTGGAGGCATATGACCATGCCCGGAGGTTGATTGTGAACTTATCGATATTAGGAGTACTGGAGGCATATGACCATGCCCGGAGGTTGATTGTGAAACTGTTGATATTAGAGCTGCAGGAGGCATTATTATGCCCGAAGGTTGATTGTACTTTATTGTTGTGTCTTGGGTTGCCATGAGTGCTCGTTGGGTTGTTGAACCCGTGTTACTTTATTGTTTGTGTCGTGGGTGGCCATGAGTACCCGTTGGGTTGTTGAACCCGTGTTACTTTATTGTTTGTGTCTTGGGAGGCCATGAGTGCCCGTTGGGTTGTTGAACCCGTGTTACTTTATTGTTGGTGTCTTGGGTGACCGTGAGTGCCGTGGGGTTGTTGAGCCCGTGTTTTACTGTTGGTGTCTTGTGTGGCCGTGAGTGCCCGTGGGGTTGTTGAGCCCGTGAGTTACTGTCGGTGTGTCTTGGGAGGCCGTGGGTGCCCGTGGGGTTGTTGAGTCCGTGTTTTACTGTTGGTGTCTTGTGTGGCCATGAGTGCCCGTGGAGTGTTGAACCTGTGTTGTTTCTGTTTGTTGAACTTGCTTGTGATTGTGATTGTGGTTACCTGAGTGAGAGAGGTTACTGAGACAGGTCGACCACCTGGCCCGACTTTGTGTCGGGGAAGCGCGTGAGTGAGAGAGGTTACTGAGACAGGTCGACCGCTTGGCCTGAGAGGTTCAGCAAAGCGCGTGAGTGAGAGAGGTTACTGAGACAGGTCGACCGCCTGGCCTGAGTGGTTCGGCAAAGCGCGTGAGTGAGAGAGGTACTGAGACAGGTCGACCGCCTGGCCTGAGTGGTTCGGTAAAGCGCGTGAGTGAGAGAGGTTACTGAGACAGGTCGACCGCCTGGCCTGAGTGGTTCGACAAAGCGCGTAAGTGAGAGAGGTTACTGAGATAGGTCGACCGCCTGGCCTGAGTGGTTCGGCAAAGCGCGTAAGTGAGGGAGGTTACTGAGCAGCTGGTATGCGATCCTTTGTGATCTTGTTTGGTGTGCGATCCTTTGTGATCTTGGGTGTTGTGTGGTGGTCTTTTGAGTCCTTGGAAGAGGTCGTGATCGTTGTGTTGGGTCTACATTACGAGTCCGAGTGTTGAGTCTGTTGAGGAAAGTAACGGGTTGCGTGTCAGTTGAGTACTTGAGTTTGGGGATTGTATTCCCGGTGTTGGGTTTGGTTTTGGTGTTACCGACATTGTCTGCTAATTATGCCGTAGTCAGTCTGTTATCCGTGGTGGTGAGCGAACGCTCACCCCTAGCTGCTTTTCCTACAGGTACTGATCACAGGACGGACTAGGTGAGCTCTCGAAGCTTGAGGAGCTAGGAGCGGAGTCCGGGTTTTATCTTTTGAGTCTAGTGACGGATACCTTGTACTTTGTCCAATTGTTGGGACGTTTTTGAGTTGTAAATATTATTCTGATTAACTAAATGGTGATTTCAAAGTGTTTATTCAAAACAGGTTTCAAATGTTTTATGATTTTAAATGTTCGCGTCCCGAGTTCGGTTTACTGAAATTGGGGCGTGACACTGCAGGTACTGGTCGTGAGGCGGACTAGGAGAACCCTCGAAGCTTGAAGAGCTGGGAGCGGAAGTCCGGGTCTTTGGGTAGTTAGCAACGTACCTTGTAGCTCGTGTTGTTCATTGTTTTGAACGTATTTTTCCGTTGTAAAAATATTGTTTTTGATTAACGTAAGTGGTAATTTTAAAAAGGTTTATTAAAATGTTTGAAAATCGTTTTACTGTTTCACCGTTCGCGTTCCGGGTTCGGTCATGCCGAATTCGGGGCTTGACAATCGGCTTCGACACGGTATCCTCAGAATCACCTTCCGGCGAATCAGAAAGGTATGCTGCGATACAATGCGGCGAGAGGGCCTCACCCACGCGTTAGACGTCCGGTGGTTCACCAATCTTTCCCTACGAGGGTGGCGCTGCAATCCTATGGGGATTTTGGTGGTGATGGTGGTGCGGTGGGTTGGGAGCTGGAGCCTGTGGCCCCAACACTGGTGACAATGAATCTGATATCTAAGGCTTGATTACCTCAAGGAAGGGGTACCGGGGTAACAATGGACCCGGTACCTAACCCGGGTCCTCGAGCCCCCACCTGGGATGCCTGCCAGGTGCGCACGATAGCCCCCCCGGGGTGGTCCTATACACAAGCCCTAGCTTTTGTACACGGGAACATCCGGCGAGGGGCTGATGGAGATCAACTCTCTGCTGATTCGATTAATGCACAGCTACCATTGGAGCGTGGCAGGTTTGGGGGTGGAGGATGCACTCACCCAGGAGCGCGAGCTGTGGAAGCTACGACGCCTTTGGATCGTAGGGGCGCAGATGCTGAAGCCCTGGGAAGGATGGCGCCAACATCTGGTTGGGACGCCAAGTCACATGCGGGGGAGAAGCCCCATTGGGAGGAATGATACACCACCTAAGCATCGAGGACTGGCTCTGGGAGGGGTCCCTAGACGATGCTTTGCCTCCCACCACCGTCATTACCGTAGAGGTCCCTCATTATCTCCGGTATCCCGTTCCCCCTCTCCGTCTTCTACCTCTGCCCATGGGGCGTTATAATACCGTCTGTGATGGTTCTGGTACTAAAAGGATTAGTGAACCGTTGTTCGTTCACACTGACCTTTCATGGTTGAGGAGCATGTTCCTTGAGGCATTTCGATGTAATTGTTCTTAAAAAGTTATAATATTGCAATTTTTGTTAAAAAACGATTTTCAATTCAAAACACTCTCGACATCGGTTCTCTCTATTGACTAAACAAATCAATTCATTTTTGTTTTCGTAGTTTTTTTTTGCGACTGAACAAGATTAGACCATTGTCCACCTTCTCAACCTCCCCAAAGGAAATTAACAAGAATGCTTCACTGGTCAAGAAAATCACCCACAAATATATATATATATATATATAGAGAGAGAGAGAGTTGGTATCAGGTACAAACTATCCCTTATTGTGCAAACTACGAACCAATCTGAGCCATAGGATCCCCCCAAAGTGATGTCAGCAGAGCGCACCAGATGCTGACATGTGGGAAATAAATATGTAAAACACCGCATCTTATTGTGCAAACTACGAACTCACCAGGTGCTGACACGTGGGCGCGCGCGCTGCTGGTGCGCGCGTGCACAGTACTGATAGTTTGCGTAGCACGATACTGATAGTTTGCGCGCACATTGCTGATAGTTTGCATATGTACTAAACTATCAGCACCGTGCTTGTAAACGATCAGCACTCGCGCGCGAAGCCGCCACGTGTCAGCATCGCGCGCGCTCTGCTGACATCACTTTGACCGCATCCTGTGCCTTAGATTGGTTTGTAGTTTGCACAATAAGGGTGGTTTTCACTGGATAGCCACCCTATATATATATATATATATATATATATATATATATATAGGGTGGCTATCCAGTAAAAACCATCCTTATTGTGCAAACTACGAACCAATCTAAGCCACAGGACGCGGTCAAAGTGACGTCAGCAGAGCGTGCGCGATGCTGACACGTGGCAGATTCGCGCGCGCCTCTGCCCGCGCGCGTGAGCGTGTTGACCACGCGCGCGCACGGTGCTAATAGTTTGGCGCGCAAAGTGCTAATAGTTTAGGACAGTGCCAACCTATTAGCACTGTGCGCCCAAACTATTAGCACTATGCGCGCCACGTGTCAGCACTGTGCGCGCGCACCAGCAGCGCGCCCGCCCACGTGTCAGCACCTGGTGAGTTCGTAGTTTGCACAATAAGGGGTGGTTTGTACCTGATACCAATCCTATATATATATGGAAAGTAGATGGACTGTACGACCAATTGCGATCGTAGATGGAAAGTAATCCACAGCCAGAAGTAAGTTACCATTACGTAGGTCTTCAACTGATACGCGCGCGGATGAAAGGGCAAATCTGTAAAACATGATAATATTTCAAACGTATGAATCTTGTGATCGAATCGCATCTCCTGATTGAAAGGAAGTAATCACGGTAATATGCAATGACAGAATACAAAATTCAACTTCAAAATAACGATCAACACAGAAACACCATTACATCAGAAAACTCGATCAAAACATTTACATTGTTCGCATTTATCTGCAAACAACTTCAAAAGCGTTAACCTTGTTCTTCGAGAACACGAATACTCAGGCAAGGTTGTTGGAGATAATACACAGTGGTTGCGATTCAAGGTACATCGAACGAAGTATGTAAGTATTGTACAGTGATTATTGAAATGCAATATGTAATATGCTTTGTAATTGTGGAATATGTGAGTTATCTGGTGTGAGTTATATAAGAATATGATGCAAGTTATATGTGTCGAATCATGTTCTATATAATTCTAATGCACTTTGAGTAATTATATTAATTTGACGTGTGATTACCGATACTACACAGACGTTTCTAGACCTAAATTTTGAAAGGGAGGTACGAGTTGTAACATTACGTTTTAAAACCATACAATTACATATTAACAGATAATATTATCATTTTGTTTTGGTTGAGCAGTAATGGATGATAATGTCAGCGAGGCAGCATCAGAATGCACAGTATTGCATTCTCCAGGAGATTCGATTACATACATACCATCGTGTGGGTCTGGTCAAACTCCATACGAAAGGCAAATGTTCAAGACGCTGAACCATGGGATAAATTTATATCAAACATATGGTGGACTCGGTGGGTTCAACACAAGAAGATAGTCCGAGAAAAATTGGGAAGAGGTAGACATATAAAGATTAAATACATGGTCTGATCGAATGAAGGTGAAGTCAAACCAAAGAAAGACAATGCAGAGTCAAGTAATACCAGGAAAAGAAAACGGTTATTGACCCGAACAAACTGTGAAGCTATGATAAGATTTACTTTCGTGTCTGATAAAGAGGGTTATATTGTTTCCAAATTTATAGAAGGACACAATCATCCGCTGGTTGGTAAAGCTCAATCACATCAGTTGCGGGGTAATGGACACATTGGAGAAACACATGTTCAGTGGTTGGATGATTGCAAGAAATCAAGTATAGGACCATCGGATGCTTACACATTAATGAGCCAATGATGCGACGGTGTTGAACATGTAGGAGCGCTGAAACGCGACTTCATTAACTATGAAGAGATCTGAAGGCATTCATCGGAGACATTGATGTACAAATAATTCTGGACGAATTTAAAGCAAAAAAGAATGCAAACAACTGTTTCCACTATGACTATGATGAGGATTCAACTCGAAAACGTCTGAAATACACTAAAACAGAACGCACGATATTTAATTACCTTCCGTGCCATTCCATTGATCAGATCATCTACACCGCACGTTTACACGGATCGGACGACCAGGTTGGGTTCGCAGTTCACACGGGAATGATGGGCTCGCACCTGATACATACCCTATATATAGTGGGGGAGGCGTGACTTTCCACCAAACGTTAGTAGAACAATAATTATAACAACACAATAATAATTATTTAAACAAAATATACACTAAAATAACAATAATATTAATAAACATTAAACACCAATAATTTTAATTTTTAATTTTTTTTAATTTCAGTGGGGGAGGCGTGACTTGGGCCACCAAACGTTAATAGAACAATAACTATAACAATACAATAATAGTTATTTAAACAAAATATACACTAAAATAACAATAATATTAATAAACATTAAACAACAATAATTTTATTTTTTTATAATGAAAATAATTAAAAATAATAAGTACTTAACATAAATAAATACTACAATAATAATAATTATAACATACAAGATTACACTAGACTAACTAAAAACACACTAATTAATTCTTTGACAAATTAAAACAAACTAATTAAACTAAATGACAGATTACACTAGATGACAGAATATACATATGTCCTATCAACATGCAAAAACTAATAACATACTAATTTAATATGTAACAAACAATTATATGACAATTAATAACCACTTAGAACACAAATACTATTAAAACAAAATTATACATGATATTAAAATGAAGGGTTAAATATTGAAACTTACTCTTACGTTTTGGTCACAAACACTACACTACCCATGTTTGAAAAATCATATTTGCCATACCTAAACTATTGGGCACGTGATTCCATTAGCAAAAATAGATTGAATATTTCATTCTGTTAGTTATGTGACATCATCTGCTAGTTAGTAGAATGTGAAATGACAATTTTGCCCTTACTCACTCCAACCATATGAATTTATAATGAAAATTATAAATTTTCCCTCGCTTAATAACAAATAAAATTATTAAAATAATACAAAAAATAAATCATTAAAATAATTACATAACTAAATTAATTAATTAATAAACAATTAATCATTAAAAACAAAACAAAACTAAAACAGGATATATCTAAACCTATTAACTCTAAACCTACCAATTCCATTTCTCAAATCTAAACCTATGCTTGACCTTACAACAGATCTATCCATCTCTCATCTTTGTTAATCTATCAATTGCATAAACAGTTCATATTCATCTCCATCTACGATCAACGATCAACGCTAAAATCTAAATCTATCTATCAACACCCCTTTCATCCATCAGCACCTAAGCCGGAGAAGCTTCAATCGACGGGACGACGCAACATCGCCGGAGACTATGGGCGGCAGAGAGGAGACCAGATTCGAGCCAAAATCTGGTCGTGACCGACCCCGAGCCACCATCGCCATCCTTCCTCTTCATCTTTTCCATCATCCAAGCCTCCATTGGTTCAATCTAAGAGATTGGTAGAGGACGTCACCGACGATGAGCTTCGCTGATTCCTGAGGCTACTCCACCGGTCCGGTCCCATGGCCAAAGCCGACCTCAGTGCTCGTCTTCAATTTGCTGGCCTCTGCAACCAGATTTGGTCGCATAATCGAAGAGGAAAATGAATCGTTTCGGGGAAGAACAAGAAGTTCAGATCTAGGTCTTCGAAGAACAGATCTACTCGATTCCAGACATTCTGACATATTTTTGGCCAGCGGCGACGAGATTGTGGGCTGAGGAGTGGTTGTTTCGACCAGTCTCGCGTTCGTCGACCCCGATATGAGCTCAGAGCTCCGATTATATTGTGTTTCGACGCCGTAGGTTTTGTTTTTGATAAGCAAGGGACGCCGTGGTGTGACAATCAAAAAGTAATATTGAATTTTTATTAAGGAAATTTTAAAAGAATAAACAAAATTTTAAAAAATTAAATAAGAATTATTGATTAATAATAAATTATTTGAATAAGTATGATATTATTAAGACTTAATTAATTATTAAAAAATTAACGATGCAAAGTGGTAAACTAGTCTTTCAACTCACATAGATATATTGATTAAAATTTAGAAGGGCAAACTGGTCATTACACATCATTATGTTAGTTTTTGCTAACGGAATCACGTGCCCAATAGTTTAGGTATGACAAATATGATTTTTCAAAAATAGGTAGTGTAGTATTCGTGTCACGCCCCAATTTCAGTAAATCGAACTCGGGACGCGAACGTTTTAAAAACATAAAAACACTTGAAACCTGTTTTCATTAAATCACTTTAAAATCATCATTTGTTCAACAAAGTAATAATTACAGTTTAAAATACGTCCCAACAAGTGGACAAAAGTACAAGGTATCCGTCACTAGACTCAAAAGACAAAACCCGGACTCCGCTCCTAGCTCCACAAGCTTCGAGAGCTCACCTAGTCCGTCCCACGAATAGTACCTGTAGGAAAAGCAGCTAGGGGTGAGCGTTCGCTCACCACCACGGATAACAGACAGACTACGGCATAATTAGCAGACAAGCAGGTAACACCAACAACAACTCAACACCGGGGAACACCATCCCCAACCCAAGTACTCTGACTGAACATACACCCACTGTTGCCTTCCCTGACCAACTCGACACCCTGACACGTAAAGTAGACCCGACCCAACCATTGACGACCTCTTTTCCAAGGACTCAAAAGAAAGTTATGCAACACCAAACAACATCACAAGGGATCACACCCCAAACAAGATCACGAAGGATCGCACACCAAACAAGATCACAAAGGATCGCAAACCAGCTGCCAAGAACGCCCTCCCGGGACTCTAACCCGATCAGGCCAACCCAAGAATGCTGCAACTTACCGGGACTCTAACCCGTAAGCCAGCCGGAAAAATGCTTGCACTTACCGAGACTCTAACTCGTAAGCCAGCCAAAGAATGCATGCAACTTATCGGGACTCTAACCCGTAAGCCAGCCAAAGTATGCTCACAAACCCAAACCACACACGCGCGGCCAGGACCCCTTTATTGGCGGGCGGTCCCCCTACCCCATCTGAACATGCAGACGCGTGTGCTCGTGGACCCCCATTTCAGGAAGCGGGCCCCCAACCTCCGGTAACCACAATCACAATCACAATCACAAACACAATCACAAGCAAAATCAACAACCATTAACAACACAGGTTCAACACTCACAAGCACTCATGGCCACCAAGACACCAACCGTAAAACTCGGACTCAACAGCCCCACAGGCACTCACGGCCTCCCAAGACACCAACCATAAAACACGCTTGCAACTTACCGAGACTCTAACTCGGTAGGCCAGCCAAAGACACCAACCTTAGTACACGGGCTCTCAAGGCCACCCAAAAAACCAAAGGTAAAGACACGGGTTCAACAACCCCACGGACACTCATGACCACCCAAAACTCAACAGTAAAACACGCTTGCAACTTACCGAGGCTCTAACTCGTAAGCCAGCTAAAACACCAACAGTAAAGTACGGGCTCTCATGGCCACCCAAACACGAATAATAACACGGGCTCTCATGGCCACCCAAGACTCAACAATAATAATACGGGCTCTCAAGGCCACCCAAAACTCGATAACAATACACGGGCTCTCAAGGCCACCCAAGACACCAAACACACAATCAACCTTCGGCTTAACCAAAGCCTCCAACAGTCCTAATATCAACAGTTTCTCAATCAACCTCCGGGCATGGTCATATGCCTCCAGTACTCCTAATATCGATAAGTTCACAAACAACCTCCGGGCATGGTCATATGCCTCCAGTAATTCTAATCTCGCTAAGTCCTCTGATCCTACGACACTACTAAGTGTCACATGCTTTTCCAATAATTACTAAGTTCCCGTAACATGCTTTTCTAATAAACGCTACAATCACGTATCATGCTTTTCTAATATTTAAATAAACCTATTCAACCCACGACACCCCGGTGTCACATGCAATTCTACTGTTAACTTTCCCCAATCAGGGCCGAGATCCGGCTACTTTTCCCTACCTCAAGGCGAAGAACACCCGCTACGTTTCCTAGCTGCTGACGTTCTGGCTCGCTACCTCCGGGCTTCACTTCGATCGAAGCCGGACGCTAAAGATAACACGAAAGCCATAATTAGAGGCGGTTCCCAGGTTAATTTAAAGGTCACGATTAATCCAGTTTTAAAACCGACAGTAGTCCCTTAAACTCGAACGAGATAAAAGCGGGGTCACGGCGAATCGGGTTTGAGCACCCGAACACCGAAACCGGTGCATGTTTCCGAGGCACGGTCCCAATGCACGAATCCCGAGGTCCGATTCAGCGGTCCGCTTTTGTTCCTTTCTAAACCCAATTAGCAATCCATTTTAACCAGAGTTCCAGATTCGTTCAACTGCTCAAATTCCGTTTTAAAACAATCTGATTTTCAAATTCTTTTAATCCAAAACCTTAGTCAAATCTAACCCGTTTTGCTATGGTTTTACTCCCCTTTTTCTTCTTAATGTCAAAACTGATTTTATTTTAAAACTCAGTTTAAACCCTTTCTTTTTCTCATTTTAAAAAATATGGTTTTGTTTTTAAACCTTTTCCCATTTTACAGATCAAAATCTTTAACAGGTTTAACAGATATAGTTTCCCTCAATCAAATCCAATTTTACTCGAAATGAACAGCACAGGAACCCGAAAAGGAGGGGCTCGGTTTTGAAACCGGCCGGCCACCGACGGAGACGCCGCCGGCGACCAAACCCTAAGGGCGAGACTCTCACCGTAGGAGCAAGGAAAAACGGCGGCGGTGCGGTCTAGAGGCGGCGGAGCACGGTGGCCTCTCGCCCGTCTCAGATCTGGGACGACGGGCTCGGGTTCGAGGGTTCCGAAGACGAGAAGGGGAGGAGGCGGCGGACTCTCGAGAGAGAGGAGGACGGTGCCGGCGAGTCCGTCTCGGCTCTGGCCGTGCACGGCGACGGCGTGGAGGCGCGACGGAGCTCGGGACGGTGGCGGCGTCGGCTGCCGTGGACTGATCGAAGAAGAAGAAACCGGGGCTCGGGTGGGGGAGAAAGGACGGCGGCGGGTTGAACGGAAGATGAGGAAAGGGAGGTCGCTGGCCAGAGATGGAGTGCGCTGGCCGGAGAGGATGAGATTCGAAGAAGACGAAGAAGGAGTGAGGGAGAGGGTGTGGGTTCGGCTGCTGGAGAAGAGAAGCAGAAAACATTTAGGGTTAAAACCCTAAATGTGGGTATTTATACCCAGGCTTGGGCCGGGTCGCTAGTCGGGTCTGGCCCAGCCCGGTTCAGTTTCCTTTTTTTTGAAGTGGTCTTCACAATTCGTGACCAAAACGTAAGGGTAAGTTTCTATATTTAACCCTAGAATGAAATAACAACAATATTAATTAAGCATAAACATTAACTTTAAACAACAATATATATATATAGAGAGAGAGAGTTGGTATCAGGTACAAACCATCCCTTATTGTGCAAACTACGAACCAATCTGAGTCATAGGTTCCCCCCAAAGTGATGTCAGCAGAGCGCACCAGATGCTGACACGTGGACAATAAATATATAAAACACCGCACCTTATTGTGCAAACTACGAACTCACCAGGTGCTGACACGTGGGCGCGCGTGCGCACAGTACTGATAGTTTGCGTAGCACGGTGCTGATAGTTTACGCGTACAATGCTGATAGTTTGCATTTGTACTAAACTATCAGCACCGTGCATGTAAACTATTAGCAGCCGCGCACGCGCGTGGTCAACACGCTCACGCGTGCGGGCAGAGGCGCGCGCGAAGCGGTCACGTGTCAGCATCGCGCGTGCTCTGCTGACGTCATTTTGACCGCATCCTGTGGCTCAGATTGGCTCGTAGTTTGCACAATAAGAGTGGTTTTTACTGGATAGCTACCCTATATATACATATTAAAACGAAATAACAACAATATTAATTAAGTATAAACATTAACTTTAAACAACAATAACTTTACGATAATAAACATACTTATATCAAACTTAAATATTATAACGAGAATAAACATGAATAAAAATAGGCGGTGTAACCGACCATTTATTTAAGAGGAATTAAAAAACAAAACGGAAATTATAGTACAAACATAACTTTTTTAATTAACTTACATGAACTTTGAACGAAGGGCAAAATGAGAATTTTTCCAACTAGAAAACACCACTTGAAAGGAGTTGAACTTTGCAGAATTTTTTCTCTGAAAGTTGTTGTGTTGGAGCCATTTCCAACCTTCTATTTATAACCCCCCATCCAACTATTTATAGGGTTGTCTTCTTCCTCCTCCATGTTGAAAGAGCATGAGTCTTCGTGAGATGAACCTCCAAAGCACTTCAAGACAAGGCTCATCGTGCACATGAGGACGGATGAGTTGACATGCATTTGTCTTTTTGCTCCTATTATGCATATGCTCCAAATTTGCCAAGTGGGAGATAAAGCAACCAATGATGTGCTACCCAAGTAATAATTACTTGCTGTAATTTTTTCAATTTTCAGATTTCTTTTTAATAATAATAATAATAATAATTTTTATTATTAATTATTAATTTTTTTTACGGTTAAACCGTATTATGAATAGTACAAAATACAAAAAAGATAATTGTGTTATTTTCATTTTTTTTTCATTTTTTTCTATTTCTTTTTTTCATCTTTTTTTTGTAACAAAAGTTTACCAATATTAGAACCCTGAGTTCCCAAAGAATGGGGGTTGAGATAATTGCTCCTCATTATTGTCAGCAAGGTTGATTATTGGTGCTTGGGACGACGTGTTTGACTCGGATCCTTCTTCTGACGAAGCTTTGGTAGAGCCATTGATACTTTGCAGGATTTATTTTGAAGCATTTTCGTACTCTTCTTCGGTTTTGGATGAAGAAAGCAGTGCATTTGCTCTAGATTAGTGGGTGAGAAATAGAGCTTGTTGATGGCCGACGATGTTCCCAGTTGATCGAGTCCGGGATATCCAATCTCTAACTGCGTCTGACGCCAGGGTTTTGGGAATGTTGAATGATGATCACCATTTGATCCGAAACTTTCGTTGGATGAGCGAGATGGCACCATCTCTATTATGGATGAAAGTCCATGACGAAACCCAAGGTAGGAAGAAGTTCATAGAAAATAGGCATAAGGCTGGAAATATGGCTTCTTCTGGAGAAGGGTTATACGAGTTTGAAAATATCTGAAAGGATTGTGGGACATCTGGGTGGAGGTATTCTGGAGTAGAGCCAAATATTCTCCACCATTGAGCAAACCAATTTGGAAGTTTTGAAGGGATGATGGTTTTATTGTTGAAATAAATCAACCAAGAACGTGAAAAGTTTGAGTTTTGAATGTAGAATGTATTATACCATGCAGTAACATAATCCCAGTAGGAGTATGTCCGACAATGGGGAATGGTAGTTTTGAAAGAAATGGGAAATGTTTTTTAAGCTGTCAGAGGGATGCCCCAATCAGCAATGGTAGGTATCTTTTGGATTTTTGTTGTTGAATATGAGGGTGAATCTGATACCGTGTTTGACTTTTGGTCGACATAGTGTTTGAACTCAACTGACTTAGTGTCTTCCAAAATACTTAGGTAATAGGCTGAGGTTTTTGTTAAGTCGAGAGGAGTGAAAAACTAGCCTTTACGAACAAATTTTTCAACGGTTTTGAAAGGATCAGAGTAAAAAAACCTTGATTATATAGTAAGAACCGGGAGTACATCAACTTTGTCTATGTAAAAAGATTTTTGATATTTTGAGTTTGACCGAAACACAGTTTGAGAATTATATGGAGAAACCAAAATATTTTTTTGAAAAAGATTGTTCTCCATTTTCATGTTTTGAAATGTTTTGGGAAAATCGTTGAGAGGGTGAGATAATCTCCTTCTCGGTTTTGAAGGAAAGGGTTTGAACTAAGGACACCGATTGAGATGGAAGAGCTTGAAGCTTCTTGAGTAACGAAGGGTCTTCAGACAATGCCACGAGCCACTTTTGTAATTCTGGTGTTTTGCTAGACTCAGATGGAGACGCTGATTCTAGGTTTTTCTTTGCCGTTTCTGCATATGTCTGTAACGGTCTTGCCGCCGAGATGGTTGTAAATTCTTTCTTCTTCTTAGGCATTGGCTTGTTTGTGCTTGGATCTGTATTGCAAGAATTCACAAGTTAGGAAATCTGGTAGGGAATTTGTATCTCCTTTAATAAATTCGATGTCAAAGTCAAAAGCGCTAAAAATAGCCTGCCATCGGGCAAAAATTTGTTTCGAGGCAATATTTTAAACATCCTTTTGTAAGACTTCTTTTGCAGACTTGCAATCAATACGAAGAAGAAACTTTTGATTTATAAGATCTGATTGAACTTTGAAATACATAAAACAATACTCAAAATTTCTTTCTTGACGGTGGAATAATTGATTTGTGTATCGTTCCAATGACTTGAGGTATATGCAATTATAGACTTTTTTCCACCTATATTTTTCTTTAAGATTCCCCCGTATCCTATGTCAGTAGCATCAGTTTCTACGACCTTAGGGAGGCGAGGATCTGCTAAATGCAAGCAAGGGATAGTAAGGACCTGTTGTTTAATCTGTTGGACGAGCATAGTGTGTCTATCTGTCCATGGTTCAGGGTTTTTCTTTAATCTATTATGCAGAGGTTTTGCTAACCTATTGATATTCGGGCAAAAATCAAAGACAAAGATTAGACTACCAAGAAACCTTTGCAATTGGGTTTTATCACGAATCCGATCCGGAAACTTGTTTGCAAATTGTAGTGAATGCTCAATGGGCGCTATCTTTCCACAGGAAATGTTATGCCCAAGGAAACGAATTGTAGTTTTGAAGAGGGATATTTTTTTGACTGAGACAACAAGACCACTCTTCTTTACTGCGGAAAAGAATGTCTTGAGATGCTTCACATGCTGGTCAAAATATTTTGAGAAAACAAGTACATCATCAATGTAAACAATACAAAAATCAGAGTAAGGGTTAAAAATATCATTCATAATTCGCTGAAATTCAGAAGGAGCATTTTTTTTAACCCAAATGGCATGACATTCCATTCATATTGACCGAAAGGAACAGTAAAGGCCGTCTTGTATCTATCTTTGGGGTCAATTTGAATTTGCCAAAAACTTGATTTTAAATCAAATTTTGAAAAAAGAAAAGAAGAATGAAGTTTTTGTAACAAATCTTTTTTGTTTGGAATCGGATAACGAATCCATTTTAAAGCTTTATACAGAGGTTTGTAATTTATTACTAATCGGGGTGTGCAACGTTCTATTTTGGAAGATTTGTTGACATAAAAAGCAGCACATGACCACGGAGATCTGGATTTTGAAATTAATCCTTTGATCTCAAGGTCTTGGATCTCTGTCTTACAAAACCGTTCAATATCAGCATTCATTTGAATTGGGAGTGCTTTTGTAGGTATGAATTTATCACTGAAATCCGGTTCATATGGGAGATCGACCATATGGTGTTTTGTCACGCCCCGAATTCGGCAGGACCGAACCCGGAACGCGAACGGTGAAACAATAAAATAATTTTCAAACATTTTAATAAACCGCTTAAAAACACTACTTATGTTAATCAAAAACAATATTTTACAACTGAAAAGCGCCCAAACAAGCGGACAAAAACCAACATGTACGTCGCTAGACTCCCAATAACCCGGACTCCCTCTCCCAGCTCTTCTAGCTTCGAGGGCTCTCCTAGTCCGTCTCACGACCAATACCTGTAGGAAAAGTAGCAGGGGGTGAGCATTTCGCTCACCGCCACGGATACCGGGTTGACCACGGCATACCAGCAGAAATGCCGGGAACCCGACAACAACAACCCCAGGGACTACTACCCCCAAAACACAAATTAGACTGACGGTCACGCAAAACGACTATTAAACTTTCCCAACCAACTCAAAACCCGGATGCGTAATGTAGACCCGACACAGCGGTTACGACCTTAACCAAAAACGCAAATAATAACCACGCAACACCCAAGATTACAAAGGATCGCACACAAAAATCAAGATCACAAAGGATCGCACTCCAGCTACTCAGTGCTGGTTGCTAACCGGCTGGGCTTGAGCCTGTCCCACGTAACTTTCCCCGACACGCAGTCGAGCCATGCGGTCGACCTGTTCGCGACATATACAACGATACTTTTCCGATAGCTAGTCGGAAGGGGAGCCGCCCTTCATCGCAGAAGATTGCACAACTTTACCGATGGTTAGTCGGAAGGCTAGCCAACCCTCACGCGCGCGACCCCGTGGCAGCCCTTTTCTGTCAGGCGGGCCCCAACCTCCATGCAATCACAGCCATCACCCAAGGTTCAACATATAGCGACAATAATATACGACTAACTACCCCTCAGCAGGACAATCAGCAACAATACAGGTTTAACACCCCACAGGCACACATGGCCACCCCCGACACACAAACAGTAACATACGGGTTCAACACCCCAAAGGCACACATGACCACCCTCATAAACACAACAAGTTACTTAACCTACGGGCACCACTAAGTGCCCACATGCATTTCTAATGTTCGATACGTTCACTTACCCTACGACACCACTAAGTGTCACATGCATTTCTACTGTTAACTTTCCCTAGTCAAGGCCGAGATCCGGCTACTTTTCCCTACCTCGTAACGCTTTCCCAAAAGTCCACGCCCAAGCTCCGGCGCGCTAGCGATCACTCGCCTACCTCCCCTTTCCGCGGTCGGCGGCACGATCTAACATGAACACAATTAAAACACTTTTTAAGTTCGCAGGAAAAGCTGAATTTTAATGAATTTGACGCCCAAAAGCAACCCCGGTAATGCCGATCACCCCCAAACTTCCCAATTACTCGACATTGTCAATAATGGGCCTGGAAAGGCCCGATTCGCCCGGCTCGGCGAATCTTCCTGGGATCAAACGCCCTTCCGGGGCTCCGAAAATTCCCGTTTTCGTTTTTATCACGATCTTAGAATGATTCAAGGGTTCCAATGCAATCGACGGAATCAATTTCCGACTTCCGAGCGCTTTAATTCGCGTTTAAAGTTTCTAAACCTGAGATTTCCAACTTTCACAATTTAAATCCATAATTCGTTCAGGGTGTGACTTATCGACTTGGGGATCGTCTAAAACCACCCGAACACGAAAAAATCGAGGCCTGACACGTGGGCCCCACCCGGCCACCATTACCCGTGGGTGGCTGGACCGGTTTTGGACCGGTTCACCACTGTGGTGGCCGGTCCCAGCTCCGGCCAGCCACCACCCACGGTGGCCGGAGCTCCCCCTAGCCTCCTGTCACCGAAGACCGATCATTTTCGCCCCAAAACGTCCCCAACGAACCCTACACCTCAACTCATCTATATTTAACTCGTTTAAACACAAACCTTAACTTTCAAACGTACCAAAACGAGAAACAAATAGGTTCTCACCGTAGGGAATAACGAAGGGAGCTCGATTCTACAACCGTTGAGACGATCCGTTGGTTGGATCGTTGGGAAATCCACAAGCCCTAACCATTTTCTCCTTCTTCTTTCCCTTTTCTCCTTCTCCTTCTCTCTTTTTTCTCTCCTTTTTCTCTTTTTTTTTGTTGAAATGGCCGAACACCCCCCACCACCACTTGTGTGACAGGTGGCAAGTGGGCCCCACCCTTTATAAAATATCTTTGTAGATATTTTTCTGTCAGATTCGCGAAATTCGGCCGTCTCGGGCCCCGAACGGGCCCATTTTCCAAGAAATTACGAAATTTCACGTGCTACAAGGAAACGGCCCAACTAAGACTGCTGTGACGACGGCTAAGCTTTTTGGATCCAAAACGGGCCTCGAACGGACCAAAACGTCGCTCGATTGACTTTTCCTGCAAAAAGTCAACCTTTCCCAAATTGGTCAAAAAGTTGCCCTGAGTCCCCTAGAACTCACTTTGGTCGATATCGGGGTGAACTTAAGTCCGATATGACCCTCGGGGTCAAATTTAATTTCATTTAGGTGTGTCCCAAAATTTTAAATTTTCCTATTTTTCCGCTGATTTGACCGGCGTTGACCGGGAGCGGTTCTTACATGTTTCTTGTCCCAAAAGGCATTAGGTAAGCTAGAACAAACATGTTTTTCAAGAAGGTTTTGGAAGTATAACACCTGTGTTTTTGCTGAATCACTTTCTAAGAATTGTTCTATTCTTTTTATAGTGAACTTCATTTTTTAGATGCAAAACGTCTGCCTGTTTTCCAGAGATAAGAACATTAATTTCATTGTTATAAATAGTTTCAGCTTTGATTATGTTCAAACTCCTGGTTTTGGGTTGCTCTAGGAAAGGGAAATCAAGTTTTGAGAATTTGGATTTAAAACTGATACCTTCAAGATCAACTTGATATGGTGTAATCATGTTAATAAAGGGAGTTCCTAAAATTACAGTATAGTGAATGTCAGGACACAAGAGAAAGATAGTCTTGAGAAAAAAAATCTGTTATTAAAGACAGAGGCATTGGTCTTTCCAACGATTTGAAGTCTGGAATTGTTGGCGGTATTGAGCATTTCTTTTGTTTCTTCTTGAAAACGAAGAGGCACAATTCTTGGCTTTATGACATTTTGGTCAGCAACAGTGTCAAAAAGGGCAATGGTGTCTATGTTGGAGTTATTGGGAAAGACTATAGTGATTTTAATAAAATACTTCCGCGAGGTAACTTCTTTGAGGACACATATGAAATCCTCAGCCACTTCCTCTAAACCCTCTGTTTTAAGAGGAAGGAATGTTTCACCTTCCTCATTATCTAAGTCTTGGTTTTGAACATGAGATATAAAAAGTTGGATCTTTCCTGAATCCTCCTTTTGTTTGTCTTTTAATAGTCTTATCTCAGTTTTGATGGTCTTAATTTTGGCCTGTAGGTCAGTTATGGTGGTTTTAGGGGTTTGTACCTTCTTTCTCCTATTAAGGATAGTGGTAAGGTCATATAGGTTGGTACTAGAAGACGGTGCAGCTAGAGTTTGGGTTTTGGTAACTGGCTTGGTTTCTAGTGAGGTCTTGAGCTGACTCAAGTATTGTTTTTCAGAATGGGATCATCAATATTACTGATCATGTCCAGTATTAGAGATTGGTTACTTGTAAGCATACAACAACGCTTAACGGGGCCTTCTTCAGCCTTAGTGTTAGAGGAACTAGTTATGATTTCGTCTATTACGGGCTCAAGATTATCGGATGGTGAGTAGAACTATCTTCAGTATCAGAAATCTCTAAAAGGAGAGCTGAAATTCTTTCCTTGCTTTCGTCAGCTGTGTCAAGTTCTTGGATATTTTTTGAGACTTTGCAAAATCGGGAGATGTGATCTTTTTTACCACAACGGTAACACTTCATATCTTTTGAGTACGACTTTGGGGTTCCGGTTTGTCTATTGGGTTTTGCAAATGTTTTCTTATAAGGTTTCTTATAATAAGTAGGTTTTTCAAATGAAGTCCTTCTATGTCTTCTATAAGGTTTTGATGTGGATGGTCCTTTGTTACAGTCCCTATTACAAGAGCTAGGTTTTGAAAATGAAGATTCAAACTGTTTAAAAAAAGAGCCGACTTCTTTCTTTGATTGTCTCAGTTCCCACTTAAGGTGCTTTTGAAGTTTTAAATCTTGGCATATTTAAAGGCCTTGCTTTTGGGAGGTACTAATTAATTCTCCATAGGTGAGTTTATCGTAAGGGATTATATGGCTACCATAGGTTTCTCTAATTTTGTTTCTGACTTTCTCTCCTAAGAGGGTAGGGAGACCAGCAAGGAATTTTTCTTTCCAGAATGGCTGGTTAGAGTCTTCATGAAGCATGACTCTAGAAAGGAATGTGGATTTGTACCACTGGAAATCTCCTAGCTTCTTGCATCGAAGATTCGACAAGAGGTCTGCGTTCTTGTCGTTGAGATGAGAAGAATCTCCAATAAAATGGAGAGATATGGTAAGAATGAGGACCGAAACAACATCTTGGGTGGTTTCTCCTAGACTTGTTAGTAAATGAATTCCTTCATTATCTGTTTGGACACTATTGAGGATGTCTGAATGCTCTTGCGAGGTTAGGTAATGTTCCCACCACCCTTTCAATTGTCCAGAGAACCCCACAATTAGAAGTTCAGCCACAGTCTTATCTGAGGTTCCTTGTCGGGTTTTGTAGGCATTAGATGCGTGGTCATTTGTTGGAGGAGGTTGAGGATGTGATATTCTGACATTCCATCTAAGTTCCACTCGTAGATGGAAGAGGCTTTGTAATTTGGTTGGCCAATCCTATGAGGTTGGGATCCTATATTGATGTCATCATTTTGTATTGGTACTAGAGAGAGGGGAAGAATATGAGAGGGAAAGGTAGGAGGTTTCAGGGGTGAGCTAACAGATCCTTCACTATCAGATGAGTTTGGTTCTAGTTAAGAACTTGGCATCTAGAGATCTGGTCAATTGTGTCTGGTACAACGCTATGTGATGTAGATGGTTTATCTATTTTACTAAGTTGGTCTGTGATGGCTTTAAGGAATTCACTCCTAGTTGAGGTAAGTTCCTGTTGGGATAGTTTTGAGACCTGAAAAGGTTTGAACATGGGTTTCTTGAGGTTTTGTGTTCTTTCGGGAGGACTGGAAGAAATGACGGTAGTTCAGTGCTACGTTTTTCTATCATGTTCAACTGTTTTAAGATTGTCCACAGTGATATGTTGGTGTAATTATTTTGATTGAGGACACTTTTCAGGTCATCAGTTGTATCTCCCCGTGCATTCCTTAGAGGGGAAGCTTCTACCTTATGTGATGTTCCTTTGATGACATATTCAAATTTTCTAAGAGGTGGTTGTTCAGCTTCTACTGGCCATCAGATGTTTCCCAGATAGGCAATCTTCTTTTTGTATTAACAGGAAGAATATTTTTAAAAGGGTATATAATTTTATTTTGGGATGCATATATCTCGAACCATTCAAAGAACAATATATGGACTTTGTTTTGTAAAATAAAATCATAAAAGGACTGTTGAATCTCTGCTTTTTGCTGTGTTAAATTTTGAAAAAACCATATGCGTTTTTCATGGTTATGTGGTGCATAAAAATCTAATCTCAAATAGTTTTTGTCAAGCTCAAAGTCACTTTCTAAGACATTTATTTCATTTTGCAATGTTTTCAGTTTTAACCGATGCGGATGGGGAACCAGGTGCGGGCATGCAAATAGGTTGGGCAATTTGGGTGCTACAATATACATTTCTTATTGAGGCGGGTTGTGGTGTTTCGGTGGGGGAAGGCTGGTAATCTTGGGGTATGAAGATAGTGGGTCTAAAATTGGTTGGATCGCTAGATCTATATGGCAATCCTAGGTCTGAAGGAACTCTAGAGATCCCATCCAAACAGACTGAATTTGATCGTGACATATCAGAGAAACGGGAGCTGGTACTAGGCCTTGATCTGTCAAAGCTTATTGCCACTTTTCCGTCTTGATATTGGGTTATGTTGCTAATTTGTGTGTTTGGTTGGGGAACTTTAAGGCTTTTTCCTATAGGATTGGTTGCTCCGTCAAGGATCCATTCTCGAGGGAGCGATACTTCGCTCCATTGGATGGGTTTAGGTACTACAACATAGGATTTGGAGAGGTCAGTTTGTAAAAGGAGGGTTTGACCGCTTGTCCTACGATGTCTATAATTTGTGTGAAAAGAACTTATCATAGCGGTCAAAGTGACGTCACCAGAGCGCCCCAGATGCTGACAGTTGTGCGTGCGCTGTTGGTGCACACGCGCACAGTGCTGATAGTTTAGTACAGATGTAACCTATCAACACATTTTGTACTAAACTATCAGCACCGTGCTATGTAAACTATCAACACTATGCGTGTGTGTCAGCATTTGGTGCGTGTAGTTTGCACAATAAGGTGCGATGTTTTTATATATACATGTCCACGTGTCAGCATCTGGTGCGCTCTACTGACATCACTTTGGGCGGATCCTATGACTCTCCTGCGTTCGCAGTTTGCACAATAAGGGCCTGTTTGTACCTGATACCAGTTATATATATATATAGGGAGACAATCACGTGTGACCCCTTCTTAAAATGTGAACGTGTGAACTCAACCACAATAAGACACGTGTCGCGCTCAGAAAATGCTCATTTTTTCCACCAAGTTTATTAATTTGATCTTTTCTGCTTCGTTTCAACTCTGATTTAATTTTATCTTGCGCCAATATTTTTATTTTTCTAAGATCTATGTATCAAGTAGTGTATTGCATATGTTTTGAAGCAAGAAAAGACATGTTCAAAAAAAATTATGATAAACACACAATTTGCAAACCACATATACCTTATTCTTAAACCATGTCACTGTTATTGCAAACTATTTATGTAATATTTGCAAACTATCCCATACATGCATAACCATACATTGCACATATATATTCGCAAACAATATCTATAATATTCTCAAAACATGTCATTGTTATTGCAAACCATATATGTCATATTTGCAAACTATCCCACACATGCATAACCACACATTGCCCATTTCTTTCGCAAACCACATCCCTCATATCCTCAAACCACCTCATTTATGCTCTCAAACCACATCTATCATATCCTCAAACTCACATGACTCGTATCTCAACCCACGTCTTTCATATTCTCAACCCACTTCACTTACAATCTCAAACCACACACCTCATATTATCAAACCAACATACCTCATATTCTCAAAAACCATATACCTCATATTCTCAACTCAAATCACCATATTCTCAAACCACAACCCCTATATTTGCAAACCACATCACACTTTTCGCACTCATATCCACACACGTATCCAAAAACACATCAAAACATATGCAATCCACTACTTGTTAAAAAGCTCTTGAAAAAAAGAAGAATATTGGCGCAAGAAAAAATGAAATCGGATTTGAAACGAAACGGGAAAAATGAAATTAGTAAACTTGATTATAAAAAAATGAGGGCATTTTCTGAGTGCGACACTTGGCGCAATCTTGTTGAGTTCGCATGTTCACATCATAACCCATGGTTCACACCTGATTGTTCTCATATATATATATATATATGCATAAACAGAGCATATATATGCATAAACAGGTCGAAGGTGGTTTTCAGTTTGAGGAGGAAGAAATTACACCGAGTTTCGGTTGCAAACTCTGTTCCGGCTGCAAACTCTGTCCCGGTTACAAACTCTGTTCCGGTTGCAAAAAACAGAGCATCCCCAGCTCGAGTTGCAGAGACTACAACTGGAGATTTTCCGGCCGAAGTGGATAGAAAATCTGAGCCCGAGAACTCCATGGACCAACCCACGAGTCCCAAACGATTCCGAATAGGATTTTCATCTGTAATTTACCGTACGACACAAAGGAGGATTGGGTTCTTAAAACCTTCGGTCCGTTTGGTGAGATTTCGTCCTGCTCTGTTCCGAGTCGTACAAATGAGGGAGGTAAGTTCTATGGTTTCGTCACCTTTGCTTCGCCGGCAGCCGCAACCATGGCCGTTACAACCTACAATGGGTTCAAGCTTAATGGTCATGTGTTGTTTGTTGCTCTGGCGCGTCCTCGTTCGCCTTTGGACATTCGTTTTAAGGATCGGAAGTTTACTCCGGCGAAGGTTTTGCTCGGGAAACACAAAACCCCTGTTGGTTCCGAAGGACTGTTGATGGAGGTCGTAATTCCGACTACGATCCCGGCCATTGATGAATCTTTTTTGATTCGTTTGACCCAAGAATCACGCCATTTCGATTTTCGAATTCCCCTTGATTCCCGGGATGCTGTTTCACGAGATTTGGTTGTGGTTTCTGAAAATCCCAACGTTTCGTGTCGTGATGAGGAAGAAGGTCAAAACGCATGTGATATAGTTGTTTCGGACAAGGGCGAAATTGCGACTCCTAATCAGGATGTGGTCGAGGCCCATCCGGATGCTAGGGCCCACGGCCCAGTAACGGGTTCAGGAGCTTCAGCCCAGACGCAGGTGGCTGGAAACGCTATTGATTCTATATCTTTGGACTTGGGCTTGGGAGGATTAGAAAAATCTCATCTGCTGGCCCATGAAGACCCAAGTTTGGTGTCCGTTTTCAATCGAATTGGAAATGATCTTGGCTCACTACCAACACTGTTTCTGGAAGTCAGGTTGCAAGTGTAAGAACCGCTCCCGGTCAACGCCAGTCAAATCGGCGAAAAATAGGAAAATTTAAAATTTTTGGACAGACACTTAATTGAACCTAAATTTGACCCCGAGGGTCATACCGGACTTAAGTTGACCCCGATATCGACCAAAGTGAGTTCCGGGGGACTCAGGGCAAAGCAAAAGAAAAGGGGAGGAGAGATAAAAAAGGGGAGGAGAGATAAAAAAATAGAGAAAAATAGAGAGAAGGAGGAAAGGAAAAAGGAAAAAAAAGGGTGGAGTTTTGTGGATTTCCCGACGATCCAACCGACAGATCGTCTCAACGGTTGTAGAATCGAGCTCCCGTCGTCATTCCCTACGCTGAGAACCTATTCGATTTTCGTTTTGGTACGTTTTAATTTTAGGGTTTGAGTTTAAACGAGTCAAATATGGTTGGGTTTTGGTTAGAATTGGTTTAAACATGAATGGTTGAGGTTTGGGGTTCGTTAGGAACGTTTTGGGGCGAAAAGGAAATTTTCCCATTGTGGCCATGTGGGGCCCACATGCTCGGGTATCGGGTTTTTGTGTTCGGGTGGTTTAGGACGTTCCCCAAGTCATTAATCTACAACCAGATCGAAATTTGGAATTAAATTGTGAAAGTTGTAATTAACGGGTTTAGAAACTTTAAACGCAAATTAAATGACTCGGAAGTCGGAAATTGATTCCTTCGAGTGCATAGGAACCCTTGAATTATTCTAAGACCGTAGAAACGAAAACGGGAATTTTCGGAGCCCCGGGAGGGCGTTTTCAAAACCCGGGCAGATTCGCCATGTCGGGCGAATCGGGCCTTTCTGGGTCCAATATCAACAGTGTCGAGTAATTGGGGAGTTTGGGAGTGATCGACATTGTCGGGATTACTTTTGGGCGTCAGGTTTATTAAAATTCAGTTTATGCCTGCAAGCTTAAAAGCGTTTAAAATTGTGTTCTTGTTAGATCGTGCCGCTGAAAGAGGAAAGGGAAAGCTAGGCGAGTGACCGAGATCACGCCGGAGCTTAATTGTGCGCTTTTGGAGAAATCATACGAGGTAGGGAAAAGTAGCCGGATCTCGGCCCTGACTAGGGAAAGTTAACAGTAGAAATGCATGTGACACTTGGGTGTCGTGGGTTTAGTAAGTTTATCGAATATTAGAAAGGAAGGCGACACCGGGTGGTGTCGTGTGATACGAGAACGTATCGAACATTAGAATTTCATGTGACACTTAGTAGTGTCGTAGGAGCAGTGAACTTATCGATATTAGAACTACTGGAGGCATTTGGTTATGCCCGGAGGTTGATTGTGAGCCTGTTGATATTAGAACAGCTGGAGGCATTGGTTATGCCCGGAGGTTGATTGTGTAGTTGTGTTTTGGGTGGCCATGAGAGCCCGTACTTTACTGTTGTGTCTTGGGTGGCCATGAGAGCCCGTACTTTACTGTTTGTGTCTTGGGTGGCCGTGAGTGCCCGTGGGGTTGTTGAGCCCGTGTTTTACCGTTGGTGTCTTGGGTGGCCATGAGTGCCCGTGGGGTTGTTGAGCCCGTGTCCTTACTGTTGGTGTGTCTTGGGTGGCCATGAGAGCCCGTGTTTTACTGTTGGTGTCTTGGGTGGCCATGAGTGCCCGTGGGGTTGTTGAGCCCGTGAGTTACTGTTGGTGTGCCTTGGGTGGCCATGAGTGCCCCTGGGGTTGTTGAGCCCGTGTTTTACCGTTGGTGTCTTGGGTGGCCGTGAGTGCCCGTGGGGTTGTTGAGCCCGTGTTTTACCGTTGGTGTCTTGGGTGGCCGTGAGTGCCCGTGGGGTTGTTGAGCCCGTGTTTTACCGTTGGTGTCTTGGGTGGCCATGAGAGCCTGTGAAGTGTTAAACCAGAATTGTTGCTGTTTGTTGAACTTTGCTTGTGATTGTGATTGTGGTTACCTGAGGTTGGTGACCCAACTTTGTGTCGGGGACGTTGCGTGGGTGTGGCTAGCCTCTCGACAGAGATTGGGGGAAGTGGCGAGGTTGTGGGCTAGCCTCCCGACAGAGATCGGGAGAAGGTGCGCGGGTGTGGCTAGCCTCCCGACAGAGATCGGGGGAAGTGGCGAGGTTGTGGTCTAGCCTCCCGACAGAGGTCGGGAGAAGTTGCGCGACAGGTCGACCGCCTGGCCTGAAAGGGATCGGTAAAGGGCGTGAGGGGGGTTACTGAGCAGCTGGAGTGCGATCCTTTGTGATCTTGTTTGGTGTGCGATCCTTTGTGATCTTGGGTGTTGCGTGGTTGTCTTTCGTGTCTTTGGTGGAAGTCGTCAATCGTTGTGTCGGGTCTACTTACGTGTCCGAGTGTTGAGTCGGTTGAGGAAAGTAACAGTTTGTGTGTGTTAGTCGGGTTGTTGTGGATGTTACCGGCATTGTCTGCTAGTATGCCGTAGTCAGTCTGTTATCCGTGGCGGGACGGACTGGGTGAGCTTCCGAAGCTTGAAGAGCTAGGAGCGGGAGTCCGGGTTTACTTTTGAGTCTAGCGAGGTACACCTTGTATTTTGTCCACTTGTTGGGACGTACTTTTGAGTTGTAAATATTATTTTGATTAACTAAATGGTGATTTTAAAGTGATTTATTTAAAGGGTTTCAAAATGTTTTATTGTTTTAAACGTTCGCGTTCCGAGTTCGGTTTTACTGAAATTGGGGCGTGACAGCTTGGTATCAGAGCTCGAGGTTTCACACTTCGAACTGTACGTCAATTAGGTGGGGAGAGTTGAGTCAGTAAAGTCCCTTCGTGCGTTGGGTGCGCAAGTCGGAAACTGTGTGTAGACCCGTAGTGTTTTGAGCCCTGTTTGTGTTTGTGTGTATGTGTAGTACGGTTATTACTGGCATACTGTTTGTGTGTTGCTGCGTGAAACGTTTTTAAGCTGTCGCGACTCGACTCAGGGGCGCCCCTGTAGTCGAGCGTGACGGTGCTGATATCAAGTGGGTACAATGTAGTTCGGGGACGCCTGGACCGGGTTGTAACTACCTGATGTCAAGAAATGAGGTTTTATGATGAAGTGGAGAAAGTTTTAAAATTGATTGGCCCTGTGGGCGTGTTTTTGAATTTGTTGGCCCAGCGGGCGTGCTTTGATTTTGGTTGGCCCTGTGGGCGTGTGTGTGAGTTTGTTGGCCCAGTGGGCGTGCTTTGATTTTGGTTGGCCCGGTGGGCGTGTTTCGAAATTGGTTGGCCCGGTGGGTGTGTTTTGATTTTGGGTAGGCCTTGTCGGCTTGTGATTGAGTTGTGTGACTTGAATTTGTCTGTGAGTCGTTGTGCGTGTGTTTGTTAAATTGGTGGTCGAGCGTGTGTGTCGTTTAAGACCGTCTTTAGGGTTAAAAAGGAGATAAAGATCGAGTCTGAAACGAAATTGGAAAACAGGTCTGCGCGAGCGTCACGAATCCTATCACAGATCCGTGACGGACCAGAACGTTTTGGCGAGTTTTAGGCCTTCGTCACGGCTCCGTGACCCCAACCGTGACAGAGTCTGTCACGGATCCGTGATCCCTATCTGTTCCACCGTCTTGTTTGTGCAGTTTGAGTGTTGGTTTCGCGTGGCTGTTTTCAGGTTTGTGTTGGTTGTAGAGGTCATAATCTCGTGGTTAAAGGATGAGGTCTTGGGTTCGAGACTCATCGATAACCCACGGTAGTGATACAACGCCTCGAGGTGAGAGTCTCACTGTAGAGAGGGGTTAAGGTTGATGCGCTGCGGCGCCATGCGAACTAGGTTTCCCTATGTGAACGGGTGTTCGAGGTTTCCCTCGCGTGAACGGGTGGGTTGAGGTTTCCTTCACGTGAGTGGGTTATTTGAGGTTTCCTTATGTTATCGGGTTATTGGAGTATTGATGGTGTGTGCAATCGTGATTTACTGAATTGAGGACGTGTTTCCCGTGTCGAGGTTTATCTTACATGAGCGAGTACTTGAGGTGTTGATAGCGTGAGCAGTGTGACGTTTGGCATCAGGTTTTGAGGTAGTGGTTTTCCCTGGTTAGATCGGGAAGTCTTTAGTGCTTTACTAGTATGCCATAACCGAACGAGTGTCCGTGGAGGTGAGCATAACGCTCATCCCCTTTACTACTTTTCCCGCAAGGGATGAGTAGCGAACACTGGTTTGGTTGCGGAAAGTTATAAGTAAATGCATAGAGGACCGTGTGAGGGTTGCACTAGACCTTATTGGATAACGGGATGTCACACTCGTTTGTTCGTCGAGTTGTGCTGAGAGGTTGGGGCTGAGTTTAGAGCCGTTGAGTCCACCCCGGCGTTTGGACACGCCGGTTGGTGGTGGGGTGTTGTTGACTAGGGTCTGTCGTGCTTGCGGAGTTGGAGAAGCAAACCGATACAGGAAGTTCGAGAGACGGATCATGAGCCCTGATGCTGGATCGAGTCCTCACCCCGAGGATCGGGTATGTTCGGAGTTGGTGGGCACGACGGCGGTAGTGGAGCGAGGTCTTAGAGAGACTGCGAGGATCCGTGAGGATCAGCAGAGACTGAGCTTGTGCGTGCATCCGTGGGAAGGATACTTACGAAATGATAACCTTTAAACGTAATCTTGGGAATGGATTAGCTGGCGAAGTGCCGAGCCAATACCGACTGTTATTGGTGACGAGCTGCGAGAGTCGCAGCATTCGCGTCTGACAGTGCACGTGGGTAGCACTAAGAGGAGCGCGACATCAGGTGGCATGTCTAGTGGAGCGGGATGCTGAGAGCGGTCGCGAAGTTGTATCGCGATGCCTCACTCGTCGGCAGTTGAGAGCCGAACAACACCGTCTCGCTGGATTATTGCAGCCACTGCGGGTTGCACAGTGGAAATGGGGGCACGTCACGATGGGTTTCGTGAGCGGTTAGCCGAGTTCGCCTACAACAACAGCTTTCAGGTCAGTATCACGATGGCACCGTTCGGAACGTTGTATGGTAGGCCGTGTCGGTCGCTCGTGTGCGGGGCGGAAGTGAGGAATGAGGGTTCACTGGGTCTAGAACTGGACCGAGAGACAGCTGAGTCGGTCATGCCGAAACGTGAGCGGTTGAAGACCGCGCAGAGTCAGCAGGAGCTAGGCTGATAGACGGCGCCGACCTCTCGAGTCAGCAATCAGTGGGTTTATCAACACTATACATTGGGTTTATCAATATTATACACTGGGTTTATCAACACTGAACACTAGTTTTATCACCTCATTTTCCAAAATCGAACATGATTTCTATCACATCATCACATGTTTTTTTATGAACACTAAGCACTAGTTTTATCAACACTAAACACTATGTTTATCATTAAATTACATGTGTTTTTATCATTCAATCACATGTTTTTTTATCAACACTAAACTCTAGGTTATCACGCTTATTTCGGGGCTGCTTTTAAAAAAAAGTTAAGTCTGGGTAATTTTTATCAACACTATACACTGAGTTTATCAAAACTATACACTGGGTTTATCAACACAGAACACTAGTTTTATCACCTCATTTTCCAAAACCGAACATGATTTTTATCACATCATGACATGATTTTTATGAACACTAAGCACTAGTTTTATCAACAGTAAACACTATGTTTATCATTAAATTACATGTGTTTTTATCATCCCATGACATGTATTTTTATCAACACTAAACTCTAGTTTATCACGCTTATTTCGGGACTGATTTAAAAAAGTATGGGTAATTTTTATCAACACTATACACTGTGTTTATCAACACTGAACACTAGTTTTATCACCTCATTTTCCAAAATCGAACATGGTTTTTATCACATCATCACATGTTTTTTATGAACACTAAGCACTAGTTTTATCAACACTAAACACTATTTAGCACTAGTTTGATACCCCGATATAAAAAATTTATTAGTGAAGATTTATCAACACTAAACATTGTTTTTATCACCCCAATATAACTTTTTTTATTTTCGTGCTTCAAAATGTATTCATGTCTGATCTTGATTTAAAGCCCTTAGAAAAAGAAAAATATTGGCGCAAGTTTGAAACTAATCGGAGTTGAAACGAAGCGGGAATGATTAAATTAGTGAATTGTTGAACAAAACAATGGAAACTTGTCCACATGGCACCATGTAATTACAATTATGCCCTTGCTTGTGTGAGAAAGGAAGAAAGTGACGTGAGTTTTGGTGGAATTGGGGGTGATGATGTGGCATTATGGTGAATGTTGGATCTAAAGGGTGTGTGGCTAGGATTGATTCACACAGTTTTTAGGATAAGAGTTGTTTCTATTAGATTTCTCCTCTAGAGAATCAAACATCAATTTTTTTTCTTTTCTCTGTTTTCTTCTAAGTGTTCTTGAGAGTTCTTCATTTTGGGAGCATTTTCCTAACCATTTAAGGCCATAACTAAGACGATCCAAGGAGTCCTCATGCATCCATGAGACTCCTACCATCTCCAACTTCTCCATTTTCATGTGTTGAAGCTTTGGAGAGTTGGAGATGGTGGGTTTGCAAAGCTAGAGGAGATTTCGATTGGATTTCTCAACCCAATCCCGGTTCTAATCTCTACCCTTCTCTAGTATTGTTGTAAAAATTGGTTTTTTATGGTATACTTGAGTAAGATTTAAATTCCATGATTTTGGATTTCAATCTTTGGTCATGGGTATTGTGTATATGTTGAGTTCCTTTAATTTAATGCATGGGTTAATGGTTAATTTGAGTTTGGTGGTATTTTTGGCAAGATTTGGAGTTTTTGAGCTTAATAGTATCTACTTGCTTGTATGAGTATTTGTCTATATTTTAGCTAATCGATGTTCAAGCACGATTTTCTTACTTTTCGTTCGAGACTTTCATGATTTAAAAACCCGATTTCATGTGCTAGCTATTTCATCTGTCACGCCCCAAATGCAGTAGAACCGAACCCGGAACGCGAACGTTTAAGACAATAAAACCTTTTCAAACCCTTTAAATAAATCGCTTTAAAACCACCAATTAGTTAATCAAAATAATTATTTACAACTCAAAAGTACGTCCCAACAAGCGGACAAAATACAAGGCGTACGTCGCTAGACTCAAAAAGGAAACCCAGACTCCCGTTCCTAGCTCTTCAAGCTTCGAGAGCTCACCTTGTAAGACCCGCCCCTGGTCGATCCCGGTAGAACCGGTGAATCCTAGCTAAGTTTGACTTTCTACCAGAAAAGTCAACCGATTACTCGGAAAGTCATTCAGGACCTTTCCGGGGCCCAAAAAGCTTAGCCATTATCACGGTTAGCTTAGTTGGGTCGTTTCCTTAAGTTTGACTGTAATATTGTTAAAGTCAACCGTCGGTCAAACTTGGGCTTACTATCGGTTGTTTTTCGATAAATCTTGGAAAGCTGGAAATTAATTAAGTAGGAGTGACCCCACATGACACTTGTCATGCTTGGCTTGGAGGATGAAAATGGGGATTCAAATGACCCTCATACCCTCCTAACTTACCTTTAAAGGGATAAGACCTTAAGGGCTTTTGAGTAAATTGACATTTTAGGTCATTTAAAGGAAAGGGAGCAACAATTCAGCTCATTCCTTATTGGTGCAGCCGAAATTCACTAGGAGAGTGGAGGAGGAGAGCTCATTTCTTGAGGAAGAAGATAGAGAAGAAAGCTTGGATTTTGGAGCTTGTTCTTGGTCCTTTTGCCTTCATTTTCACTTCATCTTCTTCATCTCATCTCCCTAGAGGTAAAGATACTCCTAACTCTCTATTTCATCCACTTCCAATCTATGGGTTTTGTGGGTTTTGGCTTAAAAGTTGAAGAACTTGCTTTGTGGGTGTTGCTTGGAGAAGAAGTAGTGAAGTAGGATGTTTGGATTGCATTTTGGTGAAGTTTTGATGAACCCATTGAGGGTGTTGATGTAGGGTAACTTTGGATGAACATTTTGGAGTTGAGAGGACTTGGAAATGGGGTTTTTAGGGTGATTTTCGTGAAACTCGAGTTGGGGAAGAAAGGGGAAGAAACTGGTCAGGTTTGATACGGAACGAGGAATGGAGAGTGCCACATTCCGGCCCTCTGAGTGGCACGGAACGTGTCACATTCCGGCCCTCTAAGTGGCACGGAACGTGCCACATTCCGGCCCTCTGAGTGGCACGGAACGGGTCACATTCCATATCAGACCCCAGAACTCAAACCCCTTCCTTTTAGCCCATTTTGATTCCTAAATCATTTCTCCAAACCTTAATTCCATAATTTGAGTGTTGTTCTGTACTTTGGGGATAAGAACATCGTTGAGTTATTAACTTTGGCCTTTTGGTGGTCTAAGACCGTGGGACCAAGCTAGGAAAGAAGGAAGAGCGTGGACACAAGTTAGAGGAGCAAATATCACGCCGGGACCCGTGTGAAGAACGGAGTGGTGACCACCGGGCTTATCATCAGAGTGTTGAGAGGAAGACCTTGAGGTAGGGAAAGTCCTAACCTCTCGTTTAAATGCTTAGTATGCATGTTAGGCTAATAAAATTGGAAAGGTCCTAGAAATGCCTATAGGATGCGAATAACTAGAACAATTGCCTTTCTATTTCTAATAACTGGAAGTGTCTAGGGGTGAATGATTAGGATGCCAATCACTAGTGTAACTCACTTTCAATACTTGGGAATTGTTTGTCTGGTAGAGTGGCCTTGGCAAAGCCCTCGGATTAGTTGCGTGTTAGGATCACATGCTTGGTTGTTGGTTGCTTAGTGGATAGGCTAAAGAGTCTAACGGAACTAGTTGAATTGCATGTGTGAATGCTCGATTGAAGGTTTTTATGATTGGTTGATTAAACTCCCGCTTGACTGTTGATTGTATTTGAATGATTGCTTGTATTCCTTAAATGGTTGCTTGGAGCATCGAGTATGACTGGTTGTACCGAACGGTGCAATCATGTGATCGATGCCCCGTTGGTTCGAGACTGGTAAATGAACGGTAAGTTGTGATTGTGTGATTGGTGTGCTGTGGTTATGTGATTCGTGTACTGTGTGTTGTGGTGAATTGGTGATGTGTGAGTTATGTGTGACAATGAATTGGTGGTTGTTGGGATTGGATTGTTTCGTGTTTCGGTTTGAGTGCGTTATTCAATTATTAACTGATTATTATTGAATTGCCCAAGTGTATGCTTCCTATGGGAGTAATACCTTGGTTCCCGAGGACCTAAAATCCTTTGGAGACGTTTCTGAGACTTCCGACGATATGTGCCCTGAAGGGTGTTTCCGATAGTCTCAATGATATGCGTCTCCTCTGGATTTGAGGGAAAATCCGAGAGGACATATCATATGTGGATCGGAGGGTGGTGACTTCATGTGCCACGACATTGGTTGGATTACCTATTACCCGTGTTTGTTAAGAACTATCTTGTTGACTTTGCTGATGAACTTATTGAGTTTAAAGTCCACCTTGTTGTGTATTTTCCCTACTGAGCGCAAGCTCACCCCTATGAGTTTATTGTTGTGATTACAGGCTTGATTGAGGAGTAGAGGCTCGGGAGCTTCTTGGTGTGGGTATCTTGTAGAGACTTCGTTTTTGTTTCATCTCAGTTTTGAACAAACTATGTTGGAGGATTATTATTACACCCCAGGAGGGTTATTTATGTTTTAAATTGAGTTATGTGGATTGAGTTTTATATTGGAGATTTTCAGGAAGTTATTGTTGAGTTATTGCCTTTTTTATTCGTTTGATCCTAGTCATGCCTCGAGTCCGGGCAAGAACCGGATTTGGGGCGTGACACACCTAGTCCGTCCCGCAACCAGTACCTGTAGGAAAAGCAGCTAGGGGTGAGCGTTGCTCACCACCACGGATAACAGACTGACTACGGCATACTTAGCAGATAATGCCGGTAACACCAACAACAACCCGACACTGGGGACTACGATCCCCCAACTCAAGTAACCCGACTGACACACGAACTGTTACTTTCCTCAACCGACTCAACACTCGGACACGTAACGTAGACCCGACACAACGATTACGACTTCCTCCAAAGACACGAAAGACAACCACGCAACACCCAAGATCACAAAGGATCGCACGCCAAACAAGATCACAAAGGATCGCACTCCAGCTGCTCAGTGCCGGTTGCTAACCGGCTGGGCTCGAGCCTGCCCCACACAACTTTACCGATCCCTGTCAGGCCAGGCGGTCGACCTGTTAGCGATATATACAACACTACTTTTCTGATAGCTAGTCGGAAGGGGAGCTTCCCTTCATCGCCAAAGAATGCTCAACCTTACCGATCCCTGTCGGAAGGCTAGCCCAAGAATGCTCAACTTTACCGATCCCTGTCGGAAAGCCAGGCAACCTCCACGCAACTTCCCCCGATCTCTGTCGGGGCCCAACCTCAGGCAATCACAATCACAAACAAAGTTCAACAACCAGCTACAACATAGGTTCAACACTCCACAGGCACTCATTGTCACGCCCCAATTTCAGCGAACCGAACTAGGGACGCGAACGTTTAAAAAGTTACAATACTTGAAACCTGTTTTCATTAAATCACTTTAAAAGCCAATTTAGTTCCACAAAATAATATTATTTACAACTCAAAAACATTAGTCCCACACTTGGACAAAACGAGGTGCACGTCTCTAGACTCAAAACACCCAGCAACCCGCTTCAAGCTTCAGAAGCTCACCTAATCCAGACTGCGAACGGTACCTGTAGGAAAAGCAGCTAGGGGTGAGCGTTCGCTCACCACCACAGATAACAGACTGACTACGGCATAATTAGCAGACAATGCCGGTAACACCAACAACGACTCAAAAGACACACACACGACCCAAACTTTCCTCAACTGACTCAACATTCGGACACGTGATGTAGACCCCACACTACGATCAACGACCTCCTCCAAGACACAACTGACCACACAATACCAAACAAGATCACAAAGGATCGCAAACCGGCTGCTCAGTAACCAATCTCTGTCTCTCGCCCTTTACCGATCACAGACGTGGTCAGGCGGTCGACCTGTCGCGCAACTTCTCCCGATCCCAGTCAGGAGGCTAACCCACAACCTCTCCGCTTCACCCGATCCCAGTCGGGTGGTTAGTCACCCCCGCGCGTCCTTCCCCCGATCCCAGTCGGGGAGCTAGCCCACAACCCCTCCGCTTCTCCCGATCCCAGTCGGGAGGCTAGCTACACCACACAACCTCCACCAGTATCAAGTAACCAAACACAATCACAAACAAGTTCAAACAGACAGCAACGACACCGGTGACAACTCCACAGGCACTCAAGGCCAACAAGACACCAACAACCAAACACAGGTTCAACAACCCTACGGGCTCTCCAGGCCACCCAAACTCAACAATAAATAATACGGGCTCTCAAGGCCACCCAACTCAACAGTAAAATAATACGGGCTCTTAAGGCCACCCAACTCAACAGTAAATAACACACAACAACCTCCGGCATAATCGATGCCTCCAACAGTCTTAAGATCACTAGTTTCACAAACAACCTCCGGGCATGGTCATATGCCTCCAGTAAATCAGTTATCGCTAAGTTCTCTACTCCTACGACACTACTAAATGTCACAAGCATTTCCAATAAGTACTAAGTTCCCGTAACATGCTTTTCTAATATTCGATAACCTAAATAACCCACAACACCCCGGTGTCACATGCAATTCTACAGTTAACTTTCCCTAGTCAGGGCCGAGATCCGGCTACTTTTCCCTACCTCAACCGAAGAACACCCGCTACGTTTCCTAGTTGCTGACGTTCTGGCTCGCTACCTTCGGGCTTCACTTCGATCGAATCCATACGCTAAAGGTAACACGAAGCCATAATTAGAGGCGGTTCTCAGGTTAATTTAAAGGTCACGATTAATCCAGTTTAAAACCGACAGTTGTCCTTTAAACTCGAGCGGGATAAAAGCGGGGTCACGGCGAATCGTGTTTGAGTACCCGAGCACCGAAACCGGTGCATGCGAGGCACGGTCCCAATGCACGAATCCCGAGGTCCGATTCAGCGGTCCGCTTTTGTTCCTTTTTAAACCCAATTAGCAGTCCATTTTAACCAGAGTTCCAGATTCGTTCCCAAATCCGATTAATAACCCCTTTTTCAAACAGAATGGTTTTTGTTTCAAATCAAATCCCTTTTATTTCAAATCTGTTTCTGTTCCGATCTTTTGAGCCCAAAATGAATTAGGTTCGGTTTTTGAACAACCGTCCCTAAATCCTATTTACAACTTAGATTCTCAAACTCCTCGATTTAAAACCGTTTTTAAAACCGAATTGATTTTAATTCCTTTTTATTTTAAATCCCTTTTTCCTTAAATCTGATTTTCTGTTTTACAACCTTTTCTTTCCAAAACCTTGATTTCGATTCCAACCAAAGCAGATCCAAAATAGATTTCGTTCCAGATCAAACCAGACCAATACAATTTTACGTCCGAAATACAAAGATCGACTTTTATTTCAAATCTCGTTTTTATTTTATTTCGTTCTAACTTTCTTTGATTTTTCTGTCACAACCAAACCCGATCCAGAACGACTCGGGAACAACCCAAAAAAAGAGAGGAACTCAGACTTAGTCCGGCCGGCCACCGGCGGAGTCACCGCCGACGACCCAAAGCCTCAAGGGCTCGAGACTCTCACCGTGGGAAAAATTACGGTGACGGGGACGGGTGTGGTGCGACGGAGATCTGGACGGTGCGGTCTCGTCCCAGATCTGGCGAGTTCGCCGGCGAGTCCGCGTGCACGGCGACGACGAAGCGTCTGGCCACACGCTGGAGAAGGAGGCTCGAGGGGAGGCAGAAGGGCTCGAGGGAGCTCGGGCGTGAGGACGCCGGCGAGCTCGGGCGTGAGGACGCCGGCGAGCTCGGGCGTGAGGACGCCGGCGAGCTCGGGCGTGAGGACGCCGACGAGCTCGGCTGAAACGCCGGTTGCGGATCTCACGGAGGGCGACGGTTCCGGGACGGCACCTGTGGGGCTTCTTCACGCCGCCGGTTGTTTAGAACCGAGAGAGAGATCTCGGTATTGGAGACGGAGGAGACGACGACTGTCTGGGTTCGAGGGGGAGGAGGTCCGGAGCTCGGGACGACGGCGAGAGAAGAAGAAGAGGGAGAGAACACGGGCGGCGGTGGAGGTGGTCGGGAAGGATCGGGAGAGGGAGGTGCGATGGAAGGTGGGGCGGCCGTTTGCGAACGAAGGAGAAGGGTGGAAGGTGAGGGATCGGTTTCAGAGAGAAGAAGAGAGAGGCTGCCAAAAATTAGGGTTCAATCCCTAATTTTGGCTTTTATACCCAAGCCTTCAACTGGCTTGGGCCTCTGATCGGGCCAGCCGAGATTGGGCCTCCGCGCTGGGCTTGGTCCGAGCCTGAACCACTTTATTTATTATTTTTTTTAAAGGAAAACTTTTTTTTTTTTTTGCAAAAGCTATTAAAAAATAACGATCCGATTTTTCAATCTCGACGTCTCGAATAAAATTAAATAACTTAAATCTTTTTACCGAGGCGGTCTTCACACTCATGGCCACCCAAGACACCAATAGTAAAACACGAGTTCAACAACCCCATGGGCACTCATAGGCACCCAAGACACACCAACAGCAAAATACGGGTTTAACAACCCCACGGGCACTCATGGCCACCCAAGACACACCAACAGTAAAATACGGGTTTAACAACCCCACGGGCTCTCATGGCCACCCAAGACACAACCAGTAAAGTACGGGTTCTCATGGCCACCCAAGACACAAACAGTAAAGTACGGGCTCTCATGGCCACCCAAGACACAAACAGTAAAGTACGGGCTCTCATGGCCACCCAAGACACGAACTAAACAATCAACCTCCGGGCATAACCAAATGCCTCCAGTAATTCTAATATCGATAAGTTCACTGCTCCTACGACACTACTAAGTGCCACATGCAATTCTATTGTTCGATACGTTCCCGTATCATACGACACCACCCGGTGTCGCCTACCTTTCTATTGTTCGATAAACTTACTTAACCCGCGACACCCAAGTGTCACATGCATTTCTACTGTTAACTTTCCCTAGTCAGGGCCGAGATCCGGCTACTTTTCCCTACCTCATATGCCTTCCTCAAAAGCTCACAATCAAGCTCTGGCGTGATCACGATCACTCGCCTAGCTTTCCCTTTCCTCTGTCGGCGGCACGATCTAATAAGAATACAATTTAAAACACTTTTAAGCTTGCAGGCATAAACTGAATTTTTATAAACTTGACGCCCAAAAGTAACCTCGACAATGTCGATCACTCCCAAACTTCCCAATTACTCGACATTGTCGATAAAGGAATCGGAAAAGCCCAATTCGCCCGACATGGCGAATCTTCCCAGGTTTTGAAAACGCCCTTCCGGGGCTCCGAAAAATTCCCGTTTTCGTTTCTACGGTCTTAGAATAATTCAAGGGTTCCTATGCACTCGACGGAATCAATTTCCGACTTCCGAGTAATTTAATTCGCGTTTAAAGTTTCTAAACCCTTCAATTACAACTTTTACAATTTAATTCCAAATTTCGATCCGGGTGTGGATTAATTACTTAGGGAACGTTCTAAACCACCCGAACACGAAAACCCGATACCCGAGCGTGTGGGCCCCACCCAGACATCTTTGGCCGTGGGTGGCTAGGGCCAGTTTGGGGCCGGTCCTAGCTCCGGCCAGCCACCCCAAGTCCAGCCAGCCATCGTGCACGGTGGCCGAAGCTCCCATCGAGTCTCCGGTCACCGGAAAACGATCATCCTTTCGCTCCAAAACACCTCCAACGAATCCCACACCTCAACACAAATATAAACTACTATTTTCAAACCAAACCCTAACTTTCAAACTTAACTAAACGAAAATTGGTTAGATGCTCACCGTAGAGAATGACAGTGTGAACTCGATTCTTCTATCTTTGAGACGATCCAACGGTTTGATGATCGAGAAAAGTCACAAATCTCCAACACCCCTTCTCTTTTCTCTCCCTTTCTTCTCTCTTCTTTTCTCTCTCTAAAAGTCTAAGACCGCTCAACTAAGACCGCTGCGACGACGGCTAAGCTTTTTGGATCAAAAACGAGCCTCGAACGGACCAAAAAGTCGCTCGGTTGACTTTTCCTACGAAAAGTCAACATTTCCCAAATTGGTTAGAAAGTTGCCCTGAGTCCCCCGTAACTCACTTTGGCCGATATCAGGGTCAACTTAAGTCCGGTATGACCCTCGGGGTCAGATTTAGGTTCATTTACGTGTCTGTCTAAATTTTTTAAATTTTCCTGTTTTTCGCCGATTTGACTGGCGTTGACCGGGAGTGGTTCTTACAATCTACCCCCTTAAAGGAATTTCGCCCGCGAAATTTAAAATAGACGTACCTCGGGAATTGAACAAATTGGGGTACTTCGCACAAACCTCGTCCTCACGCTCCCAAGTCGACTCAGCCCCGTGATGCCTCCACTGCACCCGTACTAGACGGATAATCTTGCCACGCAGGACCTGCTCCCGTGTGTCCATGATTCGAACCGGCTGCTCCTCATAGGAGACATCGTCAACCACCTCGATAACTGTCCACTTAATGACGTGGTAGGGGTCCGCTTTGTACTGCCTTAACTGGGACACGTGGAAGACGTTATGAACTCTCCCAAGTTGCGGTGGTAACGCCAGACGATAGGCCACTGCTCCCACTCTACTCAAGATCTCGAACGGGCCAATGTACCGCGGGGCTAACTTGCCCTCGCTGCGTCTGAACCGTACCAGTCCCTTCCTCGGGCTCACCTTCAGGAACACGTGATCCCCGACTGCGAACGCAAGAGGTCGACGCCGTCTGTCGGCGTAGCTCTTCTGCCGACTCTGTGCGGTCTTCAACCGCTCGCGTATCAGCGCGACCTTCTCTGTCGTCTCTCGGACAAGATCTGGCCCCAGCAGACTCTTGTCCCCTACCTCTGCCCAACACACTGGCGATCGACACAGCCTCCCATACAATGCTTCGAACGGTGCCATCCCAATACTGGCCTGGAAGCTGTTGTTGTAGGCGAACTCGACCAACTGAAGGTGGGTCTCCCATGATCCCCTGAAGTCCAGCACACATGCCCGCAGCATGTCTTCCAAGATCTGAATAGTGCGTTCGGACTGACCGTCTGTCTGGGGATGGTGTGCTGTACTCAGTAGAACCTCGTTCCCCAACGCGGTCTGCAGACTCGGACAAAATCTGGATGTGAAACGAGGATCCCTGTTAGACACTATCGACACTGGGACCCCATGGAGATGCACTATCTCCTGAATGTACAGGCTGCTCAACTTGTCGATCGGATCAGTCATCCTCATAGCCAGGAAATGGGCCGACTTGGTTAATCGATCGACTACTACCCATACGGCGTCGTGTCCCTTCGGCGATCTCGGCAGTCCACACACGAAGTCCATCGTGATATGCTCCCACTTCCACTGGGCAATCGGCAGTGGTTGCAACAATCCGGCGGGACGCTGATGTTCGGCCTTCACCTGTTGACAGACGAGGCGCCTCGATACAAATTATGTGACTGCTCTCCGCATCCCTCCCCGCCAGAAGTGCCGCCTGATGTCGCGATACATCTTGGTGCCACCCGGGTGCACTGTAAGACGCGAATGATGTGACTCTCGCAACACGTCGTCTCTACAATTGCCCAACACGAATAACCCTCCTCGATACCGTAACCCCCAATCAGCACTGAGTTCCCAGCCTACCACCTCGTCACCACTGACGACCCTCTCTCGGATCTCTGACGTCTCGACGTCCTCTGAATGCGCCTCCAACACTCGGGCAAGTAGTGAGGGCTGAGCCACCAATGAGCACATGGCCACGCCGCCAGTAATCTCCTTTAGTTCAAGCCCGAACGTGCTTAGTTCCCCCATCATGTCCCACTCTCGGACTGATATGCTAGCAAGACTCGGAACCGACTTCCTACTCAGGGCGTCGGCGACCACGTTCGCCTTACCCAGATGGTAGTGTAGCTCAAAGTCGTACTCCTCAAGTAGCTCCATCCATCGCCGCTGGCGCATGTTCAGATCTCGTTGGGAAAAGATGTACTTGAGGCTCTTGTGATCCGAGAACACCTGAAATCCCTCGCCATACAGATAAAACCGCCAGCCCTTTAGCGCGAACACGACTGCTGCAAGCTCCAAGTCATGGGTAGGATAGTTGCGCTCGTGTGTCTTCAACTGCCTGGAGCCATAAGCAACAACTCTACCCAACTGCATCAGTACACAACCCAGTCCTTCCCCGGACGCGTCACAATAAACCTCATACCTGACCCCTCGCTCTGGCACTACCAATACTGGAGCGGTAGTCAGACGAGTCTTCAACTCTGTGAATGCACGCTCACAATCCTCTGTCCACACAAACCCGACTCCCTTGCGCGTCAACAAGGTCATCGGCGCGGCTAGTCGCGCGAAGTCCTGGACAAACCGCCGATAATAGCCTGCCAACCCTAGAAAGTTGCGAATCTCGAAGACACTCGTGGGTCGTGCCCATTTCGAAACCGCGTCGATCTTCGACGGATCGACCAGTATACCGTCACGGGATACAATGTGACCGAGGAATTTCACCTCAGCGAGCCAGAACTCGCACTTCTCCAGGTTGGCATACAGCTGATGCGTGCGCAGCAGGGTCAGAACAGTTCTCAGGTGTACCTCATGTGCCGCCTCGTTCTGCGAGTAGATCGAGATGTCTTCTACGAACACCACCACAAACTGATCTAAGAACGGACGGAATATACCTTTCATCAGATCCATGAACGCTGCAGGTGCGTTCGTCAGTCCAAACGGCATCACCAAGAACTCGTAATGCCCATAGCGTGTCCGGAATGCAGTCTTTGCGACGTCCCCCTCTCGGACTCGCAACTGGTAATATTCGATCGCAGATCGATCTTCGAGAAACAGGTCGACCCTCTCAACTGGTCGAACAAGTCGTCAATCCTCGGCATCGGGTATCGGTTTTTCATCGTAACCCAGTTCAGCTTCCGGTAATCTATACACATCCGAAGCTCTCCACTCTTCTTCTTCACGAAGAGTGCTGGTGTTCCCACGGCGATACGCTCGGACGGATAAATCCCTTCCCCTGAAGCTCCTCGAGCTGACACTGCAGCTCAGTCAACTCTGCCAGCGCAAACATGTAAGGCGCCATCGATATCGCTGCCGTTCCCGGCACCAGGTCAATCCCGAACTCCACCTCACGTTCCAGTGGCAACCCGCTAAACTCCTCAGGAAAGACCTCGGGGAACTCGCATACCACTCGTGGTAACTCTCGGCTCTGCACAGCCGATACTTCCTCTACCGCGGACAACACCGACAGGAGAACCCCGCTCTTACTACCCAGCACACATGACACCTTCGTGTTTCCTGTTGACACTGTCACTCGTCGCCTGTAGCAGTCGATATTGGCTCGGTACTTTGCCAGCCAATCCATTCCAAAGATCACGTCAAAGGTCGTCATTCCCAGCACGAGAAGGTCACCAGGGCAAGGACAGTCTGCGACTCTAATTTCGCAGGCACGATAGACCCTAGTCAATAATACATCACCCCAACTGGGGTGTCCAGGCACAAGGGTGGACATAACGGCTCTAAACTCAGCCCCAACCTCTCAGCACAACTCAACAAAATAAACGAGTGCGACGCCCCGGTATCAAATAAGAATAACGCCCATAAATGATACAATAAACACGTACCCTGAATGGTCTCGCGGTAGGTAGTGGATCATGGGGCCCGGGATTCGGTAACTGTGTACACTCTTCCCTGCGACGCCTACTGCCTCTGATCCGGCGCACTGACTACTGGATACCCTGATCTCTTCTGTTGTCTCGGAACTGGCGTGCTCGTGGACGGCTGCGAGAACCTCGACTGCTGACTCTGACACGGGCGACCCCTGGGCGACTTAACTGTATACGACTGCTGCGGTCGCCGCGCTGACGTTGCCCCAATCGGATCAGGGCACCTTACAATAGATTGCCCAACCCGGTTGCACCAGAAACACCTGAAATCGTCGGCCCTCAACTCCGTGCCTTGGCCTGTCTGGCTGATCGCTGGTCGCGCCGCGGGCCCTCCTCCCATCGGACACTCTCTCTGCATATGGCCTGGCTGCCCACAGGTGAAGCATATCAGCTCCCTCCCTCGAGGGACTGGCCCCACTGACGCCACCGACCCCATCTGTCTCGCTCCGCCCTGCTGAGCCTGTGGCCGATAGAACCCCGTGGTCCTTTGTCTCCTCGGATCCCGGGACTCAGACGGCCCTGCAACACTGGTCGGCCGCTGTCGAACCTCACGGGTCCTGGCTGCCTCTCGGAGACCCTGCTCCACTGTCGCTGCGGTGTCTACGAGCTCGGAGTAATCCCGCAACCTCAGAGCGAGAACCCGATCCCGAATCACCGGCCTTAGTCCCCCCTCGAACCGCCGGCAACGGTTCAGCTCTGTCGCCACCATTTCTGGTGCGAATCGGGCCAGGGCCGTAAATATGGCCTCATACTCGGCCACTGACGCCCCATCCTGCTGCAGTTCCAGGAACTGCCGATGTCGGTCCACCCGAGCCGACTCTGGGAAATACTGCGCCAAAAAGACCGTCTGGAAGATACCATAGTCGTGCCCGACTCTGTCCCTCACACGCCCCCACCAGTGGTAGGCGCTGTCCCTTAGCTGATGAGCTGCGAAAGACAGTCTGTTGCGACCATCCTCGATGCCTGAAGTGTCCAGGTCCCGCGTGACTTGCTCCAGCCACCTCTCGGCTAGGTCGGGGTTCGGCTCCCCGAAAAATGTGGGTATGCCCAGCTTCAGGAAGTCTAGCAGTGTCCGGGCCGTATGGCCTTCGGCCTGAACGGGCCTCGCTGGAACAACTGCTGTCTCCGGAGCTGGCGATGCCTACTCTCTACTAGCGATGATCGCCACCAAACTCTGCACCGTCCTGGTCAGCTCGTCCAGGGCGGTCGTAGTGTGAGGGTCTGCGACCGGCGGGACACTGGGTGTGCCCGTAGATGGTCCCGCGTCGCTCCTCCTGTCCTCTCCGACAGGAGTACCCTGGGCCTCCGCGTACTCAGCGGGCTCAACGGTGGGCACCCGTCCTGGTGTCCCTGCTGACCGTCCCCTCCTGCCTCGCGCGGGCGCCCGTCCTCGTGTCACGGCTGATCGTCCTCGTCTGCCACGAGCCATGTGTCGGTATCCTCTGCACGGATACACGCAAACGTTTAGGTTGCGAACTTATATAACGACGACATGCTCAAATACACTAGCGTTCACACGGTCTACGTCTACTCTAGCGTACTCCTTATTAAAACGTCACACTGCTCACGTCATTCATACCTCAAATACTAGAACACGTAAGAGAAACCTCAATTAGGCCGCACAAATGTGCACCAAGTCACGCAACAACAACACGGAAACTGCATAAACACGACGGTGGAACCGACAGGGATCACGGATCCGTGACAGACCCCGTCACGGTTGGGTTCACGGAGCCGTGACGAAGGCCCTAGAATTGCCAAAACGCGCTGCTCCGTCACGGATCCGTGACACTCGCGCATGCCTGATTTCCAAAATCGTTTCAAACTCGAACCTTACCCCGTTTTAACCCTAAGAAAAGCCTTAAACGACACACCTGCTCGACCACCAATTTAACAAACACACGCACAACGACTCACAGACCAAATCAAGTCACTCAACCTCAATCACAAGCCGACAAGGCCAAACAACAACAACACACGCCCACGGGGCCAACCAAAGTCAAAACACGGCCACAGGGCCAATCAATTTCGAGACTTTTCCTTTTTATTATAAAATTTCATTTCTTGACATCACATAGTTACAACCTGGTCAAGGCGTCCCCGAACTACATTGTACTCACTTGGTGTCAACACCGTCACGCTCGACTACATGGGCGCCCCTGAGTCGAGTCGCGACAGCTTAAAAACGTTTCAGATACACACAACAACAACCAAGACTCAAGACACTACGGGTCTACACACGGGTTCCGACTTGCGTACACAACGCACGACGGGACTTTTACTGACTCGACTCTCCCACCTAATTGACGTACAGTCCGAGGTGTGAAACCTCGAGCTCTGATACCAAGCTGTCACGCCCCAAATTCGGTAGAACCGAACCTGGAACGCGAACGTTTAAGACAATAAAACATTTTCAAACCCTTTAAATAAATCGCTTTAAACCACCAATTAGTTAATCAAAATAATTATTTACAACTCAAAAGTACGTCCCAACAAGCGGACAAAATACAAGGCGTACGTCGCTAGACTCAAAAAGGAAACCCGGACTCCCGCTCCTAGCTCTTCAAGCTTCGAGAGCTCACCTAGTCCGTTTCGCGACCAGTACCTGTAGGAAAAGCAGCTAGGGGTGACCGTTCGCTCACCACCACGGATAACAGACTGACTATGGCATACTTAGCAGACAATGCTGGTAACACCAACAACAACCCGACACCGGGGACTACGATCCCCCAACTCAAGTAACCCGACTGACACACGAACTGTTACTTTCCTCAACCGAATCAACACTCGGACACGTAACGTAGACCCGACACAACGATTACGACTTCCTCCAAAGACACGAAAGACAACCACGCAACACCCAAGATCACAAAGGATCGCACGCCAAACAAGATCACAAAGGATCGCACTCCAGCTGCTCAGTGCCGGTTGCTAACCGGCTGGGCTCGAGCCTGTCCCACGCAACTTTACCGATCCCTGTCAGGCCAGGCGGTCAACCTGTTAGCGATATATACAACACTACTTTTCCGATAGCTAGTCGGAAGGGGAGCTGCCCTTCATCGCCAAAGAATGCTCAACCTTACCGATCCCTGTTGGAAGGCTAGCCCAAGAATGCTCAACTTTACCGATCCCTGTCGGAAAGCCAGCCAACCTCCACGTAACTTCCCCCGTTCTCTGTCGGGCCCCCAACCTCAGGCAATCACAATCACAAACAAAGTTCAACAACCAACAACAACACAGGTTCAACACTACACATGCACTCATGGCCACCCAAGACACCAACAGTAAAACACAAGTTCAACAACCCCACGGGCACTCATGGCCACCCAAGACACACCAACAGTAAAATACGGGTTTAACAACCCCACGGGCTCTCATGACCACCCAAGACACACCAATAGTAAAACACGGGCTCTCATGACCACCCAAGACACAACCAGTAAAGTACGGGCTCTCATGACCACCCAAGACACAACCAGTAAAGTACGGGCTCTCATGGCCACCCAAGACACAACCAGTAAAGTATGGGCTCTCATGGCCACCCAAGACACAAACAGTAAAGTACGGGCTCTCATGGCCACCCAAGACACAAACAGTAAAGTACGGGCTCTCATGGCCACCCAAGACACGAACTAAACAATCAACCTCCGGGCATAACCAAATGCCTCCAGTAATTCTAATATCAATAAGTTCACTGCTCCTACGACACTACTAAGTGCCACATGCAATTCTATTGTTCGATACGTTCCCGTATCATACGACACCACCCGGTGTCGCCTGCCTTTCTATTGTTCGATAAACTTACTTAACCCACGACACCCAAGTGTCACATGCATTTCTACTGTTAACTTTCCCTAATCAGGGCCGAGATCCGGCTACTTTTCCCTACCTCGTATGCCTTCCCCAAAAGCTCACAATCAAGCTCCGGCGTGATCACGATCACTCACCTAGATTTCCCTTTCCTCTATCGGCGGCACGATCTAATAAGAATAAAATTTAAAACACTTTTAAGCTTGCAGACATAAACTGAATTTTAATAAACTTGACGCCCAAAAGTAACCCTGACAATGTCGATCACTCCAAAACTTCCCAATTACTCGACATTGTCGATAAAGGACTCGGAAAAGCCCGATTCGCCCGACATGGCAAATCTGTCCGGGTTTTGAAAACGCCCTTCCGGGGCTCCGAAAAATTCCTGTTTTCGTTTCTACAGTCTTAGAATAATTCAAGGGTTCCTATGCACTCGATGGAATCAATTTACGACTTTCGAGTAATTTAATTCGCGTTTAAAGTTTCTAAACCCGTCAATTACAACTTTTACAATTTAATTCCAAATTTCGATCCGGATGTGGATTAATTACTTGGGGAACGTTCTAAACCACCCGAATACGAAAACCCGATACCCGAGCGTGTGGGCCCCACCCGGCCATCTTTGGCCGTGGGTGGCTAGGGCCAGTTTGGGGCCGGTCCTAGCTCCGGCCAGCCACCCCAAGTCCGGCCAGCCACCGTGCACGGTGGCCGGAGCTCCCCCTAGTCACCGGTCACTGGAAAACGGTCATCCTTTCGCTCCAAAACACCTCCAACGAACCCCACACCTCAACACAACCATAAACTACTATTTTCAAACCAAACCCTAACTTTGAAACTTAACAAAACGAAAATCGGTTAGATGCTCACCGTAGAGAATGACGGTGTGAACTCGATTCTTCTATCTTTGAGACGATCCAATAGTTTGATGATCGAGAAAAGTCACAAATCTCCAACACCCCTTCTCTTTTCTCTCCCTTTCTTCTCTCTTCTTTTCTCTCTCTAAAAGTCTAATTTTTCTCTTTTTTGAACCACCTGGCCGAACACCCCCCTTGTAGTCTTCTTGTTTTGTCCCAAAAACCTAACACCACCACTTGTTTGACAAGTGGAAAAATGGGTCCCAATCAGATTCGCGAAATTCGGCTGTTTCGGGCCCCGAACGGGCATTTTTTCCAAGAAATTACGAAACTTCACGGGCTACAAGGAAACGGCTCAACTAAGACCGCTGCGACGACGGCTAAGCTTTTTGGATCCAAAACGGGCCTCGAACGGACCAAAACGTCGCTCGGTTGACTTTTCCAGCGAAAAGTCAACATTTCCCAAATTGGTCAGAAAGTTGCCCTGAGTCCCCCGTAACTCACTTTGGTCGATATCGGGGTCAAATTAAGTCCGGCATGACCCTCGGGGCAGATTTAGGTTCATTTAAGTGTCTGTCTAAAATTTTTAAATTTTCCTATTTTTCGCCGATTTGACTGGCGTTGACCGGGAGTGGTTCTTACATCATCTCTCGGGTGTATATCAAGTTCTAGGTTAGAGTTTGTAAAAATGCAAACTTTAGCCATTTAGTGAACTTATTTAGGATTTCCGATATTTTTATGTCTTGATTTCCTATTGGCCGGATAGAAATATGGTAGGATGTGTTTTCTCGATTCTCTTGTGTGTTTCAAGCCGACCGAACGATTTGGGAATTTTCCCATGATTGTTGTGTGCGCTATGTAGATCGATGTTTGGAGCGATCCATGATTTGATCTAGTGTGAGACAAGTTTCACGTTTATAGAATTTACTTACGCTTGAGTATTACTAGAACGAGGTTCTATTTAGTTCTACTCGATTAGCGAACTCATCTTGACCGGTGGTGTTTAGTTTTTGAGAAGTGAACTAGGTGTAGCTAAGTAGATTCGTTTATTGATTTAGACTTTACTCACGCTTGTGTATTACTAGAGCTTCGTGATTCGTTGCACTATTTAGTTCTCCTTGATGATCGATTTATTCGGTCGTCAGGTCGATTGAACTAGGCGTAGCTGAGTAGATTCGACATTTATTTAGAGTCTTCTCATGCTTGTGTAGTACCAGAGTATCGCGATTCGATACTCTATTTAGTTCTACCTGATTTCTGGTGTGCATCGCTATTAATGGTAGTCGGGAATTAGGAAGTGAACTAGGCGTAGCTGAGTTGATTTGCCGAGTGGTGTAGCTATCTCTACTTGTGGTAGTTGGTAGCGAGAGTGACATGAATTCGTTGTCGTTATCTCTCGTTCGAGGATTGATCGAGCTTCGCCCAAGATCATAGAACTACGCGCTAGTTTATTGCTTTACGATGATTGGTGGATCGCATATCGGCCCGGCCAATGGTCTTGTGGCCTCTCCCCGTTACTAGTAGTAGTTTATTTCTTGATACCGCATACACAGGAACTTAAGGGTTCTAAGACCATAAGAAAAGCATTATTTGATTCACCCTCATTAACCAAACCATGCGTTAATTGGAATTCATATTTACTTGTACCCGTGATCGGCTTTTTGTGTGAATCGAAAGTTACGTGTCTTAGGTTGTAACGTGTATATAGATTTTATTTCTATCTAAACTTAAACAACTATTTTAATTTCCGCCCTTTATTTTCCCTTTTGGGGATGTGGAAGTGACAGCCCACGTCCCCAGGTTTTAGCAAAATACTAATGAAACCTCTACTCCCTGTGGGATCGACCGATACTCAACTGAAACCTCTACAGTAATTTTTCAGTAGACACTATTCCGAGGCCATCGTACCAGGTTACTCAACCTTATCAAAACCAAGGCCATACATTCAACTTGTATATGCGATGATGGAATTAGAGGACACCGACATGGAGGGGGACCGTGATGACGCCGATCATATCGACATGATGATCGATGAATACGATGTCAACAAAGAAAAAGATATTTCTTGAACGACGACGACGAGATACTATTTGACAAAGAAGACCTTAACGATGAGGAAGAGTTTAATCATGAGTTATTATCATCTGATGATGAACAAGACTATTAAGTTGTCGTAGAGGCTATATAGGCATAGAGCATTTTAGAGTTTTTTTCGTCATTTATGTAATACTTGATCATCAACAATTTTGTTGGGCTAATATCAATGACACGAGCATGAAAGTTTGAATTATCTCAACCCCGGCCATAAAATATATATTTTTATTTTTTAAATTTGCAACTACGACTACATTGCAATGTAGTCGTAGAGGCTATGTAGGCAGAGAGCATTTTAGGGTTTTTTTCTACATTTTCATTGTTATGAACACCGACATAACTAGTTTATGTAATACTTGATCATCAGAAAATGCTTTAGGCTAGTATCAAAGTCCCAAGCATGAAAGTTTGAACTATCTTAACCCCGACCTAAAAATATATTTTTATTTTTTATTCAGCAACTACGACTACATTGCAATGTAGTCGTAGATGCTATATAGGCAGAGAGCATTTTAGGGTTTTTTTTCGACGTATTCGTCGTAGTAAACACCGACATAACTAGTTTATGCAAAACTTGATAATCAATAATTGTTTTAGGCTAGTATCAATGTCCCGAGAATGAAAGTTTGAAATATCTTAACCCCGACCTAAAAATAATTTTTTTTAATTTTCAACTACGACTGCATTGCAATGTAGTCGTAAAGGCTAGGTAGGCAGAGAGCATTTTATGGGTTTTTTCGACGTTTTCGTCGTTTAGAACACCTACATAGCTAGTTTATGTAATACTTGATCATCAATAATTGTTTTAGGCTAGTATCAATGTCCTGAGTATGAAAGTTTGAATATCTTAACCCAGTCCTAAAAATATATATTTTTATTTGTTTAGTTTGCAACTATGACTACATTACAATGTAGTCGTAGAGGCTATGTACGCAGAGAGCATTTTAGGAGTTTTCTCGACGTTTTCGTCGTTTTGAAAATCGACATAACTAGTTTATGTAATACTTTATCATCAATAATTTTTTTAGGCTAGTATCAATATCCCTAGCATGAAAGTAAAAATTATCTTAACCCCGACCTAAAAAAATATTTTTATTTTTTTTGTTTGCAACTACGACTACATTGCAACGTAGCCGTAGAGGCTACGTAGGCAGAGAGCATTTTAGGGTTTTTTTCGACGTTTTGAATACCGACATAAATAGTTTATGAAATACTTTTGTTGGGTCTCGAGGTAGGGTTGGAGATGAACCAACTCGCAGCGGAAAATCAATGAAAACCAAGAGACAATTAGAACCATGAAACAACTAACAAAGAATGGATTAACAAGAGAAAAATTCAGCACTAGTTCTTACCAAAACAAGAACACCGGTTAACGAATGATTGGCTTGAGTCTCCAAGACGCCTACGTATCCACATGGGAATCAAAGCCACGTAGTTCTTCTCTTTGAGGACTCAAGAACACAAAAATGGAGGAGGAAACTAGCCAAACCCGAAATGGCCATGAAAGAGGGAGAGAAAATGTGTTTCCTATTCTTGTCTTGTGTTTGTTATGTTGAAAAAAGATAACTTAAACATAACAAAACCCATACTTGTCCAACTAAAGGCATGGGACAAGTATGGTGTCAAGTAAGGTGTAAATAGGACAAAGTATGGCAAGACAAGATTGGGTTAGGTGGTGAATCACCAACACCTTAATCCTTGTCTTGCTTACTTAGTACTAATTAATCAAGACTTGATTAATTAGTTCCATGGGCCTTGGTTGCATGGGCCGTTCATGGGCCTCTTGGAACATGGCCCGTGACCATTTCCAACGAGGTCCCGTGATTCGCTCATCGCCTCCATGCCTTCCATACCGGAAATGTCCAACATTATCCGACGTGATCAATCCCAAGACTCCAAGCCTTGTCTCGATCCGTAAAGTCCTATTCAGTTACGGGCACATGACCCAAAACCCAGTTTTGGTCATGTCCCGAGACAACTCCCTTTTTGCCATTCTCCATAAATGTGTCAATGAGTTTCATCCTCCGGTGTGACCCTTAGGTTTATGCATGTCAATAGATCAACGTAAAATCCCATTTTACTTGATCCTATTTAAGTGGCAACTAACGACACTTTAGTATTGCCTGACACTGCATAGCGAATCGACCCTGTCGATTCTAACCTTTCCGTCGTCCCTGTCATTATCCTTTTATCTCCGATATCCTGATTGAGATAAGGCATAGAGCCGTCATCCTTATTATTCTCAATCACCGTTCCTTGATATGTGAGATGACTGAAGATATGATACCCAGTATCATGTGCATGGCCATGCTATTCTTCCAGTCACTCTCGATCAAGTGGCCGAGAACCGATATCTTTCCCATACCTTAGTATGAGGGATAAATCCCTTAGCCGTCTTTCGTGTCACTCATGTAGCCCGTCCCCAAGCCAATCCTGGCCGTTATGGAAGCCCTGTTACGGACAATGTTAGGCTCAGGTCAAACTCAGTTGTTGACTACATAGCGATCACAAAGACTCCTTGGTCTAAGGATACATGACAAGCTACAACACTGAATATGTTCATGACTTAATCTATGGCACATATTCAGGGCGGGTCGTCCAATATCATGTCCCACATGATATCTATGATCAGACTCCGGAATCCCATTCCAATGACTAACAGAACGTAAGCCATAAAGAGCCATCTTTCATACTAGTCGCTTCTAGTGAAGCTTTGTTGACTAGGGACCCATCGAGTGTGATTTATCTCGATCTATGGTTCTATTCGCATGGTGGGCATAGATCAGAGCACACATCGATATATTACTCCAACACATAAGTAATATAAAGCCGCTTTAATTTTATTGCTAACGATGATATATACATTTGGACATTTAGGATTGAACTACGGGCACTAAGACTAACAATCTCCCACTTGCCCTAGTTCCAATCTAAACTCCAATATGTCCCCATCGACTTTACATGTCTAACATGTTCAGGCAGTGACACTGCCTTAGTCAAAGGGTTGGCTATGTTATCATCTATTGCAATATAGGTTATCTTCACTTCACCTCAGTTCAGTATTTATCTGATGAGGTGGATACGCCGCAGTACATGTTTGGATTTGTTATGCGATCTAGGCTTTTAGCTTGCACAATGGCCCTTGTGTTGTCGCAAAATGGATTCACCGGACTGGATGGGTTTTTAATTACACCCAGCCCTGCAATGAATTTCCAAATCCACATAGCCTCCTTAGCTGCCTCTGCAGCATCCATGTACTTGGCCTCTGTCGTAGATTCGGCAATGGTATCTTGCTTTACGCTTTCCCAGCTAAAGCTCTGCCATTCAGCGTAAACACATATCCAGATTGACTTCTAAAGTCATCTGGATTTGTCTTGGAAAACTAGCGTCTACTCATCCTTCGACGACTAGTTCAGCATCATCTTTCCCCCGGGTTAGAATGATGTCTACTGGTACAACATAAGGCTTACGAGACGTCTGGTCTCATACATGTCATGGCATATATGATCGATCCTGCCCCCAGGCGCATAGGATTCTCATCATCCTTTTCAGCTCATCAGGTGTCTTAGGACACTGAGTCTTGCTGAGATGAATGCCATGACTAGTGGGTAAGAGTCCTTTCTTTGAATCGAGCATTAAGAACCTACTCAATGCCTTGTTCACATAGGTTCCCTGACTTAAATCCAAGACCCTCTTGGTGCGATCTCTACATATCTGAATCCTTAAGATATAAGAAGCATCGCCTAAGTCCTTCATTGAAAAACACTTCCTCAACCAAGCTTTAGTCTCGTGCAAGGTTGGGATGTCGTTTTCAATGAGAACCAGAAAGGTAATCTTGCTCCCACTAGCCTTCTTATAAACGCAAGATTCATCCTCGTTCTTGATTAAGCCAAATCCAATTACAGCTTCATCAAAACGAAGGATCCAACTCCGAGAAGTTCGTTTCAATCCATAAATGGATTTCAACAACTTATAAATCTTTCCTTTATTCTTCGGATCGTCAAAACCTTTGGGCCGAGACATACAAACGTACTCAGTCAAATTTCCATTTAGGAAAGCGGTTTTGACATCCACTTGCCATATCTCGTAATTATGATACGCAGTTATGTCAAGAAGAATTTGGATCGATTTTGACCATAGCCACTAAGGAGAAGGTTTCCTCATAGTCAATCCATGCCTATAACCTTTCGCCACCAGTTGAGCTTTGTAGGTCAGAGGGTTGCCATCCATGTCCATCTTCACCTTGAAGATCCATTTGCATCCGATGGTCCTCACACCATTGATGGGATCAACCGGTTCCCAGACTCGGTTGTCCGACATGGATTGCATTTCCTCCCTCATGGCTCCCAGCCATAACTCGGAGTTGGGCCCATCCACGGCTTCCTGAAAGGTGGCTGGATCATCGTGATCCACCATGACTTCATTGTCACCTCCGGATACCATATCTTGGAGGAGGAAGATTGATCCTTTCAAATCGCCTTGGACCTTTCGGAATTGTAACAGGAATTGGTTCTTACTCTACGACAATCTCTGGCTCCTTTCTACTGGGTTGCCAATTGGTTTAGACAGATCTGTACCATCCTGAATTTCTTCGAGATGCACAGTCCTCCCAATGACGTCTTTGGAAACAAAACTTCTTTTCCATAAAGACCCCACCCCAAGCGACGAACACCATGTTCTCACTGGGATTGTAGAAATAGTATCCCCTTGTTGCTTTGGGATACCACACGAAGGTGCATATCTCAGATCTTGGTTCGAGCTTAGTCGAAACCAAATGTTTCACATAAGCCTCGCAACCACAAATCTTTAGGAAGGACAAAGCGGGCATCATCCCGTACCATTTTTAAAATGGTGTCCCTTCCACACCATTCGTCGAAGCCCGATTCACTATGAATGCGGTCGTCTCTAGAGAAAAACCCCTAAAAGAGATTGGGAGATCAGTCCAACTAATCATGGAACAGACCATTGTCTAACAATGTCCGATTTCTCCGTTTGGCTACACCTTTCAACTACAGTGACCTAGGAGGAGTCCATTCCAAAAGGATATCATTCTCTTTTAGATGATCTAATAACTCTGTGGTCAAGTATTTTCCACCTCGATCCAATCGAAGTGCCTTAATACCTTTGTCGAGCTGGTTTTCTACTATAGTCTTAAACTCTTTGAATTTATCAAAAGCTTCAGACTTATGTCTCACCGAATAGACATAACCATATTTACTGTAATCATCAGTAAATGTGATAAAGTAGCTAAAACCCCTCTTGGCAAGTGAACTTATTGGTCTACACACATTCGAGTGTATCAGCCCCAATAATTCACCCGCCCTTTCATCGCGATCGATAAAGGGCACTTTAGTCATTTTGCCCATTAAACAAACCTTGCACCTATCGATCGAATGGAATTCGAATGAACCTGAAAGCCCGCACTTCTGAAGTGCTGATAGGCGCTTCTTGTTTATGCGACCCAAATGACAGTACCATAACAGAGTTAGGTTTAAATCGTTGGATTTAGACCTCTTGGTATTAACGGAATATATAGAACTTGAGGCATTGTTACCCATATCTAATATGTACAATCCTCCAACCATGTCAGTACTGGTATAAAACATATCATTGCATAGAACATTGAAAACTCCATTTCCAATATTAACATTATATCCTTCCTTGTCAAACACGGATACAGATATAATATTCCTACTAAAAGTAGGTATGCAATATACATTATACAATACTAAGACAAGGCCTCTTGGCAAAGCAAGACTCATGGATCCTACAGCAGTTGCCACAACTCTGAGGTCCATTTCGTGCTTTCCAAATCTCTCCTACTTTCAGCCACCATATATTAATGCATGTGTGAGATTCAGTCATGGTATCTAATACCCATGAATCTTTGGAAGTAGAGAGATGTAGCTCTATAGAGTTAATACCGAATGAAGGCACGATCCCACCGCCCTTCCTTAGATCATCCAGGTTTCCTGATGAAGGCGCAGTCCTACTGCCCTTCTTCAGATCATCCACGCTATTTGATGAAGGCGCAGTCCCACTGCCCTTCTTCAGATCAGCCGTGAACTTCCTGTAATCCCGGTTCCAATGACCAGGCTGTTGGCAGTAGAAGCAGACATTCTCAGGTGTCTCATCTTTCCTGCCAAGTGCGCATGGGCCCAGCCCTTGCCACTTCCAATTCCCTTGTTGACCATCAGAATATCCTTGGATCCCAGATCCCTGAGATATTCTTCTCAGCAGCTGATGAAACTTCATGTAACTCTAATATGGTCTTAGAGACAGCCTTGTCAAGGACATATTCCTTGCGTTCAGACTTGAGGACTATCCTCAAAATTCTGTACCAGTCCAAATAGTTTGTCCCATTTAGCTTGACCCTGTCAAGAATGGTTTTTAATGACAAACTATTAATGTTCACTGAATTTGCCATTTGACCTACAACAGATAAAATTCAATCAGTAAACTGAATAAATTTTATGAAGATCAAGCTTAAACACCAACAATCAATTCTAAACCTTTAGAATCTGAAACCAAGATCCTTGATTCACTCGATTAAGCTGAACTAATGCTCACCACTTAATCGAGCTATGTAGGTAGGACTCCATCCAATCACATCCAATGTGACTCTTGGCTAGGTTATGTACTTATGTACACGACTTACCCTATCTGTTACCCTAGCTCAACCTCAGGCCGAGAATCGTAGTCGGGTCCACCAATTTTCAACTATGGCTCGTCACTATGTAGGTGCTCCGCTAATGCGCACGACACCCACATATGTCGTCCAAACCTACTACCCCGCTTCCCCATGGATGCTCCGCTAATGCGCACGACAACCATAGGACGGGGAGGTAGTAAGGTGTTGATGATTGGGAGGTATCGGACATGACCCGCTTTTACTTGTCCAGTTGTGTTCAAAACTTTGGCACATCCTAGATGCGATGAGCACATCAACTACATTCCAAATGCAATGATGCCTCAAATTACATCCAATGTAATTCTTCCTTTGAACCCGTCAACTACATCCAATGCAATGACGGTTCTAAGGGTTCACACACAAGGATTAAAATTCCAATTTCATCTTTGCATGTGAGGTGATATGCTCGGTAAATAAAGTTAAGCATGCAATTCTAAAACACATAGAATTAATCATGCATAAACTAAACCAAGCATAAAGCGGTAAATGTGCACATAATATCCCCCTAAACTAACTCCCACTAGCTTCTTGAGCTCCACCGACTCCAAGCCGATGCCAACACCCGAAAATCCACCAAATGACCTTTTCGCCCTTTCTTCGTCTTGAGTAAAATATTACAATTTAATACACGACTCGCAGGTCGGGAATAAATAAATATTACAAACAAGTGGTTCGACGACCACACATTGAAAGAATAATTACACGTTAACTCTAACGGCTCGCATGCCGTGAAAAGCGATAAATAATTAAATTGAGCTCGGGGCTATTATGTACACCATGCCAACATCACATCACACATCGTGTTATCAAACAAGCATGTTATCAAACATCATGTGATTTTCCGGTTTTAATTAATAGCCAAGTTTCGAAATTTTTTGATGCTCGGTTTATCGAAACCGTTCAAAAATGAAACTTTTGAACATTTGATCTTCGAGTTCATCATGACGGTTCCAAACTCGTCATAACTAACAAAACGGTTTAGCCTTGGCATATCAACCATCCAATGGTCATGCTTGGCCTAGCTCCGTCCAACGGAGCCCCGTTCGGTCCCGGTTTTGGCTCCCCGAGAGTCCCGCTCCCGAGACCCGAAAAATCAAATTTTTTTCAAAATTTCCAGATTTGAAATAATTTTCAAAAAATCATTTTACATGTATTAAATCCATAAACAATAATTTAAAACATGTTATCAAACAATTTAGCAAAACAACATGACAAAAACGAAACTTTCAAGCAAAACCAAAACTTTGAACACCGTCTTGTGAATCCCGAAGGTAGCACGGCTCTGATACCACTGTTGGGTCTCGAGGTAGGGTTGGAGATGAACCAACTCGCAGCGGAAAATAAATGAAAACCAAGAGACAATTAGAACCATGAAACAACTAACAAAAAATGGATTAACAAGAGAAAAATTCAGCACTAGTTCTTACCAAAACAAGAACACCGGTTAACGAATGATTGGCTTGAGTCTCCAAGATGCCTACGTATCCACATGGGAATCAAAGCCACGTAGTTCTTCTCTTTGAGGACTCAAGAACACAAAAATGGAGGTGGAAACTAGCCAAACCCGAAATGGCCATGGAAGAGGGAGAGAAAATGTGTTTCCTATTCTTGTCTTGTGTTTGTTATGTTGAAAAAAGATGACTTAAACATAACAAAACCCATACTTGTCCAACTAAAGGCATGGGACAAGTATGGTGTCAAGTAAGGTGTAAATAGGACAAAGTATGGCAAGACAAGATTGGGTTAGGTGGTGAATCACCAACACCTTAATCCTTGTCTTGCTTACTTAGTACTAATTAATCAAGACTTGATTAATTAGTTCCATGGGCCTTGGTTGCATGGGCCGTTCATGGGCCTCTTGGAACATGGCCCGTGACCATTTCCAACGAGGTCCCGTGATTCGCTCATCGCCTCCATGCCTTCCATACCGGAAATGTCCAACATTATCCGACGTGATCAATCCCAAGACTCCAAGCCTTGTCTCGATCCGTAAAGTCCTATTCAGTTACGGGCACATGACCCAAAACCCAGTTTTGGTCATGTCCCGAGACAACTCCCTTTTTTCCATTCTCCATAAATGTGTCAATGAGTTTCATCCTCCGGTGTGACCCTTAGGTTTATGCATGTCAATAGATCAACGTAAAATCCCATTTTACTTGATCCTATTTAAGTGGCAACTAACGAGACTTTAGTATTGCCTGACATTGCATAGCGAATCGACCCTGTCGATTCTAACCTTTCCGTCGTCCCTGTCATTATCCTTTTATCTCCGATATCCTGATTGAGATAAGGCATAGAGCCGTCATCCTTATTATTCTCAATCACCGTTCCTTGATATGTGAGATGACTGAAGATATGATACCCAGTATCATGTGCATGGCCATGCTATTCTTCCAGTCACTCTCGATCAAGTGGCCGAGAACCGATATCTTTCCCATACCTTAGTATGAGGGATAAATCCCTTAGCCGTCTTTCGTGTCACTCATGTAGCCCGTCCCCAAGCCAATCCTGGCCGTTATGGAAGCCCTGTTACGGACAACGTTAGGCTCAGGTCAAACTCAGTTGTTGACTACATAGCGATCACAAAGACTCCTTGGTCTAAGGATACATGACAAGCTACAACACTGAATATGTTCATGACTTAATCTATGGCACATATTCAGGGCAGGTCGTCCAATATCATGTCCCACATGATATCTATGATCAGACTCCGGAATCCCATTCCAATGACTAACAGAACGTAAGCCATAAAGAGCCATCTTTCATACTAGTCGCTTCTAGTGAAGCTTTGTTGACTAGGGACCCATCGAGTGTGATCTATCTCGATCTATGGTTCTATTCGCATGGTGGGCATAGATCAGAGCACACATCGATATATTACTCCAACACATAAGTAATATAAAGCCGCTTTAATTTTATTGCTAACGATGATATATACATTTGGACATTTAGGATTGAACTACAGGCACTAAGACTAACAACTTTATCATCAATAATTGTTTTAGGCTAGTATCAATGTCCCGAGCATGAAATTTATAATTATCTTAACCCTGACCTAAAAATATATTATTACTTTTTTAGGTTGGAACTATGACTACATTGCAATGTAGTTGTAGAGGCTATGTAGGCAAAGAGCATTTTATGGTTTTTTTCGACCTTTTGAACACCGATATAACTAATTTATGTAATACTTGATCATCAGTAATTATTTTAGGTTAGTATCAATGTACCGAGCATGAAAGATTGAATTATCCTAACCCTGACCTAAAAATATATTTTTATTATTTTAGTTTTCAAATACGACTACATTGCAATGTAGTCGTAGAGGCTATGTTGGCAGAAAGCAGTTTAGGGTTATTTTCATCGTTTTGTACACCGACATAACTGGTTTATGTAGTACTTGATCATCAATAATTGTTTTAGGCTAGTATCAATGTCCCGAGCATGAGAGTTTTAATTATATTAACACCGACCTTAAACTATATTTTTATTTTTTTAGTTTGCAACTACGACTACATTGCAATTTAGTCGTAGAGGCTATGTAGGCAGAGAGCAGTTTAGGGTTTTTTTCGACCTTTCGAACACCAATATAACTAGTTTAAGTAATACATGATCATGAATAATTGTTTTACGCTAGTATCAATGTCCCGAGCATTAAAGCATGAATTATCTTAACCCCTTCCTAAGAAGATATATATATATTTTTTATTTTGCAAATATGACTACATTGCAATGTATTCATAGAGGTTATGTAGGCAAAAAGCGTTTTACGGGTTTTCGACATTTTCGTCGTTTTGAACACCGACATATCTAGTTTATGTAATACTTGATCTGTCACGTCCCAAATTCAGTAGAACCGAACCCAGAATGCGAACGTTTAAGACAATAAAACATTTTCAAACCTTTTAAATAAATCTCTTTAAAACCACCATTTAGTTAATCAAAATAATAATTTACAACTCAAAAGTACGTCCCAACAAGCGGACAAAATACAAGGCGTACGTCGCTAGACTCAAAAGGAAACCCGGATTACCGCTCCTATCCCTTCATGCTTCGAGAGCTCAACTAGTCCGTCCCGCGAAAAGTACCTGTAGAAAAAGCATCTAGGGGTGAGCGTTCCCTCACCACCACGGATAACAGACTGACTACGGCATACTAGCAGATTATGCCGGTAACACCGACAACAACCCAACACTGGGGACTACCATTCCCAACCTCAAGTAACCCGACTGACACACAACCAGTACTTTCCCCAACTAACTCAACACTCGGAATGTATTGTAGACCCGACACAACGATTACGACCTCCTCCAAGGACACGAAAGATAACCACGCAACACCCAAGATCACAAAGGATCGCACACCAAACAAGATCGCAAAGGATCGCACTCCAGCTGCTCAGTAACCCCCTGCCCTTTTCCCAACACGACGGTTGGATCAGGCGGCCGACCTGTCGCACTTTTCCCAACACGACGGTTGGATCAGGCTGTCGACCTGTCGCACTTTTCCCAACACGACGGTTGGATCAGGCGGTCAACCTGTCACACTTTTCCCAACACAACGGTTGGATCAGGCGGTCAACCTGTCACTCACCAACCCCAGGTAACCACACTCACAATCACAAAGCAAAGTTCAACAACAGCAACAACACCGGTTTAACACTCCACGGGCACTCATGGCCACCCAAGACACCAACAGTGAAACACGGGTTCAACAACCCCACGGGCACTCATGGCCACCCAAGATACCAACAGTAAACCCCGGGCTCAACAACCCCACGGGCACTCATGGCCATCCAAGACACACCAACAGTGAAACACGGGTTCAACAACCCCCACGGGCACTCATGGCCACCCAAGACACACCAACAGTGAAACACGGGTTCAACAACCCCACGGGCACTCATGGCCACCCAAGACACACCAACAGTAAAGACACGGGTTCAACAACCCCACGGGCACTCATGGCCACTCAAGACACACCAACAGTAAAGACACGGGCTCAACAACCCCACGGGAACTCATGGCCACCCAAGACACACCAACAGTAAAGACACGTGCTCAACAACCCCACGGGCACTCATGGCCACCCAAGACACAAACTAAACAATCAACCTCCGGGCATAACCAATAACCAAATGCCTCCAGTAATTCTAATATCGATAAGTTCACTGCTCCTACGACACTACTAAGTGTCACATGCATTTCTACTGTTCGATACGTTCCCGTATCATACGACACCACCCGGTGTCGCCTGCCTTTCTATTGTTCGATAAACTTACTCAACCCACGACACCCAAGTGTCACATGCATTTCTACTGTTAACTTTCCCTAGTAAGGGTCGAGATCCGACTACTTTTCCCTACCTCGTAACACTTTCCCCAAAAGTTCACAACCAAGCTCCGGCGTGCTCACGATCACTCGCCTAGCTTTCCCTTTCCGCGGTCCTCGTTACGATCTAACAAGATCACAATTAAACACTTTTTAAGTTTGCAGACAAAGCTGAATTTTAATGAATTTGACGCCCAAACTCAACCCCGACAATGTCGATCACTCCCAAACTTCTCAATTACTCGACATTGTCAATAATGGGCTCGGAAAAGCCCGATTCTCCCGACATGGCGAATTTGCCCGGGTTTTGAAAACGCCCTTCCGGGGTTCCAAATATTCCTGTTTTCGTTTCTACGGTCTTAGAATAATTCAAGGGTTCCTATGCACTCGGCGGAATCAAATTCCGACTTCCGAGTAATTTAATTCGCGTTTAAAGTTTCTAAACCCGTCAATTACAACTTTCACAATTTAAATCCAAATTTCGATCCGGGTGTGGTTTAACTACTTGGGTAACGTCCTAAACCACCCGAACACGAAAACCCGATACCCGGGCATGTGGGCCCCACCCGACCATCCTTGGCCGTGGGTGGCCAGGGCCGGTTTGGGGCCGGTTCACCATGGTGGTGGCCGGTCCTAGCTCCGGCCAGCCACCCCAAGGTCCGGCCAGCCACCCTACACGGTGGCCGGAGCTCCCCCGAGCCTCTGGTCACCGGAAAACGTTCAATCTTCGTTCCAAAACGTACCCAACGAAACCCACACCTCAACACAACCATAAACTACTAGTTTTAACCCAAACCCTAACTTTCAAACTCAACAAAACGAAAATCGGTTAGATGCTCACCGTGGAGAATGTCGGTGTGAACTCGATTCCTTGATCGTTGAGACGATCCACCGGTTTGATCGACGGAAAAATCACCAAACTCCAAACACCCCCTTCTCTTTCCTCTCTTCTTATCCTTCTCCTTCTCTCTCTATTTTCTCTCTCCTTTTCTTCCCTTTTTTGAGTTGTGGCCGAACACACCAAGTCTTCCCTTTTTGTTTTGTTTTAAAAATCAAACCTATCTTTTAATTACAAAACTGTTGGGTCTCGAGGTAGGGTTGGAGATGAACCAACTCGCAGCGGAAAATCAATGAAAACCAAGAGACAATTAAAACCATGAAACAACTAACAAAGAATGGATTAACAAGAGAAAAATTCAGCACTAGTTCTTACCAAAACAAGAACACCGGTTAACGAAAATGTGTTTCCTATTCTTGTCTTGTGTTTGTTATGTTGAAAAAAGATGACTTAAACATAACAAAACCCATACTTGTCCAACTAAAGGCATGGGACAAGTATGGTGTCAAGTAAGGTGTAAATAGGACAAAGTATGGCAAGACAAGATTGGGTTAGGTGGTGAATCACCAACACCTTAATCCTTGTCTTGCTTACTTAGTACTAATTAATCAAGACTTGATTAATTAGTTCCATGGGCCTTGGTTTCATGGGCCTTTCATGGGCCTCTTGGAACATGGCCCGTGGCCATTTCCAACGAGGTCCCGTGATTCGCTCATCGCCTCCATGCCTTCCATACCGGAAATGTCCAACATTATCCGACGCGATCAATCCCAAGACTCCAAGCCTTGTCTCGATCTGTGAAGTCCTATTCACTTACGGGCACATGACCCAAAACCCAGTTTTGGTCATGTCCCGAGACAACTCCCTTTTGGCCATTCTCCATAAATGTGTCAATGAGTTTTATCCTCCGGTGTGACCCTTAGGTTTATGCATGTCAATAGATCAACGTAAAATCCCATTTTACTTGATCCTATTTAAGTGGCAACTAACGAGACTTTAGTATTGCCTGACACTACATAACGAATCGACCCTGTCGATTCTAACCTTTCCGTCGTCCCTGTCATTATCCTTTTATCTCCGATATCCTGATTGAGATAAGGCATAGAGCCGTCATCCTTATTATTCTCAATCACCGTTCCTTGATATGTGAGATGACTGAAGATATGATACCCAGTATCATGTGCATGGCCATGCTATTCTTCCAGTCACTCTCGATCAAGTGGCCGAGAACCGATATCTTTCCCATACCTTAGCATGAGGGATAAATCCCTTAGCCGTCTTTCGTGTCACTCATGTAGCCCGTCCCCAAGCCAATCCTGGCCGTTATGGAAGCCCTGTTACGGACAACGTTAGGCTCAGGTCAAACTCAGTTGTTGACTACATAGCGATCACAAAGACTCCTTGGTCTAAGGATACATGACAAGCTACAACACTGAATATGTTCATGACTTAATCTATGGCACATATTCAGGGCAGGTCGTCCAATATCATGTCCCACATGATATCTATGATCAGACTCCGGAATCCCATTCCAATGACTAACAGAACGTAAGCCATAAAGAGCCATCTTTCATACTAGTCGCTTCTAGTGAAGCTTTGTTGACTAGGGACCCATCGAGTGTGATCTATATCGATCTATGGTTCTATTCGCATGGTGGGCATAGATCAGAGCACACATCGATATATTACTCCAACACATAAGTAATATAAAGCCGCTTTAATTTTATTGCTAACGATGATATATACATTTGGACATTTAGGATTGAACTACGGGCACTAAGACTAACAAAAACTACCCTCCAAGTCTCATCTTTGTTTTGTTCAAGAAACCTAACACCACCACATAATTGACATGTGGCAAGTGGGTCCCACAACTTTTGGAAAATATCTTCTAGATATTTTTCAGTCAAATTCGCGAAATTCGGTCGTCTCGGGCCCCGAACTGGCACTTTTTCCAAGAAATTACGAAACTTCACGGGCTACAAGGAAACGGCTCAACTAAGATCGCTGTGACGACAGATAAGCTTTTTGGATTCAAAACGAGCCTAGAATGGACCAAAACGTCGCTCGGTTGACTTTTCCAGCAAAAAGTCAACCTTTCCCAAATTGGTCAGATTGTTGCCCTGAGTCCCCCGGAACTCACTTTGATCGATATCGGGGTCAACTTAAGTCCGGTATGACCCTCGGGGTCAAATTTAGGTTCATTTAAGTGTCTGTCCAAAATTTTTAAATTTTCCTAATTTTCGCCGATTTGACTAGCGTTGACCGGGAGTGGCTCTTACATGATCATCAATAATTGTTTTAGGCTAGTATCAATTTCCCGAGCATGAAAGATTGAATTATCCTAACCTCGACCTAAAAATATATTTTTATATTCTAAGTTTGCAACTACGACTATATTGCAATGTAGTCGTAGAGACTATGTAGCAGAGACAATTTTAGGGTTTTTTTTCATTGTTTTGAACGCCGACATAACTAGTTTATGTAAAACTTAATCATAAATAATTGTTTTAGGCTACTATCAATGTCCCAAACATGAAAGTTTGTATTATCCTAACCCCGATATAAAAATATATTTTATTTTTTTAGTTTGTAACTACGACTACATAGTAATGTAGTCGTACAAGCTACGTAGGTAGAGAGCATTTTATGTTTTTTTTCGTTGTTTTCGCCGTTTTGAACATCGACCTAACTAGTTCATGTAATACTTTATCATCTATAATTGTTTTAGGCTAGTATCAATGTCTCGAGAATGAAAGTTTAAATTATCTTAACCCCGACCTAAAAAAATATTTTTATTTTTTTAGTTTGCAACTACGACTACATAGCAATGTAGTCGTAAAGGCTATGTAGGCAGAGAGCATTTTAGGGTTTTTTTCGACGTTTTGAACACTGATATAACTAGTTTATGAAATTCTTTATCATCAATGATTGTTTTAGGCTAGTACCAATGTCCCGATCATAAAATTTTGAATTATCTTAACACCGACCTAACAATATATTTTTAGTTTTTTAGTTTGCAACTACGACTACATTGCAATGTGTCGTAGAGACGTTTTGAACACCGATATAACTAGTTTATATAATACTTGATCATCAATAATGGTTTCAGGCTAGTATCAATGTCCCGAGCATGAAAGTTTTAATCTTAACCCCGACTTAAAAATATATTTTTATATTTTTAGGTTGCTACTATGACTACATTGTAATGTGTCGTAGAGTCTATGTATGCAGAGACCATTTTAGGGGTTTTTTCGACGTTTTGAACACCGATATAACTAGTTTATGTAATACTTGATCATCAATAATGGTTTTAGGCTAGTATCAATGTTCTGAGCATGAAAGTTTGAATTATTTTAACCAAGACCTAAAAATATGTTTTTATATGTTTAGGTTGCAGCTATGTCTACATTGCAATGTAGTTATTGATGCTATGTAGGCAAAGAGCATTTTAGGGTTTTTTCGACTTTTTGAAGACCGATATAACTAATTTATGTAATACTTGATTATCAATAATTGTTTTAGGCTAGTATCAATGTACCGAGCATGAGAGATTGAATTATCCTAACCCCGACCTAAATATATATATATATTTAGTTTTCAAATACTACTACATTGCATGTAGTCGTAGAGGCTATGTAGGCAGAGAGAGTTTTAGGGGTTTTCGACGTTTTCGTCGTTTTGAACACCGATATACCTAGTTTATGTAATATTTGATCATCAATAATTTTTTTAGGCTAGTATCAATGTCCCGAGCTTGAAAGTATGAATTATCTTAACCTTGACCTAAAAATATATTATTATATTTTAAGTTTGTAACTACGACTGTATTTCAATGTCGTCGTAGAGGCTATGTAGGCAGAGACCATTTTAGGGTTTTTTTTCATCGTTTTGAACACCGACATAACTAGTTTATGTAAAACAAATCATCAATAATTGTTTTAGGCTAGTATCGATGTCCCAAACATGAAAGTTTGTATTATCGTAATCTCGACATAAAAACATATTTTTATTTTTTTAGTTTGTAACTACGACTACATTGAAATGTAGTCATATAAGCTATGTAGGTAGAGAGCATTTTATGTTTTCTTTTAGACGTTTTCCCGTTTTGAACATCGACATAACTAGTTCATGTAATACTTTATCATCAATAATTGTTTTAGACTAGTATCAATGTCCCAAGCATAAAATTTTGAATTATCTCAACTCCGACCTAAAAATATATTTTTAGTTTTTTTAGTTTACAACTACGACTACATTGCTGTGTGTCGTAGAGCCTATATAGGCAGAAAGCATTTTAGGATTTTTTTCGACGTTTTGAACACAGACATAAGTAGTTTACGTAATACTTGATCATCAATAATGGTTTTAGGCTAGTATCAATGCCCCGAGCAGGAAAGTTTGAATTATCTTAACCCCGACCTAAAAATATATTTTCATTTTTTTAGGTTGCAACTATGATGACATTGCAATGTAGTTGTAGACGCTATGTAGGCAAAGAGCATTTTAGGGTTTTTCCGACTTTTTGAACACCGATATAACTAATTTATGTAATACTTGATCATCAATAATTGTTTTAGGCTAGTATCAATGTACCGAGCATAAAAGATTGAATTATCCTAACCCCGACATAAAAATATATTTTTATTTTTTTAGTTTGTAACTACGACTACATTGCAATGTAGTCGTATAAGCTATGTAGGCAGAGAGCATTTTATGATTTTTTTCGACGTTTTCGCCGTTTTGAACATCGACATAACTAGTTCATGTAATACTTTATCATCAACAATTTTTTTAGGCTAGTATCAACGTCCCGAGCATGAAAGTTAAAATTATCTTAACCCCGACCTAAATTTTTAAATTTTTTTTTTTGTTTTGCAACTACGACTACATTGCAATATAGTCATAGAGACTATGTAGGCAGAGAGCATTTTAGGTTTTTTTTGGCGTTTTGAACACCAACATAACTAGTTTATGTAATACTTTATCATCAATGATTGTTTTAGGCTAGTATCAATGTCTCGAGAAGGAAAGTTTTAATTATCTTAACTCCGACCAAAAATTATTTTTTTAGTCTGCAACTACGACTACATTGCAATGTAGTCGTAGATGCTATGTAGGCAAATAGCATTTTAGGGTTCTTTTCGTCGTTTTGAACAGAGGCATAACTAGTTTACGTAAAACTTGATCATCAATAATTGTTTTAGGCTGGTATCAATGTCGCGAGCATGAAAGTTTTAATTATTATAATCCTGACATGAAAATATAATTTTATTTTTTAGTTTGCAACTACGACTACATTGCAATGTAGTCGTATAAGCTATGTAGATAGAGAGCATTTTATGGGGGTTTTTTCGACGTTTTCGCCGTTTTGAACATCGACATAACTAGTTTATGTAATACTTTATCATGAATAATTGTTTTAGGCTAGTATCAATGTCCCGAGCATTAAAGTGTAAATTATCTTAACCCCGACCTTAAAAAATATTTTTATTTTTTTTTATTTTGCAACTACGAGTACATTGCAATGTAGTAGTAGATGCTATGTAGGCAGAGATCATTTTATGGTTTTTTTCGACGTTTTGAATACCGACATAACTAGTTTATGTAGTATTTTATCATCAATAATTGTTTTATGCTAGTATTAATGTCCCAAGCATAAATTTTTGAATTTTCTTAACACCGACCTAAAAATATATTTTTAGTTTTTTAGTTCGCAACTACGACTATATTGCAATGTGTCGTAGAGGCTATGTAGGGAGAGAGTTTTTTTTAGCGTTTTTTTCGACGTTTCGAGCATCTACATAACTAGTTTATGTAATACTTGATCATCAATAATGGTTTTAGGCTAGTATCAAAGTCCCGTGCATGAAAGTTTGAATTATCTTAACCCCGATCTAAAAATATATTTTTATTTTTTTAGGTTGAAACTACGACTACATTGCAAATCGTGAACCTAGAGGAGAACCACACATGCCGAAAGCCAAAAGTTCTCCGGTTCCGACGTTGCTTCCCTTCCAATCTTTCGGCTCCACCTTGATTTCATTGTATGGAGAATATTGTTCGATGATTGCTGCTGCTAAGATTGATGCAGAAGAGGTTAAGGAAGGAGGGGCTCCTTCTGGTTTGGGTTCACTAGTTCAGAAGGGGAGAAAAAGAGGTCCGGTCAGGTCAGAGCCCAAAGGCTCGGCCAAATCGACGGTGCAAGTGAAGGGTTCCGGTCAATCTCTTCCTACCAATCTGAAGGGAGGTGTTGTTCGGTCCGAGAGCGGTGTTGTTCGGTCCGAGAGCGGTGTGAAGGCAACCGGAGTGGATCCCGTTTTGGTTAGTAAAAAATCGCCGGAAACAAAGCTTGTAGCGTCTGCACCGGAGGAGGATGGGGTAGCTCCGATTTCAGGTCAGTCCATGGTCTTCATTCACAACCTTCCATTCGAAACCACTAATGACTGGTTACAGAATTTGTTGGGTACGTATGGAGAGGTTGAGTTCGTTTCTGTCTTGAAAAAACGACTCGAAAGGGGCGCTACTTTGGTTTTGCCGAATTCTCCACGCCGGATTCTGCTATCCAAGCGGTAAAGGCCCTCAATGGTTTCCAGTTCAAAGGCTACGAGCTTCTGGTAGCGATTGCCCGGACTGGTACTGTTCGACCTGTTATTGCGCAAAAACAGAGCAAGATGAAGGTTCGTGTGCCGGTGTCGGAGAAGCCAGAAGGAGGTGTGGAAGGGGGTCTACCAGTGACTGAGGCTTCGGAAGGAGGTGCGCCGGTGACTGAGGCAAATCTGGTCGCCAGAGAAGCTGCCACACTCCGACCACCAGAGGCGATCTACACGCTTTCCCAGGCTGAGAGATCTCCGGAATCGTCTACCGTGATCCCCGCCTCCGTGGATGTTGCTCCCGTGATTCTTGCTTCCGTAAGTCTCGCCTCCGTGATCCCTAGCAATTTGAATTGGTTTCCTGTTTTGGAAGAGACGCTGGTTGATACGAGGATTGCGACTGAATCGCGTGGGGAAGAAGAAGGCCGGCGTGGGTCGGATGTGTTCAAGAATGGGCCGATTGGGCTTGGGTGTGAGCCAAATTTGGGCTCACGGGCTGTTGGGCCTGCTGGTTTTAGTGATACAGGCCCAGCCCAGTTGGTTTCTGAACCCTTTTTGGCTGATATATTCAAGCGACTTGGGTCTGATTTGGGCCCGTCTTCTGCTGTGGGCCCGGGTTTTGTTCAAGACGGTCCCATTGTGGAGACTCCTGCTCGGGTTGACTCAAATTTGGACGGTATTTTACAAGCCCAGACGCCAGTAGTGGACTCGTCTCTTGAGAAGGCTGTAGATATTTCTGTGGACCACCCGTGGAAAGATATTCTTCTGAGTCCGAAAAATATACCCATTGAGGTTCCAAGGAAACGTGGCCGTCCAAAAAAAGGACAGCCAAAAAAGTCTGCTCCTCCAGTTATCTTTTATCAGACAAGAGCCAAATCATCGGTTGATAAGGGGGGTCAAACGGGAAGCCTCACCATCGACATTGCTAAACAAAGTAAGGATGGGGAGTGGAGCTTTAGTACGAAAACTGTGAAAAGGGCTGCTGCCAAGCCTCCAGCCTTTGTATCTCCACAGCAGGCTGAGGTTTCGGAGGACGTTGATCTTAGCGAGGACGAGGTTATCCCGGAATGGAGTTCAGGACACTCAACTCCTGTTTCGGTCTCCAATTGGTTTGGTTGTTTGAATCCGGACATAGTGTAGACAAGGAGGGCGGTGCCCGAATTGTTCACTTTTCTGTTCCTGTTTAGTTGTAGTTCTGTTGTGTGTTTTGTTATGGTTATTTGTTGCTCCTTGTAGCAGTTTTGGTAGGGGAAAAAAGCTCTTCTTGGGTTGTTTTCTCCGCTTCGATTCTATGCTTTATAGAACGAATGCTCAATAAAATTTTCGCTTATCAAAAAAAAACGACTACATTGCAATGTAGTTGTAGTGGCTATGTAGGCAAAGATAATTTTAGGTTTTTTTTTTTGACTTTTTGAACACCTATATAACTAGTTTATGTGAAGGAAAATTTCAGTATAATACCCTGCCAAACATTTAATTTCAGTATAATACCGTGACATAAATTTTTTGTACTTTCATACCTAAATCAAACATTTATTTTCACTTTGGTACCCAGCCGTTAACTTTCTGTTGGTTTGGATGGAAAAAGTTAAAAAGACCATAATACCCCTAACTATTACTCAAATTTTCAAACTCATGCCATTAACTTAGAACTTAAAAATAAGTGAAATGACGATAATACCCTCAATTGTTAGGGTATTAAAATGAGAATTTCACTATTTTAAAAATAAAATCAGTATTTTTTTTTATAAATTCAGTTTGTTTTTTTATGAAAATTATTTTTATTTTCGAAAATTCAATTTTTTTTTATAAATTCAGTTTTCATTAATGAAAATTATTTTATTTTCAAAAATTCTGATTTTTATTTAAAAATACAATTAAATCAGATTTTTTTTAAATATAAAAAAATCAGTTTTTTTTATTTAATTAATATTTTATTATATTAGTTTTTTATTTTCATTTTTTCATTTTATTTTCATTTTTCTACTTAATTTCTCTCTCTCTCCTCTTCGTCTCGTCTCTCTCTCTCTCTACCAAGATCTTTCTCACACTACTGTTGAAAGGGGCTTGTCAGATGCATAGGATCCGTAGGCTATGTGTTGATATCCGTCGGTATGGATGTTCGCCTACGGATGCATCCGTTGGCCAGGATCCGTCGACCTGGTCTCGTCGGGGAACTTTTTGGAAGACGGACATTTGTGTCCGTCTGTGAGGATATATCCTCACCTACGGATAGTATCCGTAGGTAAGGTTGACCAACTTACCTACGGATAGTATTCGTAGGCCATGTGTTCACATTGTCAAACGGATTGTATCCGTAGGCGATGTTTTTATTCTCTTCCTACGGATACCATTTCCACGGATTTGATCCGTAGCTAGGCGTTTTTACTCTTCCTACGGATACCCTGGCTACGGATTGTATCCGTGGCCAAGGGTTTGTACTATACCTACGGATAGTATCCGTAACCAAGGTTTTCTACTCTACCTACGGATAGTATCCGTAGCCAAGGTTTTCTACTATTCCTACGGATACCATCCGTAGGTAAAGTATACAACCTTGGCTACGGATACTATCCGTAGAGTAGCTATCTGTCTTTAACTACGGTTCGTATCCGTAGGTGAAGTGTTATGACCAGAACAAAAAAAAAACATTTAAAATTGCTGCACCCAACCGTGCATATACCCTAAACTAGGTCTGGTACCTGTGCAAACATGTAAACCTGTATAAATTATTCTACAAACTGAATCCAATCGTGCATAAAATAAAATTGTTCCAACCCACAACATCGTTAAAAGTCATGTCAATCTATTTATACAAACATATATAAAAGTTTTAAATATTGAATAAAAGTTCGGGGGAAAATGTTACTACTCGGGGTTTGCTGGTGAAGAGAGTGGGGCAGAAGCCTATTGAACTGCAGAGAGTGGGGATGATGACGGTACTGAAGATGGGGTCGCTGAAGACAGGGTCGATGTGGAAGGGACGGCAGCTTGCTGGGAGAGAACCATTGCCATCATTTCCTGAAACCTGGCATCCATATCCTTGCGCTGCTCTTCCATCAGTTTGCACTGCTCAGCAATCATGGCTTGGCGCTCCTCCTCCAAACTTTGTGCGAACGCGGCCTCTTGCTACTCCATGCGAGTCCCCAACTCTTCGAGCTCCTCAGATGAGCTTGTAGACCGCGCACTGGAGCAGTGACCGTCGTGCCTATCCCTCACTGTTGGGATGATGACCGCATGACCGAAACCGGGTTGGAATCTACCCTTCTGAGGCTTCTTCACGATTTGCTTCATGATGGGTAGCTCTTCCTCCACAGTCAATGGTGTGAAGACGGTAGTGTTAGTCTTAGTGCCCGTAGTTCAATCCTAAATGTCCAAATGTACATATCATCGTTAGCAATAAAATTAAAGCGACTTTATATTACTTATGTGTTGGAGTAATATATCGACGTGTGCTCTGATCTATGCCCACCATGCGAATAGAACCATAGATCGAGATAGATCACACTCGATGGGTCCCTAGTCAACAAAGCTTCACTAGAAGCGACTAGTATGAAAGATGGCTCTTTATGGCTTACGTTCTGTTAGTCATTGGAATGGGATTCCGGAGTCTGATCATAGATATTATGTGGGACATGATATTGGACGACCCGCCCTGAATATGTGCCATAGATTAAGTCATGAACATATTCAGTGTTGTAGCTTGTCATGTATCCTTAGACCAAGGAGTCTTTGTGATCGCTATGTAGTCAACAACTGAGTTTGACCTGAGCCTAACGTTGTCCGTAACAGGGCTTCCATAACGGCCAGGATTGGCTTGGGGACGGGCTACATGAGTGACACGAAAGACGGCTAAGGGATTTATCCCTCATACTAAGGTATGAGAAAGATATCGGTTCTCGGCCGCTTGATCGAGAGTGACTGGAAGAATAGCATGGCCATGCACATGATACTGGGTATCATATCTTCAGTCATCTCACATATCAAGGAACGGTGATTGAGAATAATAAGGATGACGGCTCTATGCCTTATCTCAATCAGGATATCGGAGATAAAAGGATAATGACAGGGACGACGGAAAGTTTAGAATTGACATGGTCGATTCGTTATGTAGTGTCAGGCAATACTAAAGTCTCGTTAGTTGCCACTTAAATAGGATCAAGTAAAATGGGATTTTACGTTGATCTATTGACATGCATAAACCTAAGGGTCACACCGGAGGATGAAACTCATTGACACATTTATGGAGAATGGCCAAAAGGGAGTTGTCTCGGGACATGACCAAAACTGGGTTTTGGGTCATGTGCCCGTAAGTGAATAGGACTTTACGGATCGAGACAAGGCTTGGAGTCTTGGGATTGATCGCGTCGGATAATGTTGGACATTTCCGGTATGGAAGGCATGGGGGCGATGAGCGAATCACGGGACCTCGTTGGAAATGGCCACGTGCCATGTTCCAAGAGGCCCATGAAAGGCCCATGTAACCAAGGCCCATGGAACTAATTAATCAAGTCTTGATTAATTAGTACTAAGTAAGCAAGACAAGGATTAAGGTGTTGGTGATTCACCACCTAACCCAATCTTGTCTTGCCATACTTTGTCCTATTTACACCTTACTTGACACCATACTTGTCCCATGCCTTTAGTTGGACAAGTATGAGTTTTGTTATGTTTAAGTCATCTTTTTTCAACATAACAAACACTAGACAAGAATAGGAAACACATTTTCTCTCCCTCTTCCATGGCCATTTCGGGTTTGGCTAGTTTCCTCCTCCATTTTTGTGTTCTTGAGTCCTCAAAGAGAAGAACTACGTGGCTTTGATTCCCATGTGGATACGTAGGCGTCTTGGAGACTCAAGCCAATCATTCGTTACCCGGTGTTCTTGTTTTGGTAAGAACTAGTGCTGAAATTTTCTCTTGTGAATCCATTCTTTGTTAGTTGTTTCATGGTTTTAATCGTCTCTTGGTTTTCATTGATTTTCCGCTGCGAGTTGGTTCATCTCCAACCTTACCTCGAGACCCAACAGGTAGGGGATGAATCCTCACACTCGGTCATCCTTGACTCGCTCACCTTCTCCCGAGCCGTTTCCACAATGAGTTTGGCTTCTTCCTAATGAAAAATACAGCAAGAAAGTTTGCATTAGACAATTATGTGGTAATATTGTATGAATTTATGCCATAAAAAAATACCTAATATAAATATAATAACCTACTCAAAAATTCAAGAAACTTACCACGCGTCTTACGTTGTTCTCGTTCTTGTCATTTTCCTTCGTGTAAGCCTCTATGTAAGCATCAATGATGGGAAGAAGGGATTTGCGCGCAAGCCAAAATTTGGCCCGTTTCTTGAATGCCATACTACCCCCGTGGTGAGCGTAGACGTTCTTTTTCCGATTTGCAGTCCCACAATCGCTCAATAACTACAATTATGTGTTAGAAAAACTCAAACATAAACTGAAAATTATGTAACAAAACTAGTATAGGGTGATATTGAACGGGAACATATTGTAGGGGTACTAATAACATGAGAGAGATAAAGGGCATATCATAACAATAATATTAATAATGGAATTAAATTGAAAAGGAACACTAAGGTAAAAAATGCATATATCACCTACACAAATTTCATATTTGTAAAACCTATTAGTTTTCGCATTTTAGGAGTTTGCTGCTACATTGGACAATAGCCTAGCATAACATAATGATGCTCTAGAGGGAACCTATTAGTTTTCACATTCTTAGTTCGTGTAAAACTTCAACATAATTCATTGTTTTAAATTTCAAAATTAGTATTAATTTGATTTTACATAAATGTATTGTTTAAGGTTTAAGACTATTATAAATTTTAATTTAGTAATCTACAGAATAATTATTATCACGGAGAGATATGTAAAAAAAAATCTGATTCAACAACTTTTTGATTACAATCAAATATTTTACCTTGAATTTCGTGGATTTAAAGTGGTCGACTAGCCACTGGAATTGCTCCGGACGTTCTAGAAACTCGAACGGTGTGGGCACTGCTACACCCGGGTTCTTCTTCTCCCATTTGAGGATCCACCTGTGTATCTCATACTTCCACTCCCTAAAACGGCTTCTGGCCGTTGACATGATGAACTGCAGCAGCTCCCCATGGTGCTCCCCAGGACAGAACTCAAACATACACTACACAAAAGGCAAACAATCAGAAATAAAAACGAAACCTTTATAAAAATTGTAATGAGAAGAAAAATTTAATACTACACTTACGGTTAACTGGTGGAACAGAAACTCCTGATCATCTTCAGGCAAGCTGTCGATGTTAGGTTTGTTCATTGGCATGTACGTACGAATTGTTGCACCAATTACCTTAACGACATCCCCCCGGTCCAGCGTGCCGGTTACTTCCTTCCCGTTATGCCCCAACTTGAATTTCCCCCCATCAGCCATCTCCTTCAGGCGACGTTGGAGGTTTTTGTTCGTCACCATGCCTCTTTTCCCCATCTTTGCCTTCTTTTGAGGCCTAGACTCCTCTCCCTCCAACATAGCAGCCACATCATCATCGTCCAGGACTTCCTGAGGACAGCGGATGCTGGGTGCAGGCGGACGGGTGCTTGTTGTGGAGGCTGCCTCATCCACGCTACGGGCGGGGGTCCGGCAGTCTCTTATGCGCCGATTGGGAGGAGCGCAAGCTGTAGACTGCGAAGAGGCGATCGTATTGCCTCCCGATTCAGATTGCTGTTGAGGGGTCTGAGGGTCGAACAAAAATTGGAGTCGGGTGAAGAACCGTGTGCTATTTTTCCTTCTCATACTGAAAACTCACATACCAAATAAATCAGTTAGAGAAACATAACGACTAAAATCATTATGTACACAACATTGTATCTAAATTCATTATCTAATAAATATTGTATCTACTACTGATCAATTTGAGTCATTCTTACCAAACCATTACCAAAACAAAAAACACAGATCTAGAAATGACTTGCAGTCTACATATCTACCAACTAAAAGCAGAAGAACAATCCCAAGGTAGAAAACGAAATCAATTCAAACCCTAAATCAAATCAAATCCTAAATCAATTCAAACCCTTAATCAATTGAAACCCTATATTAAGTCTAACCCTTAATCAATTCAAACCCTAACTGAATTGAAACCCTAAATCCATACAAACCCTAAATCAATTCAAACCATCAATCCATACAAAACCTAAATCAATTCAAACCCTAAATCCATACAAAACCTAAATAAATTCAAACCCTAAATCAATTCAAACCCTAAAGCCCTAAAAATGAAGAGAAAACGAACCTGTCAGTGTAGCCTCGTAGATGTCAGTACTCGGAGATGAGGTCAGAGACGGGGGGAGGTCGGCGATGTCGAGGAGGTCGGAGATGGGGTGGGCGATGAGGTTGGAGTCGGGGTAGAGGTCGGAGATGCTCGGAGTCGGGGTGAGGTCGGGGTGAGGTCGGAGATGCTCGGAGTCGGGTGAGGTCGGGGTGAGGTCGGCGATGCCGTCTGAGTCGGAGTTGAGGCCGGCGAAGAGGTCGGAGTCGGAGGCAGCTCGCGTCTGTGAGGGAGAGAGAGATCGAGTCACTGAGAGGAAATTAGGGCTCGAGGGCTTTATATAATACAATGCTTGCCGACGGATACAGATCCGTCTGTAAACATTATTATCTGACACGACGTCGTTGTGGCCACAACACTTAGCGAAAAAATCGATTTGGCACAGGCCTACCGACGGATAGACATCCGTCTGTAGACACCCATTGACTGGTTTGACCAACTACCCGTCATCTTTCTCGACCCTCATTGTATTCATAATGGAATGCTAACAGATTTAATGGTTCATGCATGCTACACATAATTGTAAACGATAGGTATTAATATGAACATCTCTTACTCGAGCTAAACATGTTCGTATTTCATAGTACAGTATCTATGCATTGAGCATTGTAAAAATGATCATTTCAATAAGTAAGTCCATGTTTCGTTGTAATATTATGTAATCAACACCGTTCATGTTGTATGTAATGTGATAAAGATTATCCTTATGCCCAAAATCCAGTGATCGAATGGTTGGAACCTCCTGAACATTGTGGTCAACGATGTCGATGAAGTATGGTCAACCAGCTCTACCTACGGATATATGAAGCTCTGCTACAGATATAAGATCCCTAGGGTAAGAATTTCTATTCCTACGGATCTAACCCTATCCGTAGGTAAGGAATTAAATAAATATAAAATTGACTAATTTGGTACACATAATCCAATTAATCATCACAAATATGTTTGTAATATGATAAAACAATTAGGTATGTACTTTAGAATCCAAAAAAATGTTATTTTGATGTATTTTTGGACTATTTTGTAATCAAAACAGGGGAAATGCTCTCTGTTCTTGGTGGTTGGATCCGTCGGAAAGGTTTAAGTCCTACCCGACGGATGGAACCCTATCCGTCGGTGTGGGTGACATATACTTTTCAAATAACTGCCTTTTCGTCTTTCAGAAACCACCTGCAATAACTAAATAGGATAATCTTTATCACAGTAAATACAACATGAACGGTGTTGATTACATAATATTTCAACGAAAGACGGACGTACTGTAAAAATTATCATTTTTACAATTCTCAATGCATATATACTGTACTATGAAATACGAACGTGTTTAGTCTAACTAAGAGATTTTCACAGTATTCTGCATAGTTACAAATTTTGTGTGGCATACATGACCCGTGAACGTAACGTTCCATTACGAATACAACGAGGGTCGGGAAGGATGACCGGTAGTTGGTCAAACCAGTCAACGGTTTTTCACAGACGGATGTGTATCCGTCGCTAGGTCCACACCCTAATATCCATCCTCGCACCGTTTCGCTAAGTGTCATGGGAAAAACGGTGTCGTTCCCATAACTAAGGCCTCCCGACGGATATGCATCCGTCGGTAAGCTGAAAGCTCTATATAACCCGCGAACCCTAATTTCCCCTCATTCCTGCGCCTCCTTTTGTTCAAACGCTTCCCCGAACTCTCTCACTGTGCTCCGGCTTCCTCCGCGTCCTCCCTCATCCTCCGGCGTCCTCCCTTTCACTTCGTCACATCAGGTAAGTCGTGGGTTTGTTAATCATTTTTGGTGTATTGTTGTTGAAATGAGTTTGTGTATTGTTGTTCAAATGTATATATGAGTTTGTGTATTGTTGTTGAAATGTATAGTGTTACATCATACATGTAGGAATAGTTTCATAAAATTTGCAATAGTTTCGGAAATGTAGGAATCAATGTTCTAAAAATCCCGATTAATTCTGGACTAATTTGATTAAATCCCGAATAATCCCCATTTAGTCCCCAATTAATCCTCAAAAGGCCTTAACTACTGCCTGACTAACGCCTAGCGATTTTTCGAACCTTGGTAGAAATATAATAGTTTCATAAATGTAGAATAGTTTCAGAAATTGAGAAATGGAATAGTTTCAGGAATGTATAATAGTTTCATAAATTTAGAAATATTTTCATAAATTAATCAACGTTTAGAAATAGAACCTGAAATTTATAATACGCTATGTTTATGTTGGAATATAAATTTGAATCTTTAGGGTTTGAACTTTGGAAATTTATGCAATAATCCCTTTGGTTTGCACATGAATCGTAAACTTAGCATCCATAAGGAATTCTGCAATTATTAGTTTTGTATTCTGCATAACTACAATTATTAGAGTAAATAACATTATGAAATACAAGTTCATGATTGCATGTATATTAGGTTTTCATTTCGATGGATGAAACCAATAGCAGTAGTGTTGGGGAGAATAGCCTAACTGAGGTAGATCCCATTGATGAAGAAGTGCCAGTAGTGAGGGATGTAGACTGGGAGAAATCAATGAATTTAGTCATGAGCAAATTGCCTAGGGGACTTTCTTCGGTTTGCGAGGCAGAGACTCGCATGTATATAAGGCGTCTGATTGCAGCAGAAGGAGCTAGACTTAGAAAGAAAAGGGCAGAACGAGATAGGCTCGCCGCTGAGAGACAGTCTGCTGAAAGTGCCAGACGAACGACGTCTGTGGGATCGACTTCCAAGCGTCCGTAGTTTACTGCTACTTAGTATATGAACGATGTTTAAATTAGGTTATATGTATGTATGAATTTTATGACTCGGTAATTAATGTCTCATGCTAATACTTTTTATGAATGGTAATATTTGTATGGTTATTATGTTTTGAGTGGTCGGGGTTGATTGAAATTTGTTTTTGGTATATTCGTTTTAATATTGTACTAAGGTTTGCTTTCATTTAGTCATGGATGACCGAAGTAGCGTAGGGGAAAACGAGATACTCCTAGAGGACGAATATGATGGACCACGAGAGGTTGATCTCCATGCTGAGATGATGCGATTGTTCAACAACATTCCAAGAGAGTCGTTTCCACGCACGAGAGCGGTAGCAGCAGCTCGGATGAGGTTACGGGGCCTCATTAACCGAGAGGGACAAAGGATTGCGGCTAAAAGAGCTGCTGAAAGAGAACGGCTTGCTGCTGAAAGAGCCGCTGAAAGAGCTGCTGCAATAGCTAGGTTGGAGGAAAGATCTAGGCGTGTTTATGCACGTGTTGCTGAGATGAGTACAGCTGATGGAGCCACCTCCATGCGCGGCCTGAAGCATGACGCAAGGGTGTACGTGCAGTGACTGAAAGACAACATGAAGCGGGAGTTCGAAGACTAGACGCCCTTGCTAGAATATTATTGTATTAGTACTTAACTATATTGTGTTAATTAAGGATAACTTTTGTTCCAATATCACTTTATTATATGACTATGGTTTAATGTTTTAACGAATGTTTTACTTTTTCTTTACTTCATTCATTAACTGTTAGTGTTTATGAATACTACTTCCGTATGGTTTGCCTTAATTCTTTGGGATTACTTATAATTGTAATTTGTTGGTTGAGTCAGGATGGAACCAAACTTTAATTCGCGACTCGAGCGTGGGTGGCGTCGTCGTGAAAATGCAGGAACAATAGTTCGAATACCTGCTCCCCAAAGAGGCAACCTTGCGGCTGCCCCAGCGTGGCTACAACAGTATGACCGCATAGTGCAGGAAGGAAATCAACGATTCAATTACATTGAACGCCTGATGCGTGAGAAAGGTGATGACCTTCCTCCACTACCTGATGGTGTAGGCCCGCTGCAGAGGCCTCCGTTGTTGGACGAGGTTCAGGAGAATGACCTTGAAGCTATAGAGGAGCCTGTTTGGTTTAGACGTTTTGTTGAATGGATGGAAGATTTAAAGGCAATGCAAGAGCGTGTTATCTCAAATCTTCTTGCTTCGTAACTCTATCATTATGCGTTTCTGTAATATTTTTTTCTGAGCAAAACTGATACTCGTTTATGTATTTTGTTGTTTAAGTATTCGGCTATGTATTTTGTTGTTTAACAATGTACTTTTACAAAATACATGGTAGTTTAAATGTGTTGTGCTTATATACCGCTTGTATAATACAAGATCATGTATTATATCGATATTTTCATCACGATGACTATAAATGTTTTCGGAAATAGTTTGTACACTGGCTCACTTGACCAACGGATAAAACAATCTTCACTGACAGATAAAACATCCATGGGTAAGGATTCTACTTGCTTGACGGACAAAGTATCCGTAGCTAGGTTTTACACACTCCACAGACGGATACAGCATCCGTAGGTAAGGCTTCACCACCTGCCAGACGGATACATGCGACCTTTTCCACGGATGTTCTATCCGTCAGCAAGGTTTGAAACCTTGCCTGCGGATGTGGTATCCGTCTGTGAAGATTTCACCTGCCTGACGGATACTATAGACCTTTTCCACGGATATTTTATCCGTCAGCCAGGTTATAACATGGCTGACGGATGGGCCTATCCGTGGCCAAGGTCCTAAATCTTTAGTGACAGATACTTTCTATCCCTGTGCCAAGCCCAGTTCTGCAGTAGTGTCACCTTAGTCTCTCTTTACCCAGATCTTCCTTATGCCATCGCCTCTCTGTATTTGCTCACTGGCGGTGGCGGCGGCGCTACCGTGAAGGAAAGGGTTTGTGGCCATTTTCTGGGAGAAAAAAACTAGATTTGCGAAATGGGTTTAGTTGGGTTTTTCGATCTGAGAAAGTGGTTTGATTTATAGAAGGTTTGGGATCGAAGATTCAGAGGATTTGGGGCTCGAAGAGGGCTTTGGGTTTGAGTTTGGGGTTGGGGAGAGGAAGAAGGAGAGGCCGTCGCCGGATGAGTCTGGGCCGCCGCCGGTGGCTTTGGAGTCGGGGTCGAAGAAGGAGATGAAAAAATGAGATGGAGATGGAGATGAGATGGGTTCTCAACTCTCAGTTTGATTCACTGGTTTTTGTTTCCATGAAAAATGAGATGGAGATGAAAATTTTCGTAAAAGAGGATGAATTTGTGTATGTGATTTGTTTTGCTCTTAGATCTGTAGGATGATGAGTGTGTGAAGATCGGTTAATCTAATTTGGTTTTGAGTTGTAGATTACCTCTTCTGGTAGATTCATCATTCCACGGATTGGGTTGAAAATGGAGGAGAGAGAGAGAGAGAGGAGAGAGAGGGGGAAGATTGGGTTGAAAAATGAAAAAATTAAAAAAAATAAATATGATAGAATATTAATTAAATTAAAAAAAACTGATTTTTATGTATTTTTAAAAATAAAATCTGAATTTTATGTATTTTTTAAATTAAAATTTGAATTTTTGAAAATAAAAATAATTTTCATAAATAAAAACTGAATTTATAAAAATAAAAACTGAATTTTTGAAAATAAAAATGTTTTTCATAAATAAAATATGAATTTTAAAAAATAAACTAAATTTTCGAAAAATAAAAATAATTTTTTATAAATAAAAACTGAATTTATAAAAAAACTGAATTTATTTTAAAAATATTGAAGTTTTCATTTTAATACCCTAACAATAGAGGGTATTATTGTCATTTCACTTATTTTTAAGTTCTGAATTTAATGGCATGAGTTTGAAAATTTGAGTAATAGTTAGGGGTATTATGGTCTTTTTAACCTTTTCCATCCAAGCTAACAGAAAGTTAACGGTTGGGTATGAAACTGAAAATAAATGTTTGGTTTAGGTATGAAAGTGCAAAAAATTTATGTCAGGGTATTATATTGAAATTAAATGTTTGACAGGGTATTATACTGAAATTTTCTCTTTATGTAATACTTGATCATCAATAACTGTTTTAGGCTAGTATTAATGTCCCGAGCATGAAAGTTTGAATTATCTTTTCCCCGAGCTAAAAATATATTTTTATTTTTTATTTTTGGAACTACGACTTGTAAGAACCACTCCCGGTCAACGCTAGTCAAATCGGCGAAAAACAGGAAAATTTAAAATTTTGGGACACACCTAAATGAACCTAAATTTGACCCCGAGGGTCATATCGGACTTAAGTTGACCCCGATATCGACCAAAGTGAGTTCTGGGGGACTCAGGGCAACTTTTTGACCAATTTGGGAAAGGTTGACTTTTTGCCGGAAAAGTCAACCGAGCGACGTTTTGGTCCGTTTGAGGCCCGTTTTGGATCCAAAAAGCTTATCCATCATTACAGCGGTCTTAGTTGGGCCGTTTCCTTGTAGCCCGTGAAATTTCGTAATTTCTTGGAAAATGGGCCCGTTCGGGGCTTGAGACGGCCGAATTTCGTGAATCTGACAGGAAAAATATCTACAAAGATATTTGTTTAAAGGGTGGGACCCACTTGCCACTTGTCACACAAGTGGTGGTGTTAGGTAATTTTGATTAAAACAAAAGGAAGACATGGTGGGGGTGTTCGCCCATTATCAAAAAAAAAGAGAAAAATAGAGAGAGAAAGAAGAGAGAAGAAGGAGAAAGAGAAAAGGGAAAGAAAAGAAGAGGAAAGCTAGGGTTTGTCGATTTCCCGACGATCCAACCAACGGATCGTCTCAACGGTTGAAGAATCGAGCTTCCATCGTCATTCCCTACGGTGAGAACCCTTTCGATTCTCGTTTTGGTCCATTTGAAAGTTAGGGTTTGAGTTTAAATGGGTTAAATATGGATGAGTTGAGGTGTAGGGTTCGTTGGGAACGTTTTGGGGTAAAAATGACCGGAATCCGGTGACCGGAGGCTCGGGGGAGCTCCGGCCACCGTGGGTGGTGGCTGGCCGGAGCTGGAACCGGCCACCACTGTGGTGAACCGGTCCAACCACCCACGGGTAGTGGTGGCCGGGTGGGGCCCACGTTTCGGGTCTTGGGTTTTTCGTGTTCGGGTGGTTTTGGCCGATCCCCGAATCGATATTTCACACCCGGAACGAATTATGGAATTAAATCGCGGAAGTTGGAAATTTCGGGTTTAGAAACTTTAAACGCGAATTAAATCGCTCGGAAGTCGGAAATTGATTCTGTCGATTTCATTGGAACCCTTGAATTATTCTAAGATAGTAGAAATGAAAACGGGAATTTTCAGAGCCCCGGAAGGGCGTTTTCCAATCCCGGGCAGATTCGCCGAGCCGGGCGAATCGGGCCTTTCCGGGCCCGTTGTTGACAATGTGGAGTAATTGGGAAGTTTGGGAGTGATCGACATTACCGGGGTTTCTTTTGGGCGTCTAATTTTTTAAAATTCAGCTTTGCCTGCGAACTTAAAAAGTGTTTTAATTGTGTTCTTGTTAGATCGTGCCGACGACCGCGGAAAGGGGAAGCTAGGCGAGTGATCGTGAGCACGCTGGAGCTTGGGCGTGGACTTTTGGGAAATCGTTACGAGGTAGGGAAAAGTAGCCGGATCTCGGCCTTGACTAGGGAAAGTTAACAGTAGAAATGCATGAGACACTTAATAGTGTCGTAGGATAAGTAAGTTTATCGAACACTAGAAATGCAGGCGACACTTAGTGGTGTCGTATGATACGTGAACGTATCGAACAATAGAAATGCATGTGACACTTAGTAGTGTCGTAGGTTAAGTGAACTTATCGAACAATAGAAATACTGGTGGCATTTGGTTGTGCCCGAAGGTTGATTGAATTGTTTGTGTTTGTGGGTGGCCATGAGTGCCTGTGGAGAGTTGAACCCGTATTTTACTGTTTGTGTGTCGTGGGTGGTCAGGTGTGCCTTTGGGGTGTTGAACCCATATTTTTACTATTTGTGTGTCATGGGTGGTCAGGTGTGCCTTTGAGGTGTTGAACCCGTGTGTTACTGTTTTGTGTGTCGTGGGTGGCCATGTGTGCCTGTGGGGTGTTAAACCTGTGTTGTCACTATTTGTTGAACTTTGGGTGATGACTGTGATTGCATAGAGGTTGGGGCCCGCCTGACAGAAAAGGGGTCCTGTGGTCGCGCGCGTGGGTGTTGGCTAGCCTTCCGACTAACCATCGGTAAAGTTGTGCATTCTTCGGCGATGAAGGGCGGCTCCCCTTCCGACTAGCTATCGGAAAAGTATTGTTGTATATATCGCTAACAGGTCGACCGCCTGGCCCGACTGAGTGCCGGGGAAAGTTGCGTGGGGCAGGCTCAAGCCCAGCCGGTTAGCAACCGGCACTAAGTAGCTGGAGTGTGATCCTTTGCGATCTTGATTGTTGTGTGCGATCCTTTGTGGTCTTGGGTGTTGCGTGGTTATTAGTTTCATTTTGGGTTGAGGTCGTAACCGCTGTGTCGGGTCTACATTACGGGTACGGGTGTTTAGATCGGTTGGGAATTGTGACAGTCTTCATGTGATAGTCGGGTTATTTGAGTTTGGGGATAGTAGTCCCCGGTGTTTGTTTGTTGTTGGTGTTTCCGGCATTTCTGCTAGTATGCTGTAGTCAGTCTGGTATCCGTGGTGGTGAGCGAACGCTCACCCCTAGCTGCTTTTCCTACAGGTACTGGTCGCGAGGCGGACTAGGGGAGCTCTCGAAGCTTGAAGAGCTGGGAGCGGGAGTCCGTTTTTTTTTTGGAGTTTAGCGACGTACGCTTTGGTTTATTTTGTCCACCTATTTTGGACGTGTTTTCAGTTATAAAATATTATTTTGTTTAACTCAAAGTGGTGATTTTAAGCGGTTTATTAAAATGTTTGAAAATTGTTTTATTATTTCACTATTCGCGTTCCGGGTTCGGCTCTACTGAATTCGGGGCGTGACACGACTACATTGCAATGTATTCGTAGAGGCTATTTAGGCAGAGAGCAGTTTAGGGTTTTTTTCAACGTTTTGAACACTGACATAACTAGTTTATGTAATAATTTATCATCAATAACCGTTTTATGCTAGTATCAATGTCTCGAGGAAGAAAGTTTTAATTATCTTAACCCCGACCAAAATTTTTATTTTTATTTTTTTTAGTCTCCAACAACGACTACATTTCAATGTTGTCGCAGAGGCTATGTAGGCAGATAGCATTTTAGGGTTCTTTTCATCGTTTGGGTTGAGGCTATGAACACAAGCATAACTAGTTTACGTAAAACTTGATCATCAATAATTGTTTTAGGCTGGTATCAATATCGCGAGCATGAAAGTTTGAATTATCTTAACCCTGACATGAAAATATAATTTTATTTTTTAGTTTGCAACCACGACTACATTGCAATGTAGTCGTATAAGCTATGTAGGTAGAGAGCATTTTATGGTTTTTTTTCGACGTTTTCGCCGTTTTGAACATCTACATAAATAGTTTATGTAATACTTTATCATCAATAGTTGTTTTAGGCTAGTATTAATGTCCCGAGCATTAAAGTGTAAATTATCTTAACCCCGACCTAAAAAAGAAATATATATTTTATTTTGCAACTACAACTACAACTACATCGAGCGTCAGTGTAGTCCGTGGAAAGACATTCTTCTGAGTAAACCTAGTATTCCCGTAGATGTTCCAAGAAAGCGAAGTCGCCCAAAAAAGGGCCAGCCAAAAAAGACAGCTCCTCCAACTGTTTTTCATCAGACAAGGGCCAAATCTAAAGTGGGTCCTGCTGGTAGTTTCACTATCGATATTGCTAAACAAAGTAAAGACGGAACGTGGTGTTTTAGCAAGAGATTTGTGCAAAAGGCTGTTTCTCATACCATAGGTTTTGAATCCCCTCAGCATGGTGAGGATGAGGAGGACGTCGAGGATAGCGAGTTTGAGGTTATCCCGGAAGTATCTCATGTTCCGGTATCTAACTGATTTCTCTGCTTGAAGCCGGATAGGGAGTAGATCGTTTGCTTTCTGTTCTGTATTTGTTTTAGTTTGGCTTCATGCTTGTATCGGTTTAGGGAAAAGGTCCTTTCAAGGATCGTTTTTCTTGCTTCATTTTACTTTCTTGTAGAATGTTTGCCTAATAAATTTTTCGCTTATAAAAAAAAAATCAACTACATTGCAATGTAGTAGTAGAGGCTATGTAGGCAGAGAGAATTTTAGGGTTTTTTTTCGACGTTTTGAACACCGACATAACTAGTTTATGTAATACTTTATCATCAATAATTGTTTTATGCTAGTATCAATGTCCCAAGCATAAAATTTTGAATTATCTTAACATCGACCTAAAAATATATTTTTAGTTTTTTAGGTTGAAACTATTGCAATGTGTCGTAGAGGCTATGTAGGCAGAGAGCATTTTAGGTTTTTTTTTTACCTTTCAAACACCAATATAACTAGTTTATGTAATACTTGATCATCAATAACTGTTTTAGGCTAATATCAATGTCCCGAGCAGGAAGGTATGAATTATCTTAACCCCAACCTAAAAATATATTATTATTTTTTATTTTGCAACTATGGCTACATTGCAATATAGTCATAGATGCTATGTAGGTAGAGAGCGTTTTACGGTTTTTCGACGTTGTCGTCGTTTTCGTCGTTTTGAACACCAACATACCTAGTTTATGTAGTACTTCATCATCAATAACTGTTTTAGGCTAGTATCAATGTCTCGAGCATGAAAGTTTGAATTATCTTATCCCCCACGTAAAAATATATTTTTATTTTTTTAGGTTGCAAATACGACTACATTGCAATATAGTCGTAGAGGCTAGGTAGGCAGTGCGCCATTAGGGTTTTTTTCAACGTTTTCGTCGTTTTGAACACCGACATAACTAGTTTATGTAATACTTGATCACCAATAATTTTTTTAGGCTAGTATCAATGTCCTGAGGAAGAAACTTTGAATTATCTTAACCCCGATCTAGAAATATATTTTTATTTTTTAAGTTTGCAACTACGACAATATTGCAATGTAGTCGTAGAGGCTATGTAGGCAGAGACCATTTTAGGGTTTTTTTCGTCGTTTTGAACACCGACATAACTAATTTATATAAAACTTGATCATCAATAATTGTTTTAGGCTGGTATCAATGTCCAGAGCATGAAAGTTTGAACGATCTTAACCCCGACATGAAAAGACAGTTTTATTTTTTAGTTTGCCACTACGAATATATTGCAATGTAGTTGTAGAGGCTATGTAGGCAGAGACCGTTATATGTTTTTTTTATCGTTTTGAACACCGAGATAACTAGTTTATGTAAAACTTGATCATCAATAATTGTTTTCGGCTAGTATCAATGTCCCGAGCATGAAAGTTTGAATTACCTTAACCCCGACATGAAAATATAATTTTATGTATTTTTTTATTTTTTATTTGTTAGTTTGCAACTACGACTACATTGCAATGTAGTCGTATAAGCTATGTAGGAAGGGAGCATTTTATGGTTTTTTTTCGACGTTTTGAACACTAATATAGTTAGTTTAAGAGAACTGTAGGCTAGTTCATTTCTAAGGAGAACGCGCCTCACGCGCTGCAAATTTAGGGTTTCGTCTCTTTCTGCGCGCCGCCGCCGATGGCGTCTCAGTTGCTCGCGCCGGTCATCAGAGTTCCTGGACTTGCTCCGTTTAGACCAGTCGTGATGCAGTGGCTGTGAACGGCAGGGCTTCATCTTCGTCGTTTGTGTTCGTCGTCACCGGAGGATTCAGTTGGTTGCAGCGGTTGTGAACGTCAGTCTTCGACAAATCCGTTCATCCGGCTCTCCATGGGTTTGGCGCTCTCCAGGTTCCTCTTCCCTTTTTCGGGTTCCTATTTCTCCCATCTTTTTGCTTCTTTGTGTTGCAATTAGCAGTGGGTTCGCCGTATTTGTTTCCGGTGCTGGCCGACGGCGTCTTCTTTTCTGGATTGGTTGTCTTCTGTTCTGATTCTGCGGACTCGTGATATTCGGAGTCCCAGCATCTGAACATCATGACTTCGGAAAGGGGTAGAAATTTATTCAACGGGAAGCAAGTTAGGAGCACTTCCACTCATGGTCCACCTTTGAAGCATCTACAGGTTAAAGGTAATTTGGATTGTGAGGATGGAGAATTCAGGTGTAATAACCACTCCCGAGGTGTTTGGAGGCGAAGGGGCACGTTTTCCGGTGACCGGAGGCTTGGGAGGAGCTCCGGCCACCGTGGGTGGTGGCCGGCCGGCCATGGGGTGGCTGGCCGGAGCTGGGACCAGCCACCACCATGGTGGCCGAGCCCCATTTTGAGCCCTAGGGCCCACGGCCAAGGGGAGCCGGGTGGGGCCCATGTGTTCAGGTGCTCGGGTTTAGTGTTCGGGTGGTTTAAAACGTTCCCCGGATCATTTATCCACAACCGGATCGAAATTTGGAATTACATTGCAAAGGTTGCATTTATCGGGTTTAGAAACTTTAAACGTTAATTAATTGACTCGGAATTCGGAATTCGATTCAGTCAAGTGCATTGGGACCCTTGATTTATTCTAAGACCGTAGAAACAAAAACGGGAATTTTTGGAGACCCGGAAGGGCATTTCCAAAACCCGGGCAGATTCACCATGTCGGGCGAATCGGGCCTTTACGGGTCCTTTATCGACAATGTCGAGTAATCGGGAAGTTTGGGAGTGATCGACATTGTCGGGGTTACGTTTGGGCGTTAAGTTTATGGAATTTCAGTTTATTCCTGCGAGTTGTTAAGTGCCTTAAACTTGTGTTCTTTAGATCGTGCTGCGGACCGAGGCAAAGGGAAGCTGGGTGAGTGACTAAGATCACACCGGAGCTCGTTGGTTGGCTTTTGGAGAACACGCACGAGGTAGGGAAAAGTAGCCGGATCTCGGCCCTGACTAGGGAAAGTTAACTGTAGAATTGCATGTGACACCGGGGTGTCGTGGGTTAATTAGGTTATCGAATATTAGAAAGACATGATACGGGAACGTAGCAATTATTAGAAAAGCATGTGACACTTAGTAGTGTCGTAGGAGCAGTGAACTTAGCGATACTAGAATTACTGGAGGCATATGACCATGCCCGGAGGTTGATTGTGAACTTATCGATATTAGGAGTACTAGAGGCATATGACCATGCCCGAAGGTTGATTGAGAAACTGTTGATATTAGGACTGTTGAAGGCATTGGTTATGCCAGAGGTTGATTGTTTATTTGGTGTCTTGGGTGGCCTTGAGAGCCCGTGCTATTATTGTTGAGTCTTGGGTGGCCATGAGAGCCTGTGTTATTATTTGTGTTTTGGGTGGCCATGAGAGCCCATACTTTACTGTTGGGGTTTTGGGTGGCCATGAGTGCCCGTGGGGTTGTCGAACCCGTGTTTTTACCTTTGGTGTTGGGTGGCCATGAGTGCCCGTAGGGTTGTTGAACCCGTGTCTTTACTGTTGGAGTCTTGGGTGGCCATGAGTGCCCGTGGGGTTGTTGAACCCGTGTCTTTACTGTTGGTGTGTCTTGGGTGGCCATGAGAGCCCGTGTTACTGTTGGATTCTTAGGTGGCCATGAGTGCCCGTGGGGTTGTTGAACCCGTGTCTTTACTGTTGGTGTGTCTTGGGTGGCCATGAGAGCCCGTGTTACTGGTGTGTCTTGGGTGGCCATGAGTGCCCGTGGGGTTGTTGAGCCCGTGAGTTACCGTTGGTGTGTCTTGGGTGGCCGTGAGTGCCGTGGGGTTGTTGAGCCCGTGAGTTATGGTTGGTGTGTCTTGGGAGGCCGTGAGTGCCCGTGGGTTGTTGAGTCCGTGTTTTATTGTTGGTGTCTTGGGTGGCCATGAGTGCCTGTGGAGTGTTGAACCTGCGTTGTTGCTGCTTGTTGAACTTTGCGTGTGATTGTGATTGTGTTTGCCCGGGGTTAGTAACCCGACTTCGTGTCGGGGAGTGGTGTGGATTTTTGCAGGTTACGAGCATTCTTTGGCCGGACTGACCAAATTCGAGTCTCGAAAAGTTATGAGCATTCTTTGGCTAGCCTATTCCGTGTCCGGATCTAGAAAGGTTATCAGCATTCTTTGGCTAGCCTGATCCGTGACCGGGTCTCGGCAGGTTACGAGCATTCTTTGGCTGGCCTGATCCGTGTTCGAGTCTCGGCAGGTTGTGAGCATTCTTTGGCTAGCCTGATCCGTGTTCGTGTCTTTGGAGGAGGTCATAAATGGTTGTGTCGGGTTTACTTTACGAGTTTGAGGTTGAGTCTGGTGAGGGAGGTTACTGGGCAGCTGGTATGCGATCCTTTGTGATCTTGCTTGGTGTGCGATCATTTGTGATCTTGTTTGGTGTACGATCCTTTGTGATCTTGGGTTTTGCGTGGTGGTCCTTGAGTCTTTGGAAGAGGTCGTGATCGTTGTGTCGGGTCTACTTTACGCGTCAGAGTGTTGAGTTGGTCAAGGAAGGTAACAGTGGGTGTGTGTCAGTCGGAGTACTTGGGTCGGGGATAGTTTCCCCGGTGTTGAGTTTATTGTTGGTGTTACCGGCATCGTCTACTAATTATGCCGTAGTCAGTCTGTTATCCGCGGTGGTGAGCGAACGCTCACCCCTAGCTGCTTTTCCTACAGGTACCGGTCGCAGGTTGGACTAGGGGAGCTTCTGAAGCTTGAAGAGCTAGGAGTGGGTTTCTGGGTTTTATTTTGAGTCTAGCGACGGATACCATACTTTTGTCCACTTGTTGGGACGTATTTTTAGTTGTAAATATTATTTTGTTGAACAAACGGTGATTTATGAAAAAGACAACTAAAAGTTTTATTATTTTAAAGGTTCGCGTCCCGAGTTCGGTTTACTGAAATTGGGGCGTGACATCAGGGTTGACGATTCTGAAGCTTTCTCGGAAGCCCCTGCTCCTCCGGGAATGGTCTTTTCTGGACATGGTCATACCGTCAAGTCCTTCATTCATCCGAGGAAAGTGTATGTAAGAAACATTCCATTGAGTTCATCCAAAGAAGACCTGCTTGGGCTTTTTGAGCAATTTGGGACGATCTCTGACATTCATATTCCTCGGAACGCAAACAGAGATGGGAAATGCTTTTGTTTTGTGACCTTTGAGAGCTGTTCTGAGATTGCGAGCATAATTGACAGAATTAATGGCTCAAAATTCAGAGGTCAGTGTCTGTTTGCTGCTCAGGCAAAGGAGAAATTCCGCAGATCTCCAGGTGGTTCTGGCGGTTTGAAAGAAGGCCCCATTACTGACCTGCGTAATTTTCTCAAGGAAAAAAGGACACACTCTGAATGCAAGACTTTTGTCTCTGGAAAAGAAGATCCCATTCTTGGTGATTTGGTGAAGAAGGCCTGGATGGGAGTCAGTAATAATTTAAGAAATGCTGAAAACATTCAATCTGAATTAGGAGCTTTGGGGGTTTTCGATATTGAGGTCAAAGATCTGGGCAATAGATTGGTCATGATTAATTGCCCAGACCAGTCGTTTGAGAGACGGATGATTGAAGAAGGTTGGGTTTGGTTGTCCTCATGGATCACTATGATCCATGGTAGTGAGGACTGTCTATCCAAAGGGGGTTATTTCAGATGGATTTGTATACGTGGCGTACCAATTCAGGGTTGGACCTCAGACAATTTCGAAGCCATCGCTGGCAGGTTTGGTACTTCTCTAATGGTACATCCCGACTCCCTCTCCAAATTTTCTTTTCAGAAGGCGTATGTGCTCATCCATACATCATCGAGTCGAATCATCAATGAAGAAGTCTCTTTCTCAATCAAAGAGGAGAACTTCAGGGTATCTGTAACTGATTATGACAGTAATCTGATCCCACCATTGTTGATTCCACCATCGTTGAGTGAGTCGCCATCACTGGTGACCATTTCTCGATCGGAGGGACTGAAGTCGGGGTTGGAGGGCTCCGAAACGTCAGACTCCTCGGCTGACCCAATAACATTCAATGCGGCTTCAATAAATGAAGAGGTTAGAGAGACTTTTATTTCAAAACAGGCCTTATTTGAACCAAAGGATGCTGTTAATTTGTTGGAGAACGTTGTGCCCAAGGCCGGTAATCTGTCTCATTCATTGGACTCAGAAGAAACCGTCTCTGAAGTCGTGAAAGCTCCAAAGAGAAAGAAGAAAGGAGGGAAACATAAGGGTTCAAAACAAACTTTTGAATCCTCTGCATCATTGGATGTTGCAATTACCCAGCAAACCTTTGGTCTGAATTTAAATGACTTCAACCAAGCTCTGAAAGCATGTAATGATATGGGCTTCAAGACCAAAGGTAAAGAAAACCTTCTCAAAAACTATCTTCACAATCATAAGGAGGTAATAGATCATTGGCAAACTGATATTGAGGAGGATGACATTCTCTGCAAAGATTCAACTGACACACTAATCTCCTCAAATGGCATTGCTGACACAGCTCCTAATATCAACCTTTCAAGACAAAAGAATGGCTGATTTTCTTTAGTCTCAGTGTTCAGTGCTCCTCAAGCTTGCTTCAGTCGTTTCGCAGTATTGCCTACAAGTCATTGGTTGGTCTGGTTTTCATCAGTCTCAGTGTGGTTCAGTGTTCCTCAGGCTTGCTTCAGTTGTTTCGCAGTAATCTTTCCGTGCTGACGCGGTGGCAGGTGTAGTTGCTTGTTTCGCTGCTGGTCATTTTCCAGTTTCCAGTTCGTTAATTGTATTTTCACTATCTCAGCTGTTTTTAGTTTCAGTTTTTCAGCCTGTACTCTAAGAACCCATCAGCCCTGTTCATGGGTTTCATGCTCTTTTTTGAGCTCTGTATTTTGGCTGCTCTTGCAACATCCTCTGTATCCAATCTTTGGATCGGATGGATAATATAAACCTCGTTGATCAAAAAAAAAAAGCTATTTTAAGAAACACTTTATCATCAATAATTGTTTTAGGCTAGTATCAATGTCCCAAACTTAAAATTTTGAATTATCTTAACACCGACCTAAATATATATTTTTATTTTTTTAGTTTGCAACTACGACTACATTGCAATGTGTCGTAGAGGCTATGTAGGCATAGAGCTTTTTAGGATTTTTTTCGACGTTTTTAACACCGACATAACTAGTTTATGAAATACTTGATCATCAATAATGGTTTTAGGCTAGTATCAATGTCCCGAGCATGAAAGTTTGAATTATTTTAACCCCGACCTAAAAATATATTTTTATTTTTTTATGTTGCAACTATGACTACATTGCAATGTAGTTGTAGAGGCTATGTAGTCAAAGAGCATTTTAGGGGGTTTTACGACTTTTTGAACACCAATATAACTAATTTATGTAATACTTGATCATCAACAATTGTTTTAGGCTAGTATCAATGTACCGAGCATGAAAGATTGAATTATCCTAACCCCGACCTAAAATTATATATTTATTTTTTTAGTTTTCAAATACGACTACATTGCAATGTAGTCGTAGAGGCTATGTAGGCATAGAGGGTTTTAGGGTTTTTCGACGTTTTCGTCGTTTTGAACACCAACATACCTAGTTTATGTAATTCTTGATCGTTCGCTCACCACCACGGATAACAGACTGACTACGGCATAATTAGCAAACAATGCCGGTAACACCAACACAAACTCAACACCGGGGAACACCATCCCCAACCCAAGTACTCCGACTGAATACACACCCACAGTTACCTTCCTTGACCAACTCAACACCCTAACACGTAAAGTAGACCCGACACAACGATCACGACCTCTTCCAAGGACTCAAAAGACCATCACAAAACACCCAAGATCACAAAGGATCGCACACCAAACAAGATCACAAAGGATCGCATACCAGCTGCCAACTGCTCAGTGCCAAGAACGCTCGCAACCTCCCGAGACTCTAACTTGGTCAGGCCAGCCAAAGAACGCTCGCAACCTCCCGAGACTCTAACTCGGTCAGGCCAGCCGAAGAACGCTCGCAACCTCACGAGACTCTAACTCGGTCAGGCCAGCCGAAGAATGCTCGCAACTTACCGAGACTCTAACTCGTAAGCCAGCCAAAGAATGCTCACAAACCCAAACCACACACGCGCGGCCAGGACCCCTTTATTGACGGGCGGGCCCCCTACCCCGTCTGAACATGCAGACGCGTGTGCTCGTGGACCCCCGTTTCATGAAGCGGGCCCCCAACCTCAGGTAACCACAATCACAGTCACAATCACAATCACAATCACAATCACAATCACAATCACAAGCAAGTTCAACAACCAGTAACAACATAGGTTCAACACTCACAGGCACTCATGGCCACCAAGACACCAACAGTAAAACTCGGACTCAACGGCCCCACAGGCACTCACGGCCTCCCAAGATACACCAACAGTAACTCACGGGCTCAACAACCCCACGGGCACTCACGGCCACTCAAACTACCAACAGTAACTCACAGGCTCAACAACCCCACAGGCACTCACGGCCTCTCAAAACTACCAATAGTCACTCACGGGCTCAACAACCCCACATGCACTCACGGCCTCCCAAGACACACAAATAGTAACTCACGGGCTCAACAACCATACAGGCACTCACGGACTCCCAAGATACACCGCCAATCAGGACACGGGTTCAACAACCCCACGGGCACTCACGGCCTCCCAAAACACCAAAGGTAAAAACACGGGTTCAACAACCCTACGGGCACTCATGGCCACCCAAAAAACCAAAGGTAAAGACACTATTTCGACAACCCCACGTGCACTCATGGCCACCCAAAACCCCAACAGTAAAGTACGGGCTCTCATGGCCAGCCAAAACACAAATAATAACACGGGCTCTCATGCCCACCCAAGACTCAACAATAATAGCACGGGCTCTCAAGGCCACCCAAGACACCAAATAAACAATCAACCTCCGGCATAACCAATGCCTCCAACAGTCCTAATATCAACAGTTTCTCAATCAACCTCCGGGCATGGTCATATGCCTCCAGTACTCCTAATATCGATAAGTTCACAATCAACCTCCGGGCATGGTCATATGCCTCCAGTAATTCTACTAACGCTAAGTTCTCTACTCCTACGACACTACTAAGTGTCACATGCATTTCCAATGTTCGCTACGTTCCCGTATCATGCATTTCTAATATTCGATAACTTACTTAACCCACGACACCCAAGTGTCACATGCAATTCTATTGTTAACTTTCCCTAGTCAGGGCCGAGATCCGGCTACTTTTCCCTACCTCGTGAAGCGTGTCACCACCAATGCTCGCTCTCCAGCAGTGCTCCAAATTTCCCGCTTAGCCTCCTCTTTCCACGGTAGGCGATACGGTCTACAATTATTACAATTAACACACTTTTTAAGTAAGCAAGCGAAACCCGAATTTAAAGAACTAAACGCCCAAACTCAACCCCGACAATGTCGATCACTCCCAAACTTCCCAATTACACGACATTGTCGATAATGGGCTCGGAAAAGCCCGATTCACCCGACATGGCGAATCTGCCCGGGTTTTGAAAACGCCCTTCCGGGGCTCCGAAAATTCCCGTTTTCGTTTCTATGGTCTTAGAATAATTCAAGGGTTCTTAGGCATTCGACGGAATCAAATTCCGACTTCCGAGTAATTTAATTCGCGTTTAAAGTTTCTAAACCCGTCAATTACAACTTTCACAATTTAATTCCAAATTTCGATTCGGTTATGGATAAATGGTCCGAGGAACGTTCTAAACCACCCGAACACTAAACCCGAGCACCCGAGCACGTGCGCCCCACATGGCCACAATGGCAAAATTCCCTTTTTGCCCCAAAACGTTCCTAACGAACCCCAAACCTCAACCATTCATCTTTAAACCAATTCTAACCAAAACCCAACCATAATCAAACCGTTTAAACTCAAACCCTAAATTTCAAACGTACCAAAAAGAAAATCGGTTATGTGCTCACCGTAGAGAATGACGATGTGAGCTCGATTCTTTTATCGTTGAGACGATCCACCGGTATGATCGACGGGAAACGTCACAACACCTCCAACCCCTTTCTCTTTACTCTCCTTATTCTCTCTTCCTTCTAACTCATTCTCTCTCCAAAAAAAACTCCCTTTTTTACACTTAGCCGAACACACCTCTCATCTCTTCCTTTTTAATTGTTTTTAAAACAACAATTAATATTTAAATACAAAACTAACACTTCAAGTCTCATCTTTGTTTTGTTCAAGAAACCTAACACCACCACATAATAGACATGTGGCAAATCGGTCCCACACCTTTTTGGAAAATATCTTCTAGATATTTTCCAATCAGATTCGCGAAATTCAGCCGTCTCGGGCCCCGAACGGGCACTTTTTCCAAGAAATTACGAAATTTCACGGGCTACAAGGAAACGGCTCAACTAAGACCGCTGCGACGACGGCTAAGCTTTTTGGATCCAAAACGGTTCTCGAATGGACCAAAACATCGCTCGGTTGACTTTTCCAGCGAAAAGTCAACATTTCCCAAAACGATCAGAAAGTTGCCCTGAGTAACCCGGAACTCACTTTGGTCAATATCGGGGTCAACTTAAGTCCGGTATGACACTCGGGGTCATTTTAGGTTCAATTAAGTGTCAGTCTTAAATTTTTTAAATTTTCCTGTTTTTCGTAGGTTTGACTGGCGTTGACCGGGAGTGGTTATTACAAGTATCAATTTCCCAAGCATGAAAGTTTGAATTATCTTAACCCAGACCTACAGATATATTTTTATATTTTAAGTTTGCAACTACGACTATATTGAAATGTCGTAGTAGAGGCTATGTATGCAGAGACCATATTAGGTATTTTTTTCATCGTTTTGAACACCAACATAACTACTTTATGTAAAACTTGATCATCAATAATTGTTTTAGGCTAGTATCAATGTCCCAAACATGAAAGTTTGTATTATCTTAATCCCGACATAAAAATGTATTTTTATTTTTTTTATTTTGTAACTACGATTACATTGCAATGTAGTCGTATAAGCTATGTAGGTAGGGAGTATTTTATGGTTTTTTTTGACGTTTTTGCCGTTTTGAACATCGACATACCTAGTTCATGTAATACTTTATCATCACTAAATGGTTTAGGCTAGTATCAATGTCCCGAGCATGAAAGTTTAAATTATCTTAACGCCGACTTAAAAAAATATTTTTATTTTTTTAGTTTGCAATTACGACTACATTGCAATATAGTCGTAGAGGCTATGTAGGCAGAGAGTATTTTAGGGTTTTTTTTCGACGTTTTGAACACCATCATAACTAGTTTATGTAATACTTTATCATCAATAATGGTTTTAGGCTAGTATCAATGTCCCAAGTATAAAAATTTGAATTATCTTAATACCGACCTTATAATATATTTTTATTTTTTTAGTTTGCAACTTCGACTATATTTAAATGTGTCGTAGAGGCTATGTAAGCAGAGAGTATTTTAGGATTTTTTTCGACGTTTTGAACAACGACATAACTAATTTATGTAATACTTGATAATCAATAATGGTTTTAGGCTAATATCAATGTCCCAAGCATGGAAGTTTGAATTATCTTAACCCCGACCTAAAAATATATTTTTATTTTTTTAGGTTGCAACTACGACTACATTGCAATGTAGTTGAAGAGGCTACGTAGCCAAAGAGCATTTTAGGGTTTTTTATTTACTTTTTGAACACCTATATAACTAGTTTATGTAATACTTGATCATCAATAATTGTTTTAGGCTAGTATCAATGATCCAAACATGAAAGTTTGTATTATCCTCACACCGACATAAAAATATATTTTTATTTTTTTAGTTTGTAACTAAGAGTACATTGCAATTTAGTCGTATATGCTATGTAGGTAGAGAGTATTTTACGGTTTTCTTTCGAACTTTTCGCCATTTTGAACATCGACATTGTAATAACCACTCTCGGTCAACGCCAGTCAAACCTGCGAAAAAACAGGAAAATTTAAAAATTTTGAGCAGGCACTGAATTGAACAGGGATTGGACCCCGAGGGTCATATCCGACTTAAGTTGACCCCGTTATTGACCAAAGTGAGTTACGGGGGACTCAGGGCAACTTTCTGATCAATTTGGGAAATGTTGACTTTTCGCTGGAAAAGTCAACCGAGCGACGTTTTGGTCCATTCGAGGACCGTTTTGGATCCGAAAAGCTTAGCCGTCGTCGCAGCGGTCTTAGTTGAGCCGTTTCCTTGTAGCCCGTGAAGTTTCGTAATTTCTTGGAGAAAGTGCCCGTTCGGGGCCCGAAACGTCCGAATTTCACGAACCTGACTAAAAAATATCTAGAAGATATTTTCAAAAATGGATGGGACCCACTTGCCACATGTCATACAAGTGGTGGTGTTAGTTTGGTAATTAGTTGATAGTTGGTTGGTTTTTAAAATAAAAGAAAAGGGATTGAGGATTAGTTGTGTAAATAAAATGGTGTAGTTTGTTTTGAAAAGAATAAAGATGAGAGAGGGGGGTTAGGGTTCGACCATACATCAAAAAAGGGGGAAAGTTGGGTTTTTAGAGAGAGAGGCAAGAAGAAGACATCAACTCCATGGTGTGGGTGGCGGCTGTGATGGCTTGAGCTTCTCCCATTTGTTGTTGCTTCTTGTTTTGGTGGCTCATCAAAAGGTTCCCTTTGGTGCCGGCTGCGTCTTGTACAGAGAATAGAAAAGGGGATCTGGTCCTCCTTGAGTAGTGTGGCGGCTCCAAATCAAAGGGAGAATAATTTTGGTTCGCTTTTTGTTCTACTTCATCAAGGACCTAGGGTGTGGTGTTAAGACACGGTAATCATCAATCATGAATGGGAGCATAATGATGGCAGGAATTCAATCAAAAAGGGAAGCTTGGCCATGATTGTAAATATGGCAACATAAGCCTAAAACTGCCACGGTGAAAGAATATAAAAGGTATGTGGTTTTTTTATTATTGTTCTTGATACTGTTTCTTGTAATACATGGCAAGAACAAAGAACAAGATTGTTGCTGGTTACTTGTCTTGGAGTTAGATATATTTATCGATAACAAAAGTTTGGGTATTTTCTGGCGACCGTAGGTTCGCCGGAGCTCCGGCCGGTCATCGGAGTTCCGGTCACCGGGGGGTAGAAGCGGTCATGGCCGGAGGGAAGCCACGGGACCGTGACCGGCCACACGGTGGCGGTCCGGTCCGGCCACCCACGGTCCACGTGTGGCCGTGGGGCCCACTGGCCCGGGGTGTGGGTTGTCGTGTTCGGGGGGTCTTAGGGTAAACCCCGGATCGATAATTCACACCCGGAACGAATTATGGAAGTGATTCGTGCAATTTCGGAAAAGGTAGTTAGAAACTTTAATTGCGGAATTAGAACGCTCGGACATCGAAATTTGATTCCGCCAAGTGCGTTGGAACACGGGAATTTAATTAGGAATGATAGAAACGAAAATGAGAATTTTTGGAGCCCCGAGGGACGTTTTCTAGATCCCGGGCATATACGCCAAGCCGGGCGAAATGGGCCATTTCGGGCCCATTTTGACAAGTTGAGTAATTGGGGGTTAGTTTGAGTAATTACTTTTTAAACCACCCTTGAATTAGTATTAATCCTCGTATTACCTTGTGATCTTAGACGTTGTTCCCGAGCACGGCGGAGGAGGCTACTAGGCGACTCGTGGTTGCTCGTGTTGGATTGTGGTTGAGGTAGGGAAAAGTAGCTGGATCTCGGCCCTGACTGGGGAAAGTTAACAGTAGAATTGCATGTGACACCGGGGTGTCGTGGGTTGATGTAGGTTTATTTTAAATATTAGAAAAACATGATACGGGATCGTAGTAATTATTAGAAATGCATGATACGGGATCATAGCGATTATGAGAAAAGCATGTGGCACTTAGTAGTGTCGTAGGAGCAGAGAACTTAGCGTAATTGATTTACTGGAGGCATATGACCATGCCCGGAGGTTGTTTGTGAAACTAGTGATCTTAGGACTGTTGGAGGCATCGAGTATGCCGGAGGTTGTTGTGCGTTATTTATTGTTGAGTTTGGGTGGCCTTGAGAGCCCGTGTTATTTATTGTTGAGTTTGTGCGGCCTTGAGAGCCCGTGTTATTTATTGTTGAGTTTGGGCGGCCTTGAGAGCCCGTGTTATTTATTGTTGAGTTTGGGTGGCCTTGAGAGCCCGTGTTATTTATTGTTGAGTTTGGGTGGCCTTGAGAGCCCGTGCTATTTATTGTTGAGTTTGGGCGGCCTTGAGACCCCGTGTTATTTATTGTTGAGTTTGGGCCTTGAGAGCCCGTGTATTTAAATTGGTGTCTTGGGTGGCCATGAGTGCCCGTGTCTTACTGTTGATGTTTTGGGGTGGCCGTGAGTGCCGTGGGGTTGTTGAACCCGAGTCTCGACCGTTGGTGTGTCTTGAGTGACAATGAGTGCCGTGGGGTTGTTGAACCCGAGTCTTGACCGTTGGTGTGTCTTGAGTGGAAGTGAGTGCCCGTGGGGTTGTCGAACCCGAGTCTTGACCGTTGGTGTGTCTTGAGTGGCAGTGAGTGCCCGTGGGGTTGTTGAACCCGAGTCTTGACTGTTGAGGTGTCTTGAGTGGCCTTGAGTGCCTATGTGATTGAACTTGCCTGTGATTGTGATTGTGGTTACCTGAAGTTGTGAGTTCTAAAGGTCGAAAGCCTGATCCGACTTAGTGTCGATGAATTGCGAGTTCTAAAGGTCTACAGCCTGATCCGACTTAGTGTCGATGAATTGCGAGTTCTAAAGGTCGACAGCCTGATCCGACTTAGTGTCGATGAATTGCGAGTTCTACAGGTCGACAGCCTGATCCGACTTCGTGTCGAGGAATTGCGATAGGTCGATCCCTGACCTGATTGAGATTGGTTACTGAGCAGCTGGTGTGCGATCCTTTGTGATCTTGTTTGACGTTGTGTAGTCTTTCTGTCGTGTCCTTGGAGGAGGTCGTCGATAGTTGTGTCGGGTCTACGTGGTGTTATCGAGTGTTGGGTCTGTTGAGGAAAGTAACGGGTTGTGGGTCAGTTGGGTACTTGAGTTGGGGACTGTAGTCCCGGTGTTGGGTTTGGTTTTAGTGTTACTGGCTTTATCTACTAATTATGTCGTAGTCAGTCTGTTATCCGTGGTGGTGAGCGAACGCTCACCCCTAGCTGCTTTTCCTACAGGTAATGTTCGTGGGACGGACTAGGTGAGCTCTCGAAGCTTGTGGAGCTAGGAGCGGAGTCTGGGTTTTGTCTTTTTGAGTCTAGTGACGGATACCTTGTACTTTTGTCCACTTGTTGGGACGTGTTTTTAAACTGTAATTATTATGTTGATGAACTAAATTGGTATTTTTAAGTGTTTAATGAAATCAGGTTTCAAGTGCTTTTATGTTTTTAAAACGTTCGCGTCCCTAGTTCGGTTTACTGAAATTGGGTCGTGACAGCTTGGTATCAGAGCTCGAGGTTTCACACCTCGGACTGTACGTCAATTAGGTGGGGAGAGTCGAGTCGGTAGAGTCCCGTCGTGCGTTGGGTACGCAGGTCGGGAACCGGGTGTAGACCCGTGGTGTTGTGAGTCCTGCTTGTGTTTGTGTGTACGTGCAGTGTTTTCTTGCTGGCTTGCTGATTGTTGTTGCTGCGTGAAATGTTTTTAAGCTGTCGCGGGTCGAATCAGGAGCGCTCCTGTAGTGAACGTGACAGTGCTGATATCAAGTCGGTACAACGTAGTTCGGGGACGCCTGGACCGGGTTGTAACCACCTGATGTCAAGAGTTGAGGTTTTAATGAAGTGGAGAAAACTTTAAAAGAAATTTGAGTGTTTTGATTTTGTTTGACGCCGTGGGCGTTTGTGTTTGACTTCGATTGGCCCTGTGGGCGTACTGTGTTTGTTGTTGGTTGGCCCGGTGGGCGTACTGTGTTTGTTGTTGGTTGGCCCGGTGGGCGTGTTGTGGAGTCTTGTTTGGCCCGGTGGGCAAGGTTCGACTTTGGTTGTTGGCCGGTGGGCGGGTGTCGTTGTCCTTGTTGTTGTAGTTATGACTGTTCGGCCGGGTTAGCTTGTGGTTGAGGTTGAGTGACTCGTGTTTGGTCGTTGTTTTGGTACTTGGGTTTTATGATTAGTGGTCGAGTGTCTGCGACGCACAAGCGTGTGGGTCGCTAGGAGAAGGGTAGGATGCGAGTGTCCTAGGATCGACGTGGCGGGCAGTTAGGGGCGTAACGGTCGCGGCTACGGGACGGACCACGGGCCGACCTAGTACGAGACCAAGAAGGGCTCGCTGGTCCGGTCCGGCAGCCAGCATGGACCGGCTGGCATACCGGCCCGTCAACCAGCCCGGGACGGACGGCGTGCCGGCCCGGAAGCCCACATGGACCGGCCCACCTACCGGACCGGTCCAGCCAGTTTCAAAAAAAAAAGGGAGAAAAAGGAAGAAGGGGTTTGTTTCGTTGTGCGTTTAGGTTTGTGGTTGTGTGACTCGGTTCTTGTTCGTGTGGTTGAGCGTTGGTTTTACGGGTTTGTGTTCGCGGTTGTGGGTTGTAGAGGTCGTGGGCCTAGTGTACGGTTGGGTTGTTGTTGAGTTTTTCGCTTCGCATTATTATAAATTAGGCATTAATAGTGTGAGCAATGATGTGTGCTCAACTGAGAGCATGATCCCCGTCTTGAGGTTTCCTTACGTGATCGAGTATTTGGGTGTTTGAGGTTGTGAACAATAGTGATTACTGAATTGAGAAAGTGTTTCCCGTGTCGAGGTTTATCTTACATGAGCGAGTACTTGAGGTGTTGTTAGCATGAGCAGTGTGACGTTTGGCATCAGGTTCCGAGGTAGTGGTTTGCCCTGGTTAAATCGATAAGTCTGTAGTGCTTTACTAGTATGCCATAATCGAACGGGTGTCCGTGGAGGTGAGCATAACGCTCATCCCCTTTACTACTTTTCCCGCAAGGGACGAGTAGCGAACACTAGTTTGGTTGCGGAAAGTTACAAGTAATGCCTAGAGGACCGTGTGAGGTTTACACTAGACCTTACCAGGGTGACTAATGGAGTGGGTGTTCGGTTTCCGTTTTGGGCGTCAGTTTCATTGGATGTCGGGTTATCACACTCGTTTGTTCGCCGAGTTGTGCTGAGAGGTTGGAGCTGAGTTTAGAGCCGTTGAGTCCACCCCTGCGTCGTGACACGCCGGTTGGTGGAGGGGTGGTGTTGACTAGGGTCTGTCGTGCCTGCAGAGTTAGAGAAGCAAACCGGTACAGGAGGTTCACGAGAGGGCTCAAGAACCCCGATGCTGGATCGAGCCCTCACCCCGAGGATCGGGTATGTTCGGAGTTGGTAGGCACGAAGACGGTAGTGGAGCGAGGTCTTAGAGAGACCGCGAGGGTCCGTGAGTTTTAGCAGCGACTGAGCCTGTGCGTGTATCCGTGGGAAGGATACCCACGAAATGACCGCCTTGACGTGATCCTAGGAATGGATTGGCGAGCGAAGTACCAAGTCATTATCGACTGTTACAGGCGACGAGTGACGGTGTCAACAACAACACGAAAGGTTCGTGTATTCTGGGCAGTAGGAGCGGAGTTTCTCCTGTCGGCTTGTCTGCAGTAAAGGAAGTATCGGCCAAGCAAAGCCGAGAATTACCGCGAGTGGCGTGCGAGTTCCCCGAGGTCTTCCCTAAGGAATTGAGCGGGCTGCCACCAGTTCGTGAGGTGGAGTTCGGGATTGACCTGGTGCCGGGAACGGCAGCGATATCGATGGCGCCTTACAGGTTCGCGCCAGCCGAGTTGACCGAGCTGAAGAGTCAGCTCGAGGAACTTCGGGAGAAGGGCTTATTCGTCCGAGCACATCGCCGTGGGGAGCGCCAGCACTCTTCGTGAAGAAGAAGAGTGGAGAGCTTCGGATGTGCATGGACTACCGGAAACTGAACCGGGTTACGGTGAATGACCGATACCCGATGCCGAAAATTGATGACATGTTCTACCAGTTGAGAGGGTCGACGTATTCCTCGAAGATCGACCTGCGATCCGGATACTACCAGTTGCGAGTCCGAGAGGGGGACGTCGCAAAGACTGCATTCCGGACATGCTATGAACATTACGAGTTCTGGGTGATGACTCTGAACTACCGAACGCACCTGCAGCGTTCTTGGACCTGATGAACAGTATAGTCCGGCTGTTCTTAAATCAGTTTGTGGTGGTGTTTTGTGGACGACCAGGATCCGGGAGATAGTTGCCGGCGGTACGGACGCCGAGGGCTGGGATCGTTGTACAAATTGGGAGTTACAGTATCGTGGAGGTTTGTACTTACCGCGTGACGGCGGAGGCGACGAGCTACGAGAGTCGCAGCATTCGCGTCTAACAATGCACGTGAATAGCACTAAGAGGAGCGCGACATCAGGTGGCATGTCTAGTGGAGCGGGATGCGGAGAACGGTCGCGGAGTTAGTATCGCGATGCCTCGCCCGTCGGCAGGTGAGAGCCGAACAACAGCGTCCCGCTGGATTATTGTAGCCATCGTCGGTTGCACGGTGGTAGTGGGGGCACGTCACGATGGGTTTCGTGAGTGATTGGCCGAGTTCGCCTACAGCGACAACTTTCAGGCCAGTATCATGATGGCACCGTTCGAAGCGTTGTGTGATAGGCCGTGTCGGTCGCCCGTGTGCTGGGCAGAAGTGAGAAATAAGAGGTTACTGGGTCTAGAACTGGATCGAGAGACAGCTGAGTTGGTCGTGCCAAAGTGTGAGCGGTTGAAGACCGCGCAGAGTTAGCAGGAGTTATGCTGACTGACGGCGCCGACCTCTCGAGTCAGCAATCAGTGGTCATGTGTCCCGGGAGGTGAGCCCGAAAGCTGGACTAATGCGTTTCAACCGCGGCGGAGGCGGGTTAGCCCCGCGGTGTATCAGACCTTTCAAGGTCTTGAGTACGTCTTTGAGTGGGCATGTCACGCCCCAATTTCAGCGAACCGAACTCGGGACGCGAACATTTAAAACATGAACACTTAAAACCTGTTTTGAATAAAACTCTGATATTTCCATTTACTTACCAAAAATAATAATAGTATTTACAATACAAAAACGTCCCAACAAGTGGACAAGGTACACATCCGTCACTAGACTCAACAAAAGTAAAGACCAGACTCTGCTCCAAGCTCCATGGACTTCAAGAGCTAACCTAGTCCGTCCGGTGATCAGTACCTGTAGGAAAAGCAGCTAGGGGTGAGCGTTCGCTCACCTCCACGGATAACAGACTGACTATGGCATAATTAGCAGAAAAAGCCAGTAACACTAAAACCAAACCCAACGCCGGGACTACAGTCCCCAACTCAAGTACTCAACTGACCCACAACCCGTCACCTTCCTCAACAGACTCGACACTCGATAAAAACAGTGTAAACCCAATACAACTATCGACGACCTCCTCAAGGACTCGAACGAAACGACACAACACCAAACAAGATCACAAAGGATCGCACACCAGCTGCTCAGTAACCAATCTCAATCAGGTCAGGGTTCGACCTATCGCAATTCCTCGACACGAAGTCGGATCAGGCTGTCGACCTTTCAAACTCGCAATTCCTCGACACTAAGTCGGATCAGGCTGTCGACCTTTAAAACTCGCAATTCATCGACACTAAGTCGGATCAGGCTGTCGACCTTTAGAACTCGCAATTCATCGACACTAAGTCGGATCAGGCTGTCGACCTTTAAAACTCGCAATTCATCGACACTAAGTCGGATCAGGCTGTCGACCTTTAGAACTCGCAATTCATCGACACTAAGTCGGATCAGGCTGTCGACCTTTAGAACTCGCAATTCATCGACACTAAGTCGGATCAGGCTGTCGACCTTTAGAACTCGCAATTCATCGACACTAAGTCGGATCAGGCTGTCGACCTTTACAACTCACCACCCCAGGTAACCACAATCGCAATCACAGGCAAGTTCAATCACACAGGCACTCAAGGCCCCTCAAGACACCTCAACAGTCAAGACTCGGGTTCAACAACCCCACGGGCACTCACTGCCACTCAAGACACCAAATTAAATACACAGCTCTCATGGCCACCCCGACTCAACAATTAAATACGGGCTCTCAAGGCCACCCAAACTCAACAATTAAATACAGGCTCTCAAGGCCACCCAAACTCAACAATTAAATACGGGCTCTCAAGGCCACCCAAACTCAACAATTAAATACGGGCTCTCAAGGCCACCCAAACTCAACAATTAAATACAGGCTCTCAAGGCCACCCAACTCAACAATTAAATAAAACGCACGACAACCTCCGGCATACTCGATGCCTCCAACGGTCCTAAAATCACTAGTTTCACAAACAACCTCCGGGCATGGTCATATGCCTCCAGTAATTCAATTATCGCTAAGTTCTCTGTTCCTACGACACTACTAAGTGTCACATGCTTTTCTCTTGAACGCTACAATCCCGTATCATGCTTTTCTAATAATTAAATAAATCTACTCAACCCACGACACCCCGGTGTCACATGCAATTCTACTATTAACTTTCCCTAATCAGGGCCGAGATCCGGCTACTTTTCCCTACCTCGTATATAGATCCAAAAGCGCTCCAACAAAACCCGAAGTGGACCTAGTCACTCGCCGAGCTTTCCCTTGCCTCGGCCCGTAGCACGATCTAAAAGAACACAAATTCAAAGTACTTTTAAACTAGTACGAATAAACCGAAAATTAATAAACTTAACGCCCAAACGTAACCCCGACAATGTCGGTCACTCCCAAACTTCCCAATTATTCGATAATGCCGATAAAGGACCCGTAAGGGCCAGATTCGCCCGTCATGGCGAATCTGCCCGGTTTTGGTTAATTGCCTTCCGGGGCTCCAAAAGCCCCCGTTTTCGATTCTACGGTCTTAGAATAATTCAAGGAACCCAACGCACTTGACGGAATTGAATTCCGACTTCTAAGTCAATTAATTAACGTTTAAAGTTTCCAAAACCCGTTAATTACAACTTCTCCAATTTAATTCCAAATTTCGATTCGATTAAGGATAAAGTGGTCCGGGGGACGTTTTAAACCACCCGAACATTAAAACCCGAGCAACCGAGCACGTGGGCCCCACCCAAGAGGCTTGGCCGTGCCCTAGGGTTTGAGGGAGGGGCTCGGCCACCAAGTGGTGGCTGCTGCCACCTCCGGCCAGCCACCACATGGCCGGCCGGCCACCACCCACGGTGGCCGGAGCTCCTCCCGAGCCTCCGGTCACCGGAAAACGTGAAATTAAACCCCAAACACCTCTAAAACGTCTCCAACACCTCCCCACACTCTACACAACCCTAAGCCTTAGTTTATAACCAAACCCTAGCTCTTGAAAATAATCAAAACGAGAATCGGTTCGGGTATTACCGTAGAGGAGAACGAGGGGAACGGGATTGCTCTTTGCTTTGACTCGATCCAAGGGCTCGATCACAAACCCTAGCTCAACCTCCCTTCTTCTCTCTTCTTCTCCTTCTCCTTCTCTCTCTAAAACCTCTCTTCTAATTTCTAATTTAATTAAAACTAACAACTAACTCCCAAAAACTCCCCCCTTTTACCCATGTTCGGCCAACACTTCCCAACCACACCTTTTCCCTCCAAAAATTACACCACCATATAATTGACAAGTGTCAAGGTGGGTCCCAACCTTTTGGAAAATATCTAGTTGATATTTTCCAATCAGATTCGCGAAAAACGGACGTTTCGGGCCCCGAACGGGCACTTTTCCCAAAAAAAATTTAAACTGGACGGGCTTCAAGGAAACGGCCCAACTAAGACCGCTACGACGACGGCTAAGCTTTTCGGGTCCAAAACGGTCCTCGAATGGACCAAAACGTCGCTCGGGTGACTTTTCCAGCGAAAAATCAATCTTTCCCAAAATGACCAGGAAGTTGCCCTGAGTCCCCCGTAACTCATTTTAGTCGATAACGGGGTCAACTTAAGTCCGGCATGACCCTCGGGGTCAATTTAAGTTAAGTTAAGTGTCTGTCTTAAAATTTTTAAATTTTCCTGTTTTTCGCAGGTTTGACTGACGTTGACCAGAAGTGGTTATTACAGGGCAGATGTCGAGGTAACGGGTGATGTCCCGTGTAAGGAGAAACCGATGTGGGCAAGGGATCCACGATAGCAGGTCCTGCGCGGAAGGGTTATCCGCTTAGAGCTGGTGTTATGGCAACACCACGAGGCCGAGTCGACTTGGGAACGCGGGGACGAGGTTCGCGCGAAGTACCCCGACCGGTTCGACTCCTGAAGTGCGTTGTTCTAAATTTCGCGGACGAAATTCCTTTAACGGGGGTAGATTGTAATAACCACTCTCGGTCAACGCCAGTCAAACCTGCGAAAAACAGGAAAATTTAAAAATTTTGAGCAGGCACTGAATTGAACAGGGATTGGACCCCGAGGGTCATATCGGACTTAAGTTGACCCCGTTATTGACCAAAGTGAGTTACGGGGGACTCAGGGCAACTTTCTGATCAATTTGGGAAATGTTGACTTTTCGCTGGAAAAGTCAACCGAGCGACGTTTTGGTCCATTCGAGGACCGTTTTGGATCCGAAAAGCTTAGCCGTCGTCGCAGCGGTCTTAGTTGAGCCGTTTCCTTGTAGCCCGTGAAGTTTCGTAATTTCTTGGAGAAAGTGCCCGTTCGGGGCCCGAAACGTCCGAATTTCACGAACCTGACTAAAAAATATCTAGAAGATATTTTCAAAAATGGATGGGACCCACTTGCCACATGTCATACAAGTGGTGGTGTTAGTTTGGTAATTAGTTGATAGTTGGTTGGTTTTTAAAATAAAAGAAAAGGGATTGAGGATTAGTTGTGTAAATAAAATGGTGTAGTTTGTTTTGAAAAGAATAAAGATGAGAGAGGGGGGTTAGGGTTCGGCCATACATCAAAAAAGGGGGAAAGTTGGGTTTTTAGAGAGAGAGGCAAGAAGAAGACATCAACTCCATGGTGTGGGTGGCGGCTGTGATGGCTTGAGCTTCTCCCATTTGTTGTTGCTTCTTGTTTTGGTGGCTCATCAAAAGGTTCCCTTTGGTGCCGGCTGCGTCTTGTACAGAGAATAGAAAAGGGGATCTGGTCCTCCTTGAGTAGTGTGGCGGCTCCAAATCAAAGGGAGAATAATTTTGGTTCGCTTTTTGTTCTACTTCATCAAGGACCTAGGGTGTGGTGTTAAGACACGGTAATCATCAATCATGAATGGGAGCATAATGATGGCAGGAATTCAATCAAAAAGGGAAGCTTGGCCATGATTGTAAATATGGCAACATAAGCCTAAAATTGCCACGGTGAAAGAATATAAAAGGTATGTGGTTTTTATATTATTGTTCTTGATACTGTTTCTTATAATACATGGCAAGAACAAAGAACAAGATTGTTGTTGGTTACTTGTCTTGGAGTTAGATATATTTATCGATAACAAAAGTTTGGGTATTTTCTGGCGACCGTAGGTTCGCCGGAGCTCCGGCCGGTCATCGGAGTTCCGGTCACCGGGGGGTAGAAGCGGTCATGGCCGGAGGGAAGCCACGGGACCGTGACCGGCCACACGGTGGCGGTCCGGTCCGGCCACCCACGATCCACGTATGGCCGTGGGGCCCACTGGCCCGGGGTGTGGGTTGTCGTGTTCGGGGGGTCTTAGGGTAAACCCCGGATCGATAATTCACACCCGGAACGAATTATGGAAGTGATTCGTGCAATTTCGGAAAAGGTAGTTAGAAACTTTAATTGCGGAATTAGAACGCTCGGACATCGAAATTTGATTCCGCCAAGTGCGTTGGAACACGGGAATTTAATTAGGAATGATAGAAACGAAAATGAGAATTTTTGGAGCCCCGAGGGACGTTTTCTAGATCCCGGGCATATACGCCAAGCCGGGCGAAATGGGCCATTTCGGGCCCATTTTGACAAGTTGAGTAATTGGGGGTTAGTTTGAGTAATTACTTTTTAAACCACCCTTGAATTAGTATTAATCCTCGTATTACCTTGTGATCTTAGACGTTGTTCCCGAGCACGGCGGAGGAGGCTACTAGGCGACTCGTGGTTGCTCGTGTTGGATTGCGGTTGAGGTAGGGAAAAGTAGCTGGATCTCGGCCCTGACTGGGGAAAGTTAACAGTAGAATTGCATGTGACACCGGGGTGTCGTGGGTTGATGTAGGTTTATTTTAAATATTAGAAAAACATGATACGGGATCGTAGTAATTATTAGAAATGCATGATACGGGATCATAGCGATTATGAGAAAAGCATGTGGCACTTAGTAGTGTCGTAGGAGCAGAGAACTTAGCGTAATTGATTTACTGGAGGCATATGACCATGCCCGGAGGTTGTTTGTGAAACTAGTGATCTTAGGACTGTTGGAGGCATCGAGTATGCCGGAGGTTGTTGTGCGTTATTTATTGTTGAGTTTGGGTGGCCTTGAGAGCCCGTGTTATTTATTGTTGAGTTTGTGCGGCCTTGAGAGCCCGTGTTATTTATTGTTGAGTTTGGGCGGCCTTGAGAGCCCGTGTTATTTATTGTTGAGTTTGGGTGGCCTTGAGAGCCCGTGTTATTTATTGTTGAGTTTGGGTGGCCTTGAGAGCCCGTGCTATTTATTGTTGAGTTTGGGCGGCCTTGAGACCCCGTGTTATTTATTGTTGAGTTTGGGCCTTGAGAGCCCGTGTATTTAAATTGGTGTCTTGGGTGGCCATGAGTGCCCGTGTCTTACTGTTGATGTTTTGGGGTGGCCGTGAGTGCCGTGGAGTTGTTGAACCCGAGTCTCGACCGTTGGTGTGTCTTGAGTGACAATGAGTGCCGTGGGGTTGTTGAACCCGAGTCTTGACCGTTGGTGTGTCTTGAGTGGAAGTGAGTGCCCGTGGGGTTGTCGAACCCGAGTCTTGACCGTTGGTGTGTCTTGAGTGGCAGTGAGTGCCCGTGGGGTTGTTGAACCCGAGTCTTGACTGTTGAGGTGTCTTGAGTGGCCTTGAGTGCCTATGTGATTGAACTTGCCTGTGATTGTGATTGTGGTTACCTGAAGTTGTGAGTTCTAAAGGTCGAAAGCCTGATCCGACTTAGTGTCGATGAATTGCGAGTTCTAAAGGTCTATAGCCTGATCCGACTTAGTGTCGATGAATTGCGAGTTCTAAAGGTCGACAGCCTGATCCGACTTAGTGTCGATGAATTGCGAGTTCTACAGGTCGACAGCCTGATCCGACTTCGTGTCGAGGAATTGCGATAGGTCGATCCCTGACCTGATTGAGATTGGTTACTGAGCAGCTGGTGTGCGATCCTTTGTGATCTTGTTTGACGTTGTGTAGTCTTTCTGTCGTGTCCTTGGAGGAGGTCGTCGATAGTTGTGTCGGGTCTACGTGGTGTTATCGAGTGTTGGGTCTGTTGAGGAAAGTAACGGGTTGTGGGTCAGTTGGGTACTTGAGTTGGTGACTGTAGTCCCGGTGTTGGGTTTGGTTTTAGTGTTACTGGCAATTATGCCGTAGTCAGTCTGTTATCTGTGGTGGTGAGCGAACGCTCACCCCTAGCTGCTTTTCCTACAGGTAATGTTCGTGGGACGGACTAGGTGAGCTCTCGAAGCTTGTGGAGCTAGGAGTGGAGTCTGGGTTTTGTCTTTTTGAGTCTAGTGACGGATACCTTGTACTTTTGTCCACTTGTTGGGACGTGTTTTTAAACTGTAATTATTATGTTGATGAACTAAATTGGTATTTTAAAGTGTTTAATGAAATCAGGTTTCAAGTGCTTTTATGTTTTTAAAACGTTCGCGTCCCTAGTTCGGTTTACTGAAATTGGGGCGTGACAGACATAACTAGTTCATGTAATACTTTATAATTGTTTTAGGCTAGTATCAATGTCCCGAGCATGAAAGTTTAAATTATCTACCCCCGACCTAAATTTTTTTTTTTTTTATTGTGCAACTACGACTACATTGCAATATAGTCGTAGATGCTATGTAGGAAAAGAGCATTATAGGTTTTTTTTGACGTTTTGAACACCAACATAACTAGTTTATGTAATACTTTATCATCAATAATTGTTTTAAGCTAGTATCAATGTCCCAATCATAAAAATTTGAATTATCTTAACACCGACCTAAAAATATATATTTTTTTTAGTTTGCAACTACGACTACATTGCAATGTGTCGTAGAGGCTATGTAGGAAGAGTGCATTTTAGGGTTTTTATCGACGTTTTGAACAACAACATAACTAGTTTATGTAATACTTGATCATCAATAATGGTTTCACGCTAATATCAATGTCCCGAGCATGAAAGTTTGAATTATCTTAACCCCGACCTAAAAATATATTTTTATTTTTTTAGGTTGGAACATCGACTACATTGCAATGTAGTTGTAGATGCTATGTAGGCAAAGAGCATTTTAAAGTTTTTTTTTGACTTTTTGAACACCTATATTACTAGTTTATGTAACACTTCATCATCAATAATTGTTTTAGGCTAGTATCAATGTACCAAGCAAGAAAGATTGAATTATCCTAACCCCGACCTAATTTTTTTTTTAGTTTGCATCTACGACTACATTGCAATGTAGCCGTAAAGGCTATGTACGTAGAAATCATTTAGGGTTATTTTCGTCATTTTGAACACCGATATAACTAGTTCATGTAAAACTTGATCATCAATAATTTATTTAGGCTAGTATCAATGTCCCGAGCGTGAAAGTTTTAATTATCTTAACACCGACCTAAAAATATATTTTGATTTTTTTTAGTTTGCAACTACGATTACATTGCAATGTAGTCGTAGAGGCAAAGTAGGCAGAAAGCATTTTACAGTTTGTTTCGTCGTTTTGAACACCGACATAACTAGTTTATGTAAAATTTGATCATCAATAATTGTTTGAGGCTAGTATCAATGTCTCGAGAATGAAAGTTTTAATTATCTTTACACCGACTTTAAAATATATTTTTATTTTTTTAGTTTGCAACTACGACTACATTGAAATGTAGTCGTAGAGGCTATGTAGGCAAAGATTATTTTACGGTTTTTTTCCGACCTTTCGAACACTAGTATAACTAGTTTATATAATACGTGATCATCAATAATTGTTTTAGGCTAGTATCAACGTCTTGAGCATGAAAGTATGAATTATCTTAACCCCGGCATAAAAATATATTATAATTTTTTTTATTTTGCAACTACGAATACAGTGCAATTGAGTCATAGAGGCTTTGAAGGCAGAGAGCGTTCTAGGGTTTTTCAACGTTTTCGTCATTTTGAACACCGACATATCTAGTTTATGTAATACTTGATCATAAATAATATTTTAGGCTAGTATCAATGTCTCGAGCATGAAAGTTTGAATTATCTTATCCCCGACCTAAAAATATAATTTTAGGTTGCAAATACGACTACATTGCAATGTAGTCGTAGAGGTTAGGTAGGCAGAGACCCATTTAGCGTTTTTTTCGACGTTTTCGTAGTTTTGAACACCAACATAACTACTTTATATAATACTTGATCATCAATAATTTTTTTAGGCTAGTATCAATGTCCGGAGCATGAAAGTTTGAATTATCTTAACCCCGACCTAAAAATATATTTTTACTTTGTAAGTTTGCAACTACGACTATATTGCAATGTAGTCATAGAGGCTATGTAGGCAAAGACCATTGTAGGGGTTTTTTCGTTGTTTCGAACACCGACATAACTAGATTATGTAAAACTTGATCGTCAATAATTTTTTTAGCCTAGTATCAATCTGTCCCAAACATGAAAGTTTGTAACATCCTAACCCCGACATAAAAATATTTTTTTAGTTTGCAACTACGAATACATTGCAATGTAGTCGTATAAGCTATGTAAGTAGAGAGCATTTTATGTGTTTTTTTCGACGTTTTCTCCGTTTTGAACATTGACATAACTAGTTCATGTAATACTTTATCATCAATAATTGTTCTAGGCTATTATCAATGTCCCGAGCATGAAAGTTTAAATTATCTTAACCCCGACCTAATAAAATATTTTTATTTTTTTAGTTTGCAACTACGACTACATTGCATTATAGTCGTAGAAGCTATGTAGGCAGAGAGCATTTTAGGGTTTTTTTTCGACGTTTGGAACACCAACATAACTAGTTTATACTTTAATACTTTAAACTTTCATTTATTCATTTAGAGTACGAATGGCGAGAGCAAACTACGATCGCCGGCAGGCTTCTCTTCGATCCAAAGGAAGGGACCCTGTTTCTTTCTTCCAGTTTGGTAGGGAATGTTTATCACTCTACAAGAAGTACATCACAATTGTTCCCGGAGTTATGGGCTTGGGTGAGGTACGAAAGGGAAGGAAGGTTCGACTTGGTAAAAGGGGTGTGATTCCAGCGACTCCATCGAAGCGGGTTGGCTCTGTAGAGGTCGATGCTGCAGTACCAGGGAAGCCCTCTGTTTTGCACGCAGCAAAACAGAGCATGGATGAATTTCTGGCTGGAAAATTGGGTGCGACCGGGAAGGAGTCCATCTCGGATTCTAGACGTCTTAGCGACGTCCCGGCTGGTTCTCCTGGCGATACAGGCGTCGTCCCGGTTGGTTCTCATGGCGTTACAGACGTTGATGGGGCGGCTCAAAAACAGAGCTTGAACTCTGTCCATGTTTCGACGCCATCAACAAACCAAGGGAGGGTCTTCATCTATAACCTACCATGGGATACCTCGTCGGGAATCGGTTCGCAATGCTCTAGCGACGTTTGAGGATGTAATTGATGTGAATTTAGTCAAGCGATCTAATCGTAAAGGCCGGTATTTTGGCTTTGCTGAATTCTCCCCTCCGGCGTCGGCGTCGCAGGCTATTGAAGCTCTCAATGGGTTCAACTTCAAAGGGCATAAGTTAATGGTTGTGCTAGCTCGTCCAGGCAGATCTCCAGTTGACGTCTCGACGGAGTTAGAAGGAAACCGGACCTCGGTTGCGCCGGTTGCTCTCCCCGTGATTCCCGATCCAGTGATCCCCGCTTTCGTGATTCCCATTGTTTCGAATTGTTTCCATGTTCGGGAGGAGTTACGAGATGTGCGGCAGATTGAATCGCGTGGGGAAGAAGACGCGATTAATGGATCGGTTTCAGAGAGCCCAACTGGGCCTGTGGTTGGGCCAGCTGTTAATCTGGGCTCAACTCATGTTTCTGGGCCTAGTATTAAGTCTGCTGGTACAGGTACAGCCCAACTGGCTTGTGCACCCTCTTTGGCTGATATTTTTCAGCGAATTGGGTCTGACTTGGGCCCGTCTCCTGTTGTTGTTGGCTCGGGTTTAGGCGCACATGATAAAGACGGTCCCTCTGTGGAGGTTTTTCCTCGGGGTGGTTCAAACTCGGGCGGTATGTTTCAAGGTAGCCCATGGAAGGAAGCCTTGGCTAAACCCCCAATTCCATAGGAACCAAGGAAACGTGGACGCCCAAAAAAAGGTCAGCCGAAGAAAGTTGTCCCTCCAGTCGTTTATTATCAGACAAGAGCCAAGACGTGTACTGATAAAGGAGGCGTTCCGGGAAGCTTTACGGTTGATATTGCAAGAAAAAACAGTTCGGGTGATTGGAGTTTCAGCTCGAAAGTTGTCAAAAGGGCAGGTAGTCTCGTTTCTCTGGTGCTCGAACATCCTATGCCGAAGGATGTCGAGGGTAGTACGGACGAGGATGACCCTGAGCTGACATGATTTGATCTTAGTCCTGTTCCGATGTCGAATCAATTTTCTTGCTTGGATCCGTCAATTAAATAGGATAGGAGGCGTTTGTCTGCTCTCCCGCTTGTTTTTGTTTTTTTGTTTTCTCATTGTTTGTAGCTATTTTGAGCATGTTTTGGTTTGGGAAGACCCCTTGTTAAGGTAGTCTTCTTTTCTTGTTTTCCTGTCTTTTAGAAAGCAAGGACTAATAAATTTTCGCTTATAAAAAAAACATAACTAGTTTATGTAATACTTGATCATCAATAATTGTTTTAGGCTAATATCAATGTCACGACCTAAAAATATAATATTATTTTATTATTATTATGCAACTACAGCTACATTGCAATATAGTCATAGAGGCTATGTAGGCAGAGAGCGTTTTACGATTTTTCAACGTTTTCGTCGTTTTGAGCACCGACATACCTAGTTAATGTAATACTTGATCATCAATAATTGTTTTAGGCTAGTATTGTCACGCCTCAAATTCAGTAAAACCGAACCTGGAACGTGAACGTTTTAAAACAATAAAACAATGAAACCTGTTTTGGATAAACACTTTAAAATCTCCATTTGTTCAACAAAATATTATTTACAACTTAAAATACATCCCAATACGTGGACAAAAGTACAATGTATCCGTCACTAGACTCAAAAGATAAACACCCGGACTCCGCTCCTAGCTCCACAAGCTTCGAGAGCTCACCTAGTCCGTCCTGTGATCAGTACCTGTAGGAAAAGCAGCTAGGGGTGAGCGTTCGCTCACCACCACAAATAACAGACTGACTACGGCATAATTAGCAGACAAAGCCGGTAACACCCACAACAAACTCGACTCCGGGGATCACTGTCCCCAACTCAAGTACTCCGACTGACAAACACCCACGGTGACCTTCCTCGAGCGACTCAACACTCAACCACGTAAGTAGACCCGACACAACGATCACGACCTCTTCCAAGGACTCAAACGAAAGCTACGCAACACCAAACAAGATCACAAAGGATCGCACACCAAACAAGAGCACAAAGGATCGCATACCAGCTGCTCAGTAACCTCTCCCACTCACACGAACACGGATCAGGCTAGCCAAAAAATGGTTACAACCTGTGCTACTCAAACTCGGACCAGGCCAGCCAAAGAATGCTTGCAACCTGTTGATACTCAAACTGTGTCAGGCCAGCCAAAGAATGCTTGCAACCTGTTGGTACTCAAACTGTGTCAGGCCAGCCAAAGAATGCTTGCAACCTGTTGATACTCAAACTTGGTCAGGCCAGCCAAAGAATGCTTGCAACCTACCGGGATCCGCGACCACAATCACAAGCACAATCATAATCACAATCACAAGCAAGTTCAACAACCAGTAACAAGACCAGTTCAACACTCCACAGGCACTCATGGCCACATAAGACACCGACAGTAAAACACGGACTCAACAACCCCAAACCATTCACGGGCACTCACGGCCACCCAAGACACACCAACAGTAACTCAAGGGCTCAACAACCCCACGGCACTCACGACCACCCAAGACGCACCAACAGTAACTCACGGGCTCAACAACCCCACGGCACTCACGGCCACCCAAGACGCACCAACAGTAACTCACGGGCTCAACAACCCCACGACACTCACGACCACTCAAGACACACCAACAGTAACTCACGGGCTCAACAACCCCACGGCACTCACGGCCACTCAAGACACACCAACAGTAACTCACGGGCTCAACAACCCCACGGCACTCACGGCCACTCAAGACACCAGCAATAAAGCAACACGGGTTCAACAACCCAACGGCACTCACGGCCACCCAAGACGCCAATACTAAAGTAACACGGGTTCAACAACCCAACGGCACTCACGGCCACCCAAGACACCAATACTAAAGTAACACGGGTTCAACAACCCAACGGGCCCTCATGGCCACCCAAGACACCAACGGTAAAGTACGGGTTCACAACCCCACGGGCACTCACGGCCACCCAAAACACCAATAATAATACCACGGGCTCTCATGGCCACCTAAGACTCAACAATAATACACGGGCTCTCATGGCCACCTAAGACATCGACAATAATACACGGGCTCTCATGGCCACCCAAGACATCGACAATAATACACGGGCTCTCATGGCCACCCAATATATAAATTAAACAGTGAACCTCCGGGCATGGTCATATGCCTCTAGTAATTCTAAAAACGCTAAGTTCTCTGCTCCTACGACACTACTAAGTGTCACATGCTTTTCTCATATTCGCTACGTTCCCGTATCATGCATTTCTAATGTTCGATAACCTACTCAACCCACGACACCCCGGTGTCACATGCAATTGTACTGTTAACTTTCCCTAGTCAGGGCCGAGATCCGGCTACTTTACCCTACCTCGTGCGTGTTCTCCAAAAGCCAACCAACGAGCTCTGGTGTGATCTCAGTCACTCACCCAGCTTTCCCTTGCCTCGGTCCGCGGCATGATCTAATAAGAACACGATTTTAAATACTTATAAGCTCGCAGACATAAACTGGAATTCAGTAAACTCGACGCCCAAAACTAACCCCGACAATGTCGATCACTCCCAAACTTCCCAATTACTCGACATTGTCGATAAAGGACCCGTAAAGGCCCGATTCGCCCGACATGGCGAATCTGCCCGGGTTTTGTAAATACCCTTCCGGGGCTCGAAAAATTCCCGTTTTCGTTTCTACGGTCTTAGAATAATTCAAGGGTCCCAATGCACTTGACGGAATCGAATTCCGACTTCCGAGTCAATTAATTAACGTTTAAAGTTTCTAAACCCGTTAAATACAACTTTTGCATTTTAATTCCAAATTTCGATCCGGGTGTGGATTAACTACTTGGGGATCGTCCTAAACCACCCGAACACGAAAACCCGATACCCGGGCATGTGGGCCCCACCCGGCCACAATTAGGAAAATTTCCTTTTCACCCCAAAACGTTCCTAACGAACCCCAAACCTCAACCATTCATCTTTAAACCAATCTTAAACAAAACCCAACCTTAATCAAACCGTTTAAACTCAAACCCTAAAAATTCAAACGTATCAAAACGAAAATCGGTTAGGTGCTCACCGTAGAGAATTTCGATGTGAGCTCGATTCTTTTATCGTTGAGACGATCCACCGGTTTGATCGTCGGGAATCACCAAAACCCTAAAATTTCTTCTCCTTTTCTCTCCACCTTCTCTCCTCTTTCTATCCACTTTCTCTCTCTTCAACTCCCCCTTTTTGGTTCTGTTTTTTCCGAAACCACAAAACCATTCCCTTTTATTTGTTTAAAAAAACCAACACCAACCTTTTTAAATTACAAAACTAACACTCCAAGTCTCATCTTTGTTTTGTTCAAGAAACCTAACACCACCACATAATTGACATGTGGCAAGTGGGTCCCACACCTTTTGGAAAATATCTTTTAGATATTTTCCAATCAGATTCGCGAAATTCGGCCGTCTCGGGCCCCGAACGGGCACTTTTTCCAAGAAATTACGAAACTTCACGGGCTACAAGGAAACGGCTCAACTAAGATCGCTGCGACGACGGCTAAGCTTTTTGGATCCAAAACGGTCCTCGAATGGACCAAAACGTCGCTCGGTTGACTTTTCCAGCGAAAAGTCAACATTTCCCAAATTGATCAGAAGGTTGCCATGAGTCCCCCGGAACTCACTTTGGTCAATATCGGGGTCAACTTAAGTCCGGTATGACCCTCGGGGTCCAATTACGGTTCAATTCAGTGTCTGCTCAAAAATTTTAAATTTCCTAGTTTTTCGCAGGTTTGACTGGCGTTGACCGGGAGTGGTTATTACAAGTATCAATGTCTCGAGCATGAAAGTTTGAATTATCTTATCCACGACCTAAAAATATATTTTTATGTTTTTAGGTTGCAACTACGACTACAGTGCAATGTAGTCGTAGAGGCTAGGTAGGCAGAGCGCCAATAGGGGTTTTTCAACGTTTTCGTCGTTTTGAACACCGACATAACTAGTTTATGTAATACTAGATCATCAATAATGTTTTTAGGCTAGTGTCAATGTCCCGAGCATGAATGTTTGAATTATCTTAACTACGACCTAAAAATATGTTTTTATTTTTTAAGTTTGCAACTATGACTATATTGAAATGTAGTCGTAGAGGCTATGTAGGCAGAGACCATTTTAGTGTTTTTTCCGTCATTTTGAACACCGACATAACTAGTTGATGTAAAATTTGATCATCAATAATTGTTTTAGGCTGGTATCAATGTCCCGAGCATGAAATTTGAATTATCGTAATCCCGACATGAAAATATAATTTTATTTTTTAGTTTGCAACTACGACTACATTGCATTGTAGTCGTATAAACTATGTAGGTAGAGAGCATTTTATGATTTTTTTTCGCCGTTTTGAACATCGACATAACTAGTTTATGTAATACTTTATCATCAATAATTGTTTTAGGCTAGTATCATTGTCCCGACAATGAAAGTTTGTATTATCTAAACCCCGACCTAAAAAAATATTTTTATATTTTTAGTTTGCAACTACGACTACATTGCAATGTAATAGTAGAGGCTATGTAGGCAGAGAGCATTTTAGGGTTTTTTTCGACGTTTTGAACACCGACATAACTAGTTTATGTAATACTTTATCATCAATAATTGTTTTATGCTAGTATCAATGTCCTGAGCATTAAAGTTTGAATTATCTTAACCCCGACAAGAAAATATAATTTTATTTTTTAGTTTGAAACTACGACTACATTGCAATGTAGTCGTATGAGCTATGTAGGAAGAGAGCATTTTGTGGTTTTTTTTCGACGTTTTCGCCGTTTTCAACATCGACATAACTAGTTTATGTAACACTTTATCATCAATAATTGTTTTAGGCTAGTATCAATGTCCCTAGCATGAAAGTTTATATTATCTTAACCCCGACCTAAAAAAATATTTATATTGTTTTAGTTTGCAACTACGACTACATTCCAATGTAGTAGTAGCGGCTATGTAGGCAGAGAGAATTTTACGGTTTTTTTTCGAAGTTTTGAACACCGACATAACTAGTTTATGTAGTACTTTATCATCAATAATTTTTTTAGGCTACTATCAATGTCTCGAAAATGAAAGTTTTAATTATCTTAATACCGACCTTAAAATATATTTTTTTATTTTTTTAGTTTGCAACTACGATTACATTGCAATGTAGTCGTAGAGGCTGTCACGCCCCAATTTCAGCGAACCGAAACTAGGGACGCGAACGTTCAAAAAGTTACAAAACTGAAACCTGTTTTCGATAAAACACCTAAAAAGTCAGTTTAGTTCCACAAAAGAATAATATTTACATCTCAAAATAAAAGTCCCACACTTGGACAAAACGAGATACACGTCTCTAGACTCAAACACCCAGCAACCCGCTTCAAGCTCTTCAAGCTTCAGAAGCTCACCTAGTCCAGACTACGAACGGTACCTGTAGGAAAAGCAGCTAGAGGTGAGCGTTCGCTCACCACCACAGATAACATACTGACTACGGCATAACTAGTAGACAAAGCCGATGACACTAACAACGACTCAAAGACACACACACGACCAGTCTTTTCCTCAACTGACTCAACACTCGGATACGTTATGTAGACCCCACACTACGATCGACGACCTCCTCCAAAGACACGACTGACAACCACACAATACCAAACAAGATCACAAAGGATCGCAAACCGGCTGCTCAGTAACCAATCTCTGTCTCTCGCCCTTTACCGATCATAGACGTGGTCAGGCGGTCGACCTGTCGCGCAACTTCTCCCGATCCCAGTCGGGAGGCTAACCCACAACCTCTCCGCTTCACCCGATCCCAGTCGGGTGGTTAGCCACACCCGCGCGTCCTTCCCCCGATCCCAGTCGGGGAGCTAGCCCACGACCCCTCCGCTTCTCCCGATCCCAGTCGGGAGGCTAGCTACACCACACAACCTCCACCAGTAACCAGTAACCAATCACAATCACAAACAAGTTCAAACAGACAGTAACGACACCGGTGACAACTACACAGGCGCTCAAGGCCAACAAAACACCGACAACCAAACACAGGTTCAACAACCCTACGGGCCCTCATGGCCACCCAAGACCCCAACGATAAAGTACGGGTTCACAACCCCACGGGCACTCACGGCCACTCAAAATACCGAAACGACAAAACGGGCTCTCATGGCCACCCAAGACTCAGCAATAATTAACACGGGCTCTCAAGGCCACCCAAACTCAACAACAACAACACGCAACAACCTCCGGGCATGGTCATATGCCTCCAGTGAAACAGTTAACGCTAAGTTCTTTGCTCCTACGACACTACTAAGTGTCACATGCACTTTCAGTAATCGCTACGTTCCCGTATCATGCATTTCTAATATTCGATAACCTAAACAACCCACGACACCCCGGTGTCACATGCAATTCTACAGTTAACTTTCCTTAGTCAGGGCCGAGATCCGGCTACTTTTCCCTACCTCGAAAGCAACTCCAGAAGCGCTCCACTAGACCCGAGATGAATCGCAGTCACTCGCCGAGCCTCCCTTTGCCTCGGTCCGCAGCACGATCTAAAAGAACACAGATTTAACTCACTTTAAACTAGTACGAACCGGTCGAAATAAATAACTCAAAGCCCAAAAATAATAACGGTTCCGCCGTTCAGTTAACGGCTACGATTTGTCCATTTTAAACTTGACAGTTGTCGTTTACACTCGAGCGGGATAAAAGTCGGGTTACAACGGATCGGGTTCGAGCACCCGCGCACCGAACCCGGGTTTGATCTAAACCCAGTTTAAACCCCTTTTAAACTTAAAACCGTCGTCGAACTCCCTTGCTTTAACTAATTCCGTCTTGATTTTAAAACGAAACGGTTTCCTTCTGCTCGTTTCCAAACTCGAGATTTTTGGTCCAAAACCCTTCTAAAGCCGATCGGCTTCGTTTCCCTTTTTCGATTTAATCTTAACTATCGACTTTCGTTTTAAAACCCGTTAGTACTTAACCGATCTAGTTTTTTATCAAGAATCATTTTACGTCCAAATTACACAGATCGCCCTTTTGTTTCAATTCCGATTTTGGTTTTTTTTACAAAAAAAACTCAGATTAAAAACCCTAAACACACTTAAACAGAACAGAATCGTAACAAACATAATAATGATAATTTATATTTTTTTTCGTTCTTCTTTACAGTTTCAGATTTACAACGCTTACACTAATCCTTTAAACAAAACCAGAAATCACGTTTTTTGTGTTCTGTTCCTTTCCATTTCGGGAGCTCCGTTCCATCCCGACCGGATCTGAACGAACTCGGGAACGGGAAAGCAAAAGACGAAGAACGGGATTGGTGCGGCCGACCACCGGCGCCGGTCGGCCGAAGTTCCACGGCCGAGAACTAACCGTGAGGATGGCGGCGGTGTACGGCGGCGCACGGCTGCGTAGGGCTCGGGTCCGGACGGCTCGTCCCGTTCCGGATCTGGCGAGCTCGCTGGCGACGGCGGGAGCTCGGGGCGAGTTAGGGCTCGGACGGTACCGGTGGTGGACGGTGGTGGCGTGGGGAGCTCGGCGGCGAAACTGATGGCCGGAGCTGGTGGTGGCCGGTGCTGGTTCGGCGAGGAAGACGGAGGAGAAGAGGACGGGACGGCTGGGACGTGGTCGGACGGATATGGAAGGTCGGGGTTCGGCCGGGACGTGGTCGGAGACGGGCGTGGTCGGATGGAGGAGAGGGAGGTCGGGGTTCGGCCGGGACGGCGGCCGGAGCGATGGCGGCCGGTGCCGGTCCGGCGAGGAAGACCAAGAGAGAGAGAGAGAGGTGAGATCGGGTAGAGAGAGAGAGAGAGAAGGGTGAATGGAGGCTGAGTGGGTTAGATTAGGGTTTCAGAGGGTGAGGATGGGTTATATACCCATCCCTGACCAGATTGGGCCTCAGCTGGGCTGGGCTGGGCCTGCGGGCCTGGTCTGGTCCAGACCTGCTTTTTTTTTTTTTTTTTTTGCACTCGTTTCAAAAACTTACCCTAAGGTTTTCGTTTGCAAAATAATACCTTAAAGAAACGAAGCGGGTTTTACAGAGGCTATGTAGGCAGATAGCATTTTAGGGTTTTTTCAACGTTTTGAACACCGACATAACTAGTTTATGTAATACTTGATCATCAATAATGGTTTTAGGCTGGTAACAATGTCCCGAGCATGAAAGTTTGAATTATTTAACCCCGACTTAAAAATTATATATTTTTTAGGTTGCAACTACGAGTACAATGCAATGTAGTTGTAGAGGCTATGTAGGCAAAGTGCATTTTAGGTTTTTTTTTTTTTTTTACTTTTTAAACACCTACATAACTAGTTTATGTAATACTTGATAATCAATAATTGTTTTAGGCTAGTATCAATATCCCGAGCTTGAAAGTTTGAATTATCTTTGCCACGAGCTAAAAATATATTTTTATCAACTACGACTACATTGCAATGTAGTAGTAGAGGCTATGTAGGCAGAGAGCATTTTAGGGTTTTTTTCAACGTTTTGAACACCGACATAACTAGTTTATGTAATACTTTATCATCAAAAATTGTTTTATGCTATTATCAATGTCCCAAGCATAAAATTTTGAATTTTCTTAACACCGACCTAAAAATATATTTTTAGTTTTTCAGTTTGCAACTACGACTACATTGCAATGTATCGTAGAGGCTATGTAGGCAAAGTGCATTTTAGGGTTTTTTTCGATGTTTTGAACACCGACATAACTAGTTTATGTAATACTTGATCATCAATAATGGTTTTAGGCTACTATCAGTGTCCCGAGCATGAAAGTTTGAATTATGTTAACCCCGACCTAAAAATATATTTTAAGTTTTTTAGGTTGCAAGTACGACTACATTGCAATGTAGTTGTAGATGCTATGTAGGCAAAGAGCATTTTAGTGTTTTTTTAATACTTTTTGAACACCTATATAACTAGTTTATGTAACACTTGATCATCAAAAATTGTTTTGAACTAGTCATAGAGGCTATGTAGGCAGAGACCATTGTAGGGTTTTTTTCGCCGTTTTGAACACCAACATAACTAGTTTATGCAAAACTTGATCATCAATAATTGTTTTAGGCTAGTATCAATCTGTCCCAAACATGAAAGTTTGTAACATCCTAATCCCGATATAAAAGTATATTTTTATTTTTTTAGTTTGCAACTACGATACATTGCAATGTAGTCGTATAAGCTATGTAGGTAGAGAGAATTTTGTGGATTCTTTTCGAAGTTTTCGTCGTTTTGAACATCGAAATAACTAGTTCATGTAATACTTTATTATCAATAATTGTTCTAGGCTAGGATCAATATCCTGAGCATGAAAGTTTAAATTATCTTAAACCCGACCTAAAAAAATATTTTTATTTTTTTAGTTTGCAACTACGACTACATTGGAATGTAGTCGTAGAAGCTATGTAGGCAGAGACCATTTTAGGGTTTTTTTTGATGTTTTGAACGTCGACATAGCTAGTTTATGTAATACTTTATCATCAATAATTATTTTAGGCTAGTATCAATGTCCCAAGCATGAATATTTTAATTATATTAACACCGACCTAAAAATATATTTTTATTTTTTAGTTTGCAACTACGACTACATTGCAATGTAGTCGTAGAGGCTATGTAGGCAAAGAGTATTTTAGGGTTTTTTCAACATTTTGAACACCGACATAACTACTTTATGTAATACTTGATCATCAATAATTGCTTTAAAATAGTATCAATGTCTCGAGCATGAAAGTTTGAACTACCTTTTCCCCGACCTAAAAATATATTTTTATTTTTTATTTTTGCTACTAGGACTACATTGCAATGTATTATTAGAGGCTATGTAGGCAGAGTGCATTTTAGGATTTTTTTCAACGTTTTGAACACCGACTGTCACGCCCCAAATTCAGTAGAACCGAACTCGGAACGCGAACGTTTAGAACAATAAAACATTTTCAAACCTTTTAAATAAAACACTTTCAAACCACCACTTACTTAAACAAAATAATTATTTACAACTCAAAAGTACGTTCCAACAAGAGGACAAAATACAAGGCGTACGTCGCTAGACTCAAAAGTAAACCCGGGCTCCCGCTACTAGCTCTTCAAGCTTCGGAAGCTCACCTAGTCCGTCCCGCAACCAGTACCTGTAGGAAAAGAAGCTAGGGGTGAGCGTTCGCTCACCACCACGGATAACAGACTGACTACGGCATACTAGCAGACAATGCCTGTAACACCAACATCAACCCGACTAACACACGAACTGGTAATTTCCTCAACCGACTCAACACTCGGACACGTAATGTAGACCCGACCCAATGATTACGACTTCCTCCAAAGACACGAAAGATAACCACGCGACACCCAAGATCACAAAGGATCGCACACCAAACAAGATCGCAAAGGATCACACTCCAACTACTTAGTCCCCACGCACTTTGTCGATCCCTGTTAGGCCAGGCAGTCGACCTGTCGCACTTTTCCCGACACAAAGTCGGACCAGGCTGTCGACCTGTCACCACCACGCACGCGCGGCCAGGACCCCTTTTACTCTCAGGCGGGCCCCCTACCTCGTCTGAACATGCATACGCGTGCGATCACAGGACCCCCGTTATTATGAAGCGGGCCCCCAACCTCAGGTAACCACAATCACAATCACAATCACAAACAAAGTTCAACAAAAAGCAACAACACCGGTCTAACACTTCACAGGCACTCATGGCCACCCAAGACACACCAACAGTAAAGACACGGGCTCAACAACCCCACGGGCACTCACGGCCACCCAAAACACCCCAACTATAAACCACAGGTTCAACAACCCCACAGGCACTCAAGGCCACCCAAGACACAGACAGTAAAGTACGGGCTCTCATGGCCACCCAAGACACAAACAGTAAAGTACGGGCTCTCATGGCCACCCAAGACACAAATTAAACAATCAACCTCCGGGCATAACCAAATGCCTCCAGTAATTCTAATATCGAAAGCTCACTGCTCCTACGACACTACTAAGTGTCACATGCATTTCTATTGTTCGATACGTTCCCGTATCATACGACACCACCCTGTGTCGCCTTCCTTTCTAATATTCGATAAACCTACTTATCCCACGACACCCAAGTGTCACATGCATTTCTACTGTTAACTTTCCCTAGTCAGGGCCGAGATCCGGCTACTTTTCCCTACCTCGTATGCTTTCTCCAAAAGCTCACAATCAAGCTCCGGCGTGATCCCGATCACTCGCCTAGCTTTCCCTTTCCTCTGTCTGCGGCACGATCTAATAAGAACACAATTTTAAATACTTTTAAGCTTGCAGGCATAAACTGAATTTTAATAAACTTGACGCCCAAAAGTAACCCCGAAAATATCGATCACTCCCAAACTTCCCAATTACTCGACATTGTCGATAATGGACTCGGAAAAGCCCGATTCACCCGACATGGCGAATCTGCCCGGGTTTTGAAAACGCCCTTCCGGGGCTCCGAAAATTCCCGTTTTCGTTTCTACGGTCTTAGAATAATTCAAGGGTTCCTATGCACTCGACGGAATCAGTTTCCGACTTCCGAGTAATTTAATTCACGTTTAAAGTTTTAAACCCGTCAATTACAACTTTTACAATTTAATTCCAAAATTCGTTCCGGGTGTGGATTAACGACTTGGGGATCGTCCTAAACCACCCGAACACGAAAAACCCGAGGCCCGAAAACGTGGGCCCCACACGGCCACAACGGAAAACATTTCTTTTCGCCCCAAAACGTTCCTAACGAACCCCAAACCTCAACCCAACCTTAATCAAACCATTTAAACTCAAACCCTAAAATTCAAACGTTCCAAAATGAAAATCGGTTAGGTTCTCACCGTAGGGAATGACGGTGTGAGCTTGAATCTTCTATCGTTGAGACGATCCAACGGCTTGATGAACGAGAAACGTCACAAATCCCCAACTCTCCTTCTCTTTTCTCTCCCTTTCTTCTCTCTTCTTTTGTCTCTCTAAAACCTACTTTTTCTCTTTTTTTGATGAATGGCCGATCCTCCCCCCCCCCCCTAGGTGTAGTCTTCCTTGTCTTGTCCAACAACCTAACACCACCACTTGTTTGACAAGTTGCAAGTGGGTCCCGAACGGGCACTTTTTCCAAGAAATTACGAAACTTCACGGGCAACAAGGAAATGGCTCAAGTAAGACCGCTACGATGACGGCTAAGATTTTTGGATCCAAAACGGTCCTCGAATTGACCAAAACGTCGCTCGGTTGACTTTTCCAACGAAAAGTCAACATTTCCCAAATTTGTCAGAAAGTTGCCCTGAGTCCCCCAGAACTCACTTTGGTCGATATCGGGGTCAACACAAGTCCGATATGACCCTCGGGGTCAAATTTGGGTTCATTTAGGTGTCTGTCCAAATTTTTTAAATTTTCCTGTTTTTCGCCGATTTGACTGGCGTTGGCCGGGAGCGGTTCTTACACCGACATAACTAGTTTATGTAATACTTGATCATCAATAATTGTTTTGGGATAGTATCAATGTCTTGAGATTAAAATTTTTAATTATTTTAACCCCGACAAAAAGATATATATTTATATTTTTTTTAGTTTGCAACTACGACTACATTGCATTGTAGTCGTAGAGCATATGTAGGCATAGAGCTTTTTAGGGTTATTTTCGTCGTTTTTAACACCGACATAACTACTTTATGTAATACTTGATCATCAATAGTTACTTTCGGCTAGTATCAATGTTTCGAGCATAAAAGTTTGAATAATCTTCACCCCGACCTAAAAATATATTTTATTATTTTTTTTAAGTTTTCAAAAATGACTATATTGCAATGTAGTCGTTGAGGCTATGTAGGAAGAGAGCATTTTAGGGATATTTTCGACGTTTTGAACACCGATATAACTAGTTTATGTAATACTTGATCATACATAATGGTTTTTGGTTAGTATCAATGTCCCGAGCATGAAAGTTTGAATTATCTTAACCCCGACCTATAAATATTTTTTTATTTTTTTATGTTGCAAGTACGACTACATTGCAATGTAGTCGTAGAGGCTATGTAGACAGAGAACATCTTAGGGTTATTTTCGTCGACATAACTAGTTTATGTAATACTTGATCATTAATAAAAAATTTATGCTAGAATTAATGTCTCGAGCATAAAAGTTTGAATTATATTAACACTGACCTAAAAATATATTTTTATTTTTTTAGTTTGCAACTACGAATACATTGCAATATACTCGTAGAGGCTATGTAGGTATAGAGTATTTTAGGATTTTTTCGACGTTTTGAACACCGACATAACTAGTTTATGTAATACTTGATCCTCAATAATGGTTTTAGGCTAGTATCAATGTCCTGAGCCTGAAAGTTTGAATTATCTTAACCGCGACCTAAAAATATATTTTTATTTTTTTAAGTTGCAACTACGACTACATTGCATCTCCCTCATTCATTTACAAGCGAGTGCAAAAATGATACGCTCTCACCGCTCGGCTGGCCGAATTTTTTTTCCCGGCGAACTTGAAGGCGACCCGTTGCCGTTCTTCCCTTTTTGTACGGAGTTGCTCGCTGTTTACAGGGAGTACCGATCCTTAGTTACCGGCACGCTTGCTAAGCGCAAGATGAGGAAGAAGAGTCTATTAACTAGCAAGGAGGAAGTGAAGCTTTCAGCAAAACGTCCGGCCAAGAAGGTGAAGCCCGTTGGTCTACAGAAACAGAGCAAGGTTGTCCAGGCACCTTCTGCTCGTGTTTCGCTTCTAGACTCTGTTGCAAATGATGGTGGAGACGGGGTAGCTCGAAATCAACCGGACCCTGTTTTGGAGAAGGAGCAAAGTCGAGCTCACTCTGTTGCCGGTCAGAATACGCAGAAACAGATGACTGCGGTCTCAAGTGAGCCTAGGCTGAAGGTTGCTGCTCCAGGGAAGAAGACGGTTGAGTTTTCACTGAATGATTCCTAAGGTTTAGGGACCAAGCTTTTCTTGTTCAATTTGCCTTTTGGAACTACGTCGGAATGGGTTAGCAATTCCTTGGGTTCGTTTGGAGAGATCATCTCTGCCTCAGTCGTAAAAAAACCTAATCGGAGGGGTTATTTTTTTGGCTTCGTAACGTTCAAAACCATAGATTCTGCACAGCAGGTAATTGACTCGTTTAATGGTTTCAAATTGAATGGGCATGTGTTACTCATTGACTTCGATCGGTCGAGAGAACCTGATCCTCCTCCGGTGTTGTCACGACCCTCTGTTTTGCGCACCCCAAAACAGAGCATGTCGTGTGGGGAGTTGGGGGAGACTATGGTTGGCGTCGATGGACACTCAGCGGTGGAAGCATTGGGGAAGCAAGCTGCGGAGTCCGACGGTGATCAGATTGCGAGTCCGATGCCTTTACGTACCGGTTCTGAGATTTCCGATCAGAGTCCCGCCGGCGACCTGGGTTCCCGAGATTTGTTGATTTTCAAATCAGCGGACAATCCTGATATCCTTGATTTGCGGCGTGAATCGTGTGTTGCTTCGGATACGTTTCGATCGGATTTGGCTGGCAATCGCGACAAAGACGGATCGTTGATTGCGGGTGAGGAAGACGAAGTATTGTGTGCGCGCAAGGATAACGAAGGTGGGGGTGGGCCGGTTTTTGGGCTTGAGTCACAGTCCAGCCCATTGGGCACAAAGGAGGTGGGGCTGATTCCTGCCAAGCCCAGTATGGGCTGCGGTGTGTTTTCCAAGCCGCATCTAGAGAACCATTCGTGCGACGAGCCGCGTGGTGGAGTGGGATCTGGGCCGGAATGTGTGGGCCTTGGGTCAAGTGCAGGCCAGGTTTCAACTAGCTTTGAAGAAGGTGGACTTGGGGTAGCTACCGGGCCAAGTGGTGGTCCAGGCCCAGATGCTCAAAAGTCGGCCAGCGATACGAGTTTGTTTGACATTTTTAAACGCATTAGCATGGATTTGAGCCTGTCGGTTGATGTGGGCTCGGGTTCAGATATGCAGGTCATTCAACCTCGAGGTAAAGAACCAAGTATGGACATCAAGTGTTAGTGTAGTCCGTGGAAAGACATTCTTCTGAGTAAACCCAGTATTCCCGTTGAGGTTCCAAGGAAGCGTGGTCGCCCAAAAAAGGGCCAGCCAAAAAAGACAGTACCTCCTACTGTTTTTTACCAGACAAGAGCCAAAACATTTGCTGATAAAAGGGTTCTGCTGGAGGTTTCACTATCGATATTGCTAAACAAAGTAAAGAGGGATCGTGGAGCTTTAGCAAGAGATTTGTGAAAAAGGTTGTTTTCTATTCCACAGGTTTTGGATCCCCTCAGCCTGTGGAGGTTGACGAGGACGTCGAGGATAGTGAGTTTGAGGATATCCCGGAAGCATCGCCTGTTCCGGTTTCAACCGATTTCTCTGCTTGAATCTGTATAGGAAGTAGGTCTGGAGGGCGGTGCTCTGTTTCACTTACTCTCTGTTCTGTTTTTTTTAGTTTGGCTTTTGGCTTGTATCGGTTTGGGGAAAAGGTCCTTTTAAGGATCGTTTTTCTTGCTTCGTTTTACTTTCTTGTAGAACGTTTCCCTAATAAAATCTTTTCGCTTATAAAAAAAAGCAACTAGATTGCAATGTAGTTGTAGAGGCTATGTAGGCAGAGAGCATTTTAGGGTTTTTTTCGACTTTCTGAACACTGATATAACATGTTTATGTAATACTTGATCATCAATATTTGTTTTAGGCTAGTATCAATGTCTCGAGAATGAAAGTTTTAATTATCTTAACCCCGACCTAAAAATATATTTTTATTTTTTTAGTTTTCAACTACCACTACATTACAATGTAGTCGTAGAGGTTATGTAGGCAGAGAACATTTTAGACTTATTTTCGTTGTTTTGAACACCGACATAACTAGTTTATGTAATATTTGATCATCAATAAAAATTTAAGATAGAATTAATGTCTCGAGCATATAAGTTTGAAATATATTACCCTGACTTAAAAATTTATTTATTTAGTTTGCAACTACGACTACATTAAGAAAAAAAGGGAAACTGATAAATCACAATTAATAATTACGTAAGCCGACCCTAGGAGAACGCGCGCTCACGCGCTGGTCTCCCGTTCGTGTCCATGTTGGTGCCGGCGTTTATCGGCTTTGTGCATTGATGTTAGTTTCGTTCTCGACGCCGGCCAGTCTTCACATCGACGTTGGACGCTGGTCAGTCCTTCACCGACGTTGGATTTGTCCCGTGTGTGGTTGCTCGCGGAGATCTGCTCATTCGTCGCCAATCGGTTGCATCGGTCGCTGGTGGGTTTGTTGCAAGGACCGGGCTGTTGATGAGGTGTGTCGCCGGCTATTTTCAGGCACACATCGACGTTGGACGCCGGCCAGTCCTTCACATCGACGTTGGACTCGTCCTGCATGTGGTTGCTCGCGGAGATATGCTCAGTCGCCGCCGATCGTCAGGTTGCATCAGTCGTCGTTCTGTGGTGGGTTTGTTGCGAGGACGGGGCTATTGGTGAGGTGTGCCGCCGGAGCTGTTGGTGAGGTGTGCTGCATGAGCTGTTTTCAGGCAGTTATGTTCTGCAGCAAGTTTTGGTGGGTGTTGCTTCAAATTTCCCCGAGGAGAAAATGGACAAATGTATGCTCTCGTTCCCCCTTTTTTGTTCCACGTTGATCTCCCTGTACTTTGAGTATGCTGTTGTGGTTGCAGCCATTAACGAGTCCTCGGTTGGTAAGAAGAAGTCGGCCATGGCTAGCAAAGCCAAGGACAAGATGAGAAAGTTGAAATCGGACTTGCTTCCGACCAAGAAACGCAAGAAGATGGGTAATTGTAAGAACCGCTCCCGGTCAACGCCAATCAAATCGGTGAAAAACGGGAAAATTTAAAAATTTTAGACAGACAATTAAATGAACCTAAATCTGACCCCGAGGGTCATACCGGACTGAAGTTGACCCCGATATCGACCAAAGTGAGTTCCGGGGGACTCAGGGCAACTTTCTGACCAATTTGGGAAATGTTGACTTTTCGCTGGAAAAGTCAACCGAGCGACGTTTTGGTCTGTTCGAGCCCCGTTTTGGATCCAAAAAGCTTAGTCGTCGTCGCAGCGGTCTTAATTGAGCCGTTTCCTTGTAGCTCGTGAAGTTTTGTAATTTCTTGGAAAAAGTGCCCGTTCGGGGCCCGAAACAGCCGAATTTCGCGAATCTGATTGGAAAAATATTTTCCCAAAAGGTGTGGGACCCACTTGCCAAATGTCAATTATGTGGTGGTGTTAGGTTTTTTTTTGAACAAAACAAATGATGAGACTTTAGTGTTAGTTTTGTAAATAAAGAAAAGTTGGTGTTAGTTTTGAACAAACAAAATGGAATTGGCAGTGATGGTCTCGGCAATTAGAAAAAAAAAGAGGAAATTTAGAGAGAGAAAGTGGAGAGAGGAAAGAGAAGGAGAAAAGGGAGAAAAGAGAAGAAAGGTTTAAGGTTTTGCTATTTCCCGACGATCCAACCGGTGGATCACCTCAACGATCAAGGAATCGAGCTCCCACCGTCATTCCCTACGGTGAGTACCCTTTCAATTTTCGTTTTGGTACGTTTGAAAGTTAGGTTTTGGGTTTAAATGGGTTAACTATGGATGAGTCGAGGTGTTGGGTTCGTTAGGAACGTTTTGGGGAGAAAAGGAAATTTTTTCATTGTGGCCGTGTGGGGCCCACTTGGTCGGGCCTCGGGTTTTTCGTGTTCGGGTGGTTTAGGACGTTCCCCAAGTAGTTAATCCACACCCGGAACGAATTTTGGAATTAAATTGTAAAAGTTGTAAATGACGGGTATAGAAACTTTAAACGCGAATTAAATTGCTCGGGAGTCGGAAATTGATTCCGTCGATTGCGTTGGAACCCTTGAATTATTCTGAGACCGTAGAAACAAAAACGGGAATTTTCGGAGCACCGGAAGGGCGTTTTCAAAACCCAGGCAGATTCGTCGGGTCGGGCGAAACGGGCCTTTCCGGGTCCATTATCGACAATGTCGAGTAATTGGGAAGTTTGGGAGTGATCGACATTGTCGGGGTTACATTTGGGCGTCAAGTTTGTTAAAATTCAGTTTATGCCTGCAAGCTTAAAAGTGTTTTAAATTGTGTTCTTATTAGATCGTGCCACCGACAGAGGAAAGGGAAAGCTAGGCGAGTGATCGTGATCACGCCGGAGCTTGGTTGTGAGCTTTTGGAGAAAGCATACGAGGTAGGGAAAAGTAGCTGGATCTCGGTCCTAACTAGGGAAAGTTAACAGTAGAAATGCATGTGACACTTGGGTGTCGTGGGTTAAGTAAGTTTATCGAATAATAGAAACGCAGGCGACACCGGGTGGTGTCGTATGATACGGGAACATATCGAACAATAGAAATGCATGTGACACTTAGTAGTTTCGTAGGAGCAGTGAACTTTCGATATTAGAATTACTGGAGGCATTTGGTTATGCCCGGAGGTTGATTGTTTAGTTTGTGTCTTGGGTGGCCATGAGAGCCCGTACTTTACTGTTTGTGTCTTGGGTGGCCATGAGAGCCCGTACTTTACTGTTTGTGTCTTGGGTGGCCATGAGAGCCCGTACTTTACTGTTTGTGTCTTGGGTGGCCATGAGAGCCCGTACTTTACTGTTTGTGTCTTAGGTGGCCATGAGAGCCCGTATTTTTTACTGTTGGTGTCTTGGGTGGCCATGAGTGCCCGTGGAGTTGTTAAACCCGTATTTTACTGTTGGTGTGTCTTGGGTGGCCATGAGTGCCCGTGGGGTTGTTGAGCCCGTGTCTTTACTGTTGGTGTGTCTTGGGTGGCCATGAGTACCCGTGGGGTTGTTGAGTTCGTGTCTTTACTGTTAGTGTGTCTTGGGTGGCCATGAGTGCCTGTGGGGTTGTTGAGCCCGTGTCTTTACCGTTGGTGTGTCTTGGGTGGCCATGAGTGCCCGTGGGGTTGTTGAACCCGTGTTGTACCGTTGGTGGTTCTTGGGTGGCCACTCAAGTTGCTCTGGCATGCAGGTTTTGATTCCGCTGGGCTCAAGAATGGGTTTAGGCCCTCAAGCCCAGATACAGGAGGATGTTAGTAGATATGATCCTTCCCCTTTGGAATCAGGTTTGGGTGGTGGCAACCAGCTCTCCATTGTCGAGGTAGAAGCATGTGATACTGTTGCGGACCAACAGAGTAGTTCGCGGAAGGAGGTTCTATTAAAACCCGCGAATTCAATCACCGCGACTCAAAGAAATGTCTTAGCTCAACCAAAGACGTGGTTGTCCAAAGAAGGGACAGTCAAAGGAACTTGTTCCTCCAATTATAGTTTATCGGACAAGAGCTAAGACTGCCGCTAATAGAGGAGGTAATTCGGTATACTTTACTGTTGATATTGCTAACAAGGATAGCTCAGGTGATTGGAGTTTTAGCAAGAGAGCGGGAAAAAAAGGCGTTTTCCCTATTTCGGTTTCGAACCAGTTTTTTTGCTTGACCTTGGGTAAGACGTAGGCATTAGGAAGGCTTCGATGGTGGCTTTCTCTCGAGTTTTTCTTGCTTTTGTTATCTGGTTTTTCTCTTGTAGCTGTAATAGTCTGAGGAAATAGTCCCTTTAAAGGATCGTTTTCTTGCTTTGTTCTACTTTCTTATAGAATAAATGCTTAATAAAATTTTGCTTATAAAAAAAAAATTGCGTTGATCAAAAAAAATCTTAACCCCGACCTAAAAATATATTTTTATTTTTTTAGTTTGCAACTACAACTACATTGCAATGTAGTCATAGAGGCTATGTAAGTAGACAACATTTTAGTGTTTTTTTCGACGTTTACGTTGTATTGAACACCGACATAACTAGTTTATACAAAACTTTATCACCAATAAATGGTTTAGGCTAATATCAATGTCCTGAGAATGAAAGTTTGAATTATCTTAACCCCGACCAAAATATATATATATATATATATATATATATTTTTTTTTTAGTTTGCAACTACGACTACATTGCAATGTTCGTAGAGGCTATGTAGGCAGAGAGCATTTTAAGGGTTTTTTTTTGACGTTTTCGTCGTTTTGAACATCATCACAACTATTTTATATAAAACTTGATCATCAATAATTGGTTTACGCTAATATCAACGTCCCGAGCATGAAAGTATAAATTATCTTAACTCCGACATAGAAATATATTTTTATTTTTTTAGGTTGCAACTGCGACTACATTGAATTTAGTCGTAGTGGCTAGGTAGGCAGAGAGCCATTTAAGGTTTTTTTGATGTTTTCGTCGTTTTGACCACCGACATAACTAGTTTATGTAATACTTGATCTTCAATAATTATTTTAGGGTAGTATCAATGTCCCGAGCATGAAAGTTTGAATTATATTAACCCCGACCTAAAAATATTTTTTTATTTTTTTAAGTTTGCAACTACGACTACATTGCAATGTAGTCGTAGAGGCTATGTAGGAAGACACTATTTTAGGGTTTTTTTTTCGTAGTTTTGAACACCGACATAACTAGTTTAGGTAAAACTTGATCATCAATAGCTGTTTTAGCCTAGTATCAATGCCCCAAACATGAAAGTTTGTATTATATTAACCCGACCTAAAAATATATTTTTATTTTGTTAGTTTGTAACTACGACTATATTGCAATGTAGTCATATAAGCCATGTAGGTAGGGAGCATTTTATGGGTTTTTTTCGACGTTTTCGCCGTTTTGAACATCAACATAATTAGTTTATATAATACTTTATCATCAATAGGCTAGTATCAATGTCCCGAGCATGAAAGTTTAAATTATCTTAACCCCGACCTAATTTTTTTTTAGTTTGCAACTACGACTACATTCCAATGTAGTCGTAGAGGCTATGTAGGTAGAGAGCATTCTAGGGGTTTTTTCGACGTTTTGAACACCGACATAACTAGTTTATGTAATACTTTATCATCAATAATTGTTTTAGGCTTGTAAGAATGTCCCAAGCATAAAATTTATATTTTTTTATAAGCGAAAGATATATTAGGCATTCGTTCAATAAAGCATAGAAACGAAGCAAAGAAAACGACCCTTACAACAAAGGCCTTTCCCCCAAAACACAACGGCTAGAAAGAGCAAAACAAAAAAAAATAAGCCAACCAACCAAAACAGAAACTAGTACAAAAACAAAAAAACCACACTGAGACAAGTCAAAACACGGCTTCAGGCTCACGGCAGCCCCTGTTTTCTTCCCGCTTTACCGCCCCTCTTCAAACACCACCCTGGATCTCTCGACCACTCCTCAAAAGAAATTCCCTGACAGAAAGACCCCGAGCTCCATAATATACCAAAGTAATGATGCTTCACTTTAGCTACAACCACATCCACAGAAACCATCACCGAGTTAAAAGGTACTTCATTCCTCACCAACCAAATATGCCATAGGGCAAGATAGCCAACCCGAACCCAACCTGCCCACCAACACCCGGTCCCCAGCCCCCTCCACCACACCAGAACCTCCGCTACATTCTTGGGCATGGGACCAACAATCCTCCACCAAGCCAAAAACTTACACCAAATCTCCCACGAGTACAAACAATGCATAAAATATGATCTACATCCTCAAAACAAGACTTGCAAAATAGAGAGAGCATTCGGTTAAGAGAAACATTTACCCCTTGCTTTCCAATAACTCCATAGTCGGTAGCGCTCTATGGGCCGCCAACCACACAAAAACGCTGAATTTCGGGGGGAGCCCTTTAACCCACAGTATATTTGCCCAAACTAAGTCCCGCCTCGGTACCCCTGAACCGGTCAAAAGATGATAGGACTGTGCTACAGAAAAGCCTTTCGGCTGCTTCACTTAAACAAGGGAATCGTGCTTGTCGGGCTGAACCTGCACACCTTCCAGCACATCCAATAACACTTCGGCCGAAACCTGTTCCCACACCTCCAAATCTCAGCTGAAACCTACCCTCCAGTACCCCGACAACCAAAAGTGCTCCACCTTTTCAAACTTGGCCGGGCACGCGACATACAAAGCCGAGAAACGGTAACGAAGAGGAATATCCCCCACCCAAACATCCTCCAAGAAAGAGATCCTGTCCCCCTTCCCTAACAACCAATGCACTCCTTGGTTCCCAAAAAGCTCCTTAAAACTCGGATCCGAAGCCAGAAAAAAATATGAGAAACCAAGAAAGAAGAACCTGGTTTATCAACTTTGGACAGGTCCCAGTTAGCAGGATCCCATCCAAACATAGCACAAATAATCTTCTTCCACAGCGAATCTACCTCAGAGGCAAACCTCCACCACCATTTGACCAACAAACTAACATTCATCGCTTCTAACCGTCTAATCCCAAGACCTCCTTCCTCCCTGCTACTGCACACCTTGCTCCACTTTACTTTGCAGAACATTTTTCCTGTATACGGGTTAGTCCACCAGAAACGTCTCTGCCAGGCATAAAATTTTGAATTATCTTAACACCGAGCCAAAAGTTTATTTTATTTTTTTTAGTTTGCAACTACGACTACATTGCAATGTGTCATAGAAGTATGTAGGTAGAGACATTTTTGGATTTTTTTTCGACGTTTTGAACACCGACATAACAAGTTTATGTAATACTTGATCATCAATAATTATTTTAGGCTAGTATCAATGTCCCAAGCATGAAATTTTTAATTATCTTAACACCGACCTTAAAATATATTTTATATATTTTTAGTTTCCAACTACGACTACATTGCAATATAGTCGTAGAGGCTATGTAGGCAGAGAGCATTTTAGAGTTATTTTCGTCGTTTTGAACACCACCATGACTAGTTTATGTAATACTTGATCATCAATAGAAATTTTACGCTAGAATTAATGTCTCGAGCATAAAGTTTGAATTATATTAACTCTGACATAAAAATATATTTTTGTTTTTTTACTTTGTAACTACGACTACATTGAATTGTAGTGGTAGAGGCTATGTAGGCAGAGAGCATTTTAGGGTTTATTTCGGCGTTTTGAACACCGACATAACTAGTTTATGTAATACTTTATCATCAATAATTGTTTTAGGCTAGTATCAATGTCTCAAGCATGGAATATTGAATTATCTTAACACCGACCTAAAAATATATTTATATAGTTTTTAGTTTGCAACTACAACTACATTGCAATGTAGTCATGGAGGTTATGTAGGCACAGAGCATTTTAAGGTTTTCTTCGACGTTTTGAACATCGACATAACTATTTTATGTAATACTTGATCATCAATAATGGTTTTAGGCAAGTATCAATGTCCCGACAATGAAAGTTTGAATTATCTTAACCCCGACCTAAAAATATATTTTTATTTTTTAAGTTTGCAACTACGACTACATTAAAATGTAGTCGTACAGGCTATGTAGGAAGAGAGCATTTTAGGGTTTTTTTTCAACTTTTTGAACACCGACATAACTAGTTTATGTAATACTTTATCATCAATAATTGTTTTAGGCTAGTATCAATGTCCCGAGCATGAAATTTTTAATTATCTTAACACCGACCTAAAAATATATTTTTTTAGTTTGCAACTACGACTATATTGCAATGAGTCATAGAGGCTATGTAGGCAGAGAACATTTCAGGTGGTTTTTCGATGTTTTCGTCGTTTTGAACACCGGCATAACTAGTTTATGTAATACTTGATCATCAATAATTGTTTTAGGCTAGTATCAATGTGTCGAGCATAAAAGTTTGAATTATCATAACCCCGACCTAAAAATATATTTTTATTTTTTTAGTTTGCAACTACGACTACATTAAAATGTAGTCATAGAGGCTATGTAGGTAGAGAGCATTTTAGGGGTTTTTTCAACTTTTAGAACACCGATATAACTAGTTTATGTTATACTTTATCATCAATAATTGTTTTAGGCTAGTATCAATGTCCCGAGCATGAAATTTTGAATTATCTTAACACCGACCTAAAAATATATTTTTATTTTTTTAGTTTGCAACTACAACTACATTGCAATAATTAAAAATGAGAGAGAGTGAGCGAGAGGAGGGGGGAAAGTCGCCGGCCACCACTGTTACGGGTGGTTCATCTGAGACGCCGTCGTATAGTGAGGTGCTGATTGAAGGTCGCAGGGTTCCTTTTCCTCGAGCTGCAGATTTGGCCAAATCTTATGGTCAGACTCGCAGGCTTTTTGAGGGTTTTGGGGATCGGAATTCCGGTGATCGGGGTTTGATAGCTGGTGTCGCGAATTGTGGTGATCAATCGCAGGGCGTGTCGGGGCTGGTCGATCGTGGCAAAGGACTTGTTGTTGCCACTCCAGGCGATCGGATTGTGGGTGATCGCGAGACGGTGGGCGCGGCTGGGCAGAAAGGGGCGTCGCAGACACGATCTGAGCGAGTCATCGAGGTGCCGGACCCTTCGACCAGCGCTCCCAGACACACTGAATCTCAGGTTCGTTTCAAGCTTTTTGTTTTCAATCTTCCCTACGGTGTTGATGATTCGTGGTTGAGAGACTACTGCAATTGTGCTGGGGAGGTTGTGAAGGACAATGTTGTTCGTAAACCTAACGTGAATGGCAAGTACTTCGGTTTTGTCTATGCCAAAACAAAGTCTGATGCGGATCAAATAATCCTCAAATGTCATGGCTCTATGGTTAGAGGTTATAGAATTCTGGTTGCTCTTGACTTAAAGAACAGGGAGAATGCCATGCATGTGAAAACAAATGTCGAGGCTGCAAAACCAGTTGAGGTTCATGATGTTAAGCCTGTTGTGGCTGGGAGAGTTGTAGAGAATAACAAATCTTTGGTGGAGAATGTTGTGTTGGGCGTAGCCCGTAACGAATGTTCGGTGCGGGATATTAAGGATGCAATGAGCCGGGAGGGAGTCTTTGATGTGCAGATTCGGGGGTTCGGTAATCGGCTTTTTCTTATCAATTGTCCTGACATTGATTTCGCTAATGCAATGAGGGAAACTGGTGCGTCCTGGCCCAAAAACTGGTTTGATGTTGTTGACGTCCCTGCGTCTTTGTTGATGCAACCGAGAGTTTTTAGCTGGTTTGAAGTGTCCGGTTTACCCTTCCACGGTTGGTCAGTTGACAATCTCACAATCATTGCTGGGGCTGCTGGCAAGGTTATTTCGGTAGTTGATATTGCAAATTTTGGAGACTCCTTTGGGAGGGATTTTGTCTTGGTGCATTGTGATTGTGTTTTGCCGGTAGTTGTGGAGACGGGTTTAGCTTTGGGAGATGTTGTGTTCCCTGTGGTTTTGAGTCCTATAGCTTCAAAAATCGTCCTGTTTCGGCTCGAGCTTTGTTCTTCCGCAGGCACCCGTGTGTCAAATGATTCGGCTTCTTCCCAGCCTCAAGGAGAGGACGAGTCCAATGCACCATTTGCCTCTGTGTCACGGGCGTCCTTGGCTCCATCCAAATCGCAAGGTGACGTTGAAGTCGACACACAGGGCCAGAGGGCCGACGCTGAGCAGACTCCAATACCAAGCCCATTTCACTTTACGTCCGGTGGGCCTGTTATCACTCCCTTCTCACGTTTATTCGGCGACAGTGAGGACATTCAGGTGAGAAAGGACTCTGTCGCGCAGGATTCCCATCTGATTTGCAGCGCTGAAACTGTGAAACAACGTTTTCTGGCTGCAGGTCCGTTGCCGGCAGAGGTTGAGCAACCAAAAAGGGGGCGCGGGAGACCCAAAAAAGGGGCAGCGAAGCAGGTAACCTCCCCAACTGTTTATTACCAGACTAGAGCTAAATCGAGGTCGGATGGAAAAGGGGGAAGTTCGGATAATTTATTTACCGACATTGCTAGAAAGTTGAAAGATGGTTCAGGGGATTGGTCTTATTGCAAGAGGGTAGGAAAAAAAGCTATTGACATTGGTCCCTTGGTACTGGAACAGTTTAATTCGCTTGATTTAGAAGTACCTCAACGGACTTTGTTCGACGAGGAATTTTCTGATTGTGAAGAGGAGCAGTTGGTAGACCCGAATTCAGGTACTTTTGATCCTGGTTCGGGGTCTTTGGAGTGATTTGTGGTAATGAGATTCCTCACGTGGAACGTGAGAGGTGTGCATTCTGAGTTTAAACGGAATTGCATTAAGAAGTTGATTTTATCGAATGTTGTTGATGTTTTGATGGTGCAAGAAACGAAGTTGGGTGTTATTGATACAAGTACTTTGAGGAGTTGTGGATTGGGAACAGGCTGGGTTGTGATTGGGTTCCTGCTGATGGGACGGCCGGAGGGGTCCTTTTAGCGTGGAAACTCTCGTTTTTTGCCAAGACTTCTTCCATTCTTGAGCATAATATCATTTGCTGGAATGGGATTCACCTGAGCACCAACTCTCATGTAAGTTTTATGAATGTGTATGCACCTTGTTTTGTGAGCGATAGAGTTGTGTTTTGGTCCTCCTTGAGTCGCATCCGTCCCCAACTTCATGATATTCTGTTTGTAGCTGGTGATTTTAACTCGACTTGTCTGCGGGAGAACGACGAGGTAGTAGTTTTAATCAGGCTGATGGTTTGGTGTTCGCTGATTTTAAAAATGATTTGAACCTGGCTGATTTGAATCTTGTTGGTGCTAAGTTTACTTGGTATAATTCGGGCTCCAAAGCTTCTCGGTTAGATCGTTTTTTGGTTTCGCCGGAAGCTTTGTCAGCCTTTGGTGTTTTGGAACAAAGGGCTTTACCAAGAGGGGTTTCGGATGATAGGCCGGTTGTTTTGGGGGTGGAGGTTGTGGATTGGGGGCCTAAGCCGATTCGCTTCATTAATGCATGGATCGAGCACAAATCTTTCCTACCTACTGTCAGGGTGTTATGGAATTCCTATGTTTTTGAAGGTGAGCCTGATTTTGTGTTGTGGTCCAAACTGAAATGTTTGAGACGAGATTTACAGGTGTGGAATAAGGAAGTGTTTGGAAGACTGGAGACGGAGGTGACCAGATTATCAGCCGAGTTGGATGGTTGGGACGGTATCCTTGACACTCGTTCGTTGACGGGGGAGGAAAGGGAGAAGAGGGCCTTGTGTAGGGCTTTGCTGATTCAGAAGCAGAGGTGGTTGGCTAAGGCTTGGTGTCAGAAAGCCAGGTTTTGGTGGTTCAAAGGTGGTGATCGGTGCACCCGGTTTTTTCATCGCATTGCTAATTTCAGGGCTTCTCGGAATCTTCTTTCTCGGGTGCGTGTGGGGGAAAGTCACGGCATCCACTCCGTTGGAGGTTAAGCAGGCAATAGTGTCTCATTTTTCAGCCCGTTTCAGTGTTGACCCGGCCATCTCAGTCAATGTACCAGAGCTCCTTTTCAGATCCTTATCGGCGGTTCAGGCGGAGTGGCTTCAAGCCGAGTTTAGGGAGGACGAGGTGCTACGTGCGGTAAAGGGTTGTGGAGGTGAAAAGGCACCCGGTCCGGATGGTTTTTCTATGAGATTCTATCAGGTGTGCTGGGACGTGGTGGGTCCTGACGTTCGTAGTTTCTTGTTGGGTTTTCAAGATATCGGTAAAATTTGTAAAGGACTAAACTCGTCCTTTTTGACTTTAATTCCTAAGTCAGGGTCAGCCGAATGTTTTGATGATTATCGGCCAATAAGTCTAATTTTGGGCCCTTATAAGATATTGGCAAAGTTGCTAGCAAATCACTTGAAAAAGGTCCTCCCAAGGTTAATTAGTGACAACCAAAGTGGCTTTGTGGCGGGTAGACAGTTGGTTGATGGAGTGTTGATAGCTTCAGAGTTGATTCATATGTTAAAGTAGTCAAGGGAAGAAGTGGTTTTGTTGAAGTTAGACTTTGAGAAGGCCTACGATAAGGTGCATTGGGGTTATGTTGATCATTTGATGGAAGAGATGGGTTTTGGTAGGAAGTGGAGAGGGTGGGTGCAAGGGTGTTTCAATACCCATATCTCGGTTCTTATTAACGGTTCCCCGAGTGGTGATTTTCCAGTGTCTAACGGTATTCGCTAGGGGTGTCCGTTGTCCCCTTTCTTGTTCTTGTTAGCAGTAGAAGGCTTGCATCAATTGTTGGAGGAGGGTAAGTGGTGTGGTTTCTTCCGGGGTGTGGAGATAGGATCGGCTGGCCTTTCCCTTTCCCACTTACAGTTTGTAGATGATACGCTCCTATTTGTTAAGGGCGATTTGGAGGGGTTAGCTTTCGTTAAAGGTTTGTTGGAACGTTTTCAGAAGGGCTCAGGGCTGAAAATCAATTTCCACAAGTCTACAGCGGTTGTTTTAAATGAGGCCTAGTGTTCTGAGGTGGAGGTGGCTCAGGTTCTCGGGTGTCAAGTGGGCCGATTACCTATGAAGTACCTTGGCTTTTGGTTGGGAGCTAACCCGAGGAAAGTAGCTTCATGGGATCCTATTGTTGACAACTTCAAGAAGTCGTTGGGGTTGTGGAAGCTCAAAAATTTAAGGGTTATTTACGATAAGGTACCCTAATGTTTCGTCCACGAACGATAAGGTACCCTAATGAATTTTATGTCCGATAATGTACCCTAATGATTCGTCCACGAACGATTTGGTTTTAAAATGGCATATTCCGTTAAAACCTAACGTAATATTCCTCTAACTTAGACATTTGCAGTTAAGTGGGGTGTGAAATGACGATTTTACCCTTTCTTATTTTAAGCTTATAAATTTGATAGACAAAATTACCATTATACCCTTAATTATATAATACAATAAAAATATAATAAATAAATAAATTTTAAAATTTTAAATTAAAAAATTGAATTATTTAAAATAATAATAAAAAAATAAAAAAAATATTTACAAATATTAAAAAATTAAAAAATCATTTTAAAAAAATAATTTTATTAAAAAAACGCAGAACTGTTCAGCGTCTTCTCCGGCCAGCTCCGGCGTCGTCTCCGGCCACCCCTCCTCCACCGGCGTCGTCCCTCTTCCTTCCTCCCTCTTCCACCCCCACCCCAAATCTCAGTTCTATATCTACTGCGCGAGGACGAAGATGAAGCTCTGGATCTGTTGTGCGAGGAGGGAGATTTGGGCCTGTAAGCTCGGAGCACCACCGACCGCAACAAGCTCACCTTCGCCAGATCTGGATCTCGCATCACCTTAGCTCGCGTCGCCGGAGCTCGCAACGTCGAAGCTCGCGATTTGGTTCAGATCTGAACCAAATCAGCGAGGACGACGCCGGCGGTGGAAGAGGGAGGAGGGAAGAGGGACGACGCTGGAGGAGGAGGCGGAGGTGGGGGTGGCCGGGGACGACGCCGGCGGAGGAGGGGTGGCCGGAGACGACGCCGGAGACGAAGCTCGAACAGTTCGATCCAGTTTTTTTTTTAATAAAATTAATTATTTTAAAAAATAAAAATGATTAGAAAATATAAATTAAGGAAAAATAATAACTGAGGGTATAATGTTCATTTCACTCTTAAGTCAAAAGTCAACTGAAATGTCAAAGGGCAAAATAGTCATTCTACATAATTATGTTAGTTTTTTAACAGCATTAATCCAAATCGTTCGTGGACGAATCATTAGGGTACCTTATCGGACACAAAATTCATTAGGGTACCTTATCGTTCGTGGACGAAACATTAGGGTACCTTATCGTAAATAACCCAAAATTTAAACATGGCCGGTCGTATTGTTTTGGTGAAGTCTACTCTTTCTGCTCTTCCTTTGTTTTTTTATGTCCCTCTTAAAAGCCCCTAAGAAGGTGATTATGGTTCTTGAGGCGTGGCAGAGGCGTTTTTTGTGGACTAATCCCTACACAGGGAAGATGTTCTACAAAGTTCGCTGGAGTACGATGTGTCAGAGTAGGGAGGATGGGGGGCTCAGGATTCGACGTTTAGAAGCTATGAACGTTAGCCTCCTGGCTAAGTGGTGGTGGCGGTTTTCTAGTGAGGTTGATTCCCTGTGGAAGAGGGTCATTTGTGCTTTGTTTGGTTGAGACCCTGTTGATTGGGATTTGTCTAAGGTGGATAAGCCTGGTTCCACCTTTTTGGTTTCTCACATTGTGTTTTTGGCTTCTGATCCGAGTTTCAAGGAACTCTTTGGCAATCAAGGAGTTCATTGGTCGTTGGGGAAGGGTGACAGGATTTCCTTCTGGGAGGATATTTGGTTTGGTGATATCCCTTTTCGGTTTCGTTTTCCTGATTTGTATGTGATGTCCCCGCCTAAATTCGCTAAGGTAGAACACTTTTGGTTCTTGGGGCATTGGAGAGTGGGTTTTAGCCGGGACTTGGAGCCGTGGGAGCAGGGGTCGGCTGACATTCTTTTGGATCTGTTGGAAGGGGTGCAGGTCCAGACGGATAGGGATGATTCTCTAGTTTGGGTAAAAAACCCGAAAAGTTTATCTGTTAAGCAATCGTATGAAGCTATGGCCGGTTTTCGTGAGCCAAGACGGGATTTGGAGTGGGCTAAAATTCTATGGGTGAAAGGGTTGCCTCCAAAATTTTGTGTTTTGTGTGGTTGGCAGTACATAGGGCTTTACCAACCATGGACTTTTTGGAGAGCAGAGGGGTAAGGATTTCTCTCAACCGAATGTTATGCTTGTTTTGTAAGTCAAGTTTTGAGGGTGTGGATCACCTGTTGCTGCATTGTTTATACTCTTGGGAGGTTTGGTGCAAACTGTTTTTGTGGTGGAGGATTGTTGGCCCTATACCGGAGAGTGTAGCAGGGGTTTTACTGTGGTGGAGGGGTCTTGGAACAGGTAGATGGTGGGAGGGTTCGAGCCGTGTTGGATACCTTGCTCTTTGGCACATTTGGTTGGTAAGGAATGGGGTAGCTTTTAATTCAGTCATGGTCACGGTTGATGTTGTTGTTGCTAGAGTTAAACATCAAGCTTTTGGCTTGTTATGGAATTCGGGCTCCTTCCGAACGGGAACCACTTTTGAGGAATGGTTGAGAGATCCAGGTTGGTGTGTGAAACAGAGTAGGAAGGCGGGAGTGAAGAAGGAAGCGGCGCCGGGTTTTTGAAGGCTTGTGCTCGTTGTTTTTGTTCATGTTAGCTTTATGCTTTTGATGTATCTGTTTTAGTTGGGAACTGTTTTGTGGGTGGGCTGGTTTTTGCTGGTGTGTTGTTTTGGGTATTTGTTTTGTTTTTGCTCTTAGTAGCCGTTTTGGTTCGGTGAAAAGGCCCTTGCTTTGAGGGTCGTTTTCTTTGCTTCGTTTCTATGTGCTTATAGAACAAAAGCCTAATAAAATCATTCGCTTATCAAAAAAAAAACTACATTGCAATGTGTCATAGAGCCTATATAAGCAGAGAGCATTTTACGGGTTTTTTCGACGATTTGAACACCGACATAACTAGTTTATGTAATACTTGATCATCAAAAATGGTTTTAAGCTAGTATCATTGTCACGAGCATGAAAGTTTGAATTATCTTAACCCCGACCTAAAAATATTTTTTTATTTTATTAGGTTGCAACTACGACTACATTGCAATGTAGTTGTAGAGGCTATGTAGCCAGAGAGCATTTTAGGGTTTGTTTTTTACTTTTTGAACACTGATATAACTAGTTTATGTAATACTTGATCATCAATAACTGTTTTAGGCTAGTATCAATGTACCGAGCATGAAAGATTGAATTATCCTAACCCCGACCTCAAAATATATTTTTTATTTTCTTAGTTTTCAACTACGACTACATTGCAATGTAGAGGTAGAGGCTATGTAGGCAGAGAGCATTTTGGGGTTATTCCGATAAAACTATTATATGTAATACTTGATCATCACTAATTGTTTTAGGCTAGTATCAATGTCATGAGCATGAAAGTTTAAATAATGTTTACCCCGACCTAAAAACATATATCGTTATTTTTGTTTGCAACTACGACTACATTTCAACGTAGTCGTAGAGGCTATGTATGCAGAGAGAATTTTTGGGTTTTTTCGACTTTTTGAACACTGATGTAACTAATTTATGTAATACTTGATCATCAATAACTGTTTTAGGCTAGTATCAATGTCCCGAGCACGAAAGTTTGAATTATCTTAGACCCGACCTAAAAATATATTTTTATTTTTTAGGTTGCAACTACGATTACATTGCAATGTAGTCGTAGAGGCTAGGAAGGCAGAGAGACATTTGGGGTTTTTTTCGACGTTTTCGTTTATTCGTACACCGACATAACTAGGTTATGTAATACTTGATCATCACTAATTGTTTTAGGATAGTATCAATGTCTCAAGCATGAATGTTTGAATTATCATAACCGCGACATAAAAATATTTTTTTATTTTTAAAGTTTACAACTACGGCTACATTACAATGTAGTCTTAGAGGCTATGTAGGAAGACAACATTTTAGGGTTTTTTCGTTGTTTTGAACACCGGCATAATTAGTAAAACTGAATCATCAATAATTGTTTTATGCTAGTATCAATTTCCCAAACAAGAAAGTTTCTATTATCTTAACCCCGACCTAAAAATATATTTTATTTTTTTTAGTTTGCAACTACGACTACATTGCAATGTACTCGTATAAGCTATGTAGGTAGAGAGCATTTTATGCTTTTTTCGATGTTTTCACCGTTTTGAACATCAACATAACTAGTTTATGTAATACTTTATCATCAATAACTGTTTTAGGCTAGTATCAATGTCCCGAGCATGAAAGTTTGAATTATCCTAACCCCGACCTAAAAATATATTTTTATTTTGTAGGTTGCAACTACGATTACATTGGAATGTAGTTGTAGAGGCTAGGTAGACAGAGAGACATTTGGGGTTTTTTTCGATGTTTTCGTTGTTTCGTACACCGACATAACTAGTTTATGTAATACTTGATCATCAATAATTGTTTTAGGCTAGTATCAATGTCCCAAGAATGAAAGATTGAATTATCGGAACCCCGACCTAAAAATATTTTTTTTAGTTTGCAACTACGTCAACATTGCAATGTAGTCAAAGAGGCTATGTAGTCAGAGAGCATTTTAGGGTTTTTTCTACGTTTTCACCATTTTGAAAACCGACATAACTATTTTATGGAATACTTGATCATCTATAATTGTTTTAGGCGAAATGATGTTGAATTCGCTATGTGAATTAAAATGCCGAAACCCCTTTCTCTCTCTGCCTTTGGTTCCACCTTGCTAGCTCTGTATGCCGAGTACTGTAGTTTGGTCGCAGGTGTGTCAAAGGGTTCTAAGGTTGGAACAGTAGTGAAGAAAGTGTCTTCATCACCGGCTACGAAGGGATCAAAACGAGTTGCGGGAAAATCTCAAAGGCGTTCGGGATCCGATGTAGCAGACCCAGTCGAGATCGATGTGGAGACTCCCGTAGCAGCCGGACTCTCTGTTCCCTGGGAGAAACCAAACTCGAAAGCTTCAATGGAGCCAGGAGCTCAGAGGGACGATTTGGTGTCCTGTGCACGTCGGAGTCCGAAGATTTCTATGGAAGTTGTTCCAAATGAGGTGTATATTCGAAATCTACCCTACGAATCGTCTGAGGAATAGGTTCGGCACACCTTTGGAGCTTTTGTCGACATATCAACATGCTCTGTTCCGAGGCGCGTGAACAGGGGTGGTAAAAGATTTGGTTTTGTCGCTTTTTCGTCATCAGAAGCTGCTACAAAAGCTGTGGAAACCTACAATGGCTTCAAGTACAACGGGTACGTGCTGTTCATCAGCTTAGCTCGGCGGCCGGCTACTGTTCCGGCGATGCTGGAAAAGGAGGTCACAGTCAAAGTCCCGATATTGCGTCAAAATTTTTCCCTTCCCAGTCCTGATTAATCCCGTGATTTGAGGGATTCAATTGGGCGTGAATTGAGAGATTCAACTGATGTGGATTCAATCAAGTTGGATTCGGTTACAGCACGCGATGGGGAAGAATAGTCGAACGCAAACGATGTTGTCGTCTTGGACTGTGCTGAAGTTGGGCCTCAAGCCCGTACACAAGGAGGTGCTGTCCAACGGGTCGAAGCCCGTGTGCTTGAAACGGGCTGTGGTTTGGGCTCTGTACCCACGCAACAGCACTCGGAGAACCACTCGCGCGGGAGAGAGTTGCGTGGAGGAGTGGGTTCTGGATCGGATGGTGTGGGCCTTGGATCAAAAACTGGCCCGATTTTAATTGAAGGTGGACTTGGGGTAGCTAATGGGCCATGTGGTGGTCTAGGTGCTCAAAGGTCGGCCATCGACCCGAGCTTTTTTGACGTTTTTAAACATATTGGTGCTGATTTGGGTCCGACGGTTGATGTGGGCGTGGGTTCAGACACGCAGGTCATTCAGCCTCGAGGTGGAGAACCAACTATGGAAATAGGGTGTTACTGTAGTCCGTGGAAAGACATTCTTCTGAGTAACCAAATTCCCTTAGAGGTTCCAAGGAAGCGTGGCCGTCCAAAAAAGGGCCAGCAAAAAAAGACAGTTCCTCCAACTGTTTTTTACCAAACAAGAGCCAAAACATCAGCTGATAAAGGGGGACATGCGGGAAGTTTCACTATTGATATTGCTAAACAAAGTAAAGAAGGTACGTGGAGTTTTAGCAAGCGATTTGTGAAAAAGGCTTCTTCCCATTCCACAGGTCTTGAATCCGCGCAGCAAGGTATGGTTGAGGAGGACGTCGAGGATAGCGAGTTTGAGGTTATTCTGGAAGTAACTCCTGTCTTGGTTTCTAACCGGTTTCTCTGCTTGAATTCGGATAAGAAGTAGGCAAGGAGGGCGGTGCTCTGTTTTGTTTGTTCCCTGTTCTGTTTTGGTTTTTAAGTTTGGCTTTATGCTTGTTTCGGTTTGGGGAAAATGTCCTTTTAAGGATCGTTTTTCTTGCATCGTTTTTACTTTCTTGTAAAACGTTTGCTTAAGAAAATCTTTTCGCTTATCAAAAAAAAAAAAAAAAAATTTTAGGCTAGTATCAATGTCCCGAGCATGAAAGTTTGAATTATGTTTACCCCGACCTAAAAATATATTTTTATTTTTTTTGTTTGGAACTACGACTACATTGCAATGTAGTCGTAGAGGCTATGTAGGTAGAGAGCATTTTAGTGTTTTTTTTTCGACGTTTTCTCCATTTTGGACATCGACATAACTAGTTTTATGTAATACTTTATCATAAATAATTGTTTTAGGCTAGTATCAATGTCCCGAGCATGAAAGTTTGAATTATCTTAACCCCGACCTAAAAATATATTTTTATTTTTTTAGTTTGCAACTACGACTACATTAAATGTAGTCATAGAGGCTATGTAGGCAGATATCATTTCATGGTTTTTTTCAACCTTTTGAACACCGACATAACTAGTTTATGTAATACTTTATCATCAATAATTGTTTTAGTCTAGTATCAATGTCCCGAGCATGAAATTTTGAATTATCTTAACACCGACCTAAAAATATATTTTTACTTTTTTAGTTTGCAACTACAACTACATTGCAATGTGTCGTAGAGGCTATGTAGACAAAGAGCATTTTAGGGGGTTTTTCGACGTTTTGAACACCGACATGACTAGTATATGTAATACTTGATCATCAATAATGGTTTTAGGCTAGTATCATTGTCACGACCATGAAAGTTTGAATTATCTTAATCCCGACCTAAAAATATATTTTTATTGTAGAACAGAGACCACGCTCTGTTATGCGTGTTGTACCGGAAAATTGCTCCGGGGATTCTGTCCGGACGTCAAGTGAGGTACATAAGTGTCCTCGTGAGGTTCCCAGTGTACCCAGGCCTCCGACGGCGACCATTCCGTCGGTGTCTCCTCTGGACGCGGGTGAGCTGTTATGCCCTGTTTCAGTCGCACCCGTCTCTGGAGCTGATTCCGTGATTCACGGGATGTCGACATCGAAAGGGATTCCAATTTCGAATCGGTTTAATTCGATTTCTGCAGAGTTGGGATCCTTATCCCCGTTGATCACGGACGCAGTAGAATCTTATCCGGGCGCGACTCTGTCTCAGATGGAATCGCGTGGACTTGTTAACGGGCCTGGAGGTTTGGATGCTAAATTGGGCTCACCTTTTCAAGTTGGGCCGGACCCATGCATAACAGGTTTGGCTACTGATATGGCAGGTTTGGGCCTACATCAAAGGGATTTTGGGCCTGCGTTGAGTGGAATTTCTGATCCATACGGCAAGGTCCAATCGCTGGCCCGTGAAGATCCAACTTTGGAAACCGTTTTTAGTCGTATTGGGAATGATATTGGTTTGTTCACTGACAATTCTCGGGTTGGTGCACCGATTTTGGAAGCCGGTTTTGAAGGAAGTCCATGGAAGGAGGCCTTGGAGAAACCAATATCTAGTGCCGAGCCAAAGAGACGTAGACGCCCAAAGAAGAGCCACTGGAGGGTGATTTCTCAACCAATCGTTGTTTATCAGACAAGAGCTAGGACCCATGCTGATAAAGGGGTTAAAATGGGGCGTTTCGTGGTGGACGTTTACAAAAAAGATAGCACGGGCAAGTGGAGTTACAGTTCGAAAGTTGGACATAAAGCTGTTGATCTTTGTGCTTTGGCGCTCGAGAAGGACGCCGAAGGTTAAAAGGACAAGGATTATGAGGAACCGACTCTAGTTCTTTCTTTAACCTCTGTTCCGGTTTCTAACCGGTTTACTTGTTTGAACCCGAATAGGAAGTATACACTCTTGTTTTTCCTATTCTTAGTTTGCTCTTTGGAGCTGTATTGGTCTGAGGAAAAGATCTTTTTGGTTATTTTCTTGCTTTGTTCCATAACCATATAGAACACTTGCCTAATAAAATTCTTAGCTTATAAAAAAAACGACTACATTGTAATGTAGTTGTTGTAAAACCCGCTTCGTTTCGTTAAGGTATTAATTTGCAAACGGAAAAAAAATATATATTAAAGGGCTGGACCGGGCGGGCCAGACCCGGCCCAAACCAGCAGACCCGGCCCAAGCCCAGGGTATAAAACCCTTTGTTTTAGGGTTTCAACCCATAACCCTCACTTCTTCTTCTCCTGCGCAGCCGACCCCCACACCTCTCCCTTCTCCTTCGAAACCGATCCTCTCCATCCACCTCCGGCGACCTCCCACCAGCTCCGGCCGCTGTCCCATCGCCACCACACGCCGCCACGTCTCAGCCGAACCCCGACCTCCCTCTCCTCCAGCCACCACGCCGTCTCCCTTCCATCTCCGTCCGACCACGCCCAGGTCCTCCGTCGCCGTGCACCGTCCCGTCCTCTTCTCCTCCGTCCCGACGCCGTCACCGCTCCGGTCAGCCACACAACCCCGTCCCCGAGCTCGCTGCCTCATCCTTCTCCTTCGTCTTCCTCACCAGCTCCGGCCACCGTCCGCCACCGAGCTCCCCACGCCGTCGTCCCCGTCCCCGCCGAAGAACAGGCCGTCCACCACCGTCCCGTCCGAGCCCTAACGCGCCGCCGCCCTCTTCCCGTCAACGATCTGCCCGTCCGAGACACGAACCGAGCTCCGTCGCCAGCGAGCTCGCCAGATCTGGAACGGGACGAGTCGTCCGGACCCGCGCCGACGCCGCCGTGCACCGCCGTCCACCGCCGCCACCGTTTCCTCACGGTTAGTTCTCGGCCCGTGGAAGCTCGGCCGACCGGCGGCGGTGGTCGGCCGGACCAAGCAGAACCGTTCTTCTTCTTCGCTTTCCCTTTTCTCGAGTTCGTTCAAATCTGGTCGGGATGGAACGGAGCTCCCGAAATGGAAGGGAACGGAATAGAAAAACGTAGATCTGGTTGTTTAAAGGATTGTTGTAATCGTGTAAATCTGATTTTGTAAAGATCGACAAAATATAAGTTATCGATATAATTATTCTTATGTTTTGAATAGATTTAAGTACGAATGGGTTGGGTTCAAACTGTTTGTAAAACGAAATCAGGGTTAGTTTAAAGATTAAATCCGTACCGTTTGGACGTAATTTAATTATCGATAAAACTATATCGGCTTAGGTTAAACGGGTTTTAAAAACGAAAGTCGTTTATTAAGGTTAGACTCGAGTTAAGTTAAATCAAAAAGGGGGGAAGCGAAATCAAATCGACTTTATAAGGGTTCTGGACCAAAATATCGAGTTTGGAAACGAACGGAAGGAAACCGTTTTGTTTTAAAATCAAAGACGGAATTAATTAAAGCAAGGGAGTTCAACGACGGTTTTAAGTTAAAAAGGGGTTTAAACTGGGTTTAGATCAAACCTGGGTTCGGTGCGCGGGTGCTCGAACCCGATCCGTCGTAACCCGACTTTTATCCCGCTCGAGTGTAAACGACAACTGTCAAGTTTAAAATGGACAAATCGTAGCCGTTAACTTAACAGCGGAACCGTTATTATTTTTGGGCTTTGAGTTATTTATTTTCGACCGGTTCGTACTAGTTTAAAGTGAGTTAAATCTGTGTTCTTTTAGATCGTGCTGCGGACCGAGGCAAAGGGAGGCTCGGCGAGTGACTGCGATTCATCTCGGGTTTAGTGGAGCGCTTCTGGAGTTGCTTTCGAGGTAGGGAAAAGTAGCCGGATCTCGGCCCTGACTAGGGAAAGTTAACTGTAGAATTGCATGTGACACCGGGGTGTCGTGGGTTATTTAGGATATCGAATATTAGAAATGCATGATACGGGAACGTAGCGATTACTGAAAGTGCATGTGACACTTAGTAGTGTCGTAGGAGCAGAGAACTTAGCGTTAACTGTTTCACTGGAGGCATATGACCATGCCCGGAGGTTGTTGCGTGTTGTTTGTTGTTGAGTTTGGGTGGCCTTGAGAGCCCGTGTTATTTGTTGATTGAGTTTGGGTGGCCTTGAGAGCCCGTGTTAATTATTGTTGAGTCTTGGGTGGCCATGAGAGCCCGTGTTGTCGTTTCGGTATTTTGAGTGGTCGTGAGTGCCCGTGGGGTTGTGAACCCATACTTTATCGTTGGTGTCTTGGGTGGCCATGAGGGCCCGTAGGGTTGTTGAACTCGTGTTTGGTTGTTGGTGTTTTGTTGGCCTTGAGTGCCTGTGGAGTTGTCACCGGTGTCGTTACTGTCTGTTTGAACTTGTTTGTGTTTGTGATTGGTTACTGGTTACTGGTGGAGGTTGTGTGGTGTAGCTAGCCTCCCGACTGGGATCGGGAGAAGCGGAGGGGTTGTGGGCTAGCTCCCCGACTGGGATCGGGGGAAGGACGCGCGGGTGTGGCTAACCACCCGACTAGGATCGGGTGAAGCGGAGAGGTTGTGGGTTAGCCCCCCGACTGGGATCAGGGGAAGTTGCGCGACAGGTCGACCGCCTATACCGACTGGGATCGGAAAGGGCAGGATACAGAGATTGGTTACTGAGCAGCTGGTTTACGATCCTTTGTGATCTTGTTTGGTATTGTGTGGTCAGTCGTGTCTTGGAGAGGTCGTCGATCGTAGTGTGGGGTCTACATAACGTGTCCGTGTGTTGAGTCAGTTGAGGAAAAGACCGGTCGTGTGGGTGTCTTGAGTCGTTGTTGGTGTCATCGGCTTTGTCTACTAATTATGCCATAGTCTGTATGTTATCTGTGGTGGTGAGCGAACGCTCACCCCTAGCTGCTTTTCCTATAGGTACCGTTCGTAGTCTGGACTAGGTGAGCTTCTGAAGCTTGAAGAGCTTGAAGCGGGTTGCTGGGTGTTTGAGTCTAGAGACGCGTATCTCGTTTTGTCCAAGTGTGGGACTTTTATTTTGAGATGTAAATATTATTCTTTTGTGGAACTAAACTGACTTTTTAGGTGATTTATCAAAAACAGGTTTCAGTTTTGTAACTTTTTAAACGTTCGCGTCCCTAGTTTCGGTTCGCTGAAATTGGGGCATGACAGCTTGGTATCAGAGCGCGAGGTTTCACACCTCGGACTACACGTCAATTAGGTGGGAGAGTCGAGTCAGTAGAGTCCCGTCCTGCATTGGGTACGCAAGTCGGAACTCGGGTGTAGACCCGTTAGGATTTGAGTCCTGTTTTGTTTTGTGCTTGTGCAGTACGGGGCTACTGGCACAATGTTTGTGTGTTGCTGCGTGAAACGTTTTTAAACTGTCGCGACTCGACTCAGGAGCGCTCCTGTGGTCGAGCGTGATGGTGTTGGTATCAAGTGGCCACAACGTAGTTCGGGGACGCCTGGGCGGGGTTGTAACCACCTGATGCCAAGAAATGAGGATTTTTAATGGAGTGGAAAAAGGTTTAAAGTTGTTGGCCCTTTTTGGCATGTCTTGAACTTGATTGGCCCTGTGGGCGTATGTTTGATTTTGGTTGGCCCGGTGGGCAAGGTTCGACTCTGGTTGGTTTGTCGTCGCTTGTGTGGTATATGTCGGTGTGGCCTCGTATACTAATATTATATATAAGGTGTGTTTAGCTTGAGCGGTGTGGCGCTTTAGTGTTATACGCGCTAGAGTAAACTTAGACCGTGTGAGCGTTAGCATTTTTGAACTTGTCGCCTTTATTTGAGTTCGCAAACTGAACGTTTGCGTGTATCCGTGCAGAGGATACTGATTATGGCTCGCGGAAGGCGCGGACGAGCATCAGGAACACGGGGTCAGGCACCCACGCGAGGCCGGCGGGGGCGGTCAGCAGGGGCACCAGGGAGGGTGCCAGCCGTCGAGCCCGCCGACTACGCGGAGGCACAGGGCACTCCCGTCGGAGAAGACGGAAGAAGTGATGCGGGGCCATCTGCAGGTACCCCTAGTGTTCCGCCAGTCGCGGACCCTCCAGTGATGACTGCCCTGGATGAGCTTACCAGGACCGTTCAGAGTTTGGTGGCGGTCATCGCCAGCCGAGAGTCGGCTTCGCCAGCACCAGAGGCAGCCGCAGTCCCGATGAGGGCCGCTCAGACAGAGGATCTTACCTCCCGAGTGCTACTCGATTTCCTGAAGCTCGGGATACCTGTTTTTGTCGGGGAGCCAAATCCCGACCTAGCCGAGCGATGGATAGAGCAGGTCACACGAGACCTGGACACTTTGGGTGTCGAGGATGGCCGTCGGAGAGTGTCCTTCGCGGCCCATCAGCTGAGAGACAGCGCCTACCACTGGTGGGGGCGGGTGAAGGACACAGTCGGATACGACTACAGCGTATTCCAGGAGGTATTCATGGCACAGTACTTTCCCGAGTCGGCTCGACTGGAACGACATCGGCAGTTCTTATACCTGGAGCAGGGAGAGATGACAGTGGCACAGTACGAGGCCAGGTTCACAGCCTTGGCCAGATTCGCGCCTGAGATGGTGACGAACGAGACGAACCGTTGCCTGCGGTTCCAGGACGGACTGAGGCTGGGCATCTGGAACCAGGTTCTCGCCTTGAGGATACGGAAGTATACCGATCTAGTGGACACCACGGCTACAGTGGAGCAGGGCATCCGGGATGCAGCCAGGGGCCGTGAGGTCCGACCTCGGTCGATCAGTTGGGCAGGGCCGTCAGACTCACGAGACTCGCGGAGGCAGAGGACCGCGGGATCCTTCCGACCACCACCACATCAGAGTGGATCGAGACAGCGGGGGTCAGTGGCAGCAGTTGGGCCAGTCGCATCAGAGAGGGCGCTGACGTGCTTTACCTGCGGGCAGCAAGGCCACTTCCGTCGCGAGTGCCCGATGGAAGGAGTACCTACGGCGCGGCCAGCGACCAACCGGACCAGCCAGGGCACGGAGTCGAGAGCCAACGAGATCCGCTGTTTTCGATGCGGCCAGGTTGGGCACACCATTGCATGGTGCCGTGAGCCGTCGAGGGCAACATCAGCGCAGCGACCGCAGCAGTCGCGTACCGTACAGTCGCCCAGGGGACGTCCTCGTCAGGGTCAGCAGTCCAGACCGTCACAGCCTTCTACGAGCGCACCGATTCCGAGACAGCAGCAGAGTCACGGGTATTCAGCGGCCAGCGCGCCGGGTCAGAGGCAGCAGGCCTCGCAGGGGAGAGTCTATGCAGTCACCGACTCCAGAGCCCCAGGACCTAGCACGTACCGCGAGACCATCCAGGGTACGTGTTTATTGTATCACTTATGGACTTTATTCTTATTTGATACCGGGGCGTCGCACTCTTTTATTTCGTCGGGTTGTGCCGAGAGGTTGGGGTTGAGCTTAGAGCCGTTGAGCCCACCTCTATGCCTGGACACCCCAGTTGGGGGCGGTGCATCGTTGACTAGAGTATGTCGTGCCTGCGAGATTAGAGTCGCAGACTGTCCTTGCCCTGGGGATCTTCTCGTGTTGGGGATGACTACCTTTGATGTGATCTTGGGTATGGATTGGATGTCGAGGTACCGAGCCAACATCGATTGCTATAGACGACGAGTGACAGTGACAGTGGGCGGTACAAAGGTGACGTGCGTGCTGGGAAGTAAGAGTGGGGTCCTCCTGTCGGCGTTGTCCGCAGAGGAGGAAGTACCGGCTGTGCAGAGCCGAGAGTTACCGAGAGTGGTATGCGAGTTCCCCGAGGTCTTTCCTGAGGAGTTGAGCGGGCTGCCACCGATTCGTGAGGTGGAGTTCAGGATTGACCTAGTGCCGGGAACGACGGCGATATCGATGGCGCCTTACAGGTTTGCGCCGGCCGAGTTGACTGAGCTGAAGCGTCAGCTGGAGGAGCCTCAGCAGAAGGGGTTTATCCGTCCGAGTGCATCGCCGTGGGGAGCACCAGCACTCTTCGTGAAGAAGAAGAGTGGAGAGCTACGGATGTGTATAGATTACCGGAAGCTGAACCGGGTTACGGTGAAGAACAGGTACCCGATGCCGAGGATCGACGACTTGTTCGACCAGTTGAGAGGGGCGACTCACTTCTCGAAGATCGATCTGCGATCCGGTTATTATCAGTTGCGAGTCCGTGAGGGGGACGTCGCAAAGACTGCATTCCGGACACGCTATGGGCACTACGAGTTCCTAGTGATGCCATTCGGACTTACGAACGCGCCAGCAGCGTTCATGGACCTGATGAACAGCATCTTCCGGCCGTACCTAGATCAGTTTGTGGTGGTATTTGTGGACGACATCCTGATATATTCGCAGAACGAGGCGGCGCATAAGGCACATCTGAGGGCTGTTCTAACACTACTGCGCAAGCATCAGCTATATGCCAACCGGGAGAAGTGCGAGTTCTGGCTCTCTGAGGTGAGGTTCCTCGGCCACATCGTATCCCGTGACGGTATCCTGGTCGATCCGTCGAAGATCGATGCGGTCTCGAAGTGGGCACGGCCCACGAGTGTTTTCGAGATCCGCAGCTTTCTGTGATTGGCAGGCTACTATAAGCGATTTGTCCAGGATTTTGCACGACTAGCCGCACCGATGACTCTGTTGACACGCAAGGGTGTTGGGTTCGTGTGGACAGATGACTGTGAGCGTGCGTTCGCGGAATTGAAGACTCGATTGACTACAGCTCCAGTGTTAGTGGTGCCCGAGCGAGGGATTGGTTATGATGTTTACTGTGATGCGTCCGGAGAGGGACTGGGCTGCATGCTGATGCAGTCGGGCAGAGTTGTGGCTTATGGCTCCAGGCAGTTGAAGATACACGAGCGCAACTATCCTACCCACGACTTGGAGCTAGCAGCAGTCGTGTTTGCGCTGAAGAGCTGTCGATATTATCTGTACGGCGAGGGGTTTCAGGTGTTCTCGGATCACAAGAGCCTCAAGTACATATTTTCCCAGCGAGACCTGAACATGCGTCAGCGACGGTGGATGGAACTACTCGAGGAGTACGATTTCGAGCTACACTACCACCCAGGCAAGGCGAACGTTGTCGCCGACGCCTTGAGTTGGAAGTCGGCTCCGAGCCTCGCCAGCATATCTGTCAGAGAGTGGGGCATGATGGGGGAGCTGAGCACATTCGGGCTTGAGCTAGAGGAGGTTACTGGCGGTGTTGCCATGTGCTCACTAGTGGCTCAGCCCTCACTGCTTGCCCAAGTGCTGGAGGCGCAGACAAAGGACGTCGAAGCATCAGAGATACGCGAGAGAGTCGTCAGGGGTGACGAGGTGGTGGGCTGGCAGGACAGCACTGATTGGGGACTACGATACCGCGGGGGGCTATTCGTACCGGTTAACTGTAGAGACGCCGTGTTACGAGAGGCACACCATTCGCGTCTCACAGTGCATCCGGGGGGCACCAAGATGTACCGTGACCTCAGACGGCACTACTGGTGGCGCGGCATGAGGAGAGCAGTCGCAGAGTTTGTGTCGAGATGCCTTGTCTGTCAGCAGGTGAAGGCCGAGCATCAGCGTCCAGCGGGATTGTTACAGCCACTACCGATTGCTCAGTGGAAGTGGGAACACATTACGATGGACTTCGTGTGTGGACTACCGAGATCGCCAAAGGGGAACGACGCAGTGTGGGTGGTAGTCGACCGGTTGACCAAGTCGGCCCACTTCCTGGCTATGAGGATGACCGACCCAATGGACAAGTTGAGCAGTTTGTACGTTCAGGAGATAGTGCGTCTCCACGGGGTCCCGGTGTCGATAGTGTCTGACAGGGATCCCCGCTTCACGTCCAGGTTTTGGCCGAGTTTGCAGAAGGCATTGGGGACCGAGGTGCTACTCAGTACAGCGCATCATCCTCAGACAGACGGTCAGTCGGAGCGTACCATTCAGATCTTAGAGGACATGCTGCGAGCATGTGTACTGGATTTCAGGGGATCTTGGGAGACCCACCTGCCGTTGGCCGAGTTCGCCTACAACAACAGCTTCCAAGCCAGTATCGGGATGGCACCTTTCGAAGCGTTGTATGGGAGGCCGTGTCGGTCACCAGTATGCTGGGCAGAGGTGGGGGACAAGAGTCTGCTGGGGCCAGATCTTGTCAGAGAGACGACGGAGAAAGTCGCACTGATTCGCGATCGGCTGAGGACAGCGCAGAGCCGACAGAAGAGTTATGCCGACAGGCGACGTCGACCCCTTGAGTTTGCAATCGGGGATCACGTGTTCCTGAAGGTGAGCCCGAGGAAAGGGCTGGTGCGGTTCAGGCGCAGCGGGGGCAAGTTGGCTCCGAGGTACATTGGCCCGTTCCAGATTTTGGGCAGAGTGGGAACAGTGGCATATCGTCTAGCGTTGCCACCGCAACTTGGGAGAGTCCATGACGTCTTCCACGTGTCTCAGTTGCGGCAGTACAATGCAGACCCCTCCCACGTCATCGAGTGGACAGATATCGAGGTGGCTGATCATGTCTCCTATGAGGAGCAGCCGGTTCGGATTATGGACACGCGGGAGCAGATTCTGCGGGGAGGCAAGATTATCCACTTGGTACGAGTACAGTGGAAGCACCACGGGGCTGAATCGACTTGGGAGCGCGAGGACGAGGTTCGCGCGAAGTATCCCGCCTTGTTCGTTTCCCGAGGTACGCTGTTTTAAATTTCGTGGGCGAAATTCCTTTAAGGGGGGTAGATTGTAAAACCCGCTTCGTTTCGTTAAGGTATGGACCGGGCGGGCCAGACCCGGCCCAAACCAGCAGACCCGGCCCAAGCCCAGGGTATAAAACCCTTTGTTTTAGGGTTTCAACCCATAACCCTCACTTCTTCTTCTCCTGCGCAGCCGACCCCCACACCTCTCCCTTCTCCTTCGAAACCGATCCTCTCCATCCACCTCCGGCGACCTCCCACCAGCTCCGGCCGCTGTCCCATCGCCACCACACGCCGCCACGTCTCAGCCGAACCCCGACCTCCCTCTCCTCCAGCCACCACGCCGTCTCCCTTCCATCTCCGTCCGACCACGCCCAGGTCCTCCGTCGCCGTGCACCGTCCCGTCCTCTTCTCCTCCGTCCCGACGTCGTCACCGCTCCGGTCAGCCACACAACCCCGTCCCCGAGCTCGCTGCCTCATCCTTCTCCTTCGTCTTCCTCACCAGCTCCGGCCACCGTCCGCCACCGAGCTCATCACGCCGTCGTCCCCGTCCCCGCCGAAGAACAGGCCGTCCACCACCGTCCCGTCCGAGCCCTAACGCGCCGCCGCCCTCTTCCCGTCAACGATCTGCCCGTCCGAGACACGAACCGAGCTCCGTCGCCAGCGAGCTCGCCAGATCCGGAACGGGACGAGTCGTCCGGACCCGCGCCGACGCCGCCGTGCACCGCCGTCCACCGCCGCCACCGTTTCCTCACGGTTAGTTCTCGGCCCGTGGAAGCTCGGCCGACCGGCGGCGGTGGTCGGCCGGACCAAGCAGAACCGTTCTTCTTCTTCGCTTTCCCTTTTCTCGAGTTCGTTCAAATCTGGTCGGGATGGAACGGAGCTCCCGAAATGGAAGGGAACGGAATAGAAAAACGTAGATCTGGTTGTTTAAAGGATTGTTGTAATCGTGTAAATCTGATTTTGTAAAGATCGACAAAATATAAGTTATCGATATAATTATTCTTATGTTTAGAATAGATTTAAGTACGAATGGGTTGGGTTCAAACTGTTTGTAAAACGAAATCAGGGTTAGTTTAAAGATTAAATCCGTACCGTTTGGACGTAATTTAATTATCGATAAAACTATATCGGCTTAGGTTAAACGGGTTTTAAAAACGAAAGTCGTTTATTAAGGTTAGACTCGAGTTAAGTTAAATCAAAAAGGGGGGAAGCGAAATCAAATCGACTTTATAAGGGTTCTGGACCAAAATATCGAGTTTGGAAACGAACGGAAGGAAACCGTTTTGTTTTAAAATCAAAGACGGAATTAATTAAAGCAAGGGAGTTCAACGACGGTTTTAAGTTAAAAAGGGGTTTAAACTGGGTTTAGATCAAACCTGGGTTCGGTGCGCGGGTGCTCGAACCCGATCCGTCGTAACCCGACTTTTATCCCGCTCGAGTGTAAACGACAACTGTCAAGTTTAAAATGGACAAATCGTAGCCGTTAACTTAACGGAGGAACCGTTATTATTTTTGGGCTTTGAGTTATTTATTTTCGACCGGTTCGTACTAGTTTAAAGTGAGTTAAATCTGTGTTCTTTTAGATCGTGCTGCGGACCGAGGCAAAGGGAGGCTCGGCGAGTGACTGCGATTCATCTCGGGTTTAGTGCAGCGCTTCTGGAGTTGCTTTCGAGGTAGGGAAAAGTAGCCGGATCTCGGCCCTGACTAGGGAAAGTTAACTGTAGAATTGCATGTGACACCGGGGTGTCGTGGGTTATTTAGGTTATCGAATATTAGAAATGCATGATACGGGAACGTAGCGATTACTGAAAGTGCATGTGACACTTAGTAGTGTCGTAGGAGCAGAGAACTTAGCGTTAACTGTTTCACTGGAGGCATATGACCATGCCCGGAGGTTGTTGCGTGTTGTTTGTTGTTGAGTTTGGGTGGCCTTGAGAGCCCGTGTTATTTGTTGATTGAGTTTGGGTGGCCTTGAGAGCCCGTGTTAATTATTGCTGAGTCTTGGGTGGCCATGAGAGCCCGTGTTGTCGTTTCGGTATTTTGAGTGGTCGTGAGTGCCCGTGGGGTTGTGAACCCGTACTTTATCGTTGGTGTCTTGGGTGGCCATGAGGGCCCATAGGGTTGTTGAACCTGTGTTTGGTTGTTGGTGTTTTGTTGGCCTTGAGTGCCTGTGGAGTTGTCACCGGTGTCGTTACTGTCTGTTTGAACTTGTTTGTGTTTGTGATTGGTTACTGGTTACTGGTGGAGGTTGTGTGGTGTAGCTAGCCTCCCGACTGGGATCGGGAGAAGCGGAGGGGTTGTGGGCTAGCTCCCCGACTGGGATCGGGGGAAGGACGCGCGGGTGTGGCTAACCACCCGACTAGGATCGGGTGAAGCAGAGAGGTTGTGGGTTAGCCCCCCGACTGGGATCGGGGGAAGTTGCGCGACAGGTCGACCGCCTGTACCGACTGGGATCGGAAAGGGCAGGATACAGAGATTGGTTACTGAGCAGCTGGTTTGCGATCCTTTGTGATCTTGTTTGGTATTGTGTGGTAAGTCGTGTCTTGGAGGAGGTCGTCGATCGTAGTGTGGGGTCTACATAACGTGTCTGTGTGTTGAGTCAGTTGAGGAAAAGACCGGTCGTGTGGGTGTCTTGAGTCGTTGTTGGTGTCATCGGCTTTGTCTACTAATTATGCCATAGTCAGTATGTTATCTGTGGTGGTGAGCGAACGCTCACCCCTAGCTGCTTTTCCTACAGGTACCGTTCGTAGTCTGGACTAGGTGAGCTTCTGAAGCTTGAAAAGCTTGAAGCGGGTTGCTGGGTGTTTGATTCTAGAGACGTGTATCTCGTTTTGTCCAAGTGTGGGACTTTTATTTTGAGATGTAAATATTATTCTTTTGTGGAACTAAACTGACTTTTTAGGTGATTTATCGAAAACAGGTTTCAGTTTTGTAACTTTTTAAACGTTCGCGTCCCTAGTTTCGGTTCGCTGAAATTGGGGCGTGACAGTTGTACATGCTATGTAGGCAGAGAGCATTCTAGGGTTTTTTTTTTTTACTTTTTGAACACTCATATAACTAGTTTATGTAATACTTGATCATCAATAATTCTTTTAGGCTAGTATCAATGTACCGAGCATGAAAGATTGAATTATCCTAACCCCGACCTAAAACTATATTTTTTATTTTCTTAATTTTCAACTACGACTACATTGCAATGTAAAGGTAGAGGCTATGTAGGCAGAGAACATTTAAGGTTTATTTCGACACTTTCACCATTTTGAAAACCGACATAACTATTATATGTAATACTTGATCATCACTAATTATTTTAGGCTAGTATCAATGTCCCGAGCATGAAAGTTTAATTGTGTCTACCCCGACCTAAAAATATATTGTTATTTTTTGTTTGCAACTACGACTACATTGCAACGTTGTCGTAGAGGCTATATATGCAGAGAAAATGTTTTTTTTTCTTTTTTGACTTTTTGAATACTGATGTAACTAGTTTATGTAATACTTGATCATCAATAACTGTTTTAGGCTAGTACCAATGTCCCGAGCATGAAAGTTTGAATTATCTTAAACCCGACCTAAAAATATATTTTTATTTTTTTAGGTTGCAACTATGATTACATTGCAATGTAGTTGTAGAGGCTAGTTAGGCAGAGACACATTTGGCGTTTTTTTCGACGTTTTCGTTGTTTCGTATGTAAAACCCGCTGCGCTTCAAAAGGGTATTAAATTGCAATCCGGAAACCTTAAGGTAGGTTTTTAAAACAAGTGCAAAAAAAAAAATTATATTTTAAAGGGCTGGACCGGGCGGGCTAGACCCGGCCCAAACCAGCAGACCCGGCCCAAGCCCAGGGTATAAAGACCCTTTTTAGGGTTTCAACCCATTCAGCATCACTTCATCTTCTTCCCCCACTCAGCCGCCCCATCTCCTCTCCCGTTCCCGAACCCTCACCGACCTCCCACCCTCTTCTCAACTCCCGTCGTCGGCCGCCGGTCCCGAGTTCGGCCACATCTCCATATCACCCTCGTCCCCACGCCGTCCCCGTCTCCCTTCCTTCTCCGTCCGGCCACCGCCCTCCCACACCCGTAGCCACCGCCCTCGACCCCCTCTTCCACCTCCCTCTCAGATCCCGAGCCTGGCCGTCCCTCACCGAGCCCCTCCTTCTCCGGCCGGCCACGCCTTCGCCCCGTCTTCTCCAGCTCACGTCGCCGCCGCCACCGTTGGCCGAACCCCTCCCTCTCTCGGGCCTGTCTCGCCGGAAATCACCGTCTCCGACCTCCGTTCAACCACGGCGATCTCCCTTTGCCCCTCCGCGCCCGAGCGTTTCTGAGTCCCGCCGTCGCCGTGCACGGCCGAGCCGAGACGGACTCGCCGGTGCGGGCACAGATCCGGGACGGAACGGCCCGTCTTCGTCCGGATCCGAGGCGGATCCCCGCCGTACTCCGCCGTGCTCCACCTCCCCGTCGTTCTTCGCCGACGCCGCCGTCCTTTCTCTACGGTTAGGCCCCGGCCGACGCCGCCCTCGCCGGCGGCCGACCGGTTCGAAACCGAACCCTTTTTTTTCCCGTCTTCGAATTTCAGTGAATCTGGTTTTGTTTAAAGATTTACTGTATTTGGACGTTAATATGAAATTGTAAAGAAAACAAATTTAAGTTTATTGTATTATTGTTTCTTACGTTTCTTTTTCGGATCTGTTTAACTGTGAACAAAAAAAAAGGGTTAAGTTGAGTTTACTTTGAAAATCAGTTGTGAAACAAAAGTTCGATCCTTGTGTTCAGACGTAAAAATTGTTATCGTTAAAACTAGATCGGCTTAGGTTAAACGGGTTTTAAAAAAAGAACGAAAGTCGTTTATTAAGGTTAGACTCGAGTGAAGTTAAATCGAAAAGGGGGAAAACGAAATCAAATCGACTTTATAAGGGTTTGGACCAAAATATCGAGTTTGGAAACGAACGGAAGGAACCCGTTTTGTTTTAAAATCAAAGACGGAATTAGTTAAAGCAAGGGAGTTCAACGACGGTTTTAAGTAAAAAGGGATTTTGTTTTAAAATAAAAACCGTTCTATTTTGAAAAGGGGTTATTAATCGGATTTTGGGAACGACTCTGGAACTCTGGGTAAAATGGACTGCTATTGGGTTTAAAAAGGAACAAAAGCGGACCGCTGAATCGGACCTCGGGATTCGTGCATTGGGACCGTGCCTCGCATGCACCGGTTTCGGTGCTCGGGTACTCAAACTGATCTGTCGTAACCCGACTTTTATCCCGCTCGAGTTTAAGGGACAACTGTCGGTTTTAAACTGGAGAAATCTTGACCGTTAAATTAACCTTTAACTTACCGGCAGAACCGTTATTAATCTATGGCTTTCGTGTTTCTTTTAGTTTCCGGCTTCGATCGAAGCGAAGCTCGGAGGTAGCGAGCCAAAACGTCAGCAGCTAGGAAGCGTAGCGGTTGCTCTTCAGTTGAGGTAGGGAAAAGTAGCCGGATCTCGGCCCTGACTAGGGAAAGTTAACTGTAGAATTGCATGTGACACTTAGTAGTGTCGTAGGAGTAGAGAACTTAGTGAAAATTGTTTTACTGCAGGCATATGACCATGCCCGGAGGTTTTCTGTGAACTTGTTGATATTAGGAGTACTGGAGGCATATGACCATGCCGGAGGTTGTTGTGTGTTATTTGTTTTTTATTGCTGAGTCTTGGGTGGCCATGAGAGCCCGTGTTGTCGTTTCGGTGTCTTGAGTGGCAGTGAGTGCCGTGGGGGGTGTTGAACCTGAGTCTTGATTGTTGGTGTGTCTTGAGTGGCAGTGAGTGCCCGTGGGGTTGTTGGACCCGAGTCATGTTTGTTGAGGTGTCTTGAGTGGCCTTGAGTGCCTGTGTTGTCGAACTTGCTTGTGATTGTGTTGGTGATTGTGACTGTGATTGTGGTTGCCTGAGTGGTTCGGCAAAGTGCGTGAGTGAGACAGGTCGACCGCCTGGCCTGAGTGGTTCGGCAAAGTGCGTGAGTGAGACAGGTCGACCGCCTGGCCTGAGTGGTTCGGCAAAGTGCGTGAGTGAGACAGGTCGACCGCCTGGCCTGAGTGGTTCGGCAAAGCGCATGAGTGAGAGAGGTTAGTGATACAGGTCGACCGCCTGGCCTGAGTGGTTCGGCAAAGCGCATGAGTGAGGGAGGTTACTGAGCAGCTGGTTGCGATCCTTTGTGATCTTGTTTGGTGTGCGATCCTTTGTGATCTTGTTTGGTATTGCGTAGTTCCTTTGAGTCCTTGGAAGAGGTTGTTATCGTTGTGTTCGGGTCTACTTACGTGTTGAGTGTTGAGTCGTTCGAGGAAGGTCACCGTGGGTGTTGTCAGTCAGAGTACTTGGGTTGGGGACAGTGATCCCCGGGGGTTGAGCTTGTTGTTGGTGTTACCGGCATTGTCTGCTAATTATGCCGTAGTCAGTCTGTTATCCGTGGTGGTGAGCGAACGCTCACCCCTAGCTGCTTTTCCTACAGGTACTGTTCGTGGGACGGACCAGGTGAGCTCTCGGAGCTTGTGGAGCTGGGAGCGGAGTCCGGGTTTTTACTTGTGGTCTAGCGACGGATACCTCGCCTTTTTTGTCCGCTTGTGGGACGTTTTATTTGAATTGTATTTATCCTTTTGTTGAACTAAACTGGTGTTGTAAAGTGTTTTAATGAATTTGTTTTCAAAGTGCTTTCTTAATTTAAACGTTCGCGTCTCGAGTTCGGTTTACTGAAATTGGGGCGTGACATCGTACACCGACATAACTAGTTTATGTAATACTTGATCATAACTAATTGTTTTACGATAGTATCAATGTCCCAAGCATGAATTTTTGAATTATCATAACCGCGACATAAAAATATATTTTTTATTTTTAAAGTTTGCAACTACGACTACATTGCAATGTAGTCGTAGAGGCTATGTAGGCAGACAACATTTTAGGGTTTTTTTCGTCGTTTTGAACACCGACATAATTAGTAAAACTGAATCATCAATAATTTTTTCCCAAACAAGAAAGTTTGTATTATCTTAACCCCGACCTTAAAATCATCAATAATTTTTTTAGTTTGCAACTACGACTACATTGCAATGTACTCGTATAATCTATTTAGGTAGAGAGTATTTTAAGTTTTTTTTCGACGTTTTCGCCGTTCTGAACATCGACATAACTAGTTTATGTAATACTTTATCATCAATAATTGTTTTATGTTAGTATCAATGTCGCGAGCATGAAAGTTTGAATTATCCTAACCCCGACCTAAAAATATATTTTTATTTTTTTAGTTCTCAACTACGACTACATTGCAATGTATTCGTAGAGGCTATGAAGGCAGATAGCATTTTAGGGTTTTTTTCATCGTTTTGAACACCGACATAACTAGTTTATGTAACCTTTGATCATCAATAATTGTTTTAGGCTAGTTTCAATGTCCCGAGAATGAAAGATTGAATTATCTGAAACCCGGCCTAAAAATATTTTTTTATTTTTTTAGTTTGCAACTACGTCAACATTGCAATGTAGTCAAAGAGGCTATGTAGTTAGAGAGCATTTTAGGGTTTTTTCAACGTTTTCACCAATTTGAAAACCGACATAACTATTTTATGGAATACTTAATCATCTATAATTGTTTTACGCTAGTATCAAGGTCCCAAGCATGAAAGTTTGAATTATGTTTACCCCGACCTAAAAATATATATATATATTTTTTTTTCGAACTACGACTACATTGCAATGTAGTCGTAGAGGCTATGTAGGTAGAGAGCATTTTAGGGGTTTTTTCGACGTTTTCTATGTTTTTGACATCGACATAACTAGTTTATGTAATACTTTATCATAAATAATTGTTTTAGGCTAGCATCAATGTCCCGAGCATGAAAGTTTGAATTATCTTAACCCCGTCCTAAAAATATATTTTTATTTTTTTAGTTTGCAACTACGACTACATTAAAATGTAGTTGTAGAGGCTATGTAGGCAGAGAGCATTTTAGGGTTTTTTTCAACTTTTTGAACACCGACATAACTAGTTTATGTAATACTTTATCATCAATAATTGTTTTAAGCTAGTATCAATGTCCCGAGCATGAAATTTTGAATTATCTGAACACCGACCTAAACATATATTTTTATTTTTTTAGTTTGCAACTACATTTACATTGCAATGTGTCGTAGAAGCTATGTAGGCAAAGAGAATTTTAAGGGTTTTTTCGACGTTTTGAACACCGACATAACTGGTTTATTTAATACTTGATCATCAATAATGGTTTTGGGCTAGTATCATTGTCACGAGCATGAAAGTTTGGATTATCTAAACCCCGACCTAAAAATATATTTTTATTTTATTAGGTTGCAACTACAACTACATTGCAATGTAGTTGTAGAGGCTATGTAGCCAGAGAGCATTTTAGGGTTTGTTTTTTACTTTTTGAACACTGATATAACTAGTTTATGTAATACTTGATCATCAATAACTGTTTTAGGCTAGTATCAATGTACCGAGCATGAAAGATTGAATTATCCTAACCCCGACCTCAAAATATATTTTTTATTTTCTTAGTTTTCAACTACGACTACATTGCAATGCAGAGGTAGAGGCTATGTAGGCAGAGAGCATTTTATGTTATTTCGACATTTTCACCGTTTTGAAAACCGACATAACTATTATATATAATACTTGATCATCACTAATTGTTTAGGCTAGTATCAATGTCCCGAGCATGAAAGTTTAAATTATATTTACCCCGGCCTAAAAATATATTGTTATTTTATTGTTTACAACTACGACTACATTGTAACGTAGTCGTAGAGGCTATGTATGCAGAGAGCATTTTTGGGTTTTTTCGACTTTTTGAACACTGATTTAACTAGTTTATGTAATACTTGATCATCAATAATTGTTTTAGGCTAATATCAATGTCCCGAGCATGAAAGTTTGAATTATCTCAGACCCGACCTAAAAAAATATTTTTATTTTTTAGGTTTCAACTATGATTACATTACATTGTAGTCGTAGAGGCTAGGTAGGCAGAGACACATTTAGGGTTTTTTTCGAAGTTTTCGTTGTTTCGTACACAGACATAACTAGTTTATGTAATACTTGATCTTCAATAATTATTTTATGGTAGTATCAATGTCCCGAGCATGAAAGTTTGAATTATCTTAACCCCAACTTTAAATTTTTTATTTTATTTTTTTAGTGTGCAACTACGACTACATTGCAATGTAGTCGTAGAGGCTATGTAGGCAGAGAGAATTTTAAGGGTTTTTTCGATGTTTTGAACACCGACATAATTGGTTTATGTAATACTTGATCATCAATAATGGTTTTAGGCTAGTATCATTGTCACGAGCATGAAAGTTTGAATTATCTTAACCCCGACCCAAAAATATATTTTTATTTTTTTAGGTTGCAACTACGATTACATTGCAATGTAGTCGTAGAGGCTAGGTAGGCAGAGAGCCATTTAGGGGTTTTTTTCGACCTTTTCGTTATTTTGTACACCGACATAACTAGTTTATGTAATACTTGAGCATCATTAATTGGTTTAGGATAGTATCAATTTCCTGAGCATGAATGCTTGAATTATCTTAACCGCGACATAAAAATATATTTTTATTTTTAAAGTTTGCAAATACGACTACATTGTAATGTAGTGGTAGTGGCTATATAGGCAGACAACATTTTAGGGTTTTTTTCGTCGTTTTGAACAACGACATAATTAGTAAAACTGAATCATCAATAATTGTTTTAGGCTAGTATCAAATTCCCAAACAAGAAAGTTTGTATTATATTAACCCCGATCTAAAAATATATTTTTATTTGTTTAGTTTGCAACTACGACTACATTGCAATGTACTCGTATAAGCTATGTAGGTAGAGAGTATTTTATGGGTTTTTTCGACGTTTTCGCCGTTTTGAACATCGACATAACTAGTTTATGTAATACTTTATCATCAATAATTTTTTTTAGGCTAGTATCAATATCCCGAGCATGAAACTTTGAATTATCTTAACCCCGGCCGAAAAAAATTATTTTTATTTATTTAATTTGCAACTACGACTACATTGCAATGTTTTCGTAGAGGCTATGTAAGCAGAGAGCATTTTAGTGTTTTTTTCGACGTTTTCATCGTTTTAAACACCGACATAATTAGTTTATGTAAACTTTGTCATCAATAATTGGTTTAGGCTAATATCAATATCCCCATAATGAAAGTTTGTATTATCTTAAACCCGACCTAATAATACATTTTTATTTTTTTTAGTTTGCAACTACGACTACATTGAAATGTATTCGTGGAGGCTTTGTAGGCAGATGGCATTTTAGGGATTTTTTCGACGTTTTGATCACCGACATAACTAGTATATGTAATACTTGATCATCAATAATTGTTTTAGGCTAGTATTAATATATCGACGATGAAAGTTTTAATCATCTTAAGCCCGACCAAAAAAAATATTTTTATTTTTTTAGTTTGCAAGTACGACTACATTGTAGTGTGTCGTAGAGGCTATATAGGCAGAGAGTATTTTAGGGTTTTTTTCGTCGTTTTGAACACCAACGTAACTTGTTTATGTAAAACTTGATCATCAATAATTGTTTTAGGCTAGTATCAATGTCCCAAACATGAAAGTTTGTATTATCTTAACCCCGACCTAAAAATATATTTTTATTTTTTTAGTTTGCAACTACGACTACATTGCAATGTAGTTGTATAAGCGATGTAGGTAGAGAGCATTTTTTTTGACGTTTTCTCCGTTTTTAACATTGACATAACTAGTTTATGTAATACTTTATCATCAATAATTGTTTTAGGCTAGTATAAATGTCCGAGCATGTAAGTTTGAATTATCTTAACCCCGATCTAAAAAAAAATATTTTCCTGAAGTCGCTTCCGGAATAACCTCATTCTCGCTATTCTCGACGTCCTCCTCAACCTTAACATGCTATGGGGATTCAAAAACTGGGGACTTGGCAACATCTTTTTCCATAATTCGCTTGCTAAAGCTCCACGTTCCTTCTTTACTTTGTTTAGCAATATCAATGGTGAAGCTTCACGTATGATCCCCTTTATCAGCCGATGTTTTGGCTATTGTCTGGTAAAAAACAGTTGGAGGAACTGTCTTTTTTGGCTGTCATTTTTTTGGACGACCACGTTTCTTTGGAACCTCTATGGGAATATTTTTACTCAGAAGAATGTCTTTACACGGACTTCTGTCTTGTTCCACAAAGGTTCCTCCGTCATCTACCATCGCAGGTGTTGCAGCCCTAGACATCTCTTGGGCTTGCGTAACTGTCAGGCCAAGCTGAACTTGAGTTGTATTATCCACGAGCCCATCCTTAGCCGAACTTAAAACCTCAAGCCCACTCGGAGAAAAGCCCTCAACTAAAGACGCAAAATCCGAATTCAAATTCGTATCTACATCAATTATTTCCGTAGATTTCTCAGCAATACCAGCAATCGTACTTGCGTCTATCACTGCCGTAGATTTCGGAAATTGATCATCACCCCGCGCTGTCACAATTATGTAGATTTGATCGCCAAAATCACGGGAAATCACATCTGCTTCCTCCAAACACGTTGGCAACTCTGGTGACTTTTCATCCGGAATCCGATATCTTAACACCGACCTAAAAATATATTTTTAAATTTTTTAGTTTGTAACTACGACTATATTGCAATTTAGTTGTAGAGGCTATGTAGGAAGAGAGCATTTTAGGATTTTTTTTTCGACGTTTTGAACACCGACATAACTAGTTTATGTAATACTTGATCATCGATAATTGTATTAGGCTAGTATCAATGTCACGAGCATGAAAGTTTGAATTATCTTAACCCCGACTTGAAAATATAATTTTATTTTTTTAGTTTACAACTACGATTACAATGCAATGTAGGCGTAGAAGCTAGGTAGGCAGAGAGCCATTTAGGGTTTTTTTCGACGTTTTCGTCATTTTAAACACAGACATAACTAGTTTATGTTATACTTGATCATCAACAATTGTTTTAGGCTGGTATTATTGTCTCGAGAATGAAAGTTTTAATTATCTTAACCCTGACATAAAAATATTTTTTTATTTTTTTAGTTTGGAACTACAATTACATTGCAATGTAGTCGTATAACCTATGTAGGTAGAGAGCATTTTAGGGTTTTTACAACGTTTTTGTCGTTTTGATCACCGACATTACTAGTTTATGTAATAATTGATCATCAATAATTGTTTTAAGATAGTATTAATGTCTGGAGGATGAAAGTTATAATTATCTTAACCCCTACCTAAAGATATCTTTTATTTTTTATTTTTTAAGGCTACAACTACGACTACATTGAAATATGCCCATTCAGTAACTAGCCAATAAGGGCTCACCAAAGGTTCATTTTATAGAATGACTCTGGTTGGCCTGAATTTTTTTTTCGATAAGTTCGATTAGGAGTTGTTGTCTTTGTCTTCTTTTGGTGCAGTTTTGCTATCTCTTTATAGAGATTACCGTTCAATATTCACAACCAAAGCAAGGCAAGAGTTACAGGAGAAGGTAACACATCCGGCCAAGGTTCAAGCAAAGGTCAAGGTGCATCCGGCCAAGGTGCAGGCAAAGACCAAGGTCCAATCCAAGCCAGAAGCAGCTTCACTTTTGAGAACGGAGGAGCAGGCCGGACATGTTTCAGGGACGGAGAAGGTCGGCTCAGACGATGTGGAAAAGGGAAAGCTCTTCCTATACAACTTGCCATATGGTTCGTCTGAAGATTGGGTACGCAATGCACTTGGCCCCTTCGGTGAAATCGTTACCGTCTCGTTGCCGAAAAGAGAAAATCGCTATGGCTACTACTTCGGTTTTATCACTTTCAGAAGCAGGGACTCGCCACAGAAGGTCATTGAGACTTTTAATGGCTTCATATTGAACGGATACAAGTTGTTCATCGCGTTTTCTCGCCCCCACAAAAGTGGTTCTTCTCCGGCGACATCCCCTATTTTACAGGCACAAAAAACAGAGCAAGCCCATGGAGGGACCGTCGGTGAATCTGGGGGTCGATTCTGACGAAAACCACGACAACAGCTCGACCCTGGTTTGTATCGTTTCTGGTGAGCAAGCTCACGACGCCAGCACGACCTCTCAGCGCAGTGAGCAAGCTCCTGTTGCCGGCACGATCTCTCGGAGGATTTCTCAGCAGTTTTTGATTGCAGCCGATTCACCAGATCAGTTGGAGATCAATCCCGGGATTTATGCGATTCTTTCCTCTTCTGTTTTGCGATCAGGTTGTCGCGAGGAGGTCTGAGATTTGCGTTCAATTGACTGTCGCGAGGAAGAAGGAGTGACACAGCGCGTTCAATTGGGAAATGGGCCGGCTTTTGTCGTAGGCCCAGCTTCTTCTGATCCGATTTTTTATCTGGTACAGCAAACGGGCCTGTTGGTTCTGGCCCAGTTAAGTCACAAAATCCTGATCCAGTAGAGGCTGGATTTGGGGTAGTTCTGCCAAGTGGTGGCCCAGACCCAGGTGCCCAGAAGTCGTCCAGTAATCCGAGATTGTTTGATATTTTTAAACGCATTGGTACTGATTTGGGCCCGACTGTTGATGTCACGCCCCGAATTCGGCAGGACCGAACCCGGAACGCGAACGGTGAAACAATAAAAAAAAATTCAAACATTTTAATAAACCTCTTTAAAACAACACTTAAGTTAAACAAAAACGATAATTTTACAGCGGAAAAATACGTTCAAAACGATGTACAAACGAGCTACAAGGTACGTCACTAACAACCCAAAGACCCGGACTTCCGCTCCCAGCTCTTCAAGCTTCGAGGGCTCTCCTAGTCCGTCTCACGACCAGTACCTGCAGGAAAACTAGCAGGGGGTGAGCATTTCGCTCACCGCCACGGATACCAGGTTGACCGTGGCATACCAGCAGAAATGCCGGGAACCCGACAACAACAACCTCGGGGACTACCACCCCAAAAACACATTTTAGACTGACGGTCACGCAATACAATAGTTAAACTTTCCCAACCATCTCAAACCCCGGACACGTAATGTAGACCCGACACAGCAGTTACGACCTTAACCAAATACGCAAATAATAACCACGCAACACCCAAGATCACAAAGGATCGCACCCAACAATCAAGATCACAAAGGATCGCACACCAGCCACTCAGTTGCCGGTTGCTAACCGGCTGGGCTTGAGCCTGCCCCACGCAACTTTCCCCGACACGCAGTCGGGCCAGGCGGTCGACTTGTTCGCGACATATACAACAATACTTTTCCGATAGCTAGTCGGAAGGGGAGCCGCCCTTCATCGCATAAAACTGCACACTTTACCGATGGTTAGTCGGAAGGCTAGCCAACCCTTACGCGCGCGACCCCATGGCACCCCTTTGTTGTCAAGCGGGCCCCAACCTCCATGCAATCACAATCATCACCCAAGGTTCAACAAATAGCGACAATAATATAACGACTAACTACCCCTCAGCAAGACACTCAGCAACAAGTCAACTTTTCCCAAATTGGTCAAAAAGTTGCCCTGAGTCACCCAGAACTCACTTTGGTCGATATCAGGGTCAACTTAAGTCCGATATGACCCTCGGGGTCCATTGTTCCGCCGATTGACCGGCGTTGACTAGGAGCGGTCCTTACAATCTACCCCCCTTAAAGGAATTTCGTCCGCGAAATTTGAAACAAACGTACTTACAGAGTCGATCAGGTTGGGGTACTTCGCGCGAACCTCTCCCTTGCGCTCCCAAGTCGAATGGCTCCGTGGTGCCGTCATTGTACCCGTTCTAGACGGACAGTCTTGCCACGCAAGACCTGATCTCGTGTATCCATTACTTGAACCGGCGTCTACTCATACGAGACATCACCAGCTTCCTCGACATCTGCCCACTCAATGATGTGAGAGGGGTCCGCATTATACTTCCGCAACTGGGAAACATAGACATTCCCAAGCTACGGTGGTAATGCAGGTCGGTATGCAACTGCTCCCACTCTACTCAGACATTGAAAGGCCTGATATACCGCGGGGCTAACTTGCCTCCGTCGCGGTTGAAACATACCAGTCCATTCTTCGGACTCACCTCCAGGGATGCATGGTCAACAACTACGAACTCGAGAGGTCGGCGTCGTCTGTCAGCATAGCTCTTCTACCGACTCTGCGCGGTCTTCAACCGCTCACGTTCCGGCTCGACCAACTCAGTCGCCTCTCGAGCCAGTTCTAGACCCAGTAAACTCTTATTCCTCACTTCTACCCAGCACACGGGCGATCGACACGGCCTACCATACAACGCTTCGAATGGTGCCATCTCGATACTGTCCTGAAAGCTGTTGTTGTAGGCGAACTCGGCTAACCGCTCACGGAATCCATCGTGACGTGCTCCCATTTCCACTGTGCAACCGACAGTGGCTGCAATAACCCAGCGGGACGCTGATGTTCGGCTCTCATCTACTGACAAGTGAGGCACCGCGATACTAACTTTGCAACCGTTCTCCGCATCCCGCTCCACCATAAATGTCGCCTGATGTCGCGATACATCTTAGTGCTACCCAAGTGCACTGTAAGACGCGAATGATGTGACCCTCGCAACACGTCGTCTCCGCAGCTACGCGGCACGAACAACACCCCTCGATACCGCAACTCCTAATTAGCACAAAGATCCCAGCCCTCGACGTCAACACCGCCGGCAACTCTCTCCCGGATCTCTGTCGTCTCGACATCCTCAGCCTGCGCCTCCAACACTCGGGCAAGCAGTGTGGGCTGAGCCACCAATGAGCATATGGCCACGCCACCAGTAACCTCCTCTAGCTCAAGCCCGAACGTGCCCAGTTCCCCCATCATGTCCCACTCCCGGACTAACATGCTAGCAAGGCCCGGAGCCGACTTCCTACTCAGGGCGTCGGCGACCACATTTGCCTTACCCGGATGGTAGAGTAGCTCAAAGTCGTACTCCTCAAGTAGCTCCATCCATCGCCGCTGGCGCATGTTCAGGTCTCGTTGGGAAAAGATGTACTTGAGGCTCTTGTGATGCGAGAACGCCTGAAATCTCTCGCCATACAGATAATACCGCCTGTCCTTCCATGCGAACACGACTGTTGGTAATTCCAAGTCATGGGTAGGATAGTTGCGCTCGTGTGTCTTCAACTGCCTGGAGCCATAGGCAAACAACTCTACCCAAATGCATCAGTACACAGGCCAGTCCTTCCCCAGACGCGTCACAATAGACCTCATACCCGACCCCGCGCTTTAGCACTATCAATACTAGAGCGATAGTCAGACGAGCCTTCAGCTCCGTGAACGCACGTTCACAATCCTCTGTCCACACAAACCCGACTCCCTTGCGTGTCAAAAGAGTCATAGGCACGGCTAGACGCGCAAAGTTCTGGACGAACCACCGATAATATCCTGCCAGCCCCAAGAAGCTGTGGATCTCGAAGACGCTCGTGGGCCGCGCCCACTTCGAAACCGCGTTGATCTTCGCCGGATCGACCAGTATACCGTCACGGGATACAATGTGACCGAGGAATTTCACCTCAGCGAGCCAAAACTCGCACTTCTCCAGGTTGGCGTATAGCTGATGGGTGCGCAGCAGGGTCAGAACAGCCCCCAGATGCTCCTCATGTGCCGCCTCGTTCTGCGAGTAGATCAAGATGTCGTCTACAAACACCACCACAAATTGATCTAAGAACGGTCAGAATATACTGTTCATCAGATCCACGAACGCTGCAGGTGCGTTCGGCAGTCCAAATGGCATCACCAAGAACTCGTAATGCCCATAGCGTGTCCGGAATGCCGTCTTTGCAACGTCCTCCTCCAAGACTCGCAACTGGTAATATCCGAATCGCAGATCGATCTTCGAAAAGCATGTCGACCCTCTCAACTGGTCGAACAAGTCGTTAATTCTCGGCATCGGATATCGGTTCTTCACCGTAACCCGGTTCAGCTTCCGGTAGTCTATACACATCCGAAGCTCTCCACTCTTCTTCTTCACGAAGAGTGCTGGCGCTCCCCACGGCGAGGTGCTCAGACGGATAAACCCCTTCTCCCGAAGCTCCTTGAGCTGACGCTTCAGCTTGGTCAACTCTGCTGGCGCGAACCTGTAAGGCGCCATCGATATCGCTGCCGCTCTCGGCATCAGGTCAATCCCGAACTCCACCTCACGAACTGGTGGCAACCCGCTCAACTCCTCAGGAAAGACCTCGGGGAAATCGCACACCACTCGCGGTAACTCTTGGCTCTGCACGGCCGATACTTCCTCCACTGCGGACAATGCCGACAGGAGAACCCTGCTAATACTGCCAACAATACACGAAACTTTCGTGCTGCCTACTGACACCGTCACTCGTCGCCTATAACAGTCGATATTGGCTCGGTACTTCGCCAGCCAATCCATTCCCAAGATTACGTCAAAGGTCGTCATTCCCATCACGAGAAGGTCACTAGGGTAAAGACAATATGCGACTCTAAGTTCGCAGGCACGACCGATCCTAGTCAACATCATATCACCCCCAACCGGCGTGTCCAGACACAGGGGTGGACTTAACGGCTCCAAACTCAGCCCCACATCTCAACACAGCTCAACGAAATAAACGAGTGTGACGCCCCGATATCAATTAAAAATGACGCCCAAATCAGAGACCGAACGACCATTCCATTGTCACCCTCGACAAGGTAAAGTACAACCCTCCCACGATCCTATGTGCATTTACTTGTAACTTTCCGCAACCAAACCAGTATTCGCTACTCGTCCCTACCCCAGAGGCGTACGGGAAAGTAGTAAAGGGGATGAGCGTTTCGCTCACCTCCACGGATACCCGTTCGATTATGGCATACTAGTAAAGCACCAACGACTTACCAATCTAAACAGGGCAAACAACTACCTCAAAACCTGATACCAAAACGTCACAACTGCTCACGATATCAATACCTCAAATACTCTCTCACGTAAGGGAAAGCTCGAAACGAGGATTATGTTCTCAATTCAGCAAATCACTATTGCTCACGACACCAATACCCCAATTACCCGATCACATAGGGGAAGCCTCAAAACGGGGATCATGTTCTCAACTAAGTAAAACACTATTGCTCACAACATCAAGACCCCAATTACCCGATCACACAGGGGAAACCTCAAACAACCCACTCACGTGAGGGAAACCTCAAAACACCCGTTCTTGTGAGGGAAACCTCAAACAACCCGCTCACGTGAGGGAAAACCTCAAACAACCCGCTCACGTGAGGGAAACCTCAAACACCCGTTCACGTAGGGGAAACCTAGTTCGTATGGCGTCGCAGCGCATCAACCCTAACCCCTCTCCGTGGTGAGACCCTCGCACCGAGGCGCTGTATCACCACCGTAGGTTATTGACGAGTCTCAAACCCAAGATCTCACCCTTTAACACAGAACTTACGACCCCTACAAACCAACACAATCACAGTGCACACAAGAGTATCTTAATCTTAAAAGTGCCACCAACTAACCATTTTTGAAAGTAATTCGTTGATCCGGGCCGGTGAGAGGCCCAGACCGTGCCTCCTGCCGGGCCGGTATGTGGCCCGTCCTGTAGCTGTAGCCGGGACTTTTAATGACTCAACTCTCCCTACCTAATTGACGTACAAGTGTGAAACCTCGAGCTCTGATACCATGTTGTCACGCCCCGAATTCGGAAGGACCGAACCCGGAACGCGAACGGTGAAACAATAAAACAATTTTCAAACATTTTAATAAACCTCTTTAAAACAACACTCAAGTTAAACAAAAACGATAATTTTACAGCGGAAAAAATACGTTCAAAACGATGTACAAACGAGCTACAAGGTACGTCACTAACTACCGAGAGACCCGGACTTCCGCTCCCAGCTCTTCAAGCTTCGAGGGCTCTCCTAGTCCGTCTCACGACCAGTACCTGCAGGAAAAGTAGCAGGGGGTGAGCATTTCGCTCACCGCCACGGATACCGAGTTGACCACGGCATACCAGCAGAAATGCCGGGAACCAGACAACAACAACCCCGGGGACTACCACCCCAAAAACACATTTTAGACTGACGGTCACGCAATACAACTGTTAAACTTTCCCAACCATCTAAAACCCGGACACGTAATGTAGACCTGACACAGCAGTTACGACCTCAACCAAATACGCAAATAATAACCACGCAACACCCAAGATCACAAAGGATCGCACCTAACAATCAAGATCACAAAGGATCGCACACCAGCCACTGAGTTGCCGGTTGCTAACCGCCTGGGCTTGAGCCTGCCCCACGCAACTTTCCCCGACACGCAGTCGGGCCAGGCGGTCGACCTGTTCGCGACATATACATCAATACTTTTCCGATAGCTATTCGGAAGGGGAGCCGCCCTTCATCGCATAAAACTGCACACTTTACCGATGGTTAGTCGGAAGGCTAGCCAACCCTTACGCGCGCGACCCCGTGGCACCCCTTTGTTGTCAGGCGGGCCCCGACCTCCATGCAATCACAGTCTTCACCCAACGTTCAACAAATAGCGACAATAATATAACGACTAACTACCCCTCAGCAAGACAATCAGCAACAATACAGTTTTAACACCCCAGAGGCACACATGGCCACCCACGACACACAAACAGTAACATACGGGTTCACCACCACAAAGGCACACATAGCCACAATCATAAACACAACAAGTTACTTAACCTACGGGCACAACTAAGTGCCACATGCATTTCTATTGTTCGGTAAATTCACTTATCCTACGAGACCACCAAGTGTCACATGCATTTCTACTGATAACTTTCCCTAGTCAAGGCCGATATCCGGCTACTTTTCCCTACCTCTTAAAGCGTGTCAAATCCGGTGCCCGCGCTCCGGCAATGCTCCAGATTACCCGCTTAGCCTCCTCTTTCCACGGTCGGCGACACGGTCTACAGTGATCACAATTAACACACTTTTTAAATAAGCAGATGAAACCCGAATTTAATGAACTTAACGCTCAAACGCAACCCCGAAAATGCCGATCACTCCCAAACTTTCCGATTACTTGACATTGTCAAAAAAGGGTCCGGAAGGGCCCGATTCGCCCGGCTCGGCGAATCTGCCTGGGATCGGAAACGCCCTTCCGGGGCTCCGAAAATTCTCGTTTTCATTTCTACGATCCTAAAATAATTCAAGTGTTCCAACGCAATCGACGGAATCAATTTCCGACTTCCGAGCGATTTAATTCGCGTTTAAAGTTTCTAAACCTGACATTTGCAATTTCCACAATTTAATTCCATAATTCGTTCCGGGTGTGAATTATCGACTTGGGGATCGTCCAAGACCACCCAAACACGAAAAACCTGAGGCTCGACCAAGTGGGCCCCACACGGCCACAACGAAAAATGTTCCTTTTCGCCCCAAAACGTTCCTAATGAACCCCAATCCTTAACCCAACCTTAATCAACCCATTTCAACTCAAACCCTAAAATTCAAACGTTCCAAAACGAGAAAAAAAAAACAGGTTCTTACCGTAGGGAATGACGAGGGGATGACGAATACGCAAGGATTGAAGCGATCCAACGGTCGGATCGTCGATAAACACCAAAAACTCACCCTTTTCTCCTTTCCTCTTCTCCTTCTCTCTTCTTTCTCTCTCCTTTTATCTCTCTTTTTTTTTTCTATTTTGACCGACGCACTCCCCCCCTTCTCTCTTTATTCTATTTCAAAAACACACAACTTCTATTTACAAAACTACACCTCATTTCTTTTTCTTTATTTTAAAAACCAACCACCACCAAAACTTAGGTGACATGTGTCATGTGGGTCCCACACTTTAGAAAAATATCTTGGTAGATATTTTTCAGTCCGATTAGCGAAATTCGGCTGTCTCGGGCCCCGTGCGGGCCCATTTTCCAAGAATTTACGAAACTTTGCGTTCTACGGGAAAACGGCCCAACTAAGACTGCTGTAACGATGGATAAGCTTTTTGGATCCAAATCGGGCCTCGAACAGACCAAAACGTCGCTCGGTTGACTTTTTCGGCAAAAAGTCAACTTTTCCCAAATTGGTCAAAAAGTTGCCCTGAGTCACCCAGAACTCACTTTGGTCGATATCGGGGTCAACTTAAGTCCAATATGACCCTCGGGGTCAATTTTAGGTTCATTTAGGTGTTTGTCCCAAAATTTAAATTTTTTCTGTTTTTCCGCCGATTGACCGGTGTTGACCAGGAGCGGTCCTTACAGTTGTTGATGGGGGCTCGGGTCCAGCCATGCAGGTCATTCAGCCTCGGGATGGAGAACCAATTTTGGAAAGCGGGTTGCAAGGTAGTCCGTGGAAGGACATTCTTCTGAGTAAAAAAAGTATTCTCATAGAGGTTCCAAAGAAACGTGGTCGTCCAAAAAAAGGACAGCCAAAAAAGACAGTTCCTCCAACTGTCTTTTACCAGACCAGAGCCAAAACATCGGCTGATAAAAGGGGTACATCGGGAAGCTTCACTACTATTGATATTGCTAAACAAAGTAAAGAAGGAACGTGGAGCTTTAGCAAGCGATTTGTGAAAAAGGTTGCTGCCAGTTCCCCGGGTTTTGAATCCCCACAGCAGGTTGAGGTTGAGGAGGACGTCGAGGATAGCGAGATTGGGGTTATTACGGAAGTTCCTGTTTCGGTTTTTAACCGATTTCTCTGCTTGAATCCGGATAGGAAGTAGGCAAGAAGGGCGGTGCTCTGTTTAGTTTGCTCCCTGTTCAGTATTTGTTTTTTGTTGGCTTTATGCTTCTATCGGTTTGGGACAAAGGTCCTTTTAAGGATCGTTTTTCTTGCTTCGTTTTACTTTCTTGTAGAACGTTTGCCTAATAAATTCTCTTCGCTTATCAAAAAAAACTACGACTACATTGCAATGCACTTGCAGAGGCTATGTAGGGAGAGAGCATTTTAGAGTTTTTTTCGTCATTTTGAACACCGACAATGTAATCTTTGATCATTAATAATTGTTTTAGGCTATAATTAATGTCTAGAGTATTAAAGTTTGAGTTATCTTAACACCGACCTTAAAATATATTTTTATTATTTAAGTTTGCAACTACGACTACATTGTAATATAGTCGTAGAGGCTATGTAGGCATAGAGCATTTTAGGGATTCTTTCGTCGATTTGGACACCGACATAACTAGTTTATGTAAAACTTCATCATCAATAATTACTTTAGGCTAGTATCAATGTCCCAAACATAAAAGTTTGTATTATCTCAACCCCGACCTAGAAATATATTTTTATTTTTTTATTTTGCTTCTACGACTACATTGCAATGTAGTCGTAGAGGCTATGTAGGCAGAGAGCATTTTAGGGTTTTTTTTCGACGTTTTGAACATCGACATAACTAGTTTAAGTACTACTTGATCATCAATAATTGTTTTAGGCTAGTATCAATGTCCCGAGCATGAAAGTTTGAATTATCTTAACACTGACCTAAAAATATAATTTTTTTTAGATTGCAACTACGACTACATTGCAATGTAGTTATAGAGGATAGGTGGGCAGAGAATTTTAGGGTTTATTTCGACGTTTTCATCGTTTTGAAAACCGACATAACTAGTTTATGTAATACTTGATCATCAATAATTGTTTTAGGCTAGTATCAATGTCCCGAGAATGAAATTATGAATTATCTTAACCCTGACCTAAATATATATTTTTATTCTTTTAGTTTGCAACTTCGACTACATTCCAATGTAGTCGTAGAAGCTATGTAGGCATTGAGCATTTTAGGGTTTTTTTTTTGACTTTTTGAACAACGACATAACTAGTTTTATTTTTTTTATAAGTGAAAAAGTTTTATTAGGCAAGCGTTTTACAAAAACGTAAAACGGTGCAAGAAAAACGATCCTTGAAAGGACCTTTTCCCTAAACCGAAACAAGTAAATCATAAACAAAAACAAATACAAAACAGGAAAGTAAACAACCTCGCCTACTTCCTATCCGGATTCAAGCAAAGAAATCAGTTTGAAACCGAAACAGGAGCTGAAATTCCTGAAGACCCTTCCGGAAAAACCTCATTCTCGCTTTCCTCGACATCCTCCTCAGCCTCATCATGTTGTTGGGGTTCAACAACTGGGGACTTGACAACCGCCCTTTTCACAAATCTCTTGCTAAAACTCCACGAACCATCTTTACCTTGTTTAGCAATGTCAATGGTGAAGCTTCCCGCTTGACCCCTTGTATCAGTCTATGTTCTGGCTCTTGTCTGGTAAAAAACAGTTGGAGGAACTGTCTTTTTTGGCTGTCCTTTTTTGGGACGACCACGTTTCTTTGGATCATCGACAGGAGGACTTTTTTTACTCAATAGAATGTCCTTCCACGGACTTCTATCTTGTTCCACAATGATTCCTCCGTCCACCACCGCCGTAGGTGAATCAGTCCCAGACAACACTTGGGCTTACATATATGTCGAGCCTGGCTGAACTTGATTCGTATCCACGAACCCAACCTTATCCAAATTTAACGCGAGCCCACTCGGAGAAAAACCCTCAACCCGGGGCCCCTCCACAGCTTTGAGTTCATCCGAGCTCACTTTCGGGTCCAAATAAACGCCATGCGTTTGAAAATATCAAACAAACAAGGGTCCTTGCTGACCAGCCCAACTGCACCTATTGGACCGGATTGTGCAGTCCCAACACCTGGGCCGGATTGTGCAAGCCCAACACCTTCATCTTCTTCAATCTGAACGTCGTCAAATGAGGTAAGATTCGCGTTTGAGAACAAATCCCTACAATCACGCTCATTCGAAATCAAATTAAGCGATTTCGCCATCTCGTGATCCATGGACGCCTCGATCAGCCCCGGGTTCGACACGAAAGAATCGAAAAGCCGACGGGACAGCTCGCCGGAATCCGGTAGGGAAGTCATGTCCAACCAGACCTGAAAGCCCTCCCATTCAATCCGAATACCAGAACCACCCTCCTGATGAACCGAAACAGCTTTAGAAGACACCCTCGTGACTGCTCCATTGAAAGTACCCAACTCTGCACCCAGAACACGGTTTTCGCCCAAAACAGAGCATGTGCTCTGTTTTGCTTCCACAGCCGGAATACACGCCGGAGCTTCAATATTTTGAACCTTACACCGGGAAAAGGCCACAAACAACCTATAGTCGTTCACTTTGTATCCATTATAAGTCTCGATTGCTTGAATGGCTGCTGTCGACGAAGAGAAACGGACGAACCCAAAAGCTTGGCCCGATCGATTTGTCTTCTTAGGTAGAGATAGAGACTCTATTTCACCAAAGGAAGAGAAAGTTCCTCTAACCCATTCCTCCGAAGAAGCATAAGGGAGATTACGAATGTAAATCTCAGAGTTGCTATCGACAAAATGGGTTGAAACAGGACCTGGAGAACTCTGACTCCAATTGTCCTTCACCGGGGCAGCCATAACTACGGCCACAACATTAGGACCCGGAGTCGTGCACCTTGGAGCCTCCACCACCGACTTCGCAACCTTCTTCTTCTGAGACAGGGACGTCGGCTTCGCAGCAGCAAACTTCCGGTCTTTGGGAGCAGAACGAGCAGGCCGAGGACGAGATCCTCCCTTTTTCCCCAGTGCTTTCTTCTTGGCTGGGGACAAACCAGAAACAAGCTTGCAGTATTCTCCATAGAGAATCAAAAGCTCAGATCCAAACATGAGAAAATAGCTCATAGATTGGTTGATGATTTCAATTTCAATTCCAATTCATAACTAGTTTTATGTAATACTTTATCATCATTAATTGTTTTTGGCTAGTATCAATGTTCCGAGCATGAATGTTTGAATTATCTTAACCCCGACCTAAAAATATATTTTTATTTTTTTAGGTTGCAACTACGACTAAGTTTCCATGTAGTCGTAGATGGTAGGTAGGCAGAGAGCGTTTTAGTGTTTTTTTCGACTTTTTCGTCGTTTTGAACAACGACATACCTTGTTTATGTATTACTTGTTCATCAACAATTGCTTTAGGCGGTATCAATGTCTCGAGCATGAAAGCTTGAATTATCTTAACCCCGACCTAAAAATATTTTTATTGTTTTAAGTTTCCAACTACGACTAAATTGTAATGTAGTCATAGAGGCTATGTAAGCATAGAGCATTTTAGGTTTTATTTCATCGTTTTGAACACCGACATAACTAGTTTATGTAAAACTTGGTTATCAATAACTGTTTTAGGCTAGTATTAATGTCCTGAACATAAAAGTTTTTATTATCTTAACCCGACATAAAAATATTTTTTTTATTTATTTAGTTTGCAACTACGACTACATTGCTATGTAGTCGTAGAGGCTACGTAAGTCGAGAGCTTTTTAGGGTTTGTTTCGAAGTTTTCGTCGTTTTGAACAACGACATAACTAGTTTTGTAAAACTTGATCATCAATAATTGGTTTAGCCTAATATTAATGTCCCGAGAAAGAAAGTTTAAATTATCTTAACCCCGACCTAAAAATATAATTTTATTTGTTTAGTTTGCATCTAAGACTACATTGCAATGTAGTCGTATAGGCTATGTAGGCAGAGACCATTTTAGTGTTTTTTTCGACGTTTTTGTCGTTTTGATCATCGTCATATCAATGTCTAAAGATTGAAAGTTTTAATTATCTTAACCCCGGCTTAGAAATATATATTTATTTTTTTTAGTTTGCAACTGCGACTACATAGCAGTAATTCTTAATTAGGCAGGGTGTTCGGCTTCTGATGTGACCCGGGTTCTTGGGTGTCAGGTTGGGACACTTCCTATGAAGTATCTTGGGTTTTGGTTGGGTGCAAACCCGAGGAAGGTGGCTTCTTGGGATCCGGTCGTGGCCAAGTTCAGGAAGTCGCTGGGTCTTTGGAAGCTAAAGAATTTGAATATGGCAGGTCGTATTGTGCTGATTAAGTCTACTTTATCTGCGTTGCCTATCTTTTACATGTCCCTTCTTAGAGCACCCAAGAAGGTTATTATGGTATTGGAGGCCTGGCAGAGACGTTTTATGTGGACAAACCCCTATACAGGCAAACTGTTCTGCAAGGTCAGATGGAGTAAGGTGTGCAGGAGTCGGGCTAAGGGTGGCCTCGGGATTAGGCGTTTGGAAGAGATGAACACTAGTCTGTTGGCAAAGTGGTGGTGGAGGTTTGCCTCAGAAGTTGATTCTCTATGGAAGAAGGTTGTATGTGCCTTATATGGTTGGGACCCGTTGGATTGGGATTTGGCCAAGCTGGATAAGCCAGGTTCCTTATTTTTATTATCTCATATTATGTTCTTGCCTTCCAATCCTAGTTTCTTGATGCTTTTTGGGAATCAAGGGGTGCATTGGTTGTTGGGGAGGGGAGACAGAATTTCCTTTTGGGATGATGTTTGGGTGGGAGAAGTCCCTCTCCGGTATAGATTCCCAGTTTTGTATTTGCTTTGTCCGGCCAAGTTTGCTAAGGTTGAGTTCTTTTGGTCTTTGGGACACTGGAGGATTGGTTTTAGTCGAGACCTTGAGGATTGGGAGGACCAATCGGCTGGGTTCCTCTTGGATTTGTTGGCGACGGTGCAGGTTCAGCCTGATAGATGTGATGCTCTGGTTTGGGTGAAGCAGCCGAAGGGCTTTACTGTGGCCTGGACTTATTTTGAGTTGTCAGGGACGGAGAGTGTGGTGGGTTGGGCTTCAATCCTCTGGGTGAAAGGGTTACCTCCGAAGTTTAGTGTTTTTGTGTGGTTGGCGGCCCACAGAGCACTACCCACTATGGAGTTCTTGGAGAGCAGGGGGTTCGTATTTCTTTGAACCGGATGCTTTGTTTGTTTTGTAAGTCCTGTTTTGAAGGGGTTGATCACTTATTGTTGCATTGTCAGTATTCGGGGGTGATCTGGTCTAACATTTTGGCTTGGTGGGGAGTATATGGGCCTATGCCCAGGACGGTTGCGGATGTCTTGTTGTGGTGGAAGGGGCTGGAACCGGCTTGGTGGTGGTCAGGGTGGGTCCGGGTCGGTTACTTGACTATGTGGCATGTGTAGTTGGTGAGAAATGGGGCGGCCTTTAACTCTGTCATGCTCTCAGTTGATGAGGTAGTAGCTAAGGTGAAGCATCATTCTTTCAGCTTGATGTTGATTTCGGGTTCGATCAGGCAGGGCGTTACTTGTGAGTTTTGGATGAGGGAGCCAGCACGGTGCCTGAAAAGGAAGGGTGGTAGGCGAAGTGACTGGCAGGGTCGAGGGGCTCGGTAGGCGGCCTATGGTGTCCTTGTGTTGGTTTTGGTTCGATCTTTTGTTTTTGGACTGTTGGTTTGGACTGTTGGTTTTGGTTGTATTTTTGGTTATTTTCTTTTATGGTTGCTCTTTGTAGCAGTTTCGGTAGGGGGAAAAGGCTCATAGTGGGCTGTTTTCTTCGCTTCGATTCTATGTTTTATAGAACGAATGCTTAATAAAATCTTCGCTTATCAAGAAAAAAACATTGCAATGTAGTCGTAGAGGCTATGTAGGCAGAGAGCATCTTAGTGTTGTTATCGTCGTTTTGAACACCTACATAACTAGTTTATGTAATACTTGATCATCAATAATTGTTTTAGGCTAGTATCAATGTCCCGAGCATGAAAGTTTGAATTATCTTAACCCCAACCTAAAAATATATTTTTATTTTTTTAGTTTGCAACTACGACTACATTAAAATGTAGTCGTAGAGGCTATGTAGGCAGAGAGCATTTTAGGTTTCTTTTCGACTTTTTGAACACCGACATAACTAGTTTATATAATACTTTATCATCAATAATCGTTTTAGGCTAGTATCATTGTCCCGAGCATGAAATTTTGAATTATCTTAACACCGACCTAAAAATATATTTTTATTTTGTTAGTTTGCAACTACGACTATATTGCAATGTGTCGTAGAGGCTATGTAGGCAAAGAGCATTTTAGGGTTTTTTCGACGTTTTGAACACCGACATAACTAGTTTATGTAATACTTGATCATCAATAATGGTTTTAGGCTAGTATCAATGTCACGAGCATGAAAATTTGAATTATCTTAACGCCGACCTAAAAATATATTTTTATTTTTTTAGTTTGCAACACGACTACGTTGCAATGTACGTAGTTGTAGAGGCTATGTAGGCAGAGAGCATTTAAGGGGTTTTTTTCCGACTTTTTGAACACTTATATAACTAGTTTATGAAATACTTGACCATCTATAATTGTTTTAGGCTATTATCAATGTACCGAGCATGAAAGATTGAATTATCCTAACCCCGACCTAAAAATATATTTTTATTTTTTTAGTTTTCAACTACGACTACATTGCAATATAATCGTATAGGCTATGTAGGCAGAGAGCATTTTAGGGTTTTTTCGACACTTTCGCCGTTTTGAAAACCGACATAACTATTATATGTAATACTTGATCATCACTAATTGTTTTAGGCTAGTATCAATGTCTCGAGCATGAAAGTTTGAATTATGTTTACCCCGACCTAAAAATATATTGTTATTTTTTTTGTTTGAAACTACGACTACATTGCAACGTGGTCGTAGAGGCTATGTATGCAGAGAACATTTTTGGGTTTCATCGACTTTTTGAACACCGATGTCACTAGTTTATGTAATACTTGATCATGAATAACTGTTTTAGGCTAGTATCAATGTCCCGAGCATGAAAGTTTGAATTATCTTAGACCCGACCTAAAAATATGTTTTTATTTTTTTAGGTTGCAACTACGACTACATTGCAATGTAGTCGTAGAGGTTAGGTAGGCAGAGAGCCATTTACGGGTTTTTTCGACGTTTTCGTTGTTTCGTACACCGACATAACTAGTTTATGTAATACTTGATCATCACTAATTGTTTTAGGATAGTATCAATGTACCGAGCATGAATGTTGCAACTATGACTACATTGCAATGTAGTCGTACAGGCTATGTAGGCAAAGAGCATTTTAGGGTGTATTTCGACGTTTTGAACATCGGCATAACTAGTTTAAGTAATACTTGATCATCAATAATTGTTTTAGGCTAGTATCAATGTCCCGAGCATGAAAGTTTGAATTATCTTAACACCGACCTAAAAATATAATTTTTTTAGATTGCAACTACGACTACATTGCAATCTAGTCATAGAGGCTAGGTGGGCAGAGAATTTTAGGGTTTATTTCGACGTTTTCATCATTTCGAAAACCGACATAACTAGTTTATGTAATACTTGATCATCAATAATTGTTTTAGGCTAGTATCAATGTCCCGAGAATGAAATTATGAATTATCTTAACCCCGACCTAAATATATATTTTTATTCTTTTAGTTTGCAACTACGACTACATTCCAATGTAGTCGTAGAAGCTATGTAGGCATTGAGCATTTTAGGGTTTTTTTCGACTTTTTGAACGACGACATAACTAGTTTACTTAATCATCATTAATTGTTTTTGGCTAGTATCAATGTTCCGAGCATGAATGTTTGAATTATCTTAACCCCGACCTAAAAATATATTTTTATTTTTTTAGGTTGCAACTACGACTAAATTGCCATGTAGTCGTAGATGCTAGGTAGGCAGAGAGCGTTTTAGTGTTTTTTTCGACGTTTTCGTCGTTTTGAACAACGACATACCTTGTTTATGTATTACTTTATCATCAATAATCGTTTTAGGCTAGTATCATTGTCCCGAGCATGAAATTTAGAATTATCTTAACACCGACCTAAAAATATATTATTCTTTTTTAGTTTGCAACTACGACTATATTGAAATGTGTCGTAGAGGCTATGTAGGCAAAGAGCATTTTAGGGTTTTTTCGACGTTTTGAACACCGACATAACTAGTTTATGTAATACTTGTGTAAAGACCACCTCGTTTTTAAAGAGTTAGAAGTTTAATTTTATAGTTTAAAGTGTCGAGGATGGAAAGCGGGGTAAAATTTTGGAACAAGTTGCAAAATAAAAAAAAATAAAAAAATAAAAGGGTTTGGGCTGGACCGGGCAGACCCGGCCCAAGTTGCCGACCCGGCCCAGGCTTTTGACCCTGCCCAAGTCCGAGCTATAAAAGACCCTTTTTAGGGTTTTAGATCGTCTCTTCGTCACTTCTCACGCAGCCCAAACCCTCAGAGCCCTCTCACCTCTTCTCCCCCAATCCTGATCCCGTCATCCCCTCCGGCCAGCGCACTCCGTCTCCGGCCAGCGACCTCCCTTTCCTCATCTCCCATTCAAACCGCCGCCGTCCTCTCTCCCCCACCCGAGCCTCGATTTCTTCTTCTTCGATCAGTCCACGGCCGCAGACGTCGCCACCGTTCCGAGCTCTCTCTCCGCCCCTACTTCCCGATCTCTCACCCTTCTTCTTTAGCTTCTCCTCTGTCGCTTTTGCATCACCAGGGAGTCGCCTTGTCCCCGCCGTCACTGTACACGGCAAAAGCCGAGACGGACTCGCTGCGTGCTCGCTGGATCTGGGATGTGAACCGCGCCGTCCAGATCTGACGACGAGTTTCGCCGTACTCTGGCGCCGCCCTCTTCTCGATCCCGTGCTCCGCCGCCGCCTTCTTCATCCCCTCCTTCCTCCTCACCAGCCGTCGGGTTGTTCCTAAGGTGAGGCCTCGGTCGCCGGCGTTCTTGCCGGTGACCGGTCGATTTTGACCCGAGACCTCATTTCTCTTCCCTGTGTTTTTCTTTCTTCCCGAGCAGTGTGCATCTAGTGAATCGTTTTGGTTATAGATCTGGACTGTTTTGGAAAACAATAAAAGTAAAAGTAATTAAAAGAAACGGATTTAAATCATTAAGGAATCAAAACCAGTTTTGATTTAAGACGTTTTGGGACTGCTGAACGGTTTTGGAACCGAGCGAATAACCGGACTATAACGGGATAAAAGTGGAACGGTGAATCGGTCACCTCGAGATTCGTGCCACGAAACACGTACCTCGGGATGCATGCCACGAAACCTCGTGCCTCGAGATCCGTGCATCGGGATCTGTGCCTCGGAAAACGTGCACCGGGTTCGGTGCTCGGGGTTCGGGTGCTCGAACCCGATTCGTCGTTTAATCTCGCTTTTGACCCGTCCGAGTTTTAAAAGGGCAACTGTTGTTTTAAAGTGGATTGTACCGGAACTGATGGTAAGTTGTATCTTTTAAAACCAGGACTTGGGCTTCGCCCGAGAAGACCAGAGTCGAACCCAGACGCGTACTTCGCCCTAGAATACGGTGTTGGCCCGGTCGTCAGCATCTAGGAGACGCTGCTGTGATATCTTCTTGAGGTAGGGAAAGTAGCGAATACTGGTTTAATTATGGAAAGTTACTAGTATGCATGTTAGGAAATAATAAAACCGGAAAGATAATAGCTTGGTATGTAGGATGCGAACAACTATCGTAGACGTATGAACTGTGAGCTTTTACGAGTTCTGTCTTGGGAATTGTTGTGCTGGTAGATTCGGGCCAAAACGTGCCCTTAGGATTGTTTGCTGAGTGTAACTGCTGGTGGGCTTTGTGTTGTTTGAACGGATATTAAATAACGAACATGAAAACGGATAGGATTGAACTAGTGATGCACGTTGATGACTGTGTGGTTATTTCCGGTTTAATTGATATGTTGAACTGTGGGACGGTTGGGGATTTGATACCGGTTAAGCCGGTGGGGTTACCACGTAGAGCGTGGGGTCGGTAAGTGATGGTAAGTATGTGACGGTTTGAGTGTGCTTAAGAGTTTAATAAGATTATTCCTCGGTGTTGCATGATTGTGACTGTGTGTGGGCATGTGTGCCATGTTTGTTGTAATGTGAAACCTTGTTTGTGATATGACCAGGTGAGTGATAGACCGGTTGTGTGTTATGTGGAGATAGTCCGGTTGCTATACCGAGACCGGTCTTGGCTTTGTGCTGCGTGTTAGATTTTATTGTGTGTTCTAAGAAAATACGTAACGAGAGTGGTACTTACACCGTGGGATAGTTCCGGTGTAGTGTACCGAGGCCAAGGTTGACGTATTTGGTTTCCCCGATTCTTCGTGACGGGGAGGTGAACGACCGAAGTTTGTGTCGGTCAAGTCTGTGTGAGGCCTTGATTCTACGTGACAAGAAGACATCCGACTGAGGGATTTCCGGTCTTGGTTGTTACCCCGATTCTACGTGACGGAAAGGTGTCGGGACCGAGGCTTCGTGACCGGTACAACATAAATGGGACGAGTTGTGATATCCGGAGACATTGAAAATGTTTGTACTAGACTTGTGATTTGACCGAAGGGTCTTGTTGGACCTACGGGTCGTGCTTTACCCCGATGATCTATGGTCCTTTGGGAACATTTCCGGGCCCTCCGATGAGACGCGTTCTTAGGGAACGTTTCCGGTCGCCCCGACGCATGTGTCTCCTCTGGACCGAGGGGCTATCCGAGATGATACGATGACTTGATGGGATGTTATGATGGTAATTCGGAACTGTAGTACGGGACGTGTATTGGTTGTTGTTGTGTGTGATACGTTTGTTGTTCGGTTAAGGTTTTACTTGTGAAGGTGGTCATCAAGCGTCTTGTCAGTTTGGCTATGAACCCCGTGTCGGCAGTTAGATATGCTGTACTATATGCCCTAATTGGACGGTTACTCGTGGTGGTGAGCCTAGGTTCATTACTTTAACTACTTTCTCTACTGGGCGAAAGCTCACCCCTTACCTTGTTGTATTTTAGTTTTTTGAGCGGGAGGTGTACTAGCTGGATGCTCGATACTTGGGAGCTAACGAGGGTCCTAGGCTAGTTGTCTAGTGACGTACCGTGTTTTGAACTAAGTAACTGTTTTTACGGTTTATTTAAGAGTTGTTGACTCTTTTTATTCGAATTTATGAAATTTCGTTTTATTATTTCAGCTTTATTTATTTAATATTTTAGTTCACGTCTCGAGTCCGGTCAAAACCGGATTTGGGGCGTGACAATTTGGTATCAGAGCCTAGATGCAATTTGAAATGATTTTTCAAACCTTGGACTGTACGTCAATTAGGTAGGTAGAGTTAGGTGGTCCAAGTCGTGGCGTTCAGTGACGCGAGTCGGAATTATCCTGTGCGTAGAGTCGAAACGACAGGAGCCTCGTTTGTTAAGTGCGTTGTTTAAGTTTTATCGTATTTGTGTTGAACCTTATTTGTTGTGTGTTGTACACCTCAGTGGATCCGTGATGCCGATTCGTTGAGATCGAGGCTGGTTAACGAGCGAGACTCGAGCTGGTTATGACGTGTAGGTTGAGTAAATTGTTGCGTGGGTTGCCGTCTTGGTCGGCCGTATTTTATTGGTGAAACGCCCGGCCCAAGTGCCGTGGACTTTTGGTGAACTTGTGTGGGTTGCGGTTATTGTTGGAGTTGAACTGTTTTCCAAGTGTGGACTCGGTCGGACGGTAAGAGTGAAATTACCGAGACCGAGGTGTAAAAGTTGAGATAAACTGTTGTGTGCTATAATTGTGATTGAGTGTTGTGTGCAGGTAATGTTGGTTGTCCCGCATAAGCGGATGGTTGACTTAATTTACGAACGGGTCATGCCCGATTTTCTGCAGAAACTGAAGTGTATGTACCATCACGATTCAGCTATAGGGGCCACTGTAGCTGGACGTGAATGGAGGGATGTCAAGTGGTTACAACGTAATTTGGGGACGCCTGAATCGGGTTGTAACGACGAGAGATCAACACGAATGTTATGTTAGAAAGAGAACGCGTTAAGTCCTTCAAAACTAAATTGCCGTTGTTTAGTGTGTAATTGTTGTGTGGTAATCGCTGTGTGAAATTGATTGTGCTATAAGCTGTGGCCTGGGTGACTCTTGTGTGAAATTATTGCTGAGTGTGAAATTGTGTGTAACCGCTGGTTGTATATATGATATGTGTGACGCACTAGTATGTGAACTTCTTTGCTGTGTGCTATTGTGTGACTATACTACTAAGTATACTATTACTATAAGTACTAGTGTGGTGGACTGTGTGTGACATTAGTTATGTTAAGCGCGTCGTTCTTTAAGAGTAAGAAACTGAGCGTGGACGTTAACCACGTGGGGGGTACTTGCGTCGTGACACCTCGAGGTAGGAGAGGTAGACCGTTGGGGGCACAAGTTCCCGGGTTACTCCCACTGGGGAGGTTAAGAGGAACAACACCAGCAAGTCCCGGGCTGCAACAGGACGGAATATCAGAGATGAGGTGCGAGGCCAGAGTTACGGCATGGACCGTTTGCACCAGTTTGGGTGGTTGTCGAGGCGAATGGATGCAAGAAAGTCGAGAGAGGGCCCAGAGCCCGGAGTTTGGGTCAAGTTCTCAACCTGATGAATCAAGTGTAGTTTTGAGCTGGTGAATACAACAACAACGGTGGAGCGAGATCGCAGAAAGAACGCGAGATCCGTAAGACTCGGTAGCGACTGAGCAGTGTTGTGGGATCGTACGAGACTCGAGAACTGAGGGGGCAGAGGTGTGGGCATGTGTGCTATGTTTGTTGTAATGTGAAATCTTGTTTGTGATATGACCGGGTGAGTGATAGACCGGCTGTGTGTTATGTGGAGATAGTTCGGTTTCTATACCGAGACCGATCTTGGCTTTGTGTGGCGCGTTAGATTTTATTGTGTGTTCTAAGAAAAGACGTAACGAGAGTGGTACTTACACCGTGGGATAGTTCCGGTGTAGTGTACCGAGGCCAAGGTTGGCGTATTTGGTTACCCCGATTCTTCGTGACGGGGAGGTGTACGACCGAAGTTTGTGCCGGTCAAGTGTGTGTGAGGCCCTGATTCTACGTGACAGGAAGACATCCGAATGAGGGATTTCCGGTCTGGGATGTTACCCCGATTCTACGTGACGAGAGGGTGTCGGGACCGAGGCTTCGTGACCGGTACGACATAAATGGGGCGGGTTGTGATAGCCGGAGACGTTGAAAATGTTTGTACTAGACTTGTGATTTGGCCAGAGGGTCTTGTTGGACCTACGGGTCGAGTGGTTGTACCTACGGGTCGTGCTTTACCCCAATTGTAAAACCCACTTCTTTTTTAAAAAAAGAATAGTAAACTGAATTAGAAACTTGGAGGTAAGATTTTGTAAACAAGTGGGTCAAAAAGAAAAGTCAAAAAAAAAAGTTCAGGCTCGGACCAGGCCCAGCGCAGAGGCCCAATCCCGGCTGGCCCGATCAGAGGCCCAAGCCAATGGAAGGCTTGGGTATAAAAATCAAAAATTAGGGTTTGAACCTTAATTTTTTCGCAGCCACGCTTTTGATTCCCGATCCCACTCCGTCTCTTTCTCCAGCTCGCCGAACACCTTCCTTCTCTCCCTCAATCTCTCCTCCACTCAGGCCAAACCTAGCTGCCGCCACCACCACACCGCCGCCCTCTCGCCTCTCTTCTCCGGCCCTCTACCCTTCTCCTCACCGTTCAACCGAAACCCCGCCGCCCTTTTTCCTCACCTTCCCCGTCCAGCTCGCCGCCCTCTCGGCTCCTCTTCGCACACCGCCGCAGTCACCAAGCCATCTCGTCCTCTCCGTCCTTCCCCATCTCCGAGACCGAACTCCCGCCGTCCGTCTCTCCCTCCCTCATCGAGATCTCTCCATCCAGCATGTCGTCGCCGGCCCTTCTCGATCCCGTCTCCCTCTTCTTCTCCGTTCAACAGAAGTCGGGCCGTCACCGTGCTCGTCCAGTCGGGACGAACTCGCCGGAGCGTCGCCGGATCTGGGACGATACCCGTGTGCTCCGCCGCTCCCTCCGCCACACTCCCAGGACGGCGACCTCCCCGCCGTTGTTCTCCCCTTCACGGTTAGATTCACGACCTCTGAGGCCTTGGTCATCGTCGGCGTCTCCGTCGGTGGCCGGCCGGTTTCAAAACCGAGCCCCTCTTTTCGGTTCCCGTGCGGTTCTTTTCGAGTTAATTTGGATCTGTTGAAGGGAAACCATATCTATTAAACATGATAAGGAAGTTGATTAGTATTTGGAACGGTTTTTGAATTGAAAAGGGAAGTATTTGGATCAAAATCAGATTGGAGTAAAAGATGGTTTTCGGATCTGTTTTAAGTTTGACCAAAGTCAGTTGAGTTAAACAAAAAGGAAAAGAATTTGTTTTCGAATCGAAAAATCAGTTTATTTAAAATAAAAAGGAATTAAAATAAATTTGGTTTTAAAAACGGTTTTAAATCGAGGAGTTTGAGAATCAAAGTTGTAAACGGGATTTAGGGACGGTTGTTCAAAAACCGAACTTAATTCATTTTGGGCTCAAAAGACCGGAACAGAAACAGATTTGAAATAAAAGGGAATTTGATTTGAACCAAAAATCGTTCTGTTTTGAAAAAAGGGTTATTAATCGGAATTGGGAACGAATCTGGAACTCTGGGTAAAATGGACTGCTAATTGGGTTTAAAAAGGAACAAAAGCGGACCGTTGAATCGGACCTCAGGATTCGTGCATTGGGACCGTTCCTCGCATGCACCGGTTTCGGTGCTCGGGTACTCAAACCCGATTCGCCGTGACCTCGCTTTTATCCCGCTCGAGCTTAAGGGACAACTGTCGGTTCTAAACTAGACTAATCGTAACCTTTAGTTTAACGGTGGAACCGTTATTGATTTGTGGCTTCGTGTTAAATTTAGAGTCCGGCTTCGATCGAAGAGAAGACCGGAGGTAGCGAGCCAGGACGTCAGCAGCTAGGAGACATAGCGGTTGCTCTTCAGTTGAGGTAGGGAAAAGTAGCCGGATCTCGGCCCTGACTGGGGAAAGTTAACAGTAGAATTGCATGTGACACCGGGGTGTCGTGGGTTGAGTAGGTTTATTCAAATATTAGAAAAGCATGATACGGGAATGTAGCGTTTATGAGAAAAGCATGTGACACTTAGCAGTGTCGTAGGAGCAGAGAACTTAGTGATATTATAATTACTGGAGGCATATGACCATGCCCGGAGGTTGACTGTTTAATTTATGTCTTGGGTGGCCATGAGAGCCCGTGTTATTATTGTTGAGTTTGGGTGGCCATGAGAGCCCGTGTTATTATTGTTGAGTTTGGGTGGCCATGAGAGCCCGTATTTAATTGTTGGTGTCTTGGGTGGCCATGAGAGCCAGTGTAGTTAAACTGGTGTCTTGGGTGGCCATGAGTGCCCGTGTCTTACTGTTGATGTTTTGGGGTGGCCGTGAGTGCCGTGGGGTTGTTGAACCCGAGTCTTGACCGTTGGTGTGTCTTGAGAGGTCGTGAGTGCTCGTGGGGCTGTTGAGCCCGTGAGTTACTGTTGGTGTGTCTGGGAGGCCGTGAGTGCCTGTGGGGCTGTTGAGTCCGAGTTTTACTGTTGGTGTCTTGGGTGGCCATGAGTGCCTGTGGGGTGCTGAACTTGTATTGTTGTTGTTTGTTGAACTGTGTTTGTGATTGTGATTGTGGTTACTTGAGGTTGTGGGCCCGCTTCATGAAACGGGGGTCCTCGATCACACGCGTCTGCACGTTCAGACGGGGTAGGGGGCCCGCCCGTCAGTTGTAATTATCATCTTGTTGAACTAAACTGGTATTGTGAAGTGTTTTAATGGAAATGGTTTCAAAGTGTTTTCTTATTTTAAATGTTCGCGTCCCGAGTTCGGTTTACTGAAATTGGGGCGTGACACCAATGATCTATGGTCCTTTGGGAACATTTCCGGGCCCTCCGATGAGACGCGTTCTTAGGGAACGTTTCCGGTCGCCCCGACGCATGTGTCTCCTCTGGACCGAGGGGCTATCCGAGATGATACGATGACTTGATGGGATGGTATGATGGTAATTCGGGATTGTAGTACGGGACGTGTATTGGTTGTTGTTGTGTGTGATACGTTTGTTGTTCGGTTAAGGTTTTACTTGTGAAGGTCGTCGTCAAGCGTCTTGTCAGTTTGGCTATGAACCCCGTGTCGGCAGTTAGATATGATGTACTTGTATGCCCTAATTGGACGGTTACTCGTGGTGGTGAGCGGAGGTTCATTACTTCAACTTCTTTCTCTACTGGGCGAAAGCTCACCCCCTACCTTGTTGTATTTCAGGTTTTTGAGCGGGAGGTGTACTAGCTGGATGCTCGATGCTTGGGAGGTAACGAGGGTCCTAGGCTAGTTATCTAGTGACGTACCATGTTTTGAACTAAGTAACTGTTTTTACGGTTTATTTAAGAGTTGTTGACTCTTTTTATTCGAATTTATGAAATTTTGTTTTATTATTTCAGCTTTATTTATTTAATATTTTAGTTCACGTCTCGAGTCCGGTCAAAACCGGATTTGGGGCGTGACAACTTGATCATCAATAATGGTTTTAGGCTAGTATCAATGGCACGAGCATGAAAATTTGAATTATCTTAACCCCGACCTAAAAATATATTTTTATTTTTTCAGTTTGCAACACGACTGCGTTGCAATGTACGTAGTTGTAGAGGCTATGTAGCCAGAGAGCATTTTAGGGTTTTTTTTTCGACTTTTTGAACACTTATATAACTAGTTTATGTAATACTTGATCATTTATATTTGTTTTAGGCTATTATCAATGTACCGAGCATGAAAGATTGAATTATCCTAACCCCGACCTAAAAATATATTTTTATTTTTCAACTACGACTACATTGCAATGTAGTCGTATAGGCTATGTAGGCAGAGAGCATTTTAGGGTTTTTTCGACACTTTCGCCGTTTTGAAAATCGACATAACTATTATATGTAATACTTGATCATCACTAATTGTTTTAGGCTAGTATCAATGTCTCGAGCATGAAAGTTTGAATTATGTTTACCCCGACCTAAAAATATATTGTTATTTTTTTGGTTTGAAACTACGACTACATTGCAACGTGGTCGTAGAGGCTATGTATGTATAGAACATTTTTGGGTTTCTTTGACTTTTTGAACACCGATGTAACTAGTTTATGTAATACTTGATCATGAATAACTATTTTAGACTAGTATCAATGTCCCGAGCATGAAAGTTTGAATTATCTTAGACCGGACCTAAAAATATGTTTTTTATTTTTTTAGGTTGCAACTACGACTACATTGCAATGTAGTCGTAGAGGTTAGGTAGGCAGAGAGCCATTTACGGGTTTTTTCGACGTTTTAGTTGTATCGTACACCGACATAACTAATTTATGTAATACTTGATCATGACTAATTGTTTTAGGATAGTATCAATGTACCGAGCATGAATGTTGCAACTATGACTACATTGCAATGTAGTCGTACATGCTATGTAGGTAGAGAGCATTTTAGGGTTTTTTTCGACGTTTTGAACATCGACATAACTAGTTTAAGTAATACTTGATCATCAATAATTGTTTTAGGCTAGTATCAATGTCCCGAGCATGAAAGTTTGAATTATCTTAACACCGACCTTAAAATATAATTTTTTTTTTTAGATTGGAACTACGACTACATTGCAATGTAGTCATAGAGGCTAGGTGGGCAGAGAATTTTAGGGTTTATTTCGACGTTTTCATCGTTTTGAAAACCGACATAACTAGTTTATGTAATACTTGATCATCAATAATTGTTTTAGGCTAGTATCAATGTCCAGAGAATGAAATTATTAATTATCTTAACTCTGACCTAAATATATATTTTTATTCTTTTAGTTTGCAACTACGACTACATTCCAATGTAGTCGTTGAAGCTATGTAGGCATTGAGCATTTTAGGGTATTTTTCGACTTTTTGAACAACGACATAACTAGTTTTATGTAATACTTTATCATCATTAATTGTTTTTGGCTAGTATCAATGTTCCGAGCATAAATGTTTGAATTGTCTTAACCCCGACCTAAAAATATTTTTTTATTTTTTTAGGTTGCAACTACGACTAAATTGCCATGTAGTCGTAGATGCTAGGTAGGCAGAGAGCGTTTTAGTGTTTTTTTCGACGTTTTGAACAACGACATACCTTGTTTATGTATTACTTGTTCATCAATAATTGCTTTAGGCGGTATCAATGTCTCGAGGATGAAAGCTAGAATTATCTTAACCACGACCTAAAAATATTTTTTTATTTTTTAAGTTTCCAACTACGACTAAATTGTAATGTAGTCATAGAGGCTATGTAGACATAGAGCATTTTAGGTTTTATTTCATCGTTTTGAACACCGACATAACTAGTTTATGTAATACCTGATCGTCAATAATTGTTTTAGGCTAGTATCAATTTCCCGAGCATGAAAGTTTGAATTATCTTAACACCGACTTAAAAATATATTTTTGTTTTTTTAGTTTGCAACTATGATTATATTGCAATGTAGTCGTAGAGGCTATGTAGGTAAATAGCATTTTATGATTTTTTTTCGATGTTTTGAGCACCGACATAACTAGTTTATGTAATAATTGATCATAAATAATTGTTTTAGGCTAGTATCAATGTCCCGGGCATGAAAGTTTGAACTATCTTAACCTCGACCTAAAAATATAATTTTATTTTTTTTCGTTTGCAACTACGACTACATTGCAATTAGTCGTATATGTTGTGTTGGTAGAGAGCATTTTAGGGGTTTTCGACATTTTCACCGTTTTGAACATCGGCATAACTAGTTTATGTAATACTTGATCATCAATAATTGTTTTAGACTAGTATCAATTTCCCGAACATGAAAGTTTGAATTATCTTAACCCCATCCTAAAATATTTTTTTTTATTTTTTTAGTTTGTAACTACGACTACATTGTAATGTAGTCGTAGAGGCTATGTAAGGACAGAGCATTTTAGGGTTTTTTCGACGTTTTCGTTGTTCAGAACACAGGCATAACTAGTTTTTGTAAAACTTGATCATCAATAATTGGTTTAGGCTAATACCAATGTCCCGAGCATGAAAATTTGACTTATGTTAACCCCGACCTAAAAATATAATTTTACTTTATTAGTTTGCAACTACGACTACATTGCAATATAGTCGTAGATGATATGTAGGCTGAGAGCATTTTGGTGTTTCTTTCGACTTTTTGAACACCGACATAACTAGTTTATGTAGTACTTGGTCATCAATAATTGTTTTAAGCTAGTATAAATGTCCCGAGCATAAAAGTTTGAATTATCCTAACCCCGACCTAAAAATATATATTTTTTTAGTTTGCAACTACGACTATATTGCAATGAGTCATAGAGGCTATGTAGGCAGAGAGCATTTCAGTGGGTTTTTCGACGTTTTCGTCGTTTTGAACACCGGCATAACTAGTTTATGTAATACTTGATCATCAATAATTGTTTTAGGATAGTATCAATGTCTCGAGCATAAAAGTTTGAATTATCTTAACCCCGACCTAAAAATATGTTTTTATTTTTTTAGTTTGCAACTACTACTACATTGCAGTGTAGTCGAAGAGGGTAGGTATGCAGAGAGCATTTTAGGTTTGTTTCGACGTTTTCATCGTTTTGAACATTGACATAACTAGTTTATGTAATATTTGGTCATCTACAATTGTTTTAGGCTAGTATCAATGTCCCGAGCATGAAAGTTTGAATTATCTTAGCCCTGACCTAAAAATATATTTTTATTTTTGAAGTTTGCAACTGCGACTACATTGCAATGTAGTCGTAGAGGCTATGTAAGTAGAGAGCATTTTAGGGTTTTTTTTCGTCGTTTTGAACATCGACATAACTAGTTTATGTAATACTTGATCATCAATAATTGTTTTAGGCTAGTATCAATGTCCCGAACATGAAAGTTTGTAATATCTAAACCCCGACCTAAAAATATATTTTTTATTTTTTTTAGTTTGCAACTACGACTACATTGCATTGTAGTTATATAGGCTATGTAGGTAGAGATCATTTTAAGGGGTTTTTTTCCGAAGTTTTCGTTGTTTTGAACATCGACATAACTAGTTTATGTAATACTTGATCCTCAATAAAAATTTTAGGCTAGTATCAATATCCCGAGCATGAAAGTTTGAATTAGAGAGAAAGTGGAGAGAGGAAAGAGAAGGAGAAAATGGAGAAAAAGAGAAGAAAGTGTTGGAGTTTTGTGATTTCCCGACGATCCGACCGACGGATCGTCTCAACGATCGAAGAATCGAGTTCCCGTCATCATTCCCTACGGTGAGCACCTAATCGATTTTCGTTTTGATACGTTTGAATTTTAGGGTTTGAGTTTAAACGGTTTGACTAAGGTTGGGTTTTGATTAAGATTGGTTTAAAGATGAATGGTTGAGGTTTGGGGTTCGTTAGGAACGTTTTGGGGCAAAAAGGGAATTTTTCCATCGTGGCCGTGTGGGGCCCACATGCCCGGGTATCGGGTTTTTGTGTTCGGGTGGTTTAGAACGTTCCCCGGACCATTTATCCATAACCGAATCGAAATTTGGAATTAAATTGGAAAAGTTGTAATTGACGGGTTTTAGAAACTTTAAACGTTAATTAATTGACTCGGAAGTCGGAATTCGATTCCGTCAAGTGAATTGGGATCCTTGAATTATTCTAAGACCGTAGAAACGAAAACGGGAATTTTTGGAGCCCCGGAAGGGCATTTCCAAAACCCGGGCAGATTCGCCATGTCGGGCGAATCGGGCCTTTACGGGTCCAATATCGACAATGTCGAGTAATTGGGGAGGTCGGGAGTGATCGACATTGTCGGGGTTAATTTTGGGCGTCAGGTTTATTAAAATTCAGCATTATGCCTGTAAAACCCGCTTCGCTTCAAAAGGGTATTAAATTTGCAACCTGAAAACCGTAGGGTAGGTTTCTGAAACAAGTGGTAAAGCAAAAAAAAAAACAAACAAAAAAAAACTAGCAGGCCAGGCCTGTTTCGGCCAGCCAGCCGTTTGGGCCTTGGGCCCGTTTCTCAGCTGAGGCCCGAGAGGGCCGGCCCATTGCGTTTCTGATAAAAGCTGAAACCCTAGGGTTTCAGCATCAGAAACGCAGCCTCCCTCTCCTTCGATCCTCTCAACCCTCTCGGTCCAGCCTCCCTCTTCCTTCGTCGTCCTCGCCGAACTCCGGCCGTCCACCACCGAGTTCCGGCCGCCACACCTCCTAACCCCGACCTCCTCTCCCGTCCCTCGACCCTCTCCCTCCTCTGGTTCGAAACCCCCTCCCCACGGCCTCGCCACCGTCCGACCCACGGCCTCGCCACCGTCCGACCCACGGCCACGCCACCGTCCGATCCACGGCCACGCCACCGTCCGTTTCACGACCACACCGCCGCCCCGAGCCCCTCTTCTCCGGCCAGCATCGACCATCACCGTCCCTCTCGACTCCACGCCGTCCTCACCGCGCCACCACCGAGCCGCCGCCCTACTCCGCCCCTCACGCTCGCCTCCGTCCAGATCCGGCCACCACCCGACCTCCCTCTCCAGATCTCCGGCGAGACAAGCTCGCCTGGGACACGACCGAGCCCGAGCTCGTCTCGCCTTCGTCCCGAGGCAGCCGTCGTGCACCGCCGCCGTGCCCGCCGCCGCCCTTGCCGTCCCTTCTCTACGGTTAGGCCCCGGCCGACGCCGCCCTCGCCGGCGGCCGACCGGTTAGAAACCGAACCTCAATTATTTCCCGTCTTCGAACTACTGTAAATCGGGTTGGTTGTAACAAACAAGGAAAATGAAATAAAACCTTTTTCAATTTAGTTTGGATCCGTTTAGGGTTAAAATTGTTAATGAGGTCGTTTAATATTTGATTAAACCTGCTAATGGATTTGAGTAATATTTGGAATGGTTTTTGAATCGAAAAGGGAAACAATTAAATCATATTGGAGTAAAAGATGGATTTTGGATCGGTTGAAATCGAAATCACAGTTTTGGAAAGAAAAGGTCGTAAAACGGAAAATCGAACTTAAGGAAGAAGGTTCTAAAATGAAAAGGAATTTAAAAGCTTTTCGGTTTTAAAAACGGTTTAAATCGAGGAGTTGCGAATCTAAGTCGTAAACGGGATTTAGGGACGGTTGTTCAAAAACCGAACCTAATTCATTTTGGGGTCAAAGATCGGAATAGAATCAGATTTGAAATAAAAAGGGAATTCGTTTTAAAATAAAAAAATCGTTCTGTTGTGAAAAAGGGTTATTAATCGGTTTTGGGAACGACTCTGGAACTCTGAGTAAAATGGACTGCTTTTCGGGTGTAAAAAAAGAACAAGAGCGGACCGCTGAATCGGACCTCGGGATTCGTGCGTTGGGACCGTGCCTCGCATGCACCAGTTTCGGTGCTCGGGTACTCAAACCTGATTCGCTGTGACCCCGTTTTTATCCCGCTCGAGTTTAAGGGACAACTGTCAGTTCTAAACTAGACTAATCGTAACCTTTAGTTTAACGGTGTAACCGTTATTAATCTATGGCTTTCGTGTTCTCTTTAGAGTCCGGCTTCGATCGAAGTGAAGCTCGGTGGTAGCGAGCCAGAACGTCAGCAGCTAGGAAGCGTAGCGGTTGCTCTTCAGTTGAGGTAGGGAAAAGTAGCCGGATCTCGGCCCTGACTAGGGAAAGTTAACAGTAGAATTGCATGTGACACCGGGGTGTCATGGGTTAAGTAGGTTATCGAATATTAGAAATGCATGATACGGGAACGTAGCGAATATTGGAAATGCATGTGACACTTAGTAGTGTCGTAGGAGCAGAGAACTTAGCGATAATTGTTTTACTGGAGGCATATGACCATGCCCGGAGGTTGATTGTTTATTTTGGTGTCTTGGGTGGCCTTGAGAGCCCGTGTTTTATTATCGAGTTTTGGGTGGCCTTAGGAGCCCGTATTATTATTGTCGAGTCTGGGGTGGCCATAAGAGCCGTGTTATCATTCGTGTTTGGGTGGCCATGAGAGCCCGTACTTTACTGTTGGCGTTTTAGCTGGCTTACGAGTTAGAGTCTCGGTAAGTTGCAAGCGTGTTTTATGGCTGGTGTCTTGGGAGGCCGTGAGTGCCCGTGGGGCTGTTGAGTCCGAGTTTTACTGTTAGTGTCTTGGTGGCCATGAGTGCCTATGAGTGTTGAACCTGTGTTGTCATTGGTTGTGAACTTGCTTGTGATTGTGATTGTGTTTGTGGTTACCGGAGGTTGGGGGCCCGCTTCCTGAAACGGGGGTCCACGAGCACACGCGTCTGCATGTTCAGACGGGGTAGGGGGCCCGCCCGCCAACAAAGGGGTCCTGGCCGCGCGTGTGTGGTTTGGGTTCGTGAGCGTACCTTGGCTGGCTTATGGGTTAGAGTCCCAGTAAGTTGCAGCATTTTCCGGCTGGCTTATGGGTTAGAGTCCCAGTAAGTTGCAGTATTTTCCGGCTGGCTTATGGGTTAGAGTCCCGGTAAGTTGCAGCATTCTTGGGTTGGCCTGACCGGGTTAGAGTCCCGGGAGGGCGTTCTTGGCAGCTGGTTTGCGATCCTTTGCGATCTTGTTTGGTATTGCGTGGTTGTCAGTCGTGTCTTTGGAGGAGGTCGTCAATCGTAGTATGAGGTCTACATCACGTGTCCGAATGTTGAGTCAGTTGAGGAAGGTACTGGTCGTGTGTGTGTCTTTTGGGTCGGGGTTGGTGTCACCGGCTTCGTCTGCTAAGTATGCCGTAGTCAGTCTGTTATTCGTGGTGGTGAGCGAACGCTCACCCCTAGCTGCTTTTCCTACAGGTATCGTTCGTGGGACGGACTAGGTGAGCTCTCGAAGCTTGTGGAGCTAGGAGCGGAGTCCGGGTTTTGTCTTTTAGTCTAGCGACGGATACCTCGCCTTTTTGTCCGCTTGTGGGACGTTTATGTTGATTTGTAATTATCCTTTGTCGAACTAAATGGTTATTGTAAATTGTTTTAATGGAAGTGTTTGCAAAGTGTTTTCTTATTCTAAACGTTCGCGTCCCGAGTTCGGTTTACTGAAATTGGGGCGTGACAATGCCTGCAAGCTTAAAAGCGTTTAAAATTGTGTTCTTTTAGATCGTGCTGCGGACCGAGGCAAAGGAAAGCTAGGCGAGTGACGGAGATCACGCTAGGGCTTATTTGGGCACTTTTGGAGAACACGCATGAGGTAGGGAAAAGTAGCCGGATCTCGGCCCTGACTAGGGAAAGTTAACAGTAGAATTGCATGTGACACCGGGGTGTCGTGGGTTAAGTAGGTTTATCGAATATTAGAAAGGCATGATACGGGAACGTAGCGAATATTGGAAATGCATGTGACACTTAGTAGTGTCGTAGGAGCAGAGAACTTAGCGTTATTAGAATTACTGGAGGCATATGACCATGCCCGGAGGTTGATTGCGAACTTATCGAGATTAGGAGTACTGGAGGCATATGACCATGCCCGGAGGTTGATTGTGAAACTGTTGATATTAGGACTGCTGAAGGTATTGGTTATGCCCGGAGGTTGTTCGTGTATTATTGTTGGTGTCTTGGGTGGCCATGAGAGTCCGTGTATTATTGTTGGTGTCTTGGGTGGCCATGATAGCCCGTGTTGTTATTATTGAGTTTGGGTGGCCATAAGAACCCGTGTTATTATTGTCGAGTCTTGGGTGGCCATGAGAGCCCGTGGTATTATTATTGGTGTTTTGGGTGGCCGTGAGTGCCCATGGGGTTGTGAACCCGTACTTTACCGTTGGTGTCTAGGGTGGCCATGAGGGCCCGTGGGGTTGTTGAACCCGTGTTACTTTATTATTGGTGTCCTGGGTGGCCGTGAGTGTCGTTGGGTTGTTGAACCCGTGTTGCTTCGTTGTTGGTGTCTTGAGTGTCCGTGAGTGCCGTGGGGTTGTTGAGCCCGTGAGTTACTGGTGGTGTGTCTTGGGTGGCCGTGAGTGTCGTGGGGTTGTTCAGCCCGTGAGTTACTGTTGGTGTGTCTTGGGTGGCCGTGAGTGCCCGTGAATGGTTTGGGGTTGTTGAGTCCGTGTTTTACTATCGGTGTCTTATGTGGCCATGAGTGCCTGTGGAGTGTTGAACTGGTCTTGTTACTGGTTGTTGAACTTGCTTGTGATTGTGATTGTGATTGTGCTTGTGATTGTGGTTGCGGATCCCGGTAGGTTGCAAGCATTCTTTGGCTGGCCTGACCAAGTTTGAGTATCAACAGGTTGCAAGCATTCTTTGGCTGGCCTGACACAGTTTGAGTATCAACAAGTTGCAAGCATTCTTTGGTTGGCCTGACACAGTTTGAGTATCAACAGGTTGTAAGCATTCTTGGGCTAGCTTGATCCGATTTTGAGTATCAACAAGTTGCAAGCATTCTTTGGCTGGCCTGGTCCGAGTTTGAGTATCACAGGTTGTAAGCATTCTTTGGCTAGCCTGATCCGTGTTCGTGTGAGTGGGAGAGGTTACTGAGCAGCTGGTATGCGATCATTTGTGATCTTGTTTGGTGTGCGGTCCTTTGTGATCTTGTTTGGTGTGCAATCCTTTGTGATCTTGTTTGGTGTTGCGTAGCTTTCGTTTGAGTCCTTGGAAGAGGTCGTGATCGTTGTGTCGGGTCTACTTTACGTGTCAGGGTGTCGAGTTGGTCAAGGAAGGTAACTGTGGGTGTGTGTTCAGTCGGAGTACTTGGGTTGGGGACAGTGATCCCCGGAGTCGAGTTTGTTGTGGGTGTTACCGGCATTGTCTGCTAATTATGCCGTAGTCAGTCTGTTATCTGTGGTGGTGAGTGAACGCTCACCCCTAGCTGCTTTTCCTACAGGTACTGATCACAGGACGGACTAGGTGAGCTCTCGAAGCTTGTGGAGCTAGGGGCGGAGTCCGGGTTTTTGTCTTTTGAGTCTAGTGACGGATACCTTGTACTTTTGGCCACGTGTTGGGACATATTTTTAAGTTGTAAATATTATTTTGATTAATTAAATGGAGATTTAAAGTGTTTATCCAAAACAGGTTTCATTGTTTTATTATTTTAAAGGTTCACGTCCTGAGTTCGGTTTACTGAAATTGGGGCGTGACAGCTTGGTATCAGAGCTCGAGGTTTCACACCTCGGACTGTACGTCAATTAGGTGGGGAGACTCGAGTCGGTGAAGTCCTGTCGTACGTTGGGTACGCAGGTCGGGAACCGTGTATAGACCCGTTGTGTTGTGATTCCTGCTTGTGTTTGTGTGTATGTGCAGTAAGGGGTTACTGGCATACTGTTTGTGTATTGCTGCGTGAAAAGTTTTTAAACTGTCGCGACTCGACTCAGGGGCTCCCCTGTGGTCGAGCGTGACGGTGTTGACGTCAAGTGGGTACAATGTAGTTCGGGGACGCCTGGACCGGGTTGTAACTACCGGATGTTAAGAAATGGGGTTTTGTAATGAAAAAGAGAAAGTTTTTAAATTGATTGGCCCGGTGGGCGTGCTTGTTTGTGTTGGTCCGGTGGGTGTGTTTGATTTTGTTTGGCCCTGTGGGCGTGTGTGTGTGGGTTGATTGGCCCGGTGGGCGTGCTTGCTTATGTTGGCCCGGTGGGCGTGTTGTGGAGCTTTGGTTGGCCCTGTGGGCGTGTGTGTAAGTTGGTTGGCCCGGTGGGCGGGTGTCTTTGTTGTGGTTGTTATGGTTGTTTGGCCGGGTTGGCTTGTGCTCGAGGTTGAGTGACTCGTGTTTTGGTCGTTGTTTTGGTACTTGTGTTATATGGTTAGTGGTCGAGTGTCTGCGACGCACAAGCGTGCGGGTCGCTAGGAGAAGGATAGAATGCGAGTGTCCTAGGATCGACGTGATGGTGTGTTGAGTGCGAAATCATCACCGCTACGGGACGGGTCTTGGACCGGCCCGATAGAAAACGTGGTTGGAGCCTCTGTTTTGGCCCGGAATGGGGTACGACCCATGTGGCGTGCCGGCCCGGTAGGTGGCACGGCCCATTTGGCGTGCCGGCCCGGCAGGTGGCATGGCCCATTTGGCATGCTGGCCCAGTAGGTGGCACGGCACGACTTGGATGCCGGCCCGGAAGGTGGTACGGCCCGGGTCAGTTGTCGGCTTGGTCCAGTAAGCCGGTTTCAATGGTTTTGTGGTTGTTTCGTTGTACGGTTAGGTTTGTCGTTGCGTGGCTTATTTGAGGGTTCGCTTACGTATTATTTTAATTAAAGTATTAATAGTGTGAGCAATGGTGTGTGCTCAGTTGATAGCGTGATCCCCGTCTTGAGGTTTCCCTACGTGATCGGGTATTTGGGTGATTGAGGTTGTGAACAATAGTGATTACTGAATTGAGGAAGTGTTTCCCGTGTCGAGGTTTATCTTACGTAAGCGAGTACTTGAGGTGTTAATGGCGTGAGCAGTGTGACGTTTGACATCCGGTTTTGAGGTAGTGGTTTGCCCTGGTTAGATCGGTAAGTCTTTAGTGCGTTACTAGTATGCCATAATCGAACGGGTGTCCGTGGAGGTGAGCATAATGCTCATCCCCTTTACTACTTTCCCCGCAAGGGACAGTAGCGAACACTGGTTTGGTTGCGGAAAGTTACAAGTAAATGCCTAGAGGACCGTGTGAGGGTTGCCCAGACCTTACCGGAGTGATTATTGGAGTGGGTGTTCGGTCTCCGATTCGGGCGTCAGCTTTACTGGATACACTCGTTGTTCGTCGAGTTGTGCTGAGAGGTTGGGGCTGAGTTTAGATCCGTTGAGTCCACCCCTGCGTCTGGACACGCCGGTTGGCGGTGGGGTGGTGTTGACTAGGGTCCGTCGTGCCTGCGGAGTTGGAGAAGCGAACCGATACAGGAGATTCGAGAGATGGCTCAAGAGCCCTGATGCTGGAGCAAGTATTCACCCTGAGGATCGGGTATGTTGGAGTTGGTAGGCACGACGACGGTAGTGGAGCGAGGTCTTAGAGAGACTGCGAGGATCCGTGAGGATCGGCAGCGACTAAGCTTGTGCGTGTACCCTTGGGAAGGATACTTACGAAATGACAACCTTTAAACGTAATCTTGGGAATGGATTGGCTGGCGAAGTGCCGAGCCAATACCGACTGTTACTGGCGACGAGCTGCGAGAGTCGCAGCATTCGCGTCTGACAGTGCACGTGGGTTGCACTAAGAGGAGCGCGTCATCAGGTGGCATGTCTAGTGGAGCGGGATGCGGAGAATGGTCGCGGAGTTAGTATCGCGATGCCTCACTCGTCGACAGGTGAGAGCCGAACAACAGCGTCCCGCTGGAGTATTGCAGCCACTGCGGGTTGCACAGTGGAAATGGGGGCACGTCACGATGGGTTTCGTGAACGGTTAGCCGAGTTCGCCTACAACAACGGCTTTCAGGCCAGTATCATGATGGCACCGTTCGAAGCGTTGTATGGTAGGCCGTGTCGATCGCCCGTGTGCTGGGCAGAAGTGAGAAATAAGAGGTTACTAGGTCTAGAACTGGACCGAGAGACAGCTGAGTCGGTCGTGCCAAAGCGTGAGCGGTTGAAGACCGCGCAGAGTCAGCAGGAGTTACGCTGACTAACGGCGCCGACCTCTCGAGTCAGCAATCAGTGGTCATGTATCCCTGGAGGTGAGCCCGAAAGGTGGACTAATGCGTTTCAACCGTGGCGGAGGCGGGTTAGCCCTACGGTGTATCGGGCCTTTCAAGGTCTTGAGTACGTCATTGAGTGGGCAGATGTCGAGGTAACGGGTGATGTCCCGTGTAAGGAGAAACCGATGTGGGAAAGGGATCCACGAGAGCAGGTCCTGCGTGGAAAGGTTATCCGCTTAGAACTGGTGTTGTGGCGACACCACGAGGCCGAGTCGACTTGGGAACGCGAGGACGAGGTTCGCGCGAAGTACCCCGACCGGTTTGACTCCTGACGTGCGTTGTTCTAAATTTCGCGGACGAAATTCCTTTAAGGGGGGTAGATTGTAATAACCACTCCCGGTCAACGCCAGTCAAACCTGCGAAAAACAGGAAAATTTAAAAAAATTGAGCAGACACTGAATTGAACCGGAATTGGACCCCGAGGGTCATACCAGACTTAATTTGACCCCGATATTGACCAAAGTGAGTTCCGGGGGACTCAGGGAAACTTTCTGATCAATTTGGGAAATGTTGACTTTTCGCTGGAAAAGTCAACCGAGCGACGTTTTGGTCCATTCGAGGATCGTTTTGGATCCAAAACGTCGCTCGGTTGACTTTTCCAACGAAAAGTCAACATTTCCCAAATTGATTAGAAAGTTTCCCTGAGTCCCCCGGAACTCACTTTGGTCAATATCGGGGTCAAATTAAGTCCGGTATGACCCTCGGGGTCCAATTCCGGTTCAATTCAGTGTCTGCTCAAAATTTTTAAATTTTCCTGTTTTTCGCAGGTTTGACTGGCGTTGACCGGGAGTGGTTATTACAATCTACCCCCCTTAAAGAAATTTCGTGTCATCGCCACGGTCTTAGTTGATCCGTTTCGTTGTGCCCCGTGAAGTTTCGTAATTTCTTGAAAAAAGTGCCCGTTCGGGGCCCGAAACGTCCGAATTTCGCGAATCTGATTGGAAAATATCTCTTAGATATTTTTCCAAAAAGGAGTGGGACCCACCTTGCCACTTGTCAATTATGTGGTGGTGTTAGGTTTCTTGAACAAAACAAAAAGAAGAATGAGTGGTAGTTTGTAAATAAGAGTTTGGTGTGTTTTTTAAAAAAAAATAAAAGGAAGGAAGATAAAAAGTGTCGGCCACACTTTGAAAAAAAAAGGAGAATTAGAGAGAAAGTGGAGAGAGGAAAGAGAAGGAGAAAATGGAGAAAAAGAGAAGAAAGTGTTGGAGTTTTGTGATTTCCCGACGATCCGACCGACGGATCGTCTCAACGATCGAAGAATCGAGTTCCCGTCATCATTCCCTACTATGAGCACCTAATCGATTTTCGTTTTGATACGTTTGAATTTTAGGGTTTGAGTTTAAACGGTTTGACTAAGGTTGGGTTTTAATTAAGATTGGTTTAAAGATGAATGGTTGAGGTTTGGGGTTCGTTAGGAACGTTTTGGGGCAAAAAGGGAATTTTTCCATCGTGGACGTGTGGGGCCCACATGCCCGGGTATCGGGTTTTTTCTGTTCGGGTGGTTTGGAACGTTCCCCGGACCATTTATCCATAACCGAATCGAAATTTGGAATTAAATTGGAAAAGTTGTAATTTACGGGTTTTAGAAACTTTAAACGTTAATTAATTGACTCGGAAGTCGGAATTCGATTCCGTCAAGTGAATTGGGATCCTTGAATTATTCTAAGACCGTAGAAACGAAAACGGGAATTTTTGGAGCCCCGGAAGGGCATTTCCAAAACCCGGGCAGATTCGCCATGTCGGGCGAATCGGGCCTTTACGGGTCCAATATCGACAATGTCGAGTAATTGGGGAGTTCGGGAGTGATCGACATTGTCGGGGTTAATTTTGGGCGTCAGGTTTATTAAAATTCAGCATTATGCCTGCAAGCTTAAAAGCGTTTAAAATTGTGTTCTTTTAGATCGTGCTGCGGACCGAGGCAAAGGAAAGCTAGGCGAGTGACGGAGATCACGCTAGGGCTTATTTGGGCACTTTTGGAGAACACGCATGAGGTAGGGAAAAGTAGCCGGATCTCGGCCCTGACTAGGGAAAGTTAACAGTAGAATTGCATGTGACACCGGGGTGTCGTGGGTTAAGTAGGTTTATCGAATATTAGAAAGGCATGATACGGGAACGTAGCGAATATTGGAAATGCATGTGACACTTAGTAGTGTCGTAGGAGCAGAGAACTTAGCGTTATTAGAATTACTGGAGGCATATGACCATGCCCGGAGGTTGATTGCGAACTTATCGAGATTAGGAGTACTGGAGGCATATGACCATGCCCGGAGGTTGATTGTGAAACTGTTGATATTAGGACTGCTGAAGGTATTGGTTATGCCCGGAGGTTGTTCGTGTATTATTGTTGGTGTCTTGGGTGGCCATGAGAGTCCGTGTATTATTGTTGGTGTCTTGGGTGGCCATGATAGCCCGTGTTGTTATTATTGAGTTTGGGTGGCCATAAGAACCCGTGTTATTATTGTCGAGTCTTGGGTGGCCATGAGAGCCCGTGGTATTATTATTGGTGTTTTGGGTGGCCGTGAGTGCCCATGGGGTTGTGAACCCGTACTTTACCGTTGGTGTCTAGGGTGGCCATGAGGGCCCGTGGGGTTGTTGAACCCGTGTTACTTTATTATTGGTGTCCTGGGTGGCCGTGAGTGTCGTTGGGTTGTTGAACCCGTGTTGCTTCGTTGTTGGTGTCTTGAGTGTCCGTGAGTGCCGTGGGGTTGTTGAGCCCGTGAGTTACTGGTGGTGTGTCTTGGGTGGCCGTGAGTGTCGTGGGGTTGTTCAGCCCGTGAGTTACTGTTGGTGTGTCTTGGGTGGCCGTGAGTGCCCGTGAATGGTTTGGGGTTGTTGAGTCCGTGTTTTACTATCGGTGTCTTATGTGGCCATGAGTGCCTGTGGAGTGTTGAACTGGTCTTGTTACTGGTTGTTGAACTTGCTTGTGATTGTGATTGTGATTGTGCTTGTGATTGTGGTTGCGGATCCCGGTAGGTTGCAAGCATTCTTTGGCTGGCCTGACCAAGTTTGAGTATCAACAGGTTGCAAGCATTCTTTGGCTGGCCTGACACAGTTTGAGTATCAACAAGTTGCAAGCATTCTTTGGTTGGCCTGACACAGTTTGAGTATCAACAGGTTGTAAGCATTCTTGGGCTAGCTTGATCCGATTTTGAGTATCAACAAGTTGCAAGCATTCTTTGGCTGGCCTGGTCCGAGTTTGAGTATCACAGGTTGTAAGCATTCTTTGGCTAGCCTGATCCGTGTTCGTGTGAGTGGGAGAGGTTACTGAGCAGCTGGTATGCGATCATTTGTGATCTTGTTTGGTGTGCGGTCCTTTGTGATCTTGTTTGGTGTGCAATCCTTTGTGATCTTGTTTGGTGTTGCGTAGCTTTCGTTTGAGTCCTTGGAAGAGGTCGTGATCGTTGTGTCGGGTCTACTTTACGTGTCAGGGTGTCGAGTTGGTCAAGGAAGGTAACTGTGGGTGTGTGTTCAGTCGGAGTACTTGGGTTGGGGACAGTGATCCCCGGAGTCGAGTTTGTTGTGGGTGTTACCGGCATTGTCTGCTAATTATGCCGTAGTCAGTCTGTTATCTGTGGTGGTGAGTGAACGCTCACCCCTAGCTGCTTTTCCTACAGGTACTGATCACAGGACGGACTAGGTGAGCTCTCGAAGCTTGTGGAGCTAGGGGCGGAGTCCGGGTTTTTGTCTTTTGAGTCTAGTGACGGATACCTTGTACTTTTGGCCACGTGTTGGGACATATTTTTAAGTTGTAAATATTATTTTGATTAATTAAATGGAGATTTAAAGTGTTTATCCAAAACAGGTTTCATTGTTTTATTATTTTAAAGGTTCACGTCCTGAGTTCGGTTTACTGAAATTGGGGCGTGACAGCTTGGTATCAGAGCTCGAGGTTTCACACCTCGGACTGTACGTCAATTAGGTGGGGAGACTCGAGTCGGTGAAGTCCTGTCGTACGTTGGGTACGCAGGTCGGGAACCGTGTATAGACCCGTTGTGTTGTGATTCCTGCTTGTGTTTGTGTGTATGTGCAGTAAGGGGTTACTGGCATACTGTTTGTGTATTGCTGCGTGAAAAGTTTTTAAACTGTCGCGACTCGACTCAGGGGCTCCCCTGTGGTCGAGCGTGACGGTGTTGACGTCAAGTGGGTACAATGTAGTTCGGGGACGCCTGGACCGGGTTGTAACTACCGGATGTTAAGAAATGGGGTTTTGTAATGAAAAAGAGAAAGTTTTTAAATTGATTGGCCCGGTGGGCGTGCTTGTTTGTGTTGGTCCGGTGGGTGTGTTTGATTTTGTTTGGCCCTGTGGGCGTGTGTGTGTGGGTTGATTGGCCCGGTGGGCGTGCTTGCTTATGTTGGCCCGGTGGGCGTGTTGTGGAGCTTTGGTTGGCCCTGTGGGCGTGTGTGTAAGTTGGTTGGCCCGGTGGGCGGGTGTCTTTGTTGTGGTTGTTATGGTTGTTTGGCCGGGTTGGCTTGTGCTCGAGGTTGAGTGACTCGTGTTTTGGTCGTTGTTTTGGTACTTGTGTTATATGGTTAGTGGTCGAGTGTCTGCGACGCACAAGCGTGCGGGTCGCTAGGAGAAGGATAGAATGCGAGTGTCCTAGGATCGACGTGATGGTGTGTTGAGTGCGAAATCATCACCGCTACGGGACGGGTCTTGGACCGGCCCGATAGAAAACGTGGTTGGAGCCTCTGTTTTGGCCCGGAATGGGGTACGACCCATGTGGCGTGCCGGCCCGGTAGGTGGCACGGCCCATTTGGCGTGCCGGCCCGGCAGGTGGCATGGCCCATTTGGCATGCTGGCCCAGTAGGTGGCACGGCACGACTTGGATGCCGGCCCGGAAGGTGGTACGGCCCGGGTCAGTTGTCGGCTTGGTCCAGTAAGCCGGTTTCAATGGTTTTGTGGTTGTTTCGTTGTACGGTTAGGTTTGTCGTTGCGTGGCTTATTTGAGGGTTCGCTTACGTATTATTTTAATTAAAGTATTAATAGTGTGAGCAATGGTGTGTGCTCAGTTGATAGCGTGATCCCCGTCTTGAGGTTTCCCTACGTGATCGGGTATTTGGGTGATTGAGGTTGTGAACAATAGTGATTACTGAATTGAGGAAGTGTTTCCCGTGTCGAGGTTTATCTTACGTAAGCGAGTACTTGAGGTGTTAATGGCGTGAGCAGTGTGACGTTTGACATCCGGTTTTGAGGTAGTGGTTTGCCCTGGTTAGATCGGTAAGTCTTTAGTGCGTTACTAGTATGCCATAATCGAACGGGTGTCCGTGGAGGTGAGCATAATGCTCATCCCCTTTACTACTTTCCCCGCAAGGGACAGTAGCGAACACTGGTTTGGTTGCGGAAAGTTACAAGTAAATGCCTAGAGGACCGTGTGAGGGTTGCCCAGACCTTACCGGAGTGATTATTGGAGTGGGTGTTCGGTCTCCGATTCGGGCGTCAGCTTTACTGGATACACTCGTTGTTCGTCGAGTTGTGCTGAGAGGTTGGGGCTGAGTTTAGATCCGTTGAGTCCACCCCTGCGTCTGGACACGCCGGTTGGCGGTGGGGTGGTGTTGACTAGGGTCCGTCGTGCCTGCGGAGTTGGAGAAGCGAACCGATACAGGAGATTCGAGAGATGGCTCAAGAGCCCTGATGCTGGAGCAAGTATTCACCCTGAGGATCGGGTATGTTGGAGTTGGTAGGCACGACGACGGTAGTGGAGCGAGGTCTTAGAGAGACTGCGAGGATCCGTGAGGATCGGCAGCGACTAAGCTTGTGCGTGTACCCTTGGGAAGGATACTTACGAAATGACAACCTTTAAACGTAATCTTGGGAATGGATTGGCTGGCGAAGTGCCGAGCCAATACCGACTGTTACTGGCGACGAGCTGCGAGAGTCGCAGCATTCGCGTCTGACAGTGCACGTGGGTTGCACTAAGAGGAGCGCGTCATCAGGTGGCATGTCTAGTGGAGCGGGATGCGGAGAATGGTCGCGGAGTTAGTATCGCGATGCCTCACTCGTCGACAGGTGAGAGCCGAACAACAGCGTCCCGCTGGAGTATTGCAGCCACTGCGGGTTGCACAGTGGAAATGGGGGCACGTCACGATGGGTTTCGTGAACGGTTAGCCGAGTTCGCCTACAACAACGGCTTTCAGGCCAGTATCATGATGGCACCGTTCGAAGCGTTGTATGGTAGGCCGTGTCGATCGCCCGTGTGCTGGGCAGAAGTGAGAAATAAGAGGTTACTAGGTCTAGAACTGGACCGAGAGACAGCTGAGTCGGTCGTGCCAAAGCGTGAGCGGTTGAAGACCGCGCAGAGTCAGCAGGAGTTACGCTGACTAACGGCGCCGACCTCTCGAGTCAGCAATCAGTGGTCATGTATCCCTGGAGGTGAGCCCGAAAGGTGGACTAATGCGTTTCAACCGTGGCGGAGGCGGGTTAGCCCTACGGTGTATCGGGCCTTTCAAGGTCTTGAGTACGTCATTGAGTGGGCAGATGTCGAGGTAACGGGTGATGTCCCGTGTAAGGAGAAACCGATGTGGGAAAGGGATCCACGAGAGCAGGTCCTGCGTGGAAAGGTTATCCGCTTAGAACTGGTGTTGTGGCGACACCACGAGGCCGAGTCGACTTGGGAACGCGAGGACGAGGTTCGCGCGAAGTACCCCGACCGGTTTGACTCCTGACGTGCGTTGTTCTAAATTTCGCGGACGAAATTCCTTTAAGGGGGGTAGATTGTAATAACCACTCCCGGTCAACGCCAGTCAAACCTGCGAAAAACAGGAAAATTTAAAAAAATTGAGCAGACACTGAATTGAACCGGAATTGGACCCCGAGGGTCATACCAGACTTAATTTGACCCCGATATTGACCAAAGTGAGTTCCGGGGGACTCAGGGAAACTTTCTGATCAATTTGGGAAATGTTGACTTTTCGCTGGAAAAGTCAACCGAGCGACGTTTTGGTCCATTCGAGGATCGTTTTGGATCCAAAACGTCGCTCGGTTGACTTTTCCAACGAAAAGTCAACATTTCCCAAATTGATTAGAAAGTTTCCCTGAGTCCCCCGGAACTCACTTTGGTCAATATCGGGGTCAAATTAAGTCCGGTATGACCCTCGGGGTCCAATTCCGGTTCAATTCAGTGTCTGCTCAAAATTTTTAAATTTTCCTGTTTTTCGCAGGTTTGACTGGCGTTGACCGGGAGTGGTTATTACAATCTACCCCCCTTAAAGAAATTTCGTGTCATCGCCACGGTCTTAGTTGATCCGTTTCGTTGTGCCCCGTGAAGTTTCGTAATTTCTTGAAAAAAGTGCCCGTTCGGGGCCCGAAACGTCCGAATTTCGCGAATCTGATTGGAAAATATCTCTTAGATATTTTTCCAAAAAGGAGTGGGACCCACCTTGCCACTTGTCAATTATGTGGTGGTGTTAGGTTTCTTGAACAAAACAAAAAGAAGAATGAGTGGTAGTTTGTAAATAAGAGTTTGGTGTGTTTTTTAAAAAAAAAATAAAAGGAAGGAAGATAAAAAGTGTCGGCCACACTTTGAAAAAAAAAGGAGAATTAGAGAGAAAGTGGAGAGAGGAAAGAGAAGGAGAAAATGGAGAAAAAGAGAAGAAAGTGTTGGAGTTTTGTGATTTCCCGACGATCCGACCGACGGATCGTCTCAACGATCGAAGAATCGAGTTCCCGTCATCATTCCCTACTATGAGCACCTAATCGATTTTCGTTTTGATACGTTTGAATTTTAGGGTTTGAGTTTAAACGGTTTGACTAAGGTTGGGTTTTAATTAAGATTGGTTTAAAGATGAATGGTTGAGGTTTGGGGTTCGTTAGGAACGTTTTGGGGCAAAAAGGGAATTTTTCCATCGTGGACGTGTGGGGCCCACATGCCCGGGTATCGGGTTTTTTCTGTTCGGGTGGTTTGGAACGTTCCCCGGACCATTTATCCATAACCGAATCGAAATTTGGAATTAAATTGGAAAAGTTGTAATTTACGGGTTTTAGAAACTTTAAACGTTAATTAATTGACTCGGAAGTCGGAATTCGATTCCGTCAAGTGAATTGGGATCCTTGAATTATTCTAAGACCGTAGAAACGAAAACGGGAATTTTTGGAGCCCCGGAAGGGCATTTCCAAAACCCGGGCAGATTCGCCATGTCGGGCGAATCGGGCCTTTACGGGTCCAATATCGACAATGTCGAGTAATTGGGGAGTTCGGGAGTGATCGACATTGTCGGGGTTAATTTTGGGCGTCAGGTTTATTAAAATTCAGCATTATGCCTGCAAGCTTAAAAGCGTTTAAAATTGTGTTCTTTTAGATCGTGCTGCGGACCGAGGCAAAGGAAAGCTAGGCGAGTGACGGAGATCACGCTAGGGCTTATTTGGGCACTTTTGGAGAACACGCATGAGGTAGGGAAAAGTAGCCGGATCTCGGCCCTGACTAGGGAAAGTTAACAGTAGAATTGCATGTGACACCGGGGTGTCGTGGGTTAAGTAGGTTTATCGAATATTAGAAAGGCATGATACGGGAACGTAGCGAATATTGGAAATGCATGTGACACTTAGTAGTGTCGTAGGAGCAGAGAACTTAGCGTTATTAGAATTACTGGAGGCATATGACCATGCCCGGAGGTTGATTGCGAACTTATCGAGATTAGGAGTACTGGAGGCATATGACCATGCCCGGAGGTTGATTGTGAAACTGTTGATATTAGGACTGCTGAAGGTATTGGTTATGCCCGGAGGTTGTTCGTGTATTATTGTTGGTGTCTTGGGTGGCCATGAGAGTCCGTGTATTATTGTTGGTGTCTTGGGTGGCCATGATAGCCCGTGTTGTTATTATTGAGTTTGGGTGGCCATAAGAACCCGTGTTATTATTGTCGAGTCTTGGGTGGCCATGAGAGCCCGTGGTATTATTATTGGTGTTTTGGGTGGCCGTGAGTGCCCATGGGGTTGTGAACCCGTACTTTACCGTTGGTGTCTAGGGTGGCCATGAGGGCCCGTGGGGTTGTTGAACCCGTGTTACTTTATTATTGGTGTCTTGGGTGGTCGTGAGTGTCGTTGGGTTGTTGAACCCGTGTTGCTTCGTTGTTGGTGTCTTGAGTGGCCGTGAGTGTCGTGGGGTTGTTGAGTCCGTGAGTTACTGGTGGTGTGTCTTGGGTGTCCGTGAGTGTCGTGGGGTTTTTGAGCCCGTGAGTTACTGTTGGTGTGTCTTGGGTGGCCGTGAGTGCCCGTGAATGGTTTGGGGTTGTTGAGTCCGTGTTTTACTATCGGTGTCTTATGTGGCCATGAGTGCCTGTGGAGTGTTGAAATGGTCTTGTTACTGGTTGTTGAACTTGCTTGTGATTGTGATTGTGATTGTGCTTATGATTGTGGTTGCGGATCCCGGTAGGTTGCAAGCATTCTTTGGCTGGCCTGACCAAGTTTGAGTATCAACAGGTTGCAAGCATTCTTTGGCTGGCCTGACACAGTTTGAGTATCAACAAGTTGCAAGCATTCTTTGGTTGGCCTGACACAGTTTGAGTATCAACAGGTTGTAAGCATTCTTGGGCTAGCCTGATCCGATTTTGAGTATCAACAGGTTGCAAGCATTCTTTGGCTGGCCTGATCCGAGTTTGAGTATCACAGGTTGTAAGCATTCTTTGGCTAGCCTGATCCGTGTTTGTGTGAGTGACTGAGATCATCACCGGAGCTCGTTGTTCGGCTTTTGGTAGAACACGCACGAGGTAGGGAAAAGTAGCCGGATCTCGGCCCTGACTAGGGAAAGTTAACTGTAGAATTGCATGTGACACCGGGGTGTCGTGGGTTGTTTAGGTTATCGAGTTATTAGAAAAGCATGATACGGGAACGTAGTGATTATGAGAAAAGCATGTGACACTTAGTAGTGTCGTAGGAGCAGAGAACTTAGCGTTAATAGAATTACTGGAGGCATATGACCATGCCCGGAGGTTGTTGGTGAACTTATCGATATTAGGAGTACTGGAGGCATATGACCATGCCCGGAGGTTGATTGAGAAACTGTTGATATTAGGACTGTTGGAAGCTCTGGTTGAGGCGGAGGTTGATTGATCTTTTGGAGTCTTGGGTGGCCTTGAGAGCCCGTGTTATTATTGTTGAGTCTTGGGTGGCCTTGAGAGCCCGTGTTATTATTGTTGAGTCTTGGGTGGCCTTGAGAGCGCGTGTTATTATTGTTGAGTCTTGGGTGGCCTTGAGAGCCCGTGTTATTATTGTTGAGTCTTGGGTGGCCTTGAGAGCCCGTGTTATTATTGTTGAGTCTTGGGTGGCCTTGAGAGCCCGTGTTATTATTATTGAGTGTTGGGTGGCCTTGAGAGCCCGTGTACTAGGGTTGGTGTCTTTGGCTGGCCTGACCGAGTTAGAGTCTCGGGGGGGGGGGGGGGGGGCTGCAAGCAGTCTTTAGCTGGCTTACGAGTTAGAGTCTCGGTAAGTTGCAAGCGTGTTTTATCGTTGAGTTTTGGGTGGCCATGAGTGCCCGTGGGGTTGTTGAACCCGTGTCTTACTGTTGGTGTGTCTTGGGAGGCCGTGAGTGCCTGTGGGCTGTTGAGTCCGAGTTTTACTGTTGGTGTCTTGGTGGTCATGAGTGCCTATGAGTGTTGAACCTGTGTTGTTACTGGTTGTTGAACTTGCTTGTGATCGTGTTTGTGATTATGATTGTGATTGTGGTTACCTGAGGTTGGGGGCCCGCTTCATGAAACGGGGGTCCACGAGCACACGCATCTGCATGTTCAGATGGGGTAGGGGGCCCGCCCGCCAATAAAGGGGTCCTGGCCGCACGTGTGTGGTTTGGGTTTGTGAGCATACTTTGGTTGGCTTACGAGTTAGAGTCTCGGTAAGTTGCACGCATTCTTTGGCTGGCTTACGAGTTAGAGTCTCGGTAAGTGCAAGCATGTTTTCCGGCTGGCTTACGAGTTAGAGTCTCGGTAAGTTGCAAGCATTCTTGGGTTGGCCTGACCGAGTTAGAGTCTCGGGAGGGTGTGAGCGTTCTTGGCAGCTGGTTTGCGATCCTTTGTGATCTTGTTTGGTGTGCGATCCTTTGTGATCTTATTTGGTGTTGCGTAGCGTTCTTTTGAGTCCTTAGAAGAGGTCGTGATCGTTGTGTCGGGTCTACTTTACGTGTCAGGGTGATGAGTTGGTCAAGGAAGGTAACTGTGGGGGTATTGTTCAGTCAGAGTACTTGGGTTGGGGACAGTGTTCCCCGGTGTTGACTTTGTTTTTGGTGTTACCGGCTTTGTCTGCTAATTATGCCGTAGTCAGTCTGTTATCCGTGGTGGTGAGCGAACGCTCACCCCTAGCTGCTTTTCCTACAGGTATCGTTCGTAGGCTGGACTAGGTGAGTTTCTGAAGCTTGAAGAGCTTGATGCGGGTTTCTGGGTGTTTTGAGTCTAGCGACGGATACCATGTTTTTTGTCCACTTGTTGGGACGTGTTTTAAGTTGTAATTATTATTTTGTTGAACTAAACTGGTATTTTAAAGTGATTCAATGAAAACAGGTTTCAAGTGTTTGTATGTTTTTAAAACGTTCGCGTCCCGAGTTCGGTTTACTGAAATTGGGGAGTGACAGGAAACACCATCTCTCCCTCCTTCAAGCATGGTTTCTCTCAAATTTTTGGTGTTCTTGAGTTCTCTTCACAAGAACTATGTGGCTTGATTCCTAGAAGGATACGTAGGCGTATTTCAGACTCAAGTCGATCATCTTTTCTTGGTGTTCTTGAACAAATACAGAAGAAAAAGGTGCAGCATTTTCTACACTATTTTTGTCCGACCAGCCACCTTCATGAGTTGGATTGGAGGTTCATCCAAGGTTCGATGAAGCTGATTCTTGGAGTGAATGTTCTTCAAATATGGGTCTTCTAAGTGGATGGTGTACTTTTTGTTTTGACGGTTCGTTTATCAGATACACGAACTGCAAGTTGAGCCACTTCACTAATTGGTAAGGAGACATCAATTTTGTTTTCATCTTATGTTTCTAATCTTTGGTAGTGTTCCATGGCATGGTCTCGAGTTTTGCTTCCGCTGCGAGTATGTGTTCATACCCTCCACTTTCATAGTAATATTAGGAATTCTTATCACTCGTTAGGTAGGGAACTTTTAAGACCGCAGAAAAGACAATAAGCGTTTCTAGGGTCGCGGTGTCATGACCCAACCAAGAGTTGGTCTACACTATGTTTAGAAAATTTCCAAAGGTGGTTGATATGGATTTCTCTTTAGACTTTGTGTATCAACTTGTGTCGCCTTGCTAGATCGTCATGGGAATTCAAATCATACCACGTTGACACACATAAGTACCCTTATCCAACATGCATGATTCACCCTACATTATTTACGCTCTTGTATCCTTGATTTAAAAAACATGCCCCACCTAGGTAGTGATGGACCCTCTTTACCTCCTCATTATATTATTTCTAGGGGTCGTGGAAGATCCACCCTTATTTTCACTTACCGATCACTTTATGTGAATAAAATGTGAATAATCGAAAAAAAGGAACAAATAAGAGGTAATCTAGGGTAGTGATAACTTTAGGTTAAAGTGTTTCTAAATTCGGAATACCCTCCTCTTCCTTATGGGATCGATCGATACTTGTACTATAAATTATACTGCTTATTTGAGTGTCGTATGAGCTATTAAATATTAAAATCTAACTTTTACATGTATAAACCAGAGGGTTCACCCCATCTGTAAAGGTAACTTGGGGGTCAGAACCTACGACGTATACCCATTTCCTTGTTCATCAACCAATAGCTAAGCACCTACTCGACAAATCTATATTTTGATATTATGAGCATATGTTGTACAATATCATTTTTCGGATATTGTACAATAACAATATCCGAAAAATGATATCTATATCATTTCTCAGTGATTGGTTAGCCATCATATGCTCATAAATATCTATCAAGGAAAGCTAACAAGAGTCCCTCAACAAGATGGCGCTATTGACGGGGAATGATATCTAGATCATTTCTCAATGATTCGTCAGCCATCCTATGTTCATAAATTTCTGTTAAGGAAAGGTAACGACAATCACACAACAACCGGGTACCCAATAAATATATCTATTTTTGTATGTCGAATGAGGGTAGAACGCCTACTACCCGTCTTGTCTCATTCTTTACTAGAAAGACTCGATTCTCTCCTTTGAATCCCGAAACTCTTTTCTGACTTTCAACCCCTTGATCTAACCTCACAATAGGACTTGTATTATGGATCATGGGGTAGATAACTGAGGTTCTTTGATACACAAAGGTGGCATGAAACAACACGAGAGACTATGTGGATATTAGGAGAGTCGCAACTTGAAGATCAGGAATAGTACAATTCAAGCCAAGGATGCTACAGAGGAGCTTCCAATAGGTTAACGCTTCCAGTAGGTCAACTCTCTTACAACCACAAGATTTTTTAAAAACAATGAGTTGCGGTGGAAGGAAAATATGTCTAGTCAACGAGGGTTCTATTAGGTACCACACAGTTAAACATTACCTACGAGGATCGGTCTACCTGCGAAATCAATGTTGATTCAACAATAAAAACACATGCAACAATCCACTATCTCTCAAAGACATTTGTCGTTCTATCGTCCCTAGAAGATAGATTAACCTCCGCCAAAGAGGCACTGTAGGAGCTTGAGAATCAACTGTGGGACATGAATCCATAGTAATACTACTTCGAGCAACAATTTCCTCTAGGTTGATACATTCGAATGGTGTCCCAACATGGGTGTCATTTAAATATTTTATCCTTAATTTTTAGTCTTTTTTATTTCGTAGTTATTTTCATTGTGTTTATACTTGTTTCCATGCTTTAATCTAGAGTGTAAGGTATTTACTATGCATAATATTTTGAGGTAACGTCGAATCCTAACAGTGCCTGAAAGGTCATTTTCAAGTCCTAACTATGCGCACCTTTTTGTGACATATCCTAACCCAAAGGTGGTTTTTTTACAAAACATGTCAAATTACACCAAAAAAAGCAAAAAAAAAAGTGTTTTTTTTTTTGTAAAATTATAACACCTACCTCTTATAGTAGACTAACAAACACAAGTTATACAACAATTAAGAGGCAAAATCATCGAATGCGAACGTTATACCACTTTTTTCTTTTTTGGTGTAATTTGACATGTTTTGTAAAAAGAAAAGAGTTTACTCCGTGTCCTAACCCCCTACTACACTTCATTGTCAAATCCAAACCCTATACTATTGAAATTGTCAAATAGTAACGAATTTCAAAACTGAATTATTAAAAACCAAAAAGTACTGTTTAAATTGACTGTTTTTGTGAATAGTGAATCACGTGCGTCTCACGTGACTCATTTTATAATGGAGCTTGGGCGAGATGAGGTCACGAAAAGATGAAATTCGAAGCTCGTACACAAAGAGATGAAGTTCGAAGAGCTGAGATGAAGAAATGAGGTCACGAAGAGATGAAGTTAGGCCAAGTTAACGTCCGAGGGAAGAACATATTTGAGGGTAAACTCGACTTTTCACTTGGCCAAGTTAACATCCGTTTAAAATTAGAAACAGTTGGTAATTTCAGTTAATTACCGTTACTACATGGCAATTTCAATAGTATAGGTTTGGATTTAAAATTTCTGAAAGTTGGGCTTTAGGACATGGAGTAACCCCTAAAACCCCACCTTTGGGTTAGGATCTGTCACAAAAAGGTGCGCGTAGTTAGGACTTGAAAATGACCTTTCTGACACAGTTAGGATTCGACGTTATCCCCACATATTTTACCCAAATCTAACAAAGTAATCAAGAATATAGTTAGAAACATACCTTCTTTGAGATTGAAGGAGTGGAATGTCTTAATAACAATTTATAGATGAAAAATTTGAGAGAGGATAAGAGCTCAGAGAGAAATGCTGGTTTGATAGAAAAGTTGTGCAGAAAATAGAGGTGTTGGGAGAGAAGGGAGGTCGATGTGAGAACTTATGACCAGTGGCGGGTCTAGCTTTTCAAGTGAGGGGGGGCACCAAAAATTTTTTGTATAATAATACTAAATTTCAAAGTAATATAAGTTAACATTAAAAAAATTAATATTGCATAAAAACGATAATGACTACTTATTACAATAAGTGACGTCGAGATTTCATATTTTGAAAATAGTGTAAAATACATTCATTGTCAATACAATCGAAAATATCTTTCTCGATGTATACGATCATATTACCATTCATCCATTGGTCTCCCATTCGATTTCTCAACCGAGTCTTGATAATATTTATAACAGAAAATACTCTCTCCACGGTCGTAGTAGCGACAGGCAAGATTAGTGTCAATGTAATCAACAAGTAAACTAATTAATATACATCCTTCTTCTCGTCAGAATTGATGGAATCAGATTTTCTTTTAAAATATCTCTCTATGACCATTGTAATTTTGTAGAGAACTAAACTCAAAACCTAAGTTGTAGTCTCTAATTTTAGGCAATGCTTTAAACATGAATAAAGTTTTCCTTAATTAGTCAGAATTGAAAATTAGAAGAAAAAAAGAGGTAAAAGACAACTAGAAAACATAATAAAAGAATATAAAAAATATATACGCTACTCAAAACCAATACACTTTTAAAATACTCTGGTTAGTTATATTGTTAATTAGGAAAGAAAGAAAAAATCTATACATGTATTCAGATTAGCTGTATTGTTGATTAGGAAATTAAAAAAAAAATGGAAATGTGAGTTGGCAAAGTAACTGGAAGTTTTTCCTATTTTTCAGACGGGGCACAATAACATAAGTAGCTAATTTTCTTTAAATAAATTGAACCTTAACCACTGATTTGAGAAAGTTGGGGGGGGGGGGGGGGGGGGGGGGGGCACGTGCCCGCCCTGGGCCCCAGTTGAATCCGCCCCTGCTTATGGCCAAAATTTAAGTTGGTTTTTTAAATGAACCAGACCAACTTGGGCAACAAAATAATCAAGACGTCACAGCAATTGGGTTCTTCTTGGTTTCTTCTTCAACTGTATAGCTATGGTCACACTAGTGCATTTCTTATGCGACGAATAAACACTCTGTCACATAGTAACTAGACTATTTGTTCCCCTCTTTCTCTAAAGCTCATCCTCGAAACCTTATCGTTATAGAGCCGTCGCATCTTCTCTGACCCTTCCGCTGGTGACAAGTTTGGGCTCCAGCCCTAGCTCTCGCCGGCGGAGAACTTCTTCTCCCCCCCTTACACCCCACTACACCTCTCGCCGTGTGGTTATCCCTCGTTTGTTAACGTTCCTATATTTCTCGGCCAGAGTTCCTTGGTCTTCTTCAACCTCGATTTTTTACAGATCCACATACTTTAGTGCTTCCTCAGGGTCCTCAGATCAGAGGATCATTGTCTGTGCGAACTGATTAGGTTCCACAACGGGTTTGGTACCTTCTCGATGCTCTGGAAACCTTTCTAGTGTCGACGGTACTGATGGGTCACAGATCCGTCATTCCTACTCCAAGGCTTGTACGTTTGAGGTTGTTCATCCGTTACTCGTGGTCAGTCCTTTCGTTGTTTCCGTTGAACAGATCTACCAGGCTCTAGTGGTGGCGCGACACCAGTCATGTTTCTTCTGTTTACTCATATACTATTATGGGGCTCGTCGGACCGTGTACTATCTGGAAAGTTGTTTAGCCATCTAGGCTTTATGTTGAAGATATAGTGGGTCGGGGGTCAAGGTGTTCTTCTTGGACTTCTGTCTACAAGGTTTTGTTGTTGGCTTTGCAGGTTCGTGAAGTTCGACTTTGGAGCTACAGATCAGGTAAGGTCTAGCTTCTTATCTTTCCCCTAGTTTTCTCCGTGTCTAGGAGTATTCGGATTGACCGTGTTTCCCGGTGTTGGTCAGCGACCTTTGGTCCGATTTATGGGGTTTTGGGGTTAGGGGCTAGATTTCGTTCCTCTATATTTATGGGGTTTAGGTCATAGTTCCACTCTTTGGTATCCCGTTGATACCGGTCCTCCTCCTCTCGGGGTCACTTCTCAATGTTCGTTGAAGGTGAGTTATCAATCTAGTTTATGAGGATCATCATATGTTCTTTTTCGTCGGGTTAGTGGAGTCCTCGTCGAGTTGGGTTGCATCATGACTGAGTATGCGTAGCCTGCAGACGTTTCTTGGTTCGGTGTTGGAGTCAGTTATTTTTTTTAATTTCTGGTTCTTAAAGGTTGTCATATCTAGTTGCTAGACTGTTTTTTACTTGTTAAGTTGTTTTAGTTCCACTTTTGTTACTGTATTGCCCCATTGTTGGGTCTCTTTCGTGCTTAATGGTAGGAAAACCTAAGTTTTTAGACCTGTTATCTCCCTTGTTGGGAATTGGTTCATTGGTTTGAGGTGCCCTTGTTGACATGCTCTATTTTTGTACGAGGACTCCGTCCTTTGTCCACATTTTTCGGTTTGAAAGCTTGGATTATTATTAATATATTAGCTTTCCAAAAAAAACACTATCGCGCGAGATTCTTTTTTCTACGATGAATTATCGTATTGTCGCACAAGTTCACCTCCTGAACGACCAAAAAAGACGACGTTAGTGATGGTCTTCGCATGAGTGACAATTTTTTCTTTGTTGTGCATGTTAGATCTTTAGCGACATTGTATCATTTCGTCGATAAAGTTTCTAACTTGGACGACTATTTGATTTATTTCGTCGCCCAAATGAAAATATTAGGTAACAAAACGGCTTGGATGCAAAACAGGAAACATAGCTTGACAAAGTCCAATTTGAATCAAAATGGAATAATAAGATAACCCAAGTAATATGACGCTCTGGTTTCGACTCCGACTATTGTTTTATACAACACAATATTTCAATTTAGTATTAATTACGGCTATTGGATCCACCTTCTCTTTCAGCCACTTATGTTATTGAAGATGTTCTTAAAAGTATCCTTCATAAATTTTTCCTATGAGATTTCATTGAAACCAAAAAGAAGGAAGAATAGGAGATGCAACAAGTGCAGACAAAGTAGATTTTCGAATGAGATTACAAAACAAAGGTTCGTCATTCCAATTAATTGGAAGTTGGAAGTATTCTATTTGGTATATTATATTTTTTTTGGATGTGATGAATTAATTATAATGCTTGTAAGGGTTTCAAGACACCAACTAATCGGCCTGGGGAATGATAGCTGGAGACTCACAGGGTATGGTCTGCTAGCTGCGAATGGCCTCTACCAGAGAGTTGGTCCCCCATTATGGTTGAGGTCTGTGCTCTGGCTACAGCCCTCCGGAATGCATCTTGGCTTCGGGAAGGCCCACTTGTGATCTGATATGACGCTCAAGTCCTCCTCAACATGGTTCTTAAAGGGGACCCACCAAATTCCCCAGTTGGCTCGATTATTCGGGATATTTGTCACCTTCTGTCTCAACAAGAGCGCATTGTCCTTCAATTTCTAAAAAGAACTGCGAGCATGGCTTCTCATTGGCTAGCAAAAGAGGCTCGGTCAATACATGTTCTTCCGTGGATTTGAATCAAAATGGAATAATAAGATAACCCAAGTGATATGACGCTCTGGTTTCGACTCCGACTATTGTTTTATACAACCCAATATTTCAATTTAGTATTAATTACGGCTATTGGATCCACCTTCTCTTTCAGCCACTTATGTTATCGAAGATGTTCTTAAAAGTATCCTTCATAAATTTTTCCTATGAGATTTCATTGAAACCAAAAAGAAGGAAGAATAGGAGATGCAACAAGTGCAGACAAAGTAGATTTTCGAATGAGATTACAAAACAAAGGTTCGTCATTCCAATTAATTGGAAGTTGGAAGTATTCTATTTGGTATATTATATGTTTTTGGATGTGATGAATTAATTATAACGCTTGTAAGGGTTTCAAGACACCAACTAATCGGCCTGGGGAATGATAGCTGCAGACTCACAGGGTATGGTCCGCTAGCTGCGAATGACCTCTACCATAGTGTTGGTCCTCCATTATGGTTGAGGTCTGTGCTCTGGCTACAGCCCTCCGGAATGCATCTTGGTTTCGGGAAGGCCCACTTGTGATCTGATATGACGCTCAAGTCCTCCTCAACATGGTTCTTAAAGGGGACCCACCAAATTCCCCAGTTGGCACGATTATTCGGGATATTCGTCACCTTCTGTCTCAACAAGAGCGCATTGTCCTTCAATTTCTAAAAAGAACTGTGAACATGGCTTCTCATTGGCTAGCAAAAGAGGCTCGGTCAATACATGTTCTTTTGTGGATTTGAATCAAAATGGAATAATAAGATAACCCAAGTGATATGACGCTTTGGTTTCGACTCCGACTATTGTTTTATACAACCCAATATTTCAATTCAGTATTAATTACGGCTATTGGATCCACCTTCTCTTTCAGCCACTTATGTTATCGAAGATGTTCTTAAAAGTATCCTTCATAAATTTTTCCTATGAGATTTGTTTTGATAGGTGAGATTTCATTGAAATCAAAACGAAGGAAGAATAGGAGCTGCAACAAGTGAAGACAAAGTAGATTTTCGAATGAGATTACAAAACAAAGGTTCGTCATTCCAATTAATTGGAAGTTGGAAGTATTCTATTTGGTATATTATATTTTTTTTGGATGTGATGAATTAATTATAACGCTTGTAAGGGTTTCAAGACGCCAACTAATCGGCCTTGGGAATGATAGCTGGAGACTCACAGGGTATGGTCCGCTAGCTGCGAATGGCCTCTACCAGAGAGTTGGTCCCCCGTTATGGTTGAGGTCTGTGCTCTGGCTACAGCCCTCCAGAATGCATCTTGGTTTCGGGAAGGCCCACTTGTGATCTGATATGACGCTCAAGTCCTCCTCAACATGGTTCTTAAAGGGGACCCACCAAATTCCCCAGTTGGCACGATTATTCGGGATATTCGTCACCTTCTGTCTCAACAAGAGCGCATTGTCCTTCAATTTCTAAAAAGAAATGCGAACAGGACTTCTCATTGGCTAGCAAAAGAGGCTCGGTCAATACATGTTCTTCCGCGGTCGGGCCTTTTACCCGATGCCTGCAATATATTCTCCACACTGAAAACTAAATAAAATTGCATCTTTGGTTCGAAAAAAATTGAAAGTTGCTAAGGATTAAAATTTTAGTTAATTACCTTGGTGTACATTGAACCAATTATCTAAATTTAACCAATTTTTGTCATTCCAACTAATCGGAAGTAGTTAGGATTGAATTGAGTTAATAATTCTTTTGATATTATTAATCAACCATTCAAGTTGAAGGATAAATTCGAGCAGTGCGAGAGAAATTGACGAAGTGGTGGTGCTCTTGTACTCCTGACCGGTCCCTTCCCGGCGAAAAATCCAATTCGTAAACCCCAATCACTTTCGTAATTATTGTCTTCATCGGACTGTATGTATCATCTGGTCCACTCAACCCTAACTCTCCTCTCCAAGGCACAACCACAACCACAACCACATCCCTCTGTTTCTCCTCCACCCACCTCTTATCTATTTAACAACCTCCCTCCCCTCCCTCTCCCCAAATATCATCCTACACATCTCCATTTCAGATTCGACCCCATTCTCTTCGCTGCACACCAGGTGTTCGACCTATTGCCTTTGCTCGATCAGGAAGAAGAAAAGTTCTGTTTTGTGACAGATTCTGTAGGGTAAAACCCGGGTTCGTCACGTTGTCGTCATCACGGCTATACTCGGAGCTTTCCGGCCTCTTATTCATGTCCGGACAGGACGACGCAAGGGTTGTGTGATAGAGAGCAACCCTTCGCCGCACGGAGGGCGTGGAGCTTTGCCGTCCGAAGGCGGTAGTCCTTCCGACCTTCTCTTCCTCGCCGGGGGTGGTGGTGCTTCAGCTTTTTCTTGCTAGGTTTAGGTCTATTTAGAGGTCTAGATTCGAAGATTTTAATTCTTAAGAGCCAAAAGAAAATTTTTTATTTTCTTCTCAATTTGTTGCGAGTTTCGTGTTTTAATTGCTGAAAAGTAGGCCACGATGTTGAGGATCAAGAGGGTTCCCACTGTTGTTTCAAATTACCAGAAGGAGGAGGTCGAAGATGGTGCTAGGCGCGAGGGTTGTGGCAGGAATTGCTTCCGGAAGTGTTGCCTCCCAGGTAAATTTTGACTCTTTATTGATTGGTTTTATCTTTAATGCTATAATATTAACTGGGTTGTTCGTGTTATTGGAATTTGAATAGGCGCAAAGCTCCCTCTGTATGCTTTCAAGAGGTTCAATGCCCTTTATACCCAGAAGGAGATGGAGCTTGACCAGGAGAAGGAAGCTCCAGTTGCCTTCCTAGACCAGCTTGTTCTTGGAGAGGTAACTATAGCAATGGATCAATAGTTTTAATCTGCCTCACAAGTTCCTATTTTCAGTCATGAGGCTTAACATAATTTGCTTTATGGCAGTGGGAGGATAGATCAGCGAGAGGACTCTTTCGCTATGACGTTACTGCCTGTAAAACCAAGGTGTGTGATATATTCCTCTTTCTTCTTACGATAGTTTCCATGTAATTGTAGATAAAGTGTAATAGAGTACACTGTCAATTATGTTTGTGGGTTTTGTCTTAATTTTTGGCATAATTGGTGTGTAGGTCATTCCGGGTGAGTATGGGTTTATTGCCCAGCTGAATGAGGGTCGTCACCTTAAGAAAAGGCCAACTGAGTTCCTAGTTGATAAGGTCATGCAGCCCTTTGATGGTAACAAATTCAACTTCACTAAAGTTGGGCAGGAAGAGGTGCTCTTCCAGTTTGAGGCCAGCGAGGATGGAGAACTTCAGTTCCACCCAAATGCTCCCATTGATGTTGAGAATTTTCCTAGTGTTGTTGCCATCAACGTATGTTCTCAGCAACTGTTAGTGTTCTTGATCTTATAAGAACTCTAGTAAGCGGGCTTTGCAATTGAATCTCACATTATTTTTGCAACATTAACAGGTTAGTCCCATTGAATATGGGCATGTGCTTTTGATCCCTCGAATTCTGGAGTGCTTGCCACAGAGGATTGACCGTGAAAGCCTCTTGCTTGCACTTTACATGGCCGTTGAAGCTGGCAATCCATATTTCCGGTTGGGCTACAATAGCTTGGGAGCATTTGCTACCATCAACCACCTTCATTTCCAGGTATATATCTGTCTCGATTTTCATTCTCCCACAACTTTGGAAAAAGTAAATTGGGAGGAAACTGATTAACTTATGTGGTAACAGGCTTACTACTTGGCTGTACCCTTCCCCATTGAGAAAGCTCAAGTCAAGAAGATTTCCACACTAGATGATGGAGTGAAGATCTCTGAGCTGTTCAAGTACCCGGTAAGAGGCTTGGTCTTTGAGGGTGGGAATACTCTGCAAGACTTGTCTGATGCTGTGTCAGAAGCCTGCATATGCCTTCAAGAGAACAACATACCCTACAACGTTCTCATTGCTGATTGTGGAAAACGAGTCTTCCTTCTGCCACAGGTAATGGTTGTTCTTTAATGATTAGGTTGAATGCTACTAATGCTTATAAGCTGTTTGTAGTCATTGCATTACATCAATTTAAATTGATTGCTTAATCTGTATATTGTTGCATGAACAAATAGTGCTATGCGGAGAAACAAGCTCTTGGGGAAGTGAGTGCCGAGCTTCTGGACACTCAGGTAAACCCAGCGGTTTGGGAAATTAGCGGGCATATGGTGTTGAAGAGGAAGGAGGACTACGAAGAGGCATCAGAAGAAAATGCTTGGAGGCTCCTTGCAGAGGTTTCTCTCTCCGAGGAAAGGTTTCAAGAAGTGAATGAACTCATATTTGAGACCATTGCTGGTGCTGATGGTATCACTAAGGAGGAACCTGACGTCAAAGTTGAATCTCGTGACGGAGTGGATACCGCTAACACAAGTGCCAGCACCATGATCATGGGGACTCGGGAATGCCCCGTTCTTCAGTAAGAATGGGACTGCCCGGAGCTGGAGGATGGTGATAGTTGCGTCAAGTGTCTGGTATTAGTATGTCAGTAGCCTAAATAAGCAAACTCAGTTTGCATTGTGTTGGTCTTTGTGATTTCTGCATATTGACTTATGTGCTTTCTGTATATGTATTATTTTCTGCATGGGATCTTTCTAAAAACAATGTAGCATTCACTTTAAGGATCAATGGATGCATGGTTTCGATTAATTTCAGCAAAAGATCAGCCTACCAATCATGATATAGAATCTGACTTCTTTTTTTTGTGAGATGGCCGATAGTCGATTATTTTGATAAGGGATAATTGTCAAAGCATGCACTAATGTTTCGTCCACAAACGAAATAGTGTACAATGTTTTGTCCACGTCGTCTGGCTACCCTTATGAATCGTCCACGCACTTCTGTTAGAAAAATTAACCGAATATTCCATTTCTGTTATACATGTGCAGTTAAAGTATAACTGAAATGACCATTTTACCCTTATCATGGATCTTTTGACTTTTCCTTTTGACTTTTGCATGAGACATTACCATTTTACCCTTTCTAATGAAAAACAAATTAAAAAAATAAATAAATAGACAAATGAAATAATTTATTTTATATAAAATCAGTTTTTTTAAAATTTAGTTTTTATTTATAAAAGTTATTTTTATTTTCAAAAATTCAGATTTTAATTTAAAAAAATACATAGAAATCAGTTTTTTTTTTAAATTCAGTTTTTATTTATAAAAATTATTTTTATTTTCAAAATTTCAGATTTTAATTTAAAAAAATACATAAAAATCAGTTTTTTAAAAAATATACATAAAAATCAGTTTTTTATTATTTAATTATATTTGGGTAGAAAAAAGAACAATAAAAAAATATAATAAAAATATTAATTAAATTAAAAATATATATATTTTTTGTATTTTTTTTTTAAAAAACTCTTATTTTTATTTATTTTTTTAAATTAAAATATGAATTTTTGAATTTCAAACCAAAAGGGGAAAATTGAGTGTATATCAGTCTTTTAACTCATTCTTACTTTTGAATTTCAGACCAAGGGTAAAATTGTCAATTTAGGTTCTGTTGTTACACTTTTCTAACAGAAGTGCGTGGACGATTCATAAGGGTAGCTAGACGACGTGGACAAAACATTGTGCACTATTTCGTTTGTGGACGAAACATTAGTGCATGTTTTGACAATTATCCCTTTTGATAATGGGATATTCCTGGAATTGATAAAAAAATTATTGGATTTGATTTAGTATCTTTCATTAAAAAGAGTGGTTGGCCGGTAACGTCTATGTCTCCTGAGCGAGCCCTTCCTCGATCAGGTTCGCCAATGGCAACGTCGGAGGGAGGCCGGTCGGGGGTGCTTTGAGGGTCGGGACGTCGACCTCAGGGGCATCTGGTGAAACTTCGGGACCGACCAGAGTTGAGGCCGCCGGAGAAGAAACCCTTGCTGTCTCCTGACTTCCTGTGAAGGACGGTGGCGCGAGGCGAAGTGTTGGGCTTTTCGGAGGGCGTTTCAACGCCGGAGGAATCACCGGAAGCGTTGGCGTGGCGGCGAAGAAAGGGGAAGGCGGTAGCGCAAGAAACCACTAGGGTTTTTGAACGTGGGTTGGACCGGGACCAAGGGGACATGGGCCTGGGTCGTGGGTTCCTCGCGGAAGCCCGTAGGGCCTAGCAGGATGGACCGACGTGGTTGTCGTGGGTCGGGTCAGGGCCTGGTCGGCGCGAGTCAAGGGCTGTCCAGCCTGTAACTGAAACGGGTTAGACCCGGGTTGGGCCGGGCGACGTCGAGGCCGCCAGGTACGGGTTGGGCGGCCCGAGGCAGGGTCGGGTCACTCATCCACGGTCGCCAGCTTCTGATGGGGCGTCATATACAACAGCGACGGGGGGACAATAGCACCCCCGCCTCCAAGAATGAGTCCTTAGGGGTCCAAGGAGGGGTCGGTCGACTGCACCACCTCTCTTGACGTATGGTGGCGACGGTTCCGCCAACAGTCGACAGGATTCTCCCCTACCAGTTCAGGGTCAGCACACCCACGTTTAGGAGCACTACCAGTATCAGTCAAGGGAGGACGACGCACGCTGATTTCCCGGGGAAGGTATCGATCCACCATTAAAAATCTTCACTTGGTCTGCTCGACCAGTGCTTTGGGTTGGAGTATGTTGTATAGGTGTCTCTGGATGCTACCGTAGTTTCCCCCCTCCGACTGCCCCTATGTCTAAGAGCAAAATTTACATTTCGCTCTTGTTATGCAATATTATTGTAGTTTCCTTAGATTGTATGGTGGTAGCAGTTTTGCGACCATCCTAATAATATTTTCATTACTTCTAAAAAAAAGTACTTTTCCTTACTGTCATTCTGAGACAATCAACACTAATGCAGAAACCGTCTACAGGAAATGCAGCATCAACATTCACTTTCGCTGAATGAAGTCCGATTTTTTTCATTTAGGACATCTGTCAATCGACTTGGAATCATTCAAGTGCACTCGCAAGTATTTATCCCTGACATTTTTACACTTTTCCAATATGTTACAAAAACAAGTGTTTGGGAGGCCAACATCCGAAATAATATTGTTCCTCCAAATGAAAAGATTTCAACGATGCCACAAACTCCAGCCAGTCATGCTTCACACCATGACCAGGGGTGGAGCTAGGAGAGGTAAAGGGAGCACATGCTTTTACATCTATTTAAAAAAGATGAAGACGTTGTGAGGTGACATGGGTACATTATGTATGGTCACCATAATTTACATGTCACCTCACAACGTAGCCCCGCATGAGCGGGTTTGGAGTGCAGGATAGAAAATTGTTTCTAATTTATAACATATTTTTTATTTTACAAACATCTGTTTTTAATTTAAAATTTTAGTTTTAAATTTAAAAAATTAGTTTTAAATTTAAAAAATTAGTTTTTAATTCAAAAAATCAGTTTTTTTTTCATTTTAAAAATCAGTTTTTAAATTCAAAAATCAGTTTTTATTTAAAAATCAGTTTTCTATTTCAATAAAAAAAATGTCTGACGATGAGCTTAAATGATGATGACGATATGTTATGAAATTTCAAGTTTCATTATTTATTTTAGTTATTTAATTGTATTTATTAATTAGTTTTGTATTTTTTAATTTATGCATTTATTAATTAATTTTATATATTTTATATATTATTTTATTAATTAAATATGAATTTAACAAATTCAGTAAAAACATAATTAATTATCTAGTCAGCATTTCAAGAGGAGCATGATCCCCATATCTGCCCCCCTTGATGTGGAACACTCTAAATTTTGGAGGGGCAGGAGCACAATTTAGCCCAGTCAACAAAAGGTTCTACCTCTTGCCTCTTGCCCCCTTGTTGTACATGCTCTTATGTGTTCTAGGACAAGGAAGAAGCTAGGAAATAAAGATATAGAGAAGAGAAAAAGGAAGGTGTGGACTCGTCTTCCTCACATTTCCCTTTTTTTTCAATTTCCAAATTCAATCAAAATTTTGTGGGCCCCACCACCCCACCTCCTTCCTTTATTCTTTTTCAGAAAAAGTCTCAAATATATATAGAGAATTATTGTAGCTATATATACATAACAATATACACAGAAATCAGATTTTGTTCTAGCGAGCCAAAGGGTCTAGACACAATAGAAATTATTCTTAATCATCAAATGCATGTTATGCCAACCGATTGTATGTTATACTTATAATTTTCTTTCATATTGTAAGAAATAAAGACCGTAGAACAAGATTGAGTATCAGAAAGACTTATCGAATTTGAAGATTCAAATTGTGGCGTGGTATGGAGGCCACTAACGTGAAAGAAATTTGTCTGGTAGACCTCGGTGGCGATCAATAACCGGTAGCTTCCCAAGGTTACACATTTGCTAGCTCGATCCGTGCCCACTCACGACCATCCCTGCCGGATGGAGTTTAGGTTGGCTGACATAATCAAAGATTGCAAGTGATGAGTTTTGTAGGCAATATACATGATGGTTTGCTACGGGCAGCCAACAACTTGTAATGGATTTTGGAGGTGTAATGTGACAATGCGACTTCAAATTGTACCTTAGTTTTCAATAATCAAAGGTGGCAGGTGTCGTGGAAGCGATAGTGTCATTGCTAGAAGAACATAGCAAGTACTATCACATTACCGTATCTTTGACATGGTTACGTGACAATAATTGTCATGTTCCTGTAGCAATGACACTACCGCTTCCACGTCACTTTCCATCATTTATTATGGAATACCGAGAATAAAATGTGAAGTCGTGCCGTCATATTACACCCCCAAACCCATTACTCAATGTCTGAAAAGATGGCACATAGATCGTATTACATTGTACTTCCATTCAAACATTTCAAGAAATCATAATATGTGTCGGGTTGGGTCGTCTTTCATTTTTAACAACATCATATCCAATTATACCATTACGAAATAATTTTATTAACTTTTTTCCACATACGTTCAATTTTTTTCGACGAAATTAGAATCGGAATAGACCGAATCGGTCTATTCCCATTGTGGTATCAAAATGAATAGACCCATACTAGACTCACGAATCGGGTCTAGTCTCCTCCAATTTCACCAAAACCATCCTATTTAGACCGGGTTTAGACCGATTCGGTTTACTCCCATTCTGGAAAGTCTTAAGGGTAGAGGGGCCATATTATTTAGCTTTTTGAGGTTAAAATTTGTTTACCTTTACGGTCTCCTCATGTATTGTTTATTAGTCTGTCTATATTCACTCATGTGATCTTCATGTTCTTAGAGCATGTACAATAATAAGACTTACGAAAGGGTTATGGTTCGGTGTGTCACACCCCAAATCCAGTTTTGACCGGACTCGAGACGTGAACTAAAATAACAATATATAAAACAAACTTTAACGAAATAAGTCTCCAAATATAATTCCAAAACCAACAATTCCGGAAATATGAGTCAAAACTCGAAAACTAAATAGTAAAGAGTTTAATACAAAGGAAGTACGTCTCTATGAAATTCCAAAACTAAGGACTATCGTCAGGCTCCCCAACTCTGCGACGTCCTCTAAACCAACTCACGATCGAAACCTATAAAACAAGTAATGAAGGGGGGGGGGGAGTAACCGTCCAATTAGGGCATACTAGTAAGCACAGTAACTATGAATCAATTAAACACATAACCCAAGATAACGCTTGACCTTCACTCGGGTGCAACCCGTAAATTAACCTCTACACTGCACCGAACTCATACCACTTTTCCCAACTATGCCTTTAACCACTATCACCCAATCAAGTCTCATTGGACAACGACCACGGTTATCTCACAACCAACCACACGTACGAACTCGCACTCTCACGACAATACACTAAACTCAGGTAAATCTGTATTTCAAATCACGGAAGATCACATAGCATGCATACGCAGTCACAGCAGTCAAACAGATCAACACACAGAGTAATATCATAAACAATCACTACCACCTATGGTATTCCAGAGTAATGTGCCAGCTCATCAACAGCCCGACTTATCACACCCTCCGAACTCACATCGGCCTGGACATCTTCCCGGAACATGGCTCCTCGGGGTAACTCATAATATAGCAGACCGGAATCCTCCGTCGGTCGGGTATATCTTCCCGGAACACACATCATCGGGGTACAACTCACATCACACATACCATCCCGGGGTACGGTATAAACATTGCTCTGAAATACCCTCCTCGGCTCTAGATCCCTTGTACCATAATCACACATGCAGCACAGGTATTGCACCGGAACCAAATCATCGGCCTAAATATCCTATACCGGAATCTTCCACGGTATAGATATCATACCGGAAGCCTCGGTCTAGATATCTATATCGGAACCACCATCGATATAGATATCGGATCGGAACACACCGCCTCGGAACATATCGTGACGAAACTGGCACAACTTCCGCCACGATATCGGACCGGAATAACATCATCAAACATCTCATACTGAACGCACCATCGGTCTAGATATCCTATATCGGAATCCTCCGTCGGTATAGATATCATACCGGAACACATCATCGGTCTAGATACCCTATACCGGAATCCTCAGTCGGTATAGGTATCATACCGGAACACACGGTATATCATTACCAAGCACACTTACCGAAACACATCACATCGTTCTATCAATCACCCAATCAGATCACAAGGCAGTAATTCACATCATACCACACATATCATATCAGGCATATCATGTCATGATCCTCAATTCAATAACGGATATACCACATATCAAGCATTACAAGTCATCAATCACAACAACAGAGCCAACACGCAATCCTACGGGCCCAACCAGGGACCCACATGTGATACTACAGCACTATAAATCCCAAACCTACGGGCACGACATGGCCCGCAAGTTATCCCTCATTTTACACGTCTACACTCGTTCCTCATATCCTACATGAAATTCTACTAATCATATTATTTGTTCGTAACCTATATGCATACTAGTAACTTTCCGCAATTAAACCGGTATTCGCTACTTTTCCCCACCTCAATCGCTATCCAAACGCTTAGTCAACGCGAGTCGCCTAGTATCCTCCTCCGCCGTGCTCGGGAACAACGTCTAAGATCACAAGTAATACGATAATTAATGGTAATTCAAGGATGTTTTAAGGAGAAAAATATCCCAAACTAACCCCCAATTGCTCAACTTGTCAAAATGGGCCCGGAAGGCCCATTTTGCCCGGGATCGGGAAAACGTCCCTCGGGACTCCGAAAATTTCCCTTTTTGTTTCTATTATTCTTAATTAAATTTACTTGTTCCAACGCACTTGACGGAATCAAATTCCGAGGTCCGAGCGTCCTAAATTCGCAATTAAAGTTTCTAATCGCTTTTCCCGAAATTTCATGAATCACTTCCATAATTCGTTCCGGGTGTGAAATTATAGTCCCGGGGTTCATCCAAGACCGTCCAAGCATGACACAACCAAACCCCGGCCATGTGGGCCCCACAGCCACACATGGTCGTGGGTGGCCGGACCGGACCGACCGGTCACGGTTCCAAGTGTGGTCGGCCACAACGTCTAAGATCACAAGTAATACGAGAATTAATGGTAATTCAAGGATGGTTTAAGGAGAAAAACATCCCAAACTAACCCCCAATTGCTCAACTTGTCAAAATGGGCCTGGAAGGCCCATTTTGCCCGGGATCGGGAAAACGTCCCTCGGGACTCCTAAAATTTCCCTTTTTGTTTCTATCATTCTTAATTAAATTTACTTGTTCCAACGCACTTGACGGAATCAAATTCCGAGGTCCGAGCGTCCTAAATTCGCAATTAAAGTTTCTAATCGTTTTTCCCGAAATTTCATGAATCACTTCCATAATTCGTTCCGGGTGTGAAATTATCGTCCCGGGGTTCATCCAAGACCGTCCAAGCATGACACAACCAAACCCTGGCCATGTGGGCCCCACGGCCACACATGGCCGTGGGTGGCCGGACCGGACCGGTCGGTCACGGTTCCAAGTGTGGCCGACCATGGCCGGTCACGGTTCCAAGTGGGGCCGACCATGGCCGGTCACGGTTCCAAGTGGGGCCGACCATGGCCGGTCATTCCTCTCCCCGGTGTCCGGATACCGGCGACCGGTCGGAGCTCCGGCGAACCTCCGGTCGCCGGAAAAATACCTACTTTCTCCCAACAAGTTCCTAACTAGTTCTAGGTTCTCCACAACTCCATTGTTAAGCTCCAAAACTTCAAAATCAACCACAATCACTCCAAATTTTCAGACCCATTGTGGGTTTCATCAAAACCACACAAAAAAACCCAAAGAAATTTCATCATCAATCTCCACTTTCTCTATAACTTATCTAATTAAACATTAAGAACCTTAAATCCCAAATATCCAAGCCTATTTCATGCCTTTTCTACAAAACCCATAAACTCAAACTTCATAAAAATGGGTTTTCAAAGTGTACTCACCTTAAGAATGAAGAGGGGATGAGAATGGGAGTATTTTGAAGAAGATTAGTGTTGGAAATCACCTAAAGGATCTCCCTTTTCCTCCATTTCTTCTTCTTCAAGCAATGGAGCTTCAATGGAGTTTTTCCCTTCTCTCTCTAGCAAGCTAGGTTCGGCCACAATGAGGAAAATGGCTGAAAAGTTGTTCCATGTGATCTTATCATAAAGGTGGAAATGTTCCTTTCGTCCTTTAGCCCCCCTCTCTCTCTTTTGTCCACAAGTGGGGACCAAATGGTCTTTTCTCACCTTTTTCTTACCCTCCAAGCTATCATGGACATGTGTCCATGTGGGGTCCACTTCTACCCAAAATATCTCAGCTCATATTAAATTAATTCGTTAATACTCCTAATTCGACCTGGGTTTGACTTTTTCGCAAAAGTAGTCATTTGAAAGGAAACGACCCAACTAAGCTAACCGTAACGACGGCTAAGCTTTTTGGGTCCTAGAAAGGTCCCGAATGACTCCCGGAGTCATCCGTTGACTTTTCCGATAGAAAGTCAACTTTCCGCAAAATTCACCGGTTCGACCGGGATCGACCGGGAGCGGTTCTTAAACGGTGTTTATATGCCAACTATGAAGAATAGTGAATTTGAACTCCTTAAGTTAAATTGTGTTCCACAGTGGTGAGACTCACTAAGGGGCTCATGGTTTTGAGTAGATGTTGGGTTTTTATTCGATTTCTAGATTCGAAGTGTAAAAAAATGTTATTTTTTTGTGATCAAAGACATCAATTTTTTTAAGAACAATATGAACCTAAAGACTATAAATTTGCAAATTATGGACGCCATTTGCACAAAGTTGGGTTTAAATTTATTAACATCTAAACTAAAATTTAATAAACAGTAAAACTTGTATGACACATGGCGCCACCTGATTGATTAGTCGTGTCTCACGACCCACGACTCATTTTTTTATAAGCTAATTTTTTTTACTAAGCAATTATTCTACAAGATAGTAAAACAACGCCAGAAAACGATCCTAAAAAATGACCATTTCCCTAGACCATAACAACTACAAAGAGCAACAAAATACACCAAAGCAGGAAAGCAAATAAATCTACTTCCTACTCGAGTTCAAACAAAGGAACCAGTTAGAAACCGGAACCGGAATAAGAGCTCCTCTTGTAGTCGGATCAGGGTAATCCTCGTCCCCACTATTCTTGACGTTCTCATCCAGCGAAACTCCACGTTCCAGGGCTACAGAAACAAGGTCAACTGCCTTTTTTCCAACTTTTTTGCTAAAACTCCAAGCACCCAAGCTATCTTTTTTTAGCAATATCAACAGTGAAGCTTCCCGAATTGTCTCCTTTATCAATAGAGGTCTTGGCTCTTGTCCGATAAAAAACACTTGGAGGAACAATTCTCTTTGGTTGTCCATTTTTTGGACGTCCACGTCCCTTCTTTGGTTGAGTTAAACCTTCAGGATTTGGGGGTTTGGACAAATCTTCCTTCCAAGGACTCCCTTGAAACTCGACAACTGGGATTGAGACATCAAACTGAGGCCCATCACCCAAAACCGCCACCATAGGAGAAAGACCGAAGCCAACAACAGCTGCGATCGAATCAGAGACCCCGTGAACTTCTCCAATTTGTGCTTGATTACAAGCAGTTATAAGATCAACGTGTTAGTCTGAGTGCCCGTAGTTCAATCATAAATGTCCAAATGTATATATCATCATTAACAATAAGATTAAAACGGCTTTATATTACTTTTTTGTTGGAGTAATATATCGATGTGTGTTATGTTCTATGCCCACCATGCGAATAAAACCATAGATCAAGATGGATCACACTCGATGTGTCCCTAGTCAACAAAGCTTCACTATAAGCGGCTAGTATGAAAGATAGCTCTTCATGGATTACGTTCTATTAGTCATTGGAATGGGATTCCGGAGTCTGATCATAGATATCATGTGGGACATGATATTGGACGACCGGACATGAATATGTGTCATTGATCAAGTCATGATCATATTCATTGTCGTAGGATTGGCTTGGGGACGGATTGCATGAGTGACACGAAAGACGACTAAGGGATTTATCCCTCATACTACGGTATGGGAAAGATATCGGTTCTCGACCGCTTGATCGAGAGTGACTGAAAGAATAGCATGGCCATGCACATGATATTGGGTATCATATATTCAGTCATCTCACATATCAAGGAATAATGATTGAGAATAATAAGGATGACGGCTCTATGCCTTATCTCAATCAGGATATCAGTGATAAAAGGATAATGAAAGGGACGACAAAAAGGTTAGAATCGATTGGGTCGATTCGCTATGTAGTGTCAGGCAATACTAAAGTCTCGTTAGTTGCCACTTATATAGGATCAAGTAAAATGGGATTTTACATTGATCTATCGACATGCATAAACCTAAGGGTCACACTGAAGGGTGAAACTCATTGACATATTTATGGAGAATGGCCAAAAGATAATTGTCTCGGGACATGACCAAAATTGGGTTTTGGGTCATGTGCCCGTAAGTGAATAGGACTTTGCGAATCGAGACAAGGCTTGGAGTCTTGGATTGATCACGTCGGATAATGTTGGACATTTCCGGTATGGAGGGCTTGGAGGCGATGAGCACGTCACGGGACCTCGTTGCGAATGACCATGGGCCATGTTCCAAGAGGCCCATGAAAGGCCCATGCAACCAAGTCTCATGGAACTAATTAATCAAGTCTTGATTAATTAGTACTAAGTAAGCAAGACAAGGATTAAGGTGTTGGTGATTCACCACCTAACCCATATTGTCTTACCATACTTAGCACCATACTTGTCTTACTTCACACCTTACTTGTCCTTGATGGTTGTTGATGGTTTAAGTCATCTTTTTCCTACAACAAAACACAAGACAAGAATAGGAACACAACTTCTCTCCCTACAATTTGGGGTTTGGCATTTTTTTCTCCATCTTGTTGTGTTCTTGAGTCATCTAAAGAAGAACTACGAGGCTTTGATTCCAATTGGATACGTAGGCGTCTTGGAGACTCAAGCCGATCATCGTTTCTTTGGTGTTCTTGAATGAATTGGTAAGGAGACATCCATATTGTTTATTCTCTTCTGTATCTAATATTTGGTAGTGTTCTATGGCATGGTCTCGCGTTAATTCCGCTGCAAGTATGTGTTCATACCCTCCATCGAGACCCAACACAACAAACCCGTGATCCTCTCCAAAGTGCGCTTGGTTAACGCAACAATTCAAGTCAATAGGAGATGTCGGACCACCGCTAGAAAACGACGGAGCAACCCCATTCATGTCAGAACCAGCTCGATCTTGATTCCCATCCATCTACACCACACCACGAGGTCTGAACGATGGAACCGAGTTTCAAAAGCTCTGATTTCACGGTGGTGAGTTCCGGGATGAGCCAAAGCGACGAAAAGAACATGACTATACAATTTAAATCCGTTTAAGCTCAAAAAAGCCTGAGAAGCCTCACCCATCGTTGAGAAGGAGATGAAACCGAAAAACCTTCCCTGTTCGGGCGTTTCAATACAGAGCACCTTCGGACGGACCCAAAAGCGCTGAAAACGTTGCTTACCCAATCCTCTGTGGATCCATAAGGGAGTTTTCATACAAAAACATCGGTGGAGCTCCCTTGAGGTACTGTTCCGACGTTCTCCGATGCATTCTCTTTATCTGTCACCACGGGTCCTGGTTGAGCTTCTTTAATCTAATTCCCATCTACAGCAGCTCTAGAAGGCACTGTATCGGTCTAAGGACGCTTGACCCTATTTGAACGCTCCCTTGTACTAAGAGTTTTAGATGCTCTTTTTTTAGCAACTAAAGCCTCCTGGCTGGAGCTAATAGGATAAACATTAACACTCTCCTGTGGCCCATCGACCTCAGGGCATGTGGCCAGATTAATCCCGGCCCTCTTAATCCCATCGACAAAAGAACTACCATGAACAACACTATTCATTTTCGCCACACCAGTCACAGATGATCGTTGTTTCCTCATGTGTGGTGGTCGTCGGACACGAACCTTGGACTCAGGCTTGTGAGTCGCGGGTTGCGACTCGCGGTATTGTAGGTTGCGATTCGCACGCTATTATACCCACATCAGTGCGACTCGCGACTCACTAAACCATGGATAGTGAGTTGTGGGTCGCATACATGAGTTACCCGCTATAGGTGCTCTTAGTCTGGCTTGAGGTCTCTGCATCATTAGGTTTCGGGTGGACTCTTTTTTTTATTCCTTTCTGTATTTTTTATTAGATTCTGATTCGGTCCTCATTCTCGAACCCACGCCGTTTTTTATATATTCATTTAATTTAGAAGAACTCCAAAAACAAACGGTCATTTGACTATTGATCTCAAAAACTAACTATAAACTTGTTAGTCGATCAATTTGACACTGTAGACTTACGGTAATTATGCCAACTAACATTTTTGTTAGAGATAACAGTTAGTTCTTAGAGTTTTTCCTACCGTTTTCTGTCATTTCTAACGGAAAATATTAGTCTGTGTAATTATCTTAAGTCTACAGTGTCAAATTAATCGATTAACAAGCCTATAGTTAATGTTTGAACGATACATTTTTTCAATAATTAGTTCTTGATGTTATTCTTTCAATTTACAAAACGATAAAAAAAGGAGGAGGTGCATCTATAATTATTCAATTTTTACTTTAAAAACCAAATTCTGAGCTAAAAGCCCAATACCGAAACGAAAAAATTACGAACCCAAAAGCCCATATCCAACACCTGTAACGAAATTTCCAGATCGATTTCTTTCTATCTCTGTTTGGTGCACACTCAACAACCGATCTTCTTCGAAAGCAACCCCAGCCGTCGACGCTACAACTCTTTCTCCGGTCACTTCTTCTTATCCTTCGTTTTTGTTGCAGTTACTTCACTATTTGCTGTAAATCGTTCAATTTCCTTCTTTACTTTTGAAGGTCTTAATCTGTTATATGAAATAGCTTTTAGATTGCATTTATGGAGTTTGGTTGGAAGGTGTTGATTTAAATTCACTATGAATTTGTTTTAGTTATTATGTAATGGTCTATTTGGGTCAGAGCCTGTTTTGGGCCTGACCAGTTGCAATTTTGTATTGTTTCGGGCCTCTGGAATTTATCCAAGCCCATTTACTGTTCCTGCATCGTCTATATAGCGATTCTGAAATGAAAATGACAGCATCGTTGAGGACAATTCCTCTCGCTCGTACAGCTCTCCCACTACTCTGTCCTTTCTCTCTCTCTCTCTCTCTCTATCTCTCTACCTCTCTTCTACACTCTTCTATATCTCCAATTCATCTCTAGAAACCCTAATTACAGTGCGGCCGCAACAAGGTCGTAACATTGGTATCAGATTCTCAATCCAGGCACTCAGTCATGCCTCCGCACCAAGATCTTTCCTTTTAGGAAGAACTCAAGGCCACAAATGCAGAAATCTCAGTACTCAAGGATAACATGACCGAGCTTCGGAGCTCCGTCGCTGAGATGTCGGGTCTCCTAAAAGCTCTGGCGGAGAAGATACCCGATTCTCCGATGAAGCCTCATTCCACTACTCCACCGTCTCCGGCGTCCGCTTCTGGGGTCACACCCGCGATGCCGGCACCACAAGGATCTATTTTGGGCGCGCCTCCGGAGCCGACCCAGGAAGCTTCGAGCCGCCGCGATTCTAGAGCCAGAAACCCGCCCAGATTTGATGGAACTGAAGTTTGCCCAACACTGCATATCTGAGGCGATTCCAGATCACGACCGTGTTCGTGAGGCGATGCTGGGTTTTGAGGATGCAGCGCTTCGACATCACGTCCACTACACTAAGCAACTGAGTGTGCGTGGCGTGGTCGACCCACCATGGCCGGACTATCTAGAGGCTCTCCGTCGTCGGTTCACTGATGGCGATTACACCGACTACATGTCGGAATTGGCTCACTTGAGACACACTGGATCTGTCGAGGAATATTTTCAAGCATTTCAAGGCCTCATTACCCAGCTATCCCTGTCAGAGAAGGACGCTCTAGCCATGTTTTTGAGTAACTTGAGGCCAGAAATTGAAGAGGGAGTCCGTCTCCATTTCCCTAAGGACATAGGACAGGCGCTGTTAATGGCTAAATGGTTGGAGAAGAAAGGGTCGACATTTCCCAGACACTCCTCCTTGTCGTCATTTCGTCCTCCGTTGAGCACGCCACCTCGTCCTGCTCCTTCCTTGCAGGTACAGAGACACCCAGTATCACCGACGCCCAAACCATCGTTCCAGAGTCCTCGCTCACACCCACCCCCAACAACTGCTCAGAGACAACTCCGGGACGAGCGATTTCGACAGGGCCTGTGCGTTTGGTGTGGGGACAAATACTCAAAGGAGCACAGGTGCACTAAGTCTCAATTATTTCAACTCTTGGTAGATGATGGCTCGCTAACTCAATCCGATGGTGATGTGTTTGTGGATTGCATGGCATCCCTGGACGTCTTGGGTGAGGATGAACTCCCAGCTCATGGAGACCACCCTGTAATTTCTCTTCATGCCTTGTGTGGCTTAGCAGGCTACAACACCATGAGACTTGCGGGTTCGATCAAAGGTTCCTCGGTGTCTATTTTAGTTGATTCAGGAAGTACCCATAACTTTATAAGTGTTTCTTTAGCCTCTAAATTGAAATGCACTCTGACTACATTGGGTAACATCAAGATGTCGGTCGCTAATGGGGATACGCTGATGGCTGAAAGCAAGTGCCTCCAGCTTAAATGGACAATGCAAGGCGTTCCATTTGTTGCTGATTTTTTGGTCTTACCAGTTCAGGGTTGTGATGTGATTTTGGGTGTGCAATGGCTGGTTACATTAGGTCCAATTTTGTGGGATTTTGCTATGCTTACCATGGAGTTTACCTTACACGAGGACCGTATAATTTTGAGGGGGATTCCAACTGGTGCGATTGCTTGGGCCGCACAGATCCACTGTGACAGTATCTCAGCTCATGATATTGCATTTTCTCTTTTCTCCTGCTCCAGATTTGAGGGAGGTTCGCTCCAATTGACCCACAATGAGCACGACAATCAACCTCAACCGCCTGAGATAGAGACTCTGTTATTTGAATTTCAGGACATTTTCTCTACTCCGGTGGGTCTACCTCCTGCGAGAACACATGACCATCCTATCCAACTCCTCCCGGACTCGTACGCAGTCAAGATTCGTCCTTACAGGTATCCCTCAACCCAGAAGACTGAAATTGAGCGTATCGTAGATTCGCCCTAGCACAAGTGAGTTTGCTTTTCCTGTAATTCTGGTTCGCAAGAAGGATTCTACTTGGCGTTTATGTGTGGATTATCGCCGTCTAAACTCAATGACTGTCAAAACCAAGTTCCCAATACCATTGGTTGAAGAACTTCTCGATGAATTACATGGGGCACAGTATTATACCAAGTTGGACCTCCGTGCTGGGTACCACCAAATCTTGATGAAGCCGGAGGACATTCATAAAACCGCCTTTTGTACACACTCGGGTCACTATGAATTTCTAGTGATGCCCTTTGGTCTCACAAACGCGCCATCGACGTTTCAATCGCTAATGAATGATATCTTCAGACCCTTGCTTCGGGTTTGTGTCTTGGTTTTTTTCGACGATGTGCTGATCTATTCAAAGTCCTTTGAGGATCACTGTGCCCACATCAAACTGGTTTTTGAAATCCTCATAACAGAGCAGCTATTCCTCAAGTCCTCAAAGTGTGTTTTTGCTGCTAACGAGATCGAGTACCTGGGTCACGTCATTTCCTCGCAGGGGGTATCTATGGATCAGAGAAAGATTGAAGCTGTTATTGATTGGGCTGTCCCCCACACTATCAAGAAGCTCTGTGGGTTCCTTGGGTTAACGGGTTATTACCGCAGGTTTGTGTGCAGCTATGGCTCTATCGCAAAACCGTTAACTGATCTCTTGAGGAAAGACTCCTTCCACTGGTCACATGATGCTGAAATTGCTTTCCTCAACCTCAAGAACGCTATTACTTCTGCTCCTGTTCTCGCATTGCCAGATTTTCAGATCACTTTTGTGCTAGAAACAGATGCTTTAAGCACAGGATTAGGGGCAGTCCTGTCCCAACTGGGCAAGCCAATTGCGTTTTTCAGCAAGGCGTTGGGTCCTAGGCAGCGATCACTCTCTGTGTATGAGAAAGAGATGTTGGCCGTTCTCTTGGCAACTAAGCACTGGAACTCTTACCTCATCGGTCACCATTTCATCATAAAAACAGACCACCAAAGCCTGCGGTTTTTGCTTGATCAACGCACCTCTACACCGGCACAGCTTACTTGGGTAATCAAGATGATGGGCTACGACTTTGAAATACAATTTCAGAAAGGATCGACTAATGTGGTAGCAGATGCTCTCAGTCGTAAGTTTGTTGATTCTCCATTAGATGATTCATGCTCTGTTCCATCTATTCTGGCCATTTCTTCCATTGCCTCCCCTCTGCTTGATCGTATCCGGGCTACATGGGTTTCTGATCCCAAAATTGCGAAGCTACTCCCTGGTATTCAGTCTGGATCCATTTTTTCCCGTTACTCTTGGATCAATGGTCAGTTATTTAGAACATCCAAGCTGGTGGTCGGTCGTGACCATGGATTGCGTCAGGAACTCATTTCCTTTTTCCACTCCGGTGCTTCGGGTGGTCACTCAGGATGCCGTGCTACATATAAACGGATTGCCAGCCACTTGTATTGGAGGAAGCTCAAGAAGGAGGTCGAGCTCTTTGTAAACAATTGTCAGATTTGCCAGTCCCATAAGTCTGATTTGGCTGCGTATCCTGGTCTTCTCCAACCATTACCTGTGCCCACAACAGCCTGGCAAGATATCACAATGGATTTCATCGACGGCCTCCCCAAATCAAATGGTTTCGAGGTCATTTTCGTGGTTGTCGATCGCCTCACTAAATCCGCCCATTTCATGGCACTGAAGCATCCTTACACAGCCCTGATGGTGGCCCAAGTTTTCCTCGACAATGTATTCAAACTACATGGCATGCCTGCAAGTATCGTCAGTGATCGCGATAAGGTATTCCTCTCCTCTTTCTGGCGTGAGCTCTATCGTCTGCAACATATCACACAGAACCTCTCTTCATCTTATCACCCACAAACTGATGGGCAATTTGAGGCTGTGAACAAAGCCCTGGAAACATACCTGCGCTGCATGACTTCTGATAATCCCAAGAATTGGTCTAAATGGTTGCCACTGGCTGAATTTTGGTACAACACAACGTTCCACTCCTCCATTCAGTCCACTCCGTTTCAAGCACTCTATGGTCAGCCTCCTCCGACCCACGTTCCTTACTTGGCTGGTTCGACTTCTGTTGACATCGTGGATAGGAGCCTCCAAGCGCGAGAAGATGCAATGAAACTGCTCAAATTTCATTTGCAACGTTCTCAGGACAGAATGAAGGTTCAGTCCGATCGCCATCGTTCTGATCGAGAATTCTCTGTGGGTGACTGGGTCTTGGTTAAGCTTCAACCATACCGCCAGAGTTCTGTGGTGCGCAGGTCTTCTCAGAAAATCAGTCCCAAGTTCTTTGGTCCTTACAAAGTATTGAAGAAGGTTGGTAAGGTCGCATACACCTTGGAGCTTCCTGAGGGTGCTCGTGTGCACCCTACCTTCCATGTTTCACAGCTCAAACCGCACAAGGGTCCACTGATCTCTCACTCACCATTGCCATGCCTGGATGCTGATAGTTTAATTGCCAGGGTACCGCTGAAGATTTTGGATCGTCGTGCTGCAAGGAGAGGCAACCGCGCAGTTCCACAGGTCTTGATCCATTGGAGTGATGTTGATGAAGACTCTGCAACTTGGGAGTATTTGTTTGAAGTCCAACGTCAATTTCCAGAATTTGCAACGACTTCCTGAGGACATGAAGTCTTCGAGGGGAGGGTATTGTAATGGTCTATTTGGGTCAGAGCCTGTTTTGGGCCTGACCAGTTGCAATTTTGTATTGTTTCGGGCCTCTGGAATTTATCCAAGCCCATTTACTGTTCCTGCATCGTCTATATAGCGATTCTGAAATGAAAATGACATCATCGTTGAGGACAATTCCTCTCGCTCGTACAACTCTCCCACTACTCTCTCTCTCTCTCTCTCTATCTCTCTACCTCTCTTCTACACTCTTCTATATCTCCAATTCATCTCTAGAAACCCTAATTACAGTGCGGCCGCAACAAGGTCGTAACATATTAGTGGTATTAAATTGAATAATTTGCGTTGTTCTCGCTTATCTACAAAATCTGGAAAGACTCACACATGAATTTTGAAGTTCTAGCATTTTCTTCTTCATATTTACCAGATTGTTTTTTCCCATCAATCGCTATGTGATCGAAACATAATTATGCAGTTCATTTGGTACATTGTACTTGACATCCGGAGTGTGCTCACATATCAGAGCTATCTTGATCCCTTAAGCTCGAATTTGGTAGTGGTTTTTAATATTTTAAACATCCAAGACCGTTGCTGAAATCTAATTCTAATGCCCATATGCAAAATTTTCCTATATTACTTTTCTTCGGTGCTCAACTTTCCCCGCCATTTCTTGTCTGTTACTAAACCCTGACTTTCTGCTAGTTAATGTAGTTATATTAGGCCTTAAGCAACTAAGGTTGAGCTGTCTTCTTGCTTTCAATTTATTAGAGCATCGCAATTCAGCTTCCATTGCCTCCGATTTCGGTGACTCAAGGCCGGCCTCAGCCTCACCCCTTTTGGATTCCGGCTTTGCTACGCCTCCTCTACTGCAAGGTTTTCTTTGTTTCTTCTTCCTATCGTGTTTCTTTCCCACTGGATGTCTAACTCGTCCTCGCCGAATGTGGCTGGCGTGCTTTGGTCTCAGCTTCGTCTTCATCCCTGCCTTGTCGCCGTTTGTTTCTGGTGCGTGTTCTCTCAGTCCCTCCAACGTCTCATTGGGGTTGGGTTTTGTTGATCTGTGGTTACCAGACGTGCAGTGGAGTCTCCTCGAGTCCCGGTGAAGCTGTGGTGATCAAGTCACGAGGCTGTTGTTGTTGTGCACTTGGGCCTGGTTTGTTGCAGTCCTCTAGTGAGGATCGTTTGGCTTAGCAGGTGCCGAGTTGGGCTGTTTTGTCTTAGACCTTGGTCATTCGCTCCTATAACCGAGGTGAATCCTTTTGGACTCCCTTTTCTCTCTTTGTCTAAATGAGATTGCTTGTTATATATATATATAATTGCTGACAAAAAATGCAAATAATATGAATTGATACTAGGAAGTAATCTGAATTTGATTTTATTAGTTGGTAATGAAGAACGGATTGCACCCACAAAGGCAGTGGATATCCTACGTAACACAGTGGGAGGTTGATGCATATTATGATGACCAAAATATACAATGCTGGAAAAGTGTGTAAATTCAGAGCAAGGCGCCAAATGGCTGCAAGCACCATTATGGGCAGGAGAATGCTGAGAATGCAAAATTATGCCTTTTTATCAGAAGAGAAGCTAAGTATTGTTGCTTATAAACTACATTGATTCTTCTACATTTAGAACCCTACCAAAAAGTTAACTTTGAAATAATGAGTCTGATGGCTTACATAATGATCAATTTTCTGCTCCATGATCAGGTTATTTACTTCATATCTGTAATAATATGGTCCATGTTGTCATGTACTATACATTCACTATCTGAATTAATTGAGATCTTTACTGAGGAATCATGTGAGTCAGTTGTACAGTTGGTAGACAGTTACAAATTGTTTTGCATTCATGGATAAAATCTCGTGATTACTCCACCTTGTGTACCTCACACCTTCCAACACGGTTTTGTTAAATCAAAACTAAATTCCTCGGGGAAAACGAAGCAATGGTCGGCCGCATCAAGTGATACCCAGGTATGGAAAATATGAGCTCACCTCTACAAAACCACACGCATACAACTCCTAGATGGTAACCTTGTTATGTTGAAACTTGCCTACGCTCCAGTTTCCATCTTGCTCCTCCTACTAATAATAGAAGGAAATGTAGCACCCACCAAAGTAATGTCCTCTCCCTTTGCGCCATGGCTCAAAAACGTTACTAGCAATCCACGGCCCCTGGGTTGCTGGGGAAGGCCATGGACATGCAAACAAGGGGAGGAGGTTACTAGGATGTCATGTTGCAGGAACCGATGTGTGGATGTGTCCTCGGACATTAATAACTGTGGCTTATGCGGGTTTAGATGTGTTTTTGCTAGGAAATGCTGCGGTGGATTGTGCGTAGATACTAATAGCAACAGGTTTCATTGTGGAAGATGCGGTCGTAAATGTGGTTCATCCAGCAGGTGTAGCCATGGACTGTGCGGATATGCTGATCAGCCGGTGCTGCCATGATAGGAGTTATGATCATGCGTCAAAACCAGTAGGTTTCTTTGAAGTTAACTGTTGTGAACTTTCTCTTGGCAATGCCATATAATGTGGTGTGCTTGATGTCTTTTCTCTTGTTTTCGTTGGGTGTTTGTAACTAAAGTTATTGCAATCTTGACAGATACATAAAGGCTATATTAGTCTGATTGCAATCTGGTTGTAAGTAATGTTACCTTTCCCTATCCCCGGTGTATCACTAAAGGATTGTAAATAAAATGTCTTCTTCATGCACGAAAGCATTGTCTCCCCGGAGTTTCTGGTTATCTCCTTGTCCTATTTGTGCGCATCTCTTTGCTTGTATGTTTTTTTATTAGCAGTTTTTTGTTTAGAGTAAACTACAAATGACTACTCTTAAGTTGATATGTTTAACCGATGCTTACTAAAGTTCAAAAACTACTGATGCATACCCTAAAGTTATAACTTGTAACTAGAAACCCCTCCGTCAGCTAAAACGACGAAAATACTCTCAACTACACTTCAATAATTATTTTTAAAAAATCATTTAAAAATCACTTTTGTTATATATATATAGGGGCACTTTCATGCGTTACCATAGTCAGTTTTGTTACTTATTACCTTATTATGAACCCTTAGATGTATTATATCCAATGGCTCTAGATTTTCAGCTTCAATTATCTATAAATAAAATAGAAAATAACAAAAGGGTAATTTGGTAAATCCATCTCCTTTAATTTTTTTGCTGCAGATTTTTTTTACTTTTCAAATCTGATATTTTTAGATTAATTTTCAAATTTCAATTGTTTATTCATGTTTTATTATTAGAGTTACATAATATCATGTCTATCATTACAAAATTTTATCTCAGATATTACAGAAAATTCGTAACAATGTTCATACACAAAAAACAATGTTATAATTTTACAGAATTATGTATCATATGTTACAGAAATCTACACGAAAATTATACAAATAATTATATTTTAGATTCATACATATATTACAAAAATCTACCCTAATTTACACGTTACAGTAATATATACTATACATTACAGAATTATACGATACATGTTACAGAAATTTACACTATTGATTACAAAATTCTACTCCAATGTTACATAACCCTAATATTACAGAAATATACATTAAGCCTTCCAGAAATATACACTAAGCCTTACAAAATTCTACACTACTAATTACAACAAACCAGAATAACCAAATACAAATACAAAAAAAAAAACTATACTAATGTTATATAAACAATGGGTTACAAAAAAAATAAACTACATGTTACAGAATACTACGCTAAAGATAATAAACAAAAAACTCAGTCACATACACCTGCAAAACTCAACAAAATCCAACCAAATCATAAAATTTCGATAGAAAAAAATAGAAATAGATACATAACTATCCAGATCAGATATCAAAAAAAAACTATTACATAATTATACAACAAAACTTACATAAATCTACCCTAACAGTTATAGAAACATTTGTGTTTCACTTTTATATACCAAAGTTACAAAAATACTTGTTACAGAATTATGCATTAAAACTTACATAAATAGACCATAAGCAGATGATGTTCAATACAATCAATGCAATAACAAGATGCAAGGTCGAGAGATAGTTGCTGGACTCACTTCTGCGAGGGGGTTGCTTCACGGGGCTTCACGGTGAGACGCTGGTGGGTTGCAGATCGGAGCACGGCTGCGCGACATATTGTTGGCGAGGAACCCCAGAGCAACGACGCGCTCCCGGCGAGGAACCCATCAGACAGCGACACGCTTCAGTGGTGGCCATGGCGTGGTCGTTTCTGAACGGAGCTGCAGATCCGATGGAGGCTATGGTTGTGGTGTGGTCTCCGCGAACCATATCTGTCTGAACCAGACGACGGCGCTGCAACCTTGAACTCGACTCCGCACGACGACAGCCACGACGATGTGCTTCACTCACCGTCAGTATCCGGTAGGGCCTCATTGTGTACATCCGGACAGCCACTCCATGGTTCTTCGTTGATGTGGTGACGGTGGTGGAAGGGGAGCACGGGTGGGGCGAGCGGCGGCTGTAGCTGCAGAAGAATATGGAGGATTTCAATTTGTGAAGAAAAAGTAAAATGAGGAATGAGGGTTCGAATCTGATTTAGGGTTAGGGTAAATGTAGATATTAAAAAGACGTAAATATCCTTTTTAATTAAAAAATTACCTAAATAACATGTTACTTCTTATTATTTACGGTTGTATACCATTCTATTTTAGACCATTGATTTAAATTGATCCAATGGAATATAATCAGGTAACAATTAACAAAAACACATATAGGTAACGCATGAGTGTATACCTTTATATATATATAGGGGACCTTTCAGGTACAAATCAATCTTTAAATACGAAATACGAATTAATCCCAACTTTGGAATCGTAGAATGCCCAAGGGCTGCGATTTTCGCATGGCTGATTTTTTTTTTCACCAAGTTTCTTATTTTGATCTTTCCCGCTTCGTTTCAACTCCGATTTAATTTTTTCTTGCGCCAAAAACTTTCTTTTTTCAAGATCTATCTATCAAGTAGCATATTGAATATGTTTTGAACAAAAAAAAAAACATGTACAAGCAAAAACACAAATCGTTAACCGTGCACTAATGTATGTTTTTGCAACTGCATTTGTATGAATAAGCTAATCTTAATGTATGTTTAAGCTAATCTTAATTTATTAGCTTACACGTACAAAACATACATACACATACAAATGAAAATAGTAAGAACATACATTAAGTTTAGCGTATACATACAACTGAAACAACATGCATTAAGGTTGGCTTACACATCCAAATGAAAATGCCAAGAACATACATTTAAAATTGCATAAACATACATTAAGTTCAGCGTACATATATAACTGAAAAATAAAAAAAATGCAGTTGTAAAAACATACATTAAGATTAGTTTATTCATACAAATGCAGTTGCAAAAACATACATTAGTGCACGGTTAACGATTTGTGTTTTTGCTTGTACATGTTTTTTTTGCTTCAGAACATATTCAATATGCTACTTGATAGATAGATCTTGAAAAAAGAAAGTTTTTGGCGCAAGAAAAAATCAAATTGGAGTTGAAACGAAGCGGGAAAGATCAAAATAAGAAACTTGGTGGAAAAAAATAAAAAAAATCAGTCATGCGATTTGCGATTCCAAGGCTAGAATTGGTTCGTATTTCGCAAAAAAATTGGTCAATTCGTACCTGAATGTTATCATATATATATATATATATATATATATATATATATATATATATAGGGGCACGCTCACGTGTTATCCATGCTTAAGTTGTTACTTGTTACCCAAATCTAGACCATTGAATTCGGAAATCTAATGGTTGTAGATTTTCTACTTCAATTATCCACAAACTAAATAGCAAAAACACCAAAAGGGTACTTTGGTAAGTCCATCTCCTCTATTTTTTTTACTTACATAATAAAAATTTTACTGTCTAAATCTGATTTTTTTAATATTTATTTTTTTCAAAAAATAAATTTTAAGTTTAAATTTTCGATCACTCCAAAGATTTCGTACGTGATGTTACGTAATATTATGTATGATATTACAAAAATTTATGCCCGATATTACATAAATTTTATATGTTACATAATTATGAAAATATAGTTATAGATATCTAGATGAAAAAATACAGATTTTATACATATGTGTTATAGAATGTTGGTCAAGAAATCGAATAAGTTACAAATACATATTTTTCACAAGCATGTTACAAAATTTTACTCTTTGAGTTATAGAAATCAAGCAATACACTGTTTTTTGTAATACATAAATTACAAAATCTATATACCAATGGTTACAAACAAATACACTGCAAGTTACACAATCTATATAACAATGGTTACAAACAAATACACTGCAAGTTATAAAATCATTGTAACAATTACGAAAATCTTTATTGCAAGTTACAAATAGCTAAAAAAAAATTTCGTAACAATAGTACAAAAAACTACCTTGTAGTTACAAGTGTTACCAGAAACTACACTAAAGTTATAAAGCTCGGTACCAAAATTGCAACATAAAAATACCCAAAAGTTGGGTTACATAATCCAAACAGTATTGTTACAGAATATTACACCAAACATACATAATAATAATAACCTAGACGTTACAAAATACTACATTTAAGATTACAGTAACATTATCTGCAGCTGCAATCTAAAATTCAACAAATATATACAGTCATGATTACATACTTTCTGTAGGAACGATTCGGAATTTATCATTACAATTTCCCACAGATAAGCTACAGAAATTTCAACACATTCCGATTCCAAAACAAAAACCCCAATCTCATGAACAAAACAATCAAATTCTAAAACCTAAACTCCCAACCTCGTGAACAAATCAATCAAATACCCCTGCAATTTATAAATCATGTATATGCCATAACCTAAAAACATCAATACAATAACCACAACAGAAATGGTCACCGGAGAAAGAGGTCGGCGGCTGCATCGGGCAGAGGGAAAAAAACCGAGCATACTTGTCTCGGAGAGAGGCAGCCGGTAAGCTACTTCACGGCAGGAGAGGCGGCGCAGATCGAGCTCGAGAGGGAAGCCGGCGAGAGTGGCCAGATCTGCGCGTGTGCTTGCGGCGGCGTGCTGGTGTGCGGTGGTGAGATTCAATGGCGAGGACGGAAAGAAGCAGGCACACCATACATGTCGACGAAGGCAGATCGGAGCTGTCGAGGCGATTTCCACGACAGTGTCTTCTCGGGGATTGACGTGCCTCGCCTTTGCATATCTACTCAGCGCCGGCTCTGCAAATCAAGGAGTGTAGCGGCGACGGCGTGTGCAGATGGTTGAGATTCTGGCGAGGGAGAAGCTTGGTCGATCGGGCGAGGGAGAAGTAGGCGGAAGTGCAGTGCGTGCGTGTAGAATGTGAGATGCGTGTAGTATATGAGGGGTAAGTAGGGTTCAGTATATATTAGACATGAAAAGACATAAATGACCTAAGTATAGGTTAAATTACAAAAATAAAATACATATCCAATTATTTACGGCTGAATGCCATTGAATTTTTAGCCATTAGATCAACTGAATCCAAAGGTCCAAATAAAGATAACAGGTAACAAATTAAACATGGGGTAACACGTCAGCACACTCCTATATATATATATATATATATATATATATATATATATATATATATATATATATATATATATATGATAACAATCAGGTACAAACCTCACAAATTGGTCAGAACGTAGAACTAATCTCATCCTTTGAAATATTTTATTGGATGGGTGAGATTTGTTTTCCAATTTTAACTACACGCGCATAAAAATATGCTGAAATTGGTTTTAATTTCGAATTTGAGGGTAATTTCGACTTTTTTTTTCACCAAGTTTACTATTTTGATCTTTCCCGCTTCGTTTCAACTCCGATTTAATTTTTTCTTGCGCCAATAATTTTCTTTTTCCAAGACCTATCTATAAAGTAGCATATTGAATACGTTTTGAAGCAAGAAAAAAAACGATTTACTCAAACAAACAAAAAAGAAACGAAATGGTAAAAACATACATTCAGTTCAACTTACACATACAAATGAAAATGGGAAGAAGATACATTAAATTTAGCTTACACATATGCAGTTGCGAAAACATAAAAACATACATTAAGTTTAGCCTACACATACAAATGAAAATGGAAAGAACATACATTGAGTTTTAGCTCCTATAAACATACATTAGGTTTAGCGTACACATACAACTGAAAATTACAAAACATACATTAATTTCGATTATTTTTTTGTTTGTTTGAGTAAATCTTTTTTTTCTTGCTTCAAAAAATATTCAATATGCTACTTGATAGATAGTTCTTGGAAAAATAAAAATATTGGCGCAAGAAAAAATTAAATCGGAGTTGAAACGAAGCGGGAAAGATCAAAATAGTAAACTTGGTGAAAAAAAACGAAAATAGCAGCCAATTTCGATTTCCCACTTGTATTTTATGATTCCCACTATTTTTTTTCCCGAAAATACCCACAAACAATGCGCGTGAACATATTTTGGAATCAGAATTTATCAAAAATCTTAGCCCTTGATTTGCTATATTGAATGGTGTAGATTAGTTCTATGTTCTGATCTAAGGAAGGGTTTGTACTTGATTGTTCCCCTATATATATATATATATATATATTCATTAAATGACTTCATTTTTATTTAAAAAAATCACTTCATTTTTATTTAAAAAAATTATCTAAAAAAATCACTGAAGGTGTTTTCTTCATTTTAACTAACGGAAGGGGTTTCCAGTTACAAGTTGTACCTTCAGGGTATGCATCAGTAGTTTTTGAACTTCAGGGTAATCATCGGTTAAACGTGCCAACTTTAGGCTATGCATCTATAGTTTACCCTTTTGTTTATATAAACCAAGCTTTTGAAAGTAAAAGACTAGGTCAAGGGCAATGCCCTCAAGTAACAATACAACCAAGGAAATATTTTCGGAGGAACTACAACTAAACCCAACAGTTGGAAGGAAACAGGTCTACAACTAATATTTATCAACCATAAAGCAAACATTGCACGAATGGGTTTAACAATCTCATATCCAAATATACCAACCATGAAGCAAATTAAAACAAAACAAAAAAGTTTTTCAAAAATAGGAACTAAAAAGCATATGGTAAACAGGTCTGCAACCTAGATTTGTAAATCTTGAAGCTAAAAAATGATAGCCGTCGGACACTCAAATCAATCAAAACTTTACCCGAACTTGAGGAGAACCTTGTATCTCATCAGAGCCCAAACTTAAAGAGTTGAGGGGCACCGACACGCCGACGGTCAACACTGTTGATCGACAGAGATAATCCAGTGAGAAATCATCGAAACTCAAAACCCAAAGAAGTAGACTCCTCGAATTCAAACAATGGCCAATAGACCAATAACAACCCGTCAAAGGCCAACACCTAAAGATTGACGGGACCCCACCATCACAGGGCAAGGAAACAAAGGAATTCAATAGAAGTCAGAGTCTAGGGATTGAGTAGGGTCTCAACAAGTCGGATATAAGGAGAAGCTGGAAACGAGAACCTTACCATCCACGACAACGAGGGACGACACCATATTCACAAAGAATCCAAAATTAGAAACGCTTCCCATGGTAAGTCTGATTCAAGCCGCTTGGAAGCCACCTCGAACGGTTCCAGAGAACAGCACAGCTATCCGACCGTGCTCTAACAAAGAAACGTCGGTATGATCACACCCACACTAGGGTCAACCACCACCACACCAACAGCCTAAGACTCGCCCTAACAGCGAGCTGATGGCGGGAGAGGAAGCACCACCGGAGCACCAGAAGACCCACTCCAGAAAGTTGAAAGGATCAAATTTTCTGTACCAGAGTTTCTCAAAGTTGCCAGCACCATGGGAGAAGCGCTGCATCCATCCAGAAAACAAGCACCGACCCCGAGAACGACCAAAGAGAATATCCAGATCTGGTCGGCAACTAGATTTGGCCTATGGCCAGAGAGCTTGGTCCCCCAAAGTCTCCCCACCTCATCAAGTTAAGGGGAAGAAGTCGGGATATGGGGGGAAGCAGAACGACATCCGGCGAGCTGCGCTAAAGTCCCACCAACCAAACACGTGCACGATCAACCGACGACCACGACAACAGTAGTTACCAAGTCCGGCGACGACCTGGTAAGATCTGTGGAGAGCTCGTCTACCCAAGGTCGACAAAACAAGAACCCCACAAGTGCACGACCACCACAACGACGTCCAGAGAGCAGCGTCGTGACCCACCCACCAAACACGGGCACTAGTAACCGGCGAACCACGACTACAGAGGCTCCCAAATCCGACGAGGATCCGGTCAGAACTGTGGCAGAGCTTGTCTAATTGGGGTCTGCAAAACCAGAACCCCACATGCGCACCACCACCATAAGCTGACCACCAAACGCTGTCGACGAGCTAGACAGAGATAGGAAGAGGACGAAGTCGACGAATAGAGAAAAAAGAAGCAGACCGAGGAAACAGAGGAATGAGCTATATGGTGAGAGAGAGGGGTAGGGGATGAAGGAGAAGGGATGGCCTCCGTCAGCGATAGCCATGGCCGGAGCCTTGGGCGTCACTAACGAGGGAAGGAAAGGCAACGACAGAGTTAAAATTAGGGTTGGGGAGAGGCTGAAACAAGAGAGTTTTTTTTTGGGACGAGGGTGGGGGACTAATAGCCAATCTTTCTATTGGTTTCCTTTACTTGTTGTAGTAGGATTTTAGGACAATAGCCGACCTGTCTCTCGGTTTAATTCTCTTTTTTTCTATTCTATTGTCTGCTTTTCTTTTTATTTTTTCTAGTTTCTTTTTTGGGTTATGTTTAGATTGTCTAAGTTTGTTCTTTGATAGATCCATATGTGATCTTCTCCTTTCCCCCATATTGAAGTATTGGAGTCTTGGCAATTCATATCGCTAGTAGAAAAAAGAGTATAAAAAGAGAAAATGCAAATCAACTGAATATTCAATACCAAACCAAATATTAACTTTTTTCTCGGAGAGCAGAGAGCACGGTCGAGAAATGAGCTTGAGGATAATAAGACATTTTGTTTTTTTAATTCTCTAGAATGCATTTCCCAATGGAAGAATTCAGAATTCAGAATTCTTATCTATTATTTAAAAGTCAAAACGATCTCATTAAAGATTAGTCAGAAGCTTATTTTTTTATACACCAAAAATTTCACGTTCAAGTTCATATTCTTTTCTTTTTTATCGGTAAAAACAAATTTAAATTGAACCTCTTCCGAAGTAGAAAAGGGTTACAAAAATAGAAATCTAGCTACAGATTGTAGAGGAACGATGAGAGGAGGTCATCAACTCACCTATACAAAAGCTAGAACATCAACAAGAGAAAGTGCTCCCAATAAAATACAAGTTTGTAATTCATCTCCCCCCAGAGTAATAATTTGCCTAGTAACTGAATTGATCAATTAAAGATAAAGCTTCTTCAAGGCACGGTGACAAGGGTAGATAGGTTAGGAAGTAAAATTCCGTAAACCAAGCTTGAGAGTTTCATCAGGGCTCCAAAAAATCTTCTGGCTTACTTGAGATCCTTATTGTTCTGTAGTTGTTGTGAAAGCCATGAAGAGACCGAGTTTAATGCTTGGGGTGATTGTAGGTCAAAATACCAGTAGAGTTTGAAGAAAACTTTGTTGAGTAGTTTTCTTAGAATAGATGTTGTATCTAAGTAGAGTTCCTTTGTCTGAGTGGAGAAGGTGTTTGGGAATCAATTGATCTGAGAATGTAGTGATCGGGAGAGGTTGATTGTAATGTAACCTTGTGTAAAAGAATGTGGAGTTTAAATGGGGCCAAGCACAAGAGGAAGCATTTAAAATACTCAAAGACAGCATTATACATGCACCTGTTTTGGTATTACCTAGTTTTGATAATACATTTGAAATTGAATGTGATGCTTCTTGTACATGTATAGGCGCTTTCCTACCTCAAGGGGGAAAACCAGTAGCAAACTTTAGCGAGAAACTCAATGGAGCTGCCCTCAATAACCCTACCTATGACAAAGAACTCTATGCTTTGGAAAAATAACTTGAAACTTGGCAACATTATCTACTACCCAGAGAGTTTGTTATTCATACAGATCACGAGACACTCAAGTACCTTAGAGGACAGACCACGCTTAAGAAAAGGCATGTGAAGTAGCTTGAATTCATGGACACTTTTCCATATGTGATCAAGTATAAGAAAGGAAAAGAAAATGTCATACTTGATGCACTGTCAAGGAGACACACTCTAATTTGCACCATGGAGACAAGAATCTTGGGATTTGACCATATCAAGGCTTTATATGAAACTGATCCAGATTTTAAAGAGGCTTTCAAGGAGACGAGCAAAGATGTGTATGGATCGTTATATCACCATGATGGTTTCTTATTCAAGGATAAAAGTCTTTATATACCACAAGGATCCATGAAGGAGGGCTTATGAGACACTTTGGCCAAGACAAAACTCTAAGCGTACTTATGGACCATTTCTTTTGGCCGTGCTTAAAGAGAGATATGAAGAGGTTCTGTGCCAAGTGCATCACTTGCTTAAAGGAAAAATCCAGGTCACATCCTAATGGTTTATATATGCCTTTGCATATTTCTGACTTACCTTGGGTAGATATTTCAATGGATTTTGTTCTAGGTCTGCAAAGATCCACCACAAGGATTTCATTTTTGTGGTAGTAGACCGATTCACCAAATGACTCATTTCATTCCATGCAATAAGACTAATGTTGCAACTCTAACTGTTGATCTCTTTTTCAAAGAAGTAGTGCGTTTACATGGATTACCAAGGACTATTATATCAGATTGTGATACTAAATTTCTAGCCCATTTCTAGAAAACTCTATGGAGAAAGATGGGAACTAAGCTCCTCTTTTAAACTACATGTCATCCACAAACATATGGCCAAACTGAGGTAGAAAAATGGACTCTTTCAACCTTGTTGAGAGTCACGGTAGGTAATAACTTAAAGAATTGGTTATCTTGTTTACCTTTTATTGAGTTTGCTTACAATCATGCCAAACATTCTGCTACTAGATTCTCTCCTTTCGAAATTGTTTATGGATTTAAGCCCAATACTTCATTAGATCTTGTATCTTTTCCTCAAGATGTTATTTCTGGTAAAGGAGAGACCAGAGCAGATTTCATAAAGAAGCTTCATCAAAAGGTCAAGGAAAATTTGGAGAAAAGGACTGAAAATGCAAGCAACAAGTCGATAACATCGAAAAGATATTAACTTTGCACCAGAAGACTTGGTGTGGGTACACATGAGAAAAGGTTTCCAAACAAGAGAAAATCCAAGATCTCCCCAAGAGGAGATGGATCATTCTGGGTGCTACAGAAAATCAACAACAACGTTTACATGCTTGAGCTTTCAGGTGAGTTAAACATTTCTCCAACTTTCAGTATTACTGATTTGGCTCCCTATCATGCAAATGAATCAGTTCTGGAGTCAGAACCTTTTCAAGAGGGATGAGATGATGATGACATCGAGATTATGCTATCCAGACTAGAAGAAGAAGCTATCAACAACACCATTCTTATTATGAGATAAACACCAAGAACAAGGTATGGAACTAAGGCCTTACGAGAAGAATTCAGCAAACATGTGGAGAGCTTAATTACACTCATAGAGCATGGGGAACTCCAAGACGACGTGATCACTAAGGCAAAGCTAAGAGATGTTCAAGAAGAATTAAGTCTCATTCAAATCTGATTCTACCCGTCCTTCAAACCACCTTGTTCATTATTTCCAAAGACAAAACAACCACCTAATTCAAAGAAGATGAATAGCCAATGTACGTATATCAATTCAGATTAGTAATTATTTATTTTTTTTGTTTTGTAGGAATTCCAACTTTATGTTTATCAAAAGTCATTTAGTTATTAATTAGAGTCTCTTGTATTAAATTTTCGACCCTAAAAGGCCACCAACTGCTGGACTATTTATAAAGTCTCTTCTCAGCATGTATTAATAATTTTTTTATGAAATAAAATGAGAGTTTTCTTCTAAGAAGAACCCTAATAAATTTAACCTTCTTGTGTGTGAATCCTTGAAGCTTGATTGTTCCGACTTATCACAGATTCTTCCATCATCTATGTGGCATCATTCATTCCATCATCTGGACTATCACAGATTCATTACTCATCATAGTTTTCTTCTCAACATGTATTAATCAAGTATTTTTGAAATAAAATGAGAGTTTTCTTCTAAGAAGAACCCTAATCAATTCTACCTTCTTGTGTGTGAATCCTCAAAGCTTGATTGTTTTGACTTATCACAGATTCTTCCATATCTATGTGGCATCATTCATTTCATCATCTATCTTCCTTGTTACTTGGCTTCTTCAAAGAGTGTTGTATGACCAATTGAAGTATCTCCATCTTCGATTCCATCTTATTCCACTTGGTTCCTTAAAGAGTGTTGTACGATCAGGTAAGGTTCTCCATCCAACTACCTATATAAACTACCAACAAGGTTCTCTATCAAATACCACCACCTTCCAATATCAAGTCACGTTTCAGGTTTTGGGTCGTTGTCACGCCCCAAATCCGGTTTTAACCCGGACTCGAGACGTGAACTAAAATAATAATAATAAATGCAATTTTAAAACCAAGAAACTCCAAAATAATAGTTCAACCAATAATTCCGACAACAAGAGTCAGATGCTCGAAATCCCAGTAATAAGAAGTTTAGTACAAAAAGGAAAGTACGTCTCTAGACCATCCAAACTAGAACTCTCGCTAAGCTCTCAAGCTCCGAGACATCCTCTAAATCAAATCGCGATCAAAACCTGTAGAACAGTAGAAAAGGGGGTGAGCTTTCGCTCAGTAGGAAAAAGTAGTAAAGAGGGTGAGCAATTGCTCACCACCACGGATACCCGTCCGATTATGGCATAATAGTAAGGCAATAAGAAACGACTTATCCCAACCCCACTCGGGAGCAATCCACAAGTCAAACTTGATAACGAACCGACTCTCGGACACTTCTCCTCGACTATGCATCTAATAACTGTCACCCAATCAATTCTCACTAGATTACGACCACGTTTATCTCCCAACTAACCACGCGTGCGAACTCGCACATCGATACATTGAACTCAGATATAAATTTATTCAAGATCACAGAGGATCACATGACCGACATAAGTAACCACATCGAACCAAACAAATCAACACACAGAGTAATATCATTAGCAACCACACCCACACTAAGTATCCCAGAGCAATACGCCAGATTCCATAGCCCGACTCAACCATATCGTACCGAACTCGATATCATCCCGGAACACACAACATCGGGGTACAACTCATCACGCCCCAATTTCAGTAAAACCGAACTAGGGACGCGAACATTTTAAAACATAAAAACACTTGAAACCTGTTTTCATTAAACACTTTAAAAGTACCATTTGTTCAACAAAATAATAATTACAGTTTTGAACACGTCCCAACAAGTGGACAAAAATATAAGGTATCCGTCACTAGACTCAAAAGACAAAACCCGGACTCCGCTCCTAGCTCCACAAGCTTCGAGAGCTCACCTAGTCCGTCCCACGAACAGTACCTGTAGGAAAAGCAGCTAGGGGTGAGCGTTCGCTCACCACCACGGATAACAGACTGACTACGACATAATTAGTAGACAAAGCAGGTAACACCCACAAACAACTCAACACCGGGGAACACCATCCCCAACCCAAGTACTCTAACTGAACATACACCCATTGTTGCCTTCCCTGACCAACTCGACACCCTGACACGTAAAGTAGACCCGACACAACCATTGACGACCTCTTCCAAGGACTCAAAAGAAAGTTACGCAACACCAAACAACATCACAAGGGATCACACCCCAAACAAGATCACGAAGGATCGCACACCAAACAAGATCACAAAGGATCGCAAACCAGCTGCCAAGAACGCCCTCCCGGGACTCTAACCCGGTCAGGCCAACCCAAGAATGCTGCAACTTACCGGGACTCTAACCCGTAAGCCAGCTGGAAAATGCTTGCACTTACCGGGACTCTAACCCGTAAGCCAGCCAAAGTATGCGTGCAACTTACCGGGACTCTAACCCGTAAGCCAGCCAAAGTATGCTCACAAACCCAAACCACACACGCGCGGCCAGGACCCCTTTATTGGCGGGCGGGCCCCCTACCCCGTCTGAACATGCAGACGCGCGTGCTGGTGGACCCCCGTTTCATGAAGCGGGCCCCCAACCTCAAGTAACCACAAACACAATCACAATCACAATCACAAGCAAGTTCAACAACCAGTAACAACACAGGTTCAACACTCACAGGCACTCATGGCCACCAAGACACCAATAGTAAAACTCGGACTCAACAGCCCCACAGGCACTCACGGCCTCCCAAGACACACCGACGGTAAGACACGGACTCAACAGCCCCACAGGCACTCACGGCCTCCCAAGACACCAACCATAAAACACGCTTGCAACTTACCGAGACTCTAACTCGTAAGCCAGCTAAAGAAAGCTTGAAACCCCCCCCCCCCCCCCCCCCCCCGAGACTCTAACTCGGTAGGCCAGCCAAGGACACCAACCTTAGTACACGGGCTCTCAAGGCCACCCAAAACACCAAAGGTAAAGACACGGGTTCAACCACCCCACAGGCACTCATGTCCACCCAAAACTCAACAATAAAACACGCTTGCAACTTACCGAGACTCTAACTCGTAAGCCAGCTAAACCACCAACAGTAAAGTACGGGCTCTCATGGCCACCCAAACACGAATAACAACACGGGCTCTCATGGCCACCCAAGACTCAACTATAATAATACGGGCTCTCAAGGCCACCCAAAACTCGATAATAAAACACGGGCTCTCAAGGCACCCAAAACTCGATAATAAAACACGGGCTCTCAAGGCCACCCAAAACTCGATAATAAAACACGGGCTCTCAAGGCCACCCAAGACACCAAATAAACAATCAACCTCCGGCTTAACCAAGCCTCCAACAGTCCTAATATCAACGGTTTCTCAATCAACTTCCGGGCATGGTCATATGCCTCCAGTACTCCTAATATCGATAAGTTCACAAACAACCTCCGGGCATGGTCATATGCCTCCAGTAAAACAATTAACGCTAAGTTCTCTGCTCTTACGACACTACTAAGTGTCACATGCTTTTCTCAATAATTAATAAGTTCCCGTAACATGCTTTTCTAATAAACGCTACAATCCCGTATCATATTTTTCTAATATTTAAAATAAACCTATTCAACCTACGACACCCCGGTGTCACATGCAATTCTACTGTTAACTTTCCCCAGTTAGGGCCGAGATCCGGCTACTTTTCCCTACCTCATGCGTGTTCTCCCAAAAGCCAAACCATGAGCTTCGGTGATGATTTCAGTCACTCACCCAGCTTTCCCTTGCCTCGGTCCGTGGCACAATCTAAAGGAACACAAATTAAAGTCACTAAACAACTCGCAGAAATAAACCGAAAACCATTAAACTCGATGCCCAAACTTAACCCCGACAATGTCGATCACTCCCAAACTTCCCAATTACTCGACATTGTCGATAAAGGACCCGTAAAGGCACGATTCGCCCGACATGGCGAATCTGCCCGGGTTTTGTTAATTGCCTTCCGGGGCTCCGAAAGCCCCCGTTTTCGTTTCTACGGTCTTAGAATAATTCAAGGAACCCAACGCACTTGACGGAATCGAATTTCGACTTCTAAGTCAATTAATTAATGTTTAAAGTTTCCAAAACCCGTTAATTACAACTTCTCCAATTTAATTCCAATATTCGATTCGGTTTAGGATAAATGGTCCGGGGAACGTTTTAAACCACCCGAACATCAAAACCTGAGCAACCGAGCACGTGGGCCCCACCCAAACCCCTTGGCCGAGAGCCCTAGGGTTCAAGGGGAGGCTCGGCCACCATGTGGTGGCTGCTGCCAGCTCCGGCCAGCCGCCTCATGGCCGGCCGGCCACCACCCACGGTGGCCGGAGCTCCTCCCGAGTCTCCGGTCACCGGAAAACGTGAAATTAAACCCCCAAACACCTCTAAAACGTCTCCAACACCTCCCAAACCTCCACACAACCCTAAGTCATTCGTTTTAACAAAACCCTAGCTTTCCAAAATAATCAAAACGAGAATCGGTTTGGGTATTACCGTAGAGGAGGATGAGGGGAACGGGATTGCTCTTTGCTTTGAATCGATCCAATGGTTGAATAACAAACCCTAGCTCAACTTCCCTTCTTCTCTCTCTTCTTCTTCTTCTTCTCTTCTCTCTCTAAACCCTCTCTTCTTCTTTCTAATTTAATTAAACTAACAACAAAACTTACTTTTCTCTCCTTTATACCCTTATGTTCGACCAACACTTCCCATCCATTCATTTTCCCCCCAAAACTAACACCACCACTAAGTGGACAAGTGGCAAGGTGGGTCCCACACCTTTTGGAAAATATCTAGTTGATATTTTCCAGTCAGTTTCGCGAAAAACGGATGTTTCGGGCCCCGAACGGGCACTTTTCCCAAGAAATTACGAAACTGGACGGTCTACAAGGAAACGGCTCAACTAAGATCGCTACGACGACGGTTAAGCCTTTTGGATCCAAAACGGTCCTCGAATGGACCAAAACGTCGCTCGGTTGACTTTTCCAACGAAAAGTCAACATTTCCCAAATTGATCAGAAAGTTGCCCTGAGTCCCCCGGAACTCACTTTGGTCAATAACGGGGTCAACTTAAGTCCGGTATGACACTCGGGGTCATTTTAGGTTCATTAAGTGTCCGTCTTAAAAAATTTAAATTTTCCGGTTTTTCGCAGGTTTGACTGGCGTTGATCGGGAGTGGTTATTACAACGTTTATCTCACAACTAACCACGCGTGCGAACTCGCACATCAATACATTGAACTCAGATATAAATTTATTCAAGATCACAGAGGATCACATGACCGACATAAGTAACCACATCGAACCAAACAAATCAACACACAGAGTAATATCATTAGCAACCACACCCACACTAAGTATCCCAGAGCAATACGCCAGATTCCATAGCCCGACTCAACCATATCGTACCGAACTCAATATCATCCCGGAACACACAACATCGGGGTACAACTCATATCGTACCGAACTCAACATCGGCCTAGATATCATCTTGGAATACACAGCATCGGGGTACAACTCATATCGAACATACCGGACCGGAACACACAGCATCGGTCGGATATCTTCTCGTAGCACGGGGAAATCACACCACACATACCATATCGGAACACTCAGCATCATCCTAGGTATCCTATACCGGAATCCTCTACGGTATAGATATCACCCCAAAACATCATCCTCGACCTAGATATCCTATACCGGAATCCTCTACGGTATAGATATCGTACCGGAACACCATCCTCGGCCTAATAAATCACTCGATCATATCATTGGGAAGTAGTTCACGACATACCAAACATATCATACAAACATATCATACCGAACATATCATACCGACATATCATACCGGAACATACAACATCACTCTATCAATCACCCGATCACATCACAAGACAATAGTTCACACTAACATTCACCACGTTTTCAAAGCATATCATGATCCTTAATTTAACACGGAACATACTACAAATCAAACTTTTCAAACTACTAATCACAACAAACGCAACAAACACACAATCCTACGGGCACGACCTGGCCCACATGTGATTATACAGCACAGCAAGTCCCAGACTTACGGGCATGACATGGCCCGCAAGTGATTCCACATTTATATGACTACGCTAGTTGTTCACATCCTACATGTGATTATAAAATTATTCCGGTTGTTCATATCCTATATGCATTCTAGTAACTTTCCGTAATTAAACTGGTATTCGTTACTTTTCCCCACCTCAACCGCTATCCAACACGAACAACCACGAGTCGCCTAGTAGCCTCCTCCGCCGTGATCGGGAACAACGTCTAAGATCACAAAGTAATATGAGAATTAATAATAATTCAATGGTGGTCTAAAGAGAAAACTCTTAACTTAACCCCCAAAACGTTCGGTTAAAGATAACCTTCCTAATTACTCAAAAACAACCAAAATGGGCCTAAAAGGTCCATTTCTAATCCATCACGGAGTGGGTCACGGAGCCTTGACGGGCTCCGTCACGGTTTGGGTCATGGAACCGTGACCTGCACCGTCACGGTTAACGTCACGGAACCGTGACGTGTGTCGTCACGGATCCGTGACGGGTCTGACAGCTCCCTTCTTCTTCTTCCCTCAACTTCGTCCCCACGAATCCAAACCTCAAAAACTCCATTGTTAAGCTCCAAAACCTCGAATTTCAGCCCCAAAAACCTCAATACTAAGACCCATAGTTGGGTTTCATCAAAACAACAAAACCCAATCCATTTCCATTACGAACTTCCACTTTTTCACCATAAATCATCCATTTAATCAAGGAAGAGCTTAAATCCCTTAACTCCCAAGCTAGTTCATGCATTTTCTACCAAACTCACAACCCAAAGTTCATCAAAAGAGGGTTTTATTGAGTGCTCACCTTATGAAATAAAGAGGGGATGAGAAATATGAAGGTTTGGAGAAGATTTGTGGTGGAAATCAAGCAAAATGTCTCCTTTTTCCTCCCTTTCTTCTTCTTCAAGCAATTGAGTTTCACTCTCTCTCTCCCTTGTGTATTTCGGCCAAGCAAGAAGAAATGGGCTAAAGTTTGGCTCATGTGTGTCCTTTAACCTAAAATAGAAATGTCTAAAAGGCCCCTTTAGCCCCTTTCCTCTTTAGGCCCAAAAATGAGGGCAATTGGGTCTTTTCTCACCTATTTCTTCTCTTCCAAGTAGGGCTGAGCATCGGACGGTACCCGCCCAAAAACCCATAACCATTACCCAAATCGGATTCCCAGCTACCTAAAATCCATACTCGTCCCCACTACCGGTCACTGGTGGGACAACTGACAACCGACCATGGTTACTACCGGGCGGTGACGGTTATAACCAGCCAACCTAGGCCCAATGGGCTTTCTGTTGGGCCTTTCAAAAAAATGACCCAACATACAACATTTTACAAACATTTCACAAACATTGAACTTAATTATCACAAATCTGCCTATTTTAGAGAATTCAAACACAAAAATTCCTAGAATTAATACCTCATACAAAGCACGGTTTCAAAAACCATTTTTCTACAACACATACAGTTGAAGAACAAAAAATACAATACTGCTATGCTATCGACCTATTACAACAAAAAACTCATTAAATATCGTCAAAAGTCTTGAAATCTCTTCGAATCAAGGTATCTGCCAACCAAAATACATAAATAATTTAGATTGATATTTAGTAACTTAATTAAATTGACGAAAATAAGCGAAACAAAACAGAAACTTAAAACATAAACTAAAATATTACCACATTGTTGCGGATCACATTATAGTAGATAAACCATTTCAAAATACAGTTCATACATTAAAAACAATTAATAAATCATGGATGTATATCAAGAATATGAAACAACTGTCTTTAAAAGAGTAACTGATCAATTCATAATTTAGAAAAAAATATAAACAGTTTAATCTACCAATCAACCTCTAATGCTAAAGATATATATAAGGGTTATTTACGATAAGGTACCCAAATGATTCGTCCACGAACGATAAGGTACCCTTATGAATTTTTGTTACGATAATGTACCCAAATGATTCGTCCACGAACGATTTGGGTTAATGATGTTAAAAAACTAACAGACCTACGTGAAAAGACCAATTTACCCTTTACCATTTTAGTTGACTTTTGACTTAAGTGTAAAAAGACCATTATACGCTCAGTTATTATTTTTCTTTAATTTATATTTTCTAATTATTTTAAATTTTCAAAATAAAATAATTAAATTATATATTTTTTTAAAAACTGAAATTAGTTTTTTATTTTCAAAAATCAGCTTTTATTTTTTTAAAATCATATTTTTATATTTAAAAATCAGTATTTATTTTTTTAATAATCAGTTTTTTATATTAAAAATTCAGATTTTATATTTAAAAATCAGTTTTAATTTTTTGTAAATCATATTTGTTTTATAAATTTAGTTTTATTTATTAATTCTTTAGTTTCTTTATTGTCATCGTGTTCATCCCCTCCAACCATGTTCATTGTGTTCATCCCCATGTTCTTTATTGAACCCACAAAAACACGAATGAATCAAATCGAACCAAAAACTGATAGAACACACATTTCATATCCACATTACATCTTTCTCAGAAAACGATGATGAGAAATTGAATACCCAGATAGAACACAAATGTATCACATCAAAAACATATTTTGAATCTGCAAATAAATCAAAAAAAATTGAATAAAGAACACCGCCATGTTCTTCTCCAAATCAGTGAACCCATAAAACCTAAAATTTTTGTTGCATATCAAACAGATATACAACTAATTTCATAGACCTAGTTTCTCAGATTCAACGAAAATTGAACCAAAAAAGTTAAACGATTCAACAGACACAACATCAGATTCAACCGACAAAATCGGTTCCCCACTCCGGCGCCGTGAGCTCGAGCTCATCGTGGTGTCGCGTCGCCCGGAGGAGATGGTTCTCACCATCGCCGTGAGCTTGAGCTCGAGCTCGGCGTGGATGTCGCGTCGCGAGGAAGAGATCGTTCTCATCGCCACCATGAGCACGAGCTCTGGTCCTCGCCGCCGTCTAAGATGGTCCTCACCGCCGCCAGCACCGACCCCTGCCCTGACCTCTTCGTGGATGTCGCATCGCCCGGAGAAGATGGTTCTTGTCACGCCCCAATTTCAGTAAACCGAACTCGGGACGCGAACATTTAAAATGATAAAACATTTGAAACCTGTTTTGAATAACACTTTAAAATCGCCATTTAATTAATCAAAATAATATTTACAACTCAAAAACGTCCCAACAATTGGACAAAGTACATGGTATCCGTCACTAGACTCAAAAGGTAAAACCCGGACTTCGCTCCTAGCTCCTCAAGCTTCGAGAGCTCACCTAGTCCGTCCTGTGGTCAGTACCTGTAGGAAAAGCAGCTAGGGGTGAGCGTTCGCTCACCACCACGGATAACAGATTGACTACGGCATACTTAGCAGACAATGCTGGTAACACCCAAACCAAACCCAACACCGGGAATACAATCCCCAAACTCAAGTACTTAATTGACACACAACCCGTTACCTTCCTCAACAGACTCAACACTCGGACTCGTAATGTAAACCCGACACAATTATCGACGACCTCCTCCAAAGACACGACAGAATACTACGCAACACCAAACAAGATCACAAAGGATCGCACACCAAACAAGATCACAAAGGACCGCATTCATGTCAGCTGCTCAGTGCCGGTTGCTAACCGGCTGGGCTCGAGTCTGCCCCACGCGCTTTACCTATCACTGTCAGGCTCCAGGCGGTCGACCTATTGGCGATAAACCGAGCTACTTTTCTGATAGCTAGTCGAAAGGGGAGCTGCCCTCTCACCGCCTAAACACGCTCACAACCTGCCGAGACTCGAACACGGATCAGGCTAGCCAAAGGACGCTCGCAACTTACCGAGACTCGAACTCGTAAGCCAGCCAAATTCCACACCACTTCCCGACACAAAGTCGGGTCACTAACCTCGGGCAAACACAATCACAATCACAAGCAAAGTTCGACAACAACAACAACACAGGTTCAACACTCCACAGGCACTCATGGCCACCCAAGACACCAACAGTAAAACACGGACTCAACAACCCCACGGGCACTCCCGGCCACCTAAGACACACCGACAATAACTCACGAGCTCAACAACCCCACGGGCTCTTACGGCCTCCCAAGACACACCAACAGTAACTCACGGGCTCAACAACCCCACGGGCACTCACGGCCTCCCAAGACTCACCGACAATAACTCACGGGCTCAACAACCCCACGGGCACTCACGGCCTCCCAAGACCCAACAGTGACACGGGCTCTCATGGCCACCCAAGACACAACGGTAACACGGGCTCTCATGGCCACCCAAGACACAACTGTAACACGGGCTCTCATGGCCACCCAAGACACAACAGTAACACGGGCTCTCATGGCCACCCAAGACACAACTGTAACACGGGTTCTCATGGCCACCCAAGACACAACAGTAACACGGGCTCTCATGTCCACCCAAGACATAACTGTAACACGGGCTCTCATGGCCACCCAAGACACAACAGTAACACGGGCTCTCATGGCCACCCAAGACATAACTGTAACACGGGCTCTCATGGCCACCCAAGACACAACAGTAACACGGGCTCTCATGGCCACCCAAGACATAACTGTAACACGGGCTCTCATGGACACCCAAGACACAACAGTAACACGGGCTCTCATGGCAACCCAAGACACAAATTACACAAACAACCTCCGGGCATAACCAATGCCTCCAGCAGTCCTAATATCAACAGTTTCACAATCAACCTCCGGGCATGGTCATATGCCTCCAGTACTCCTAATATCGATAAGTTCACAATCAACCTCCGGGCATGGTCATATGCCTCCAGTACTCCTAATATCGATAAGTTCACAATCAACCTCCGGGCATGGTCATATGCCTCTAGTAATTCTAGCATCGATAAGTTCTCTGCTCCTACGACACTACTAAGTGTCACATGCATTTCTAAAGTTCGCTACGTTCCCGTACCATGCCTTTCTAATATTCGATAAACCTACTTAACCCACGACACCCCGGTGTCACATGCAATTCTACTGTTAACTTTCCCTAGTCAGGGCCGAGATCCGGCTACTTTTCCCTACCTCGTATGCTTTTTCCAAAAGCGCACAATTAAGCTCCGGCATGATCTCGGTCACTCGCCTAGCTTTCCCTTTCCTCGGTCTGCAGCACGATCTAACAAGAACAAAATTTTAAACTCTTTTAAGCTTGCAGGCATAAACTGAATTTTAATAAACCCGATGCCCAAAAGTAACCCCGACAATGTCGATCACTCCCAAACTCCCCAATTACTCGACATTGTCGATATTGGACCCGGAAAAGCCTGATTCGCCCGACATGGCGAATCTGCCCGGGTTTTGGAAGCGCCCTTCCGGGGCTCCGAAAATTCCCGTTTTCGTTTCTACAGTCTTAGAATAATTTAAGGGTTCCTATGCACTCGACGGAATCAATTTCTGACTTCCGAGTCATTTAATTAGCATTTAAAGTTTCTAAACCCGTCAATTACAACTTCTACAATTTAATTCCAAATTTTGTTCCGGTTGTAGATTAATGACTCGGGGAAAAACCACCCGAACACGAAAACCCGATACCCGAGCACGTGGGCCCCACACGGCCACAATGGGAAATTTCCCTTTTCGCCCCAAAACGTTCCTAACGAACTCCAAACCTCAACCATTCATCTTTAAACCAATCTTAAACAAAACCCAACCATATTTGAATCGTTTAAACTAAAACCCTAAAATTCGAACTTAACAAAACGAAAATCGGTTAGGTGCTCACCGTAGAGAATGACGGTGTGAACTCGATTCTTCTATCGTTGAGACGATCCACCGGTCGGATGATCGAGAAATGGCAAAACCCCCAAACCTTCTTCTCTTTTTCTCCCTTTTCTCCTTCTCTTTCCTCTCTCCACTTTCTCTCACTAAAACCCCATTTTTTTCTAAGTGGCCGAGACTTACATGTCTTGCTTTCTTTATTTTGTTTTAAAAACAAACTAACACTTAATTACAAACTACCCCTCAAGTCCCATCCTTTGTTTTGTCCAATAAACCTAACACCACCACATTGGTGACATGTGGCAAGTGGGTCCCACACCTTTTGGAAAATATCTCCTATATATTTTTCAGTCAGATTCGCGAAATTCGGCCGTCTCGGGCCCCGAACGGGCACATTTCCAAGAAATTACGAAACTTCAAGGGGTACAAGGAAACGGCTCAACTAAGACCGATGCGACGACGGCTAACCTTTTTGGATCCAAAACGGTCCTCGAATAGACCAAAACGTCGCTCAGTTGACTTTTCCAGCGAAAAGTCAACATTTCCCAAATTGATTAGAAAGTTGCCCTGAGTCCCCCGGAACTCACATTGGTCGATATCGGGGTCAAATTAAGTCCGGTATGACCCTCGGGGTCAATTCTAGGTTCAATTAAGTGTCTGTCCAAAATTTTTAAATTTTCCTGTTTTTCGCATATTTTACTAGCGTTGACTGGGAGTGGTTCTTACAGTTCTCATCCTTTGCTTTGTGAAGTCGTAGAGTTTTTGGAAGAACTCAAAATTGATCTGTAAATATAGGATTAGGTAAAGTTTTTTTTTGTTTTATATTTATTATTTAAGAATTATTAATAATTAGTTTAAGTTATAATTATTTTTTTTATTATTATTATAATTAATTAATTAATTTATTTTTATTTTATAAATATTTATTAATTATTTTTATTGTTAAGGAGGGTAGTATGGTAATTTTCCATTAAAAATTCTTAAGGTTGAAATAGATAAGGGCAAAATCGTCATTTCACATCCCACTTAACTGCACATGAATAACTTAGAGGAATATTCCGTTAGTTTTCTAACGGAATATGCCACTTCTGTCCGTGGACAAATCATTTGGGTACCTTATCGTTCATTTGAAACATATGGGTACCTTATCGTTCGTGGACGAATCATTTGGGTACCTTACCGTAAATAACCCTATATATAAATAAGGTCAACAATAGTAATATTAAATATTCACAACTAAGTCATAGGTAATCTATAATATTCTAAATATATGCCATTAACAACGTTTAGATATACCCTTCCTTCCAAGATCGAAGTCTCCCTCTCCTCGTGCCTCGGCCTCTCAACTCTCAAACAATTAATATCACCCTTCACAAACTCAAGTATCTACTCGAAAGTAGGTAAGAAAACTTCCATACACAAACATTTCATACATCAGTTAAAAAATCAAATGATTGAAATTCCCAACACTAAACATAAACATGGTAATGAAAACAAAACTAGAGATCTACTTTACAAAAATGGGAAAACAGATATAAACAACATTAACACAGAAAAAAAATAGACTTATATAGTTCAATAACAATATAAATGGTTCTACTTTTTTAGTGAATGAATGGATCTCAGTTTAAAGAGACATCATAGATCGAGAATAAGTGAATGAAACTTTTATAATAAAGTGCAACAAAATTGGTTCAGAAATAAGAACAATCAGATCAAATGAAAACAAGTAGGGTTCAAAACGAAAAATAATAATCATATATCTAATATAACATAGATCTAATGAAAGCCACAGGAAAACAAAAAAAATAATGAGAAGACAACATGAATTTTGTGTAAAACAACACACGATTCTTAAAATAATGAAGAATATATGAGACATAAGAAGAGAACCGAGGTTGAAAGTGGATTTCTTGGTTGAGACTTGAGAGAGACAAGGAGAAAGAGAGGATGGGGCTGCCGATTAGTGTATGTGTCTGAGAGAAAATGAGAGGCTTAAATAGTGATAGTTTATTTTTATAGGAGTCTTTAGGGTTTATTGGTGGTATTGAGATTGTGCTTTAGTTTATGGGCTAAGTTGTTGGTGAAAATGGGCTACTGAACAGATTGGTTTGTGTTTAACAAAATGGGTTGATAATTATGTATATAGGCCTAACATCTTTAGCCAATAACTATAGTGTCGGTCGGTTCGGTGACCACCGGTTTTTTGATACACAAACCGTTGACCACCAATTACCCCGTCAGTTTTCCGATTTTTAAACCATCACTGGCGGTGATAAGGCCGGTTACGGATTTTTCAGTGATGGGGACGGTCGGTGACGGTCGGTTTCTGGTGATGGTCGGATCTTTACACACCCCTACCTCCAAGACTCATGAACATGTGGGGTCCACCTCTACCCATAATTATTTCAGTCCATTTAAATCAATCCGATAAAGCCCCTAATTTGACCCCGTTTGGCCCGAATTTGACTTTTTCACAAAAGTACTCGTTTGAAAGGAAACGACCCAATTAAGCTAACCCTAACGACGGTTAAGCTTTTTGGGTCCCGGAAAGGTCCCGAATGGCTCCCGGAGTCATCGGTTGAATTTTCCGGTGGAAAGTCAACGCTTCCCGAATTTCACTGGTTCGACCGGTGTTGCCCGGGGCGGTTGTTACAATCTACCCCCTTAAAACGAACGTACTTCAAGGATCGAACAGGCTAGGGTACTTCGAGCGAACCTCATCCTCGCGCTCCCAGTCGACTCCACGCGGTCCTCAACCACTCACGATCCGCGGGACCCCTTGATCGTCTCTCGAATAACTCAAGAGCAATCAAGAGTCAACTCTTAACCCTCACATGTGCCCCGCATGGGCGATTGACCCGACCTACCATACCATGCTTCGTACGGTGCCATCTTGTTACTGGCTTGGAAGCTTGATGGTAGTCGCACTCGGCTAACTGTTTCCGGACTCCGTCGTGAGGTGCTCTCACTTACACTGTGCAATCGTAGTGGTTGTACTAGTCCCCGCCAAACGCTGGCGTTCGGCCTTCACTTGCTGACAAGTGATACGCCTTGATACGAACCCGCACACGCTCTCCGCATCCCGTTCCACCGGGGATGTCGTTTGATGTCACGGTAACTCTCGGTGCTTACCCGTCTGCACCGTAAGACGCGAAATTTGTGACTCTCGTAACACGTCATCTCTAACGCTACGCGGTGTCACGCCCCAATTTCAGTAAACCGAACTCGGGACGCGAACATTTAAAAACAATAAAACAATGAAACCTATTTTGGATAAACACTTTAAAATCTCCAATTTAGTTCAACAAAATAATATTTACAACTTAGAATACGTCCCAACACGTGGACAAAAGTACAAGGTATCCGTCACTAGACTCAAAGACAAAACCCGGACTCCGCTCCTAGCTCCATAAGCTTCGAGAGCTCACCTAGTCCGTCCCACAAATAGTACCTGTAAGAAAAGCAGCTAGGGGTGAGCGTTCACTCACCACCACGGATAACAGACTGACTACGGCATAATTAGCAGACAAAGCAGGTAACACCAACAACAACTCAACACCGGGGAACACCATCCCCAACCCAAGTACTCTGACTGAACATACACCTACTGTTGCCTTCCCTGACCAACTAAACACCCTGACACGTAAAGTAGACCCGACACAACCATTGACGACCTCTTCCAAGGACTCAAAAGAAAGTACGCAACACCAAAAAAGATCACAAAGGATCGCACACCAAACAAGATCACAAAGGATCGCAAACCAGCTGCCAAGAATGCTCACGCCCTCCCGAGACTCTAACTCGGTCAGGCCAACCCAAGAATGCTTGCAACTTATCGAGACTCTAACTCGTAAGCCAGTCGGAAAATGCTTGCAACTTACCGAGACTCTAACTCGTAAGTCAGCCAAAGAATGCTTGCAACTTACCGAGACTTTAACTCGTAAGCCAGCCAAAGTATGCTCACAAACCCAAACCACACACGCGCGGCCAGGACCCCTTTATTGGCGGGCGGGCCTCCTACCCCGTCTGAACATGCAGACGCGTGTGCTCGTGGACCCCCGTTTCATGAAGCGGGCCCCCAACCTCAGGTAACCACAAACACAATCACAATCACAATCACAAGAAAGTTCAACGACCAGTAACAACACAGGTTCAACACTCACAGACACTCATGGCCACCAAGACATCAACATTAAAACTCGGACTCAACAGCCCCACAAGCACGCACGGCCTCCCAAGACACACCAACAGTAAAACACGGACTCAACAGCCCCACAGGCACTCACGGCCTCCCAAGACACACCAACAGTAAAACACGGACTCAACAGCCCCACAGGCACTCACGGCCACTCAAACCACCAACAGTAACTCACGGGCTCAACAACCCCACGGCACTCACGGCCACGCAAGACACCAACAATAAAGCAAAACGGGTTCAACACCCCAACGGCACTCACGGCCACCCAAGACACCAATACTAAAGCAACACGGGTTCAACAACCCAACAGCACTCACGGCCACCCCAGACACCAATACTAAAGTAACACGGTTTCAACAACCCAACGGGCCCTCATGGCCACCCAAGACACCAACGGTAAAGTACGGGTTCACAACCCCACGGGCACTCACGGCCACCCAAAACACCAATAATAATACCACGGGCTCTCATGGCCACCCAAGACTCGACAATAATAACACGGGCTCTCATGGACACCCAAACTCAATAATAATAATACACAACAACCTCCGGCATAAACAATGCCTCCAACAGTCCTAAGATCACTAGTTTCACAAACAACCTCCGGGCATGGTCATATGCCTCCAGTAAATCAATTATCGCTAAGTTCTCTTCTCCTACGACACTACTAAGTGTCACATGCCTTTCCAATAATTACTAAGTTCCCGTAACATGCTTTTCTAATAAACGCTACAATCCCGTATCATGCTTTTCTAATATTTAAATAGACCTATTCAACCCACGACACCTCGGTGTCACATGAAATTCTACTGTTAACTTTCCCCAGTCAGGGCCGAGATCCGGCTACTTTTCCCTACCTCAACCGAAGAACACTCGCTACGCTTTCTAGCTGCTGACGTTCTGGCTCGCTACCTCCGGGCTTCACTTCGATCGAAGCCGGACGCTAAAGATAACACGAAAGCCACAATTAGAGGCGGTTCCCAGGTTAATTTAAAGGTCACGATTAATCCAGTTTAAAACCGACAGTTTTCCTTTAAACTCGAGCGGGATAAAAACGGGATTACGACGAATCAGGTTCGAGTACCCGAGCACCGAAACCGGTGCACGTTTCCCCGAGGCACGGTCCCAATGCACAGATGTCGAGGCACGGGTTTCGTGGCACCTGTTTCAGCGTTCCACTTTTATACCGTTCAAGGTCCGATTTAGCGTTCGGTTTAGTCGAACCACGTTTTCTAAAACCCGATCACAGATTTGTTTTGTTCACCTTTCAGTTTACTAGTCCTTTTCAAAACACTTGCTTTCGTTTAAAACTGATCTTAACCCCTTTTCATTTAAAACAGTCTTGATCTTCAAATCCCCTTCTGGTTAACTATTTTTTTTGTTCTCAAAACCCTCTTTTAGAACTTTTCTGATGAAAACCTTAACTTTTGTTTCCAAAACAACAGATCCAACGTTTTCAGTCCCAAAAATGTTCTGATTCGTTCCAAAAACCAGGTTTAACACCGTTTTAAAATTGATTTACAACAATCTGAAACCAAAAATTTGGTCTTTCAACCGGTTAGTTTTTAGTCTCGTTTCTCATTTTATTTTCAATACAAATCTGTTCAAACTCAACCAGAAACAGGTGAAGAGCTCGATTACATAAAACAACAAGAGGAAAAGGGCTCGATTTTAATCCGGCCGACCAGGGTCGCCCGGTGGTAGGGGCTAACCGTAGGGGGAAAAGAAAGGGCGGCGGCGGCGGCTCAGGTCCGTGTGAGGCCGGCGATGGAGGCTCGGGAGAGAGACGAGAGGAGCTCGGGTCGTGGGCGCGGCGGGGCACTCCGCCTCAGATCCGGACGCGGCTCTCGGATCTGTGAACGCGCCGACGAGCTTACCTCGCCTCTGCCAGTGAACGACGAGGGCGGGACTCGGTCTTGCCACTACCGAGGACGGCGGCGAATGAACGGGGAAGAAGAAGGGAGACGGTGGTGGGACGGCCGATTCTGGACGGAGAAGAGGAGGGGCTCGGTGGTGGCGCCGTGGCTGGACGGAGATGGCCGAGAGGTGAGGGAGAGAGATGAGTGGGTGAGAGGGGGCTGTGGCCGGACTCGGGAGCTGTGGCGCCGGCGACCGGAGTTGAGAGAGAAACGGAGATGAGGGAGGGAGGGAGGCTTGGGCGTGAGGGAAGAGGGTGTGGGGGTCGGCTGCGCAAGAACGAAGAAGAGGGGAGAGTGGGGATGCCGAACCCTAAATTCGGCTTATAAAGCCCGGGCTTGGGCCGGGTCTGAGACTTGGGCCGGGTCGGCCCGGTCCAGCCCAATTCAAATTTTTTTTTTTACAAAAACACTTATTGCGCAAACCTAACCCGACGATTCTAACTACAAAAGAATACCCCTTTTTAAATAAGCCGGTTTTACACGCGGCACGAACAACCTTCCTCGATCCAATACATGCTCACAGCCTTCAGCGTCGTCATCGCTGGCCATTTTCTTCTAAAGCTCTGCTGTATCGGCATTGGGTATCAGTTCTTCACCGTGACCTGGTCCAGCTCTCGGGGGTCAATACACATCCTCAGCGCTCCACTCTTCTTCTTTACGAAGAGTGATGCGTTCTCCACGGCGAGGTGCTCGGACAGAAAACCCCTTCTCTCAGGGCTCTTCGAACTGACGCTTCAGTTCGGTCAACCCCGCTGGTGCGAACCTGTACGGCGTCAACGATGTCGGTGTCATCCCCGGCATCCGTCAATCCCAAACTTGACCTCGTGAATTGGCGGTAACCTGGTCAAATCCTCAGACATGATTTCAGGGAATTCGCACCATCCTCGCGGTTGCTCTCGGCTCCGCACGGTTGGTACTTTCTCTCATGAGGTCAACGCTGGTCGGCAAATTCCGTTCTCGCTGTCCAATATGCGTGTGGCTGTCATATTGCCTGCTAACGCCGACTCTCGTCGTTAATAATAATCGATGAACGCTTGATATTTCACAATCTGGCTCTCATAACTCTCTCATCACACTCGAAGAAAGAAAGTCCAGTACGGGAAGGTCGTCGAGGAAACGACGGTCTGCTACTCTAATTTCACACTCACGACTGACCCTATTCGACACCACTACGCCCCCAACTGGCGTGCCGAGGCACGGGTGGGTTCAACGGTTCTAATTTCAGTCCTAACATTTCAGCAAACACGAAGAAGCAAACGAGCGTGACACTCCAGTATCAAACACAACGACATTAAAAATTTAAATGGTAAGCACGTACCCTGAGCGATCTCATGATCGGAATCATGTCCCTCAGCTCGGGAATCGGCAACCGCATACACTCTGCCCTGCGGTGCCTGAGGTCCTCCCCTCGGGGTGGTGGAAGGGCCACCTGCTCTGGAGCTCTCTACTGTTGTCTCGGCGTTGACGCGCTCGCTGCCTGACGTGGAACCCTCGGCGCCTGAGCTTGATGTGGACGAAACTGAGGCGACTAACCGGTCTGCGACTGCTGCGGTCGTGGTGCTGACATCCCTCCAAACCGGTCAGGGCATCCATCAGAGATGTGCCCTGGCCGTCCGCACCGGTAGCATAGCGATTGTACGACACTCGGCCTCCGCTTAGGTCTCGTTTGACTGCCCGCTGGGCGAGCTGCGGGCCCACTGTTCCTCGAACAATCTCGGGTTAGATTGCTCGGTTGTCTGCACAGGTGACACGTCTGCTCTGAAGGGGCAGGTCCAACGGATGCCACTGACCCGACCTGTCGCATCCCGTCAGACTATGTCTGTGGCCGGAAAGATCCTGAGGTCCTCTACCTCCTCTGTACACGGACCTCAGACGAGATGTGCCCTGGCCGTCCGCACCGGTAGCATATCGATTGTACGACACTCGGCCTCCCCTTAGGTCTCGTTTGACTACTCGCTGGGCGAGCTGCGGGCCCACTGTTCCTCGAACAATCTCGGGCTAGATGGCCCGGTTGTCTGCACAGGTGACACGTCTGCTCTGATGGGGTAGGTCCAACGGATGCCACTGACCCGACCTGTCGCATCCCGTCAGACTATGTCTGTGGCCGGAAAGATCCTGAGGTTCTCTACCTCCTCTGTACACGGACCTCAGACGGCCTCAAGAAGCCACTCGCCCTTTGCCTACTCTCCCGGGCCCTGGCGGTCTCCCGGAAGTGTCGCTCCACTGCCAGTGCTTTGTCCACCAGCTCGGTGTACAGCTGAGTCCTCAGGGCTGTGACTGGATCCACGATCGAAGGGATGAGTCCCCCCTCAAATCGCCCACATCGGCGCACCTCAGTCGGTACCAAATCCGGTGCAAAGCGGGACAGTGAGGTGAATCTTGCCTCATACTCCCACACCGTCATCCCTCCTTGACGCATCTCCAGGAACTGCTGGTATCCATCCTCTAGGGCTGAACCAGGAAAGTACTGCTCTAGGAACACCTCTCCGAACAGCTGGAAGTCATCCCCAACTCTGACTGCTCACGCTGCCACAAGTAGTAAGCATCGTCCTGTTAGTCTTAGTGCCCGTAGTTCAATCCTAAATGTCCAAATGTATATATCATCGTTAGCAATAAAATTAAAGCGGCTTTATATTACTTATGTGTTGGGGTAATATATCGATGTGTGCTCTGATCTATGCCCACCATGCGAATAGAACCATAGATCGAGATAGATCACACTCGATGGGTCCCTAGTCAACAAAGCTTCACTAGAAGCGACTAGTATGAAAGATGGCTCTTTATGGCTTACGTTCTGTTAGTCATTGGAATGGGATTCCGGAGTCTGATCATAGATATCATGTGGGACATGATATTGGACGACCCGCCCTGAATATGTGCCATAGATTAAGTCATGAACATATTCAGTGTTGTAGCTTGTCATGTATCCTTAGACCAAGGAGTCTTTGTGATCGCTATGTAGTCAACAACTGAGTTTGACCTGAGCCTAACGTTGTCCGTAACAGGGCTTCCATAACGGCCAGGATTGGCTTGGGGACGGGCTACATGAGTGACACGAAAGACGGCTAAGGGATTTATCCCTCATACTAAGGTATGGGAAAGATATCGGTTCTCGGCCACTTGATCGAGAGTGACTGGAAGAATAGCATGGCCATGCACATGATACTGGGTATCATATCTTCAGTCATCTCACATATCAAGGAACGGTGATTGAGAATAATAAGGATGACGGCTATATGCCTTATCTCAATCAGGATATCGGAGATAAAAGGATAATGACAGGGACGGAGGAAAGGTTAGAATCGACATGGTCGATTCGCTATGCAGTGTCAGGCAATACTAAAGTCTCGTTAGTTTCCACTTAAATAGGATCAAGTAAAATGGGATTTTACGTTGATCTATTGACATGCATAAACCTAAGGGTCACACCGGAGGATGAAACTCATTGACACATATATGGAGAATGGCCAAAAGGGAGTTGTCTCGGGATATGACCAAAACTGGGTTTTGGGTCATGTGCCCGTAAGTGAATAGGACTTTACGGATCGAGACAAGGCTTGGAGTCTTGGGATTGATCGCGTCGGATAATGTTGGACATTTCCGGTATGGAAGACTTGGAGGCGATGAGCGAATCACGGGACCTCGTTGGAAATGGCCATGGGCCATGTTCCAAGAGGCCCATGAAAGGCCCATGCAACCAAGGCCCATGGAACTAATTAATCAAGTCTTGATTAATTAGTACTAAGTAAGCAAGACAAGGATTAAGGTGTTGGTGATTCACCACCTAACCCAATCTTGTCTTGCCATACTTTGTCCTATTTACACCTTACTTGACACCATACTTGTCCCATGCCTTTAGTTGGACAAGTATGGGTTTTTTTTTATGTTTAAGTCATCTTTTTTCAACATAACAAACACAAGACAAGAATAGGAAACACATTTTCTCTCCCTCTTCCATGGCCATTTCGGGTTTGGCTAGTTTCCACCTCCATGTTTGTGTTCTTGAGTCCTCAAAGAGAAGAACTACGTGGCTTTGATTCCCATGTGGATACGTAGGTGTCTTGGAGACTCAAGCCAATCATTCGTTAACCGGTGTTCTTGTTTTGGTAAGAACTAGTGCTGAATTTTTCTCTTGTGAATCCATTCTTTGTTAGTTGTTTCATGGTTTTAATCGTCTCTTGGTTTTCATTGATTTTCCGCTGCGAGTTGGTTCATCTCCAACCCTACCTCGAGACCCAACACGTCCCTCAGCTGGAACGTGGCAAAGCAGACCCTCATGGGACCATTCACGATCCTTGAAGTATCCAGGGTGCTGGTAATCTGCTCAAGCCATCTCTCGGCTGCATCGGGGTCTGGCTCCCCGGAAAAGATAGGCGTACACAGCCTAAGAAAGTCTCTCAGCGCCTGGGTTGTGTAGCCATCAGCCTGACTAGGCCTCATAGTAGCGGCTGCAGTGGCAGCAGGCACGGTCTCTGGTGCCGGGGCCGCCGCCTCTCTCTGGGCGATGATCGCCGCTAAGCCCTGAATTGTGCGAACTAACACCTCCAAGACTATCGCCTGGGTAGGCTCTGCGACCGGTGGAACTCTGAGCGGAAGCCCTGATGGTCCGGAGTCGCCTCCCCCGTGCTCCTCAGTGGAAGCACCTTGGGCACTCGATGCCCCTGCCGGCTCAATGGCAGGTGGCTGCTCTCGGCTCTGAGCTGGCCGACCTCTAATGCCTCGTGGTACATAAGTACGAGCCATGTCGTCTATATCTGCTGCACGGATAAACACACATGTTCAGTTCTTAAATTCACATAAAGCGACGCGCTTAAGTCACTAGCATTCACACACGTTTCACAAAGGTCGCACTCAAACCAAACAACATGTCAAATTTTAGCACATGCATAGCTAGTTTAACACAACCAGTGAAAACTCGCACACTTGTGCGCCACACAAAGTCGACCACGCAGTTCAACAGTTGCAAGAAAAGCCACACGGTCCACAGGTCACCTCACACAAAAATTCCACAAGATCTCAACATCAGCTTAATTTCGAAGGTTCTTAACACCTTTCTCTTTCTAACATAACATTCCATATTGACATCATGTCGTTACAACTCGGTTCAGGCGTCCCCGAATTACGTTGTAACCACTTGACATCCCCCGTCACGTTCGACTACAGGGGCCCCTGTAGTCGAATCATGATGGTACAAACACTTCAGTTTTTGCAGAAATTTGGGCATGACCCGGTTGAAAATTCTACTAACCATCCGCTTACGCGGGACATTCAACTCACATCCTACACAAAGCACTCACACACAATCATAGCACACAACAAATCATCGCAGCTATACACCTCGGGTCTCGGTAATTACACGATTACCACCCGGCCAAGTCACACACAACAATCAACTAACACAATCATTGACACTAACCATAAATGGTTCACCCAAGTCACACGGCACCAGACGAGACATTTCACTAACCTGAGACTCTTTTCGCCTCGGTCCCACGTGTAGGACATTTCTGATTTGCGTAAACGACACACGGAAACCTAACGACTTAACTCTACCCACCTAATTGCCGTACGGTCCGAAGTTTTGATAAATCAGGCTCTGATACCAAATTGTCACGCCCCAAATCCGGTTTTAACCCGGACTCGAGACGTGAACTAAAATAATAATAATAAATGCAATTTTAAAACCAAGAAACTCCAAAATAATAGTTCAACCAATAATTCCGACAACAAGAGTCAGATGCTCGAAATCCCAGTAATAAGAAGTTTAGTACAAAAAGGAAAGTACGTCTCTAGACCATCCAAACTAGAACTCTCACTAAGCTCCCAAGCTCCGAGACATCCTCTAAATCAAATCGCGATCAAAACCTGTAGAACAGTAGAAAAAGGGGTGAGCTTTCGCTCAGTAGGAAAAAGTAGTAAAGGGGGTGACAATTGTTCACCACCACGGATACCCGTCCGATTATGGCATAATAGTAAGGCAATAACAACGACTTATTTAAGAGAAGTAATCCCAAACCCACTCGGGAGCAATCCACAAGTCAAACTTGATAACGAACCGACTCTCGGACACTTCTCCTCGACTATGCATCTAGCAACTGTCACCCAATCAATTCTCACTAGATTACGACCACGTTTATCTCACAACTAACCACGGGTGCGAACTCGCACAACAATACATTGAACTCAGATATAAATGTATTCAGGATCACAGAGGATCACATGACCGACATAAGTAACCACAGCGAACCAAACAAATCAACACACAGAGTAATATCATTAGCAACCACACCCACACTAAGTATCCCAAAGCAATACGCCGGATTCCATAGCCCGGCTCAACCATATCGTACTAAACTCTACATCGGCCTAGATATCATCCCGGAACACACAACATCGGGGTACAACTTATATCGTACCGAACTCGACATCGGCCTAGATATCATCCCGGAATACACGACATCGGGGTACAACTCATATCGAACATACCGGACCGGAACACACAGCATCGGTCAGATATCTTCCCGTAGCACGGGGTACAAATCACACCGGAATCCTCTACGGTATAGACATCACCCCGAAACACCATCCTCGGCCTAGATATCCTATACCGGAATCCTCTACGGTATAGATATCGTACCAGAACACCATCCTCAACCTAATAAATCACCTGATCATATCACAGGGCAGTAGTTAACGACAGACCAAACATATCATACCAAACATATCATACCCACGTATCATACCAAACATATCATACCGACATATCATACCGGAACATACAACATCGCTCTATCAATCACCCGATCACATCACAAGACAATAGTTCACACTAACATTCACTATGTTCTCAAAGCATATCATGGTCCTTAATTTAACACGGAACATACTACAAATCAAACATTGCAAACTACTAATCACAACAAACGCAACCAACACACAATCCTACGGGCACGACCTGGCCCACATGTGATTCTACATCACAACAAGTCCCAGACTTACGGGCACGACATGGCCCGCAAGTGATTCCACATTTATATGACTGCGCTAGTTATTCACATCCTACAGTGATTCTACAATTATTCCGACTATTCATATCCTATATGCATTCTAGTAACTTTCCGTAATTAAACCGGTATTCGCTACTTTTCCCTACCTCAACCGCTATCCAACACGAACAACCACGAGTCGCCTAGTAGCCTCCTCCGCCGTGATCGGGAACAACATCTAAGATCACAAAGTAATATGATAATTAATAATAACTCAAGGGTGGTCTAAAGAGAAAACTCTTAACTTAACCCCCAAAACGTTCGGTTAAAGATAACCTTTCTAATTACTCAAAAACAACCAAAATGGGCCTAAAAGGTCCATTTCTGATCCATCACGGAGTGGGACATGGAGCCTTGATGAGCTCCGCCACAGCTTGGGTCACGGAACCGTGACCTGCACCGTCACGGTTAACGTCACAGGACCGTGACGTGTGCCGTCATGGAGCCGTGACGTGTGCCGTCACGGAGCCGTGACGTGCTCCGTCACGGTTCCCGTCACGGATCCGTGACGGGTCTGACAGCTCCCTTCTTCTTCTTCCCTCAACTTCGTCCCCACGAATCCAAACCTCAAAAACTCCATTGTTATGCTCCAAAACCTCGAATTTCAGCCCCAAAAACCTCAATACTCCAAGACCCATAGTTAGGTTTCATCAAAACAACAAAACCCAATCCATTTCCATTACGAACTTCCACCTTTTCACCATAAATCATCCATTTAATCATGGAAGAGCTTAAATCCCTTAACACCCAAGCTAGTTCATGCATTTTCTACCAAACCCACAACCCAAAGTTCATCAAAAGAGGGTTTTACTGAGTGCTAACCTTATGAATTGAAGAGGGGATGAGAAATATGAAGGTTTGGAGAAGATTTGTGGTGGAAATCAAGCAAAAGGTCTCCTTTTTCCTCCATTTCTTCTTCTTCAAGCAATGGAGCTTCACTCTCTCTCTCTCTCCCCCTTGTGTATTTCGGCCAAGCAAGAAGAAATGGGCTGAAGTTTGGCTCATGTGTGTCCTTTAACCTAAAATAGAAATGTCTAAAAGGTCCCTTTAGCCACTTTCCTCTTTAGGCCCAAAATGAGGGCAATTGAGTCTTTTCTCACCTATTTCTTCTCCTCCAAGACTCATGGACATGTGTCCATGTGGGGTCCACCTCTACCCATAATTATTTCAGTCCATTTAAATTAATCCGATAAAGCCCCTAATTTGACCCCGTTTGACCTGGATTTGACTTTTTCGCAAAAGTACTCGTTTGAAAGGAAACAACCCAATTAAGCTAACCGTAACAACGGTTAAGCTTTTGGGTCCCGAAAAGGTCCCGAATGGCTCCCGGAGTCATCGGTTGACTTTTCCGGCCGAAAGTCAACTCTTCTCGAATTTCACCGGTTCGACTGGTGTTGCCCGGGGGCGGTTCTTACATCGTGGTTGGGCAGGTCAGACTCGAGCCTCTCCTTTCTTTCAGACTCGGCCATCTCATTGCTGGCTTTGCAAATCTGGAACTCTTGTCCAAATCTTCTCTTGTGGTGTGTTGTTGCGGTCTTCAATCGTTTCGATCTTCTTCGTCACCGAATAAGTGGTACCAGCTCTTCCGTGGGAAGTGTTTTCGTCAAGGATTCGTTGTGGTTCTAGTTTTGGAGGAGGTGCTCGGTAAGTATGCTTCCAAGCGGTGGTTGTTGCTCGGCAAGTGTTCATGGACCTCTTTGTGAAGCTGGGATATCTGTGGAGCGACTCGGTGAAGTGGATGCATTTTGACGCTGAGTTGGTTATGATCTCTGATTTATGGTGTTGGTCATCGGAATAACATCTCGTTCGTGGCACTAGTGGGGTCTTGTTTCAAATCTGGTCGTGGGACGCGTTTTCTCTACCCTCATGGGTGTTGATTGTTGTGGATCTGGTTCATCTGCGTTTGGTGGCTCGTTTTGGTACCTGGTTTGCCATTTCTCTTTTCTCCTAGTCGACCGTTGCTTGCTTCGAATCTGATCGTGAGACGTGTTTCTTCATTCTACCGGATATTGATCGTCTTGGATATGGTCGTTTGTCGTGTTGATAGGTGTCATACTCGTAGCTTCCTTGTTGACTTGGTTGGTAAGGAAATCATTACTTTTCCTTTGCCTAATTTGTTGTTTGTGGAGACGCTGCTCTTTCCAAAGTTTTAGACTCCTTTCGATTTCCCTTGTTTCCCTGTCTCTTTATTAGTGGGGGCATGTTGGTCTATTTAGATGTTGGCTTCCGATAGGTTGTTTTACCCATAGGCTTAGTTGGGAGTCGAAAGGTTTTTTGATCCTTTGTGTTTTGAGTTTTGGTGGTTTGTGGTCACCGGTCTATTTTTTCGTTACGCGATGTTGTTCGCTGACGTGTCAGTGTCTTCAACTCTCGGAGTTGGAGGCGCTGATGAGATAGAAGTGTTCTCTACAAGTTCAAATAAGATTGTAGAAGTTCTGATGTAAGGTCGGTCCTCAGTTGTGGGTTTCATGGTTGGAATATCATGATTATAGACTTTTATAGCCCTTATTGACTTCCTCGCTCTTTACTTTTGTACAATTTGATAATTAGGCATGTCTGTTGTATTAGCCAAAGATATTATCTAATGAAAGATCGCATTTTACAAAAACCGAGGAAGAAAAGAAAATAGGAAGAAATACCTTCTGGTGCGCGTGCGGCATGCTTGCCTGCCTACCACTGGAATGAAAGGAACCGCCTGTTTGTCACGTGACGCGCGCCAAATATAACTGTTGTGCAAAACGAGGCTCAGTTTCAGCTCTTCCATCTTCAGAACGACGTCGCTCCGCAGACTTCATTCATGGTCGCATCTCTCTCTCCTCACATTCACAGAGCACGAAAAGCAAGTAAAACACAAGCAAAGGCCAAATCCATATGATCCCCAAATTGTTTGCTAGATTCTGAAAGCAAAGCCCTGAAACGCAGATTGCTGCTGAATCTGATCTCCTTCCACTGCAGATATGGAGATTGGATCGGCTACAATCAGTTCTTGCTCCAAAGAGCACCAGCAGATCTACCAGGAATGGTTTAATTACGCTGATTCAGGTACACTCTTCTCAGTCCATATATGTTTGTTTCCCGAGAAAACGAACTGAAAGTAGAGCAGTACAGTGTATTAGGTTCTTATTTCTCTTTTCTGATTACTGTTTTTGATCAGATAGTGATGGCCGCATCACGGGCAACGATGCCATCAAGTTTTTTTCCATGTCCAATTTGCCCCGACCGGATCTCAAGCAGGTTTTCCCTCTTCTTTCTATTTCAATTTCTCGGAAAGAAGCTATTTTTGGAACAAGTGTGTTCGTTTGCTTAATTAGTGAACTAATTTGGGTGTTTTGAATTGTTTTCAAGTCCGGATAGACTCAATATATTACTGAATAGGAGTGGAAGTTACTGAAATTTCTATAGGTAGCACTGTAGATGATGATGTCATGCTAAGTAGTATATAGTGGCCATATATATTTGACATTAGAGAAAATTTACATTTCTATCTATATCTAGAAGGATGATTTCACATATGATTCCCCTAATTTTGAACTTAGGTCAATGACTAACTTTCAGAAGTAACCTGGAGCAGATATTCAGTTGAGTGCTTGACTACATGGTTGAATTTTCCTTCGTATTAAGTTACAGTTAGCTGAATAAAGAGATTGCTCAAGGATAATTTTATCTTCAACAGAAACGATTGGAAGCTTGAAATAATCCTTTTTCTTTCCATGACCTAAGCTGGGTGTTTCATGCACAGTGTTCCTCAGTCAATATATTGTCTCTGCTGAGCTGGGCATTATTGTTTCCGTCTTGCTGCTATCTACATTAGTTTTTCATTTAGCTTATTTGTTTAGTGTATGGTATTCCCTCTCAGTGTTATATATTGATTTAGTTTCTTCTTTTCTTTCTCAAAGGTGTGGGCGATTGCAGACTCCAAGCGACAGGGATTTCTTGGTTTGAGAGAATTCATTACTGCTATGCAGGTTTCATCGTGTATCTTACATTTTGAGTTTGATTTGGTGATTATTTAAAACTTAAACTTTCGTCTTACATTTTCACCTTTCCCTTACATGTACAATGTAGCTAGTTTCTTGGGCACAAGTTGGGCATCAAATATCTCACGATCTCCTGAACAATGAATGTAAGTCTCATCTCATGGCTAAACTAACTGCTTTTAGTGCACATTTTTTGAACTGACAAGGTTCTGTCCTGATATTTTTGTTTAAATTAGTGTTCTTAGGTTCCCTTTAACTTCAAGTCAATTTGTTTCACCTATTGCAGTTGACAAGCAGAATTTGAAACCTCCTGAAATGGAGGGTTTGGATGTATTACTAGCAGTAAGCACGCTCCATTCATGCTCTGAATTTTAATATGCTTAGTCAAAAACACTTACGATTTCTGTTTTAATTCAGAAGCAAAAGCTTAAAAAGAAGTCAAGTGACCCAGATATAAATGGTAAGAATCTTCTTACCATGCCAACTATTGGCCATGGATCCTTTTACTTTTTAATGTATGGATGCGTTATAGGTGGCTATGATGCAGGTAGTTCTCCTCAATTGCAGCCATCATTGTCAGCAAACTGGTTCACTTCAAAACCATCAAAAAAGGTACCTTATATATATACACACACACTACATGTCGATTTAAATTCTGAACTTTAGCTAAATCATCTATTCGCAAACCTATTCTACTGGTGCATCAAATAAATTAGAATTTAGGGTCCTATCTAACCAAGGTTGTTTTTATCATGGCACATTGGTCAAATGGAAGCGAATGTTTTTGTCAGTAGAAACGCATGGGCTGTCATACTGTAGATCCTAGATTGTGTAGTTGGACTTTACTTCCATAGTTGTATTCTCTGACCTTAAAAACATGGTACACTGTAGTATCATTCTTCTCCATGGCAATCTTGTTCTTAAATGTTGAAGTGAGAGTCCCACATCGAAAGTGTGTGGATAAATTGACCCCTTGATATACATCTTGATGCCTCCACCCATCAGTTCGAGCTTTTGGGTTGGATATGGCTTTAACATGGTATCAGAGCCTGGTTCGGCTCATGGCCCGTTTGTCACCTCTGCCCTGTGGTCTCCGGTCCATATGCAGATGTCCGGTCCTGCTATGGCCCACGTGTAGATGTCCAGTCCTACACGTGAGGGGGGGTGTTGAAGTGTGAGTCCCACATCGAAAGTGTGTGGATAAATTGACCCCTTGATATACATCTTGATGCCTCCACCCATCAGTTCGAGCTTTTGGGGTTGGATAGGGCTTTAAGAAAAATGTTATCTTGTCTGTTTTTTTAATATGATTTTGTCTTTCTTTGGTTTTACTTCGTTGGAACTTACATTTTTCTTGGATGCTGTTTTTGGTCTATTTTTAGATATCTTTGTCATCTGTCACATCAATAATTGATGGATTGAAGACATTGTACCTTCAGAAATTGAAGCCATTAGAAGTTACATATCGGTTTAACGATTTTGTCTCCCCAGCACTGGTAAGTTAATCATAAATAATATATAAGGTACTGGATATACCTTATTCTCTATTTTAGTAGTATCGTTGATTCCATTTGCATGTAGTGAATTGTAGAAAGTTGTACAAAGTATGATGATTCATTGCTCTAACTCGTGGTGTATTGCAGACAAGCAGTGACTTTGATGCCAAACCAATGGTTATGCTTTTGGGTCAATACTCTACAGGGAAGACAACTTTCATTAAGCATTTGCTCAAGTCTACTTACCCAGGTAATATATGCCGTCTCTCTCTCTCCTATTTTCTCCTTGTGTGCCTGTCCTTGTTGCTTCATTTCCTATTATGCTTATTATTTCGTAACATTTTACAGGAGCCCACATTGGACCTGAGCCCACAACTGACAGATTTGTTGTCGTCATGGTATTACAAATTCATTTCTATTGTATTGTTAACGCAGTGTACTTAACTTACTGTTGCTTGGAATTTATTTTTGAAATTTATTCTAGTTCTAATGTCAGTAGAGCTGTGATATCAATGACTCATTTTAATTCAGTATAGGCAATAAGTTTTATTGCATTTTGTTGCTATACATAAGTTGTCGCAACTATTGGGCAACTTCTAATACATATTTCCATTATCGTTAATAACACGGCTTGTCCTCTCATCCTTTATTGGATTTGAGTTTGATGCTTTAGCATATTTATCGACATCTGCCAGTTAATATATGCACATGTATCTTCAAATATTCCGAGATTCCCAGTTTTAGATGGCGCAAGTTTAATATAATATAATACTGCAGAGCTATCTCAAATTTGTAGGTCCATTTTTCTGATAGATTACCATCTATGTATTTATATTGCTTTGTCTTAATTTATTACCCAATTCATTTGTGTCCGATCGTATTGGTTTTCTAAGCGGTTCACCTAGAAGATGGTTCTTTATTTTTCAGTTTCATCACATAATCTTAAGATATTCTTCAGTACTTCGTGATTTGGCTTCCTATCCTGTTAATCATGGAGCCATTAGGTGTGTCTTTTAGTTCATGCATGGTTATCCCTGGGAACTCTGTATGTTCATGTAATACACGCTGATTTTAAAAGATTGTAAGCAACCCATATTATAAAATGAATGGATTGTGTTGCCTCCTCCTAGTGCTTAATGGCATATATCTTCTGGCTACTATTGAGTTCGCAACTGTGAAGCTCAGTGAGAAAAATATCATTTGATGGAATGGATAGGACAGGAAACAGACTTATGGCTACCACAAAATTAGGAATAAGATAAGTGGAAGGGAAAATATAGTTTTTGAATTTTGCGGTGCTCTTTGAGTATGTATGTTATTAGATCTTAAATGTCTGAAGGCATATAGAATCAGTTTTTGTACCTCGATAGGTGGAATTATACATACAATGGTTTGCCTATATCGTTTTTTCTGTTTGTAATGTACACTTTGTTAATATTACACTCATATTGTTATACATTGCCTATATTATAAAATTGGTTACCTTACAGGCTACTTGTTTAAATTATTTTTTGTTTGGTTTATAATGATGTGAATAATCCCTTTCTAGTTCAATGTACATATTTAATACTTAATATCCCTTTCTTTTTTGTACAGTCTGGACCCGATGAAAGAAGTATCCCTGGAAACACTGTTGCTGTGCAAGCAGATATGCCATTCAGTGGGCTCACAACCTTCGGTACATCGTTTTTATCGAAGTTTGAGTGTTCTCAAATGACACATCAGGTAGTCATTAGTGTTGAGTATTTTCTTATATCTCTGGACTGTCCTATACAACAACTAAGACTAGCTTATTTTATGCTTGAAGCTTCTCGATCACATTACATTTGTGGACACCCCTGGAGTTTTATCTGGAGAGAAGCAACGAACACAACGAGCCTATGACTTTACTGGTGTAACTTCGTGGTTTGCTGCAAAGTGTGACCTCATTTTACTTCTGTTTGATCCTCACAAACTTGATGTTAGTGATGAGTTCAAGCGAGTGATTTCATCTTTACGAGGTCATGATGACAAGATTCGTGTGGTCTTAAACAAGGCTGATCAAATTGATACTCAGCAAGTATGAGATTGTACCACCAAGATGTTTATTATGTACCATCTCCTTTTCATACACATTCACCTGGGTCTATGTTAGCAATCTAATTCCGGTTTTTTTGGCCTGTGTTGCAGCTGATGAGGGTTTATGGAGCATTGATGTGGTCACTTGGCAAAGTTCTAAATACTCCTGAGGTTATGCGTGTTTATATTGGGTAGGCTTCCCACTTTCGTGTTTATGTGATTTTCAGCAACAGTGTTCAGTAGTTTGTGATGTGAATGATAGTTTAAAGCCTTAGGTTCAAGACTTCCAAGTAAACATGAGATGAGTTATTTCCAACTTTTCCACTAGTATTTTATTCCACCCCTTTCTTGATTCTTTACTGTTGCTAGTTATGTCCACCAGACACGTCACATGGTTTTTTAGCTACCATTTGAGGCTAGGGGTGGGGGCAGAGTGGTAAAGGTTGGCACTATTTTGTGATGGTCGAACAGATTATATTGAAATGGAAGATTTTCCAAAATAGAAGATGGTCTAGGTTGAAAGCATGCATAGTTCAAAAAAGGATATGGGTAGATGCAGTGAGAAAATAACATTATTTAAATTCGATAGGAGTTTTAGAGAGGGTGGGTGGCTAATATTTATTTCTATACCCAACCCTAATATTGTGGGAGGTCATTTGGCAAAGTTGTAACTTTCAATCTCTGTATAATTTCGCAATGATTTGGCGCTTACCTTAAATTCTACACACATGTCCCATGCTAAATACGTAAGTTAGGTTTGCTTCTAGGCAGTCACAGTAACTCGGTATAATTTCTCAATGATTTGGTGCTTTCCTCAAATTCTACACATTTCCCATGCTAAATATGTGAGTTATGTTTGCTTGTTGGCACAATCACAATGAGTAGTCCAAAAATAGTATTGGAATGCATTTAGAAAAGAACATTTGTTAGGATTGAATGGAGATGACTTCTGTACACAGAAGGGTCTTTTTGTAGTCCTAACATAATGGTTTTGTATGATTTTGCAATGGTTTGATTGGTGCTGTCTTCATTTTTTTTTTTCTTTTTGTTTCAAGTGCTACATATGAAAGTTAGCTTTGTCCCTGGACACAATCTCAATACATTAATTGTTACGTTCTTTATTTGATTAACTCTATTTTAAATTATGCAGTTTCTTTCATCAAGAGAGATTTTATGTTCATTCGACTAAGTTTAGTTTGTTCTCTCCTTGCCCTTTCAGTTCATTCAATGACAAACCTGTAAGTGATGATCATGCCGGTCCTCTTGGGAGAGAACTTTTTGAAAGAGAGCAGGAAGACCTTCTTTCTGACCTTAAAGATATTCCAAAGAAGGCTTGTGATCGTCGAGTATGTTTATTCTCTTCACATTTTGTTTTTTTTTTCCTCTTCAAAACTTTACTAGTTATACACTAAATAGTGTGTGGATATATATCTGAATAACTGGTTCTGTTTGGTAGGATTGAACCTAGTGAAGTTGATTGCTTCCTTCCAGATATTTGTAGCTTTGTTTTTTACCAGCTAAAAAATGTCCGATACATATGTTTTCACAGATCAACGAGTTTGTGAAACGAGCAAGAGCTGTTAAGATACATTCTTACATTATCAGTCATCTAAAAAAGGAGATGCCTAGTATGATGGGCAAGGCTAAGGCCCAGCAGAGGCTTATAGATAACTTAGCAGATGAATTTGCAAAGGTCTGAACAATCCAATGACTTGTATTTACTATTCTATCATGGTGGAAAATTCATCTATATTTACATTATATTTCCTGATTGCGCAGGTTCAAAGGGAATTTCATCTGCCTGCTGGGGATTTCCCAAATGTTGATCATTTCAGGGAGGTCTTGAGTGGTTACAACATTGACAAGTTTGAAAAGTTGAAACCTAAGATGATACAAGCCGTTGATGACATGCTGGGTTACGACATCCCTAATCTCCTTAAGAATTTCAAGAATCCATATGATTAATAGGTATTACCCTTGGAAGGAGGGGTAAAAGCGCACTAAGGCATATTGTGAACTAGATCCTGCCCGAGGTACTGGTTCAACCAGCTTTGCACACGTTTCAGTTATAATGTCAAATATTTGAAAGAAAAAAACTGGCATGGGATATATGTAACTTGCATTTAGTCAATTGTAGTGTTCATTCATGTTTTCAATAAAACGAGGTGAAATTCACATTTGAAGACATTTTTTCCCGGTCCCTTATCATGAATTAGCAAACTAAAATAGTACCTTTTCGCATGCAAACTAACGATATGCAACAGAAAATCGTACTATTTTTGATAGTTTGTACTCATCTTTGGCTATTTCTAGTTTGCTCAAGTATTTATTTATAGTGGTTAGTACAATACAGTGGTAAAAAGAATTAAGGGTGCATAAGTGTACATCATAGTAGAAACTGAGCAAGAGTGTGTTTCATGACATGATGAGCAATAATGGCATTTGTTCTCTCTGTGGGATGGAATGAGTCCCAAAATACATATTGATTTGCATTTGAGCATGTCAATGGGTTGACTCTTGCACACAGGTAACTCATTTCAAACCTTCCTGTTCCGCAACATGCTTGTGCTGCAACCTCAAACCCTGTCATGTGTTAATAAAAATTATGTTATTAACTCTTCTGATAAAGCTGTATTAGAATGACCTTATATTCTATACTAGCAAACCATTTTCTTATCTACCCATAGTGTGATAGGTCTCTGCTACTAGAGTTGGAGAAGTAATTAATATACTTGCACCGATCTTAATGTTGAATTGGCATTTCCAGAGTGTTATTTTGGGTTAACGAGAATAAAAATCAAAACTAAGGATGACAAAATACGATGGAAGCCGCATGTCTATGATCATATTTGGATAGATCGGCATGGTAAGTATCCCAAATAGGTAGTTGAAGTAACCAAGAAAACTTACCAAAAGCCATGGGATTGTGAACAATGTTCATCAAAATGACGTAAGGATTCGACATAACCAGGCGGAGGCCCCCAAGCTCATCCCCTAGCCTGTCAACCATAAGCTGTAACTTGTGGTTGAAGTCTCTGGCCACTCCATTGTACTTGTCCACGCAGCCACTTCCACGCAACATGTTGGTGGCTCTCTCCAAGGGGAGGCACCCCATTGGAGGCACCCCGCTTATGGACACCTTCCTCGCCCCTAGCTTGTACAGCTCCCTCAGGAAGTTCTCTGCAATCCCTGCTAGAAAATCTTGGTATTGTCCTATAGTATACTGCGATGATCGTCTCCCAAATACGTAGTAGTTTTCGAGGAAATCGTTGGTTCCTAGGCTCATCAGGTACAAGGCTTCTCCAAGAATGTAGTCTGCTTCTTCCTTGCCTAGATGCTCCCTAAGCTTCTCTCGGTACTCCTTGTAGTATTCCATTTCCTTCCACAGTGGAATTACAGACTGCACAAGTTTAATCCATATCAAGCATACTTCTTATAAGAGAAATTGGTTAATTATCTTTTATACCTCTTTTCTATTGATAACATAACTTTTGTACTTCCGTGTTTTGTAACGTCCTTCTATTTTGATAACTGTTATTTAGCACTCTTTATAAATTGGTCACAGATCGTTTAATACAATACCCCTTATGTATTGATAACAGAACATTTAATACCCCTTATGAATCGGTTACAAATCATCAAAATGGCGTAAACTTAACTAAAATTTTGTCTGGAGCGTTATCAATACATGCCAGAATAGGACTTACAAGAACGTCAGACGTAGCATTGTCGTAGCCGGTTCCTGCAGAGGCAAAGCAAACCCCGGTAGCAAAATCATGGATGCCGTAAGATGGATCCAAGTAGGCTGGCACAAAAGGCTTCAACCCAAAAGCTTGTGATATGAAGTCTGTGGGAATCCTCCCGTTGGAGAACCTTCCCGTGGGGTGGCCGCCTAGGAAGTCACGGCCGTAAGGGTGGAAGTTGCTCTTGAGCACAGTAGAAATTTGGTTGTTGTTCCCAGAATCAACAGAGGAGTCTCCAAATACTATAATGGCTGGAACCTTGGCACTTACTTGGAGGAGGTTGATACAGAGCAAGAACCAACAAGTGGCTTGACTATGAGCCATGTTGTTTACTTAACTTTTGGTGTTTGGGCCAATGAGGCTTTATGGACCGACGCCATGGGAAGGTGGGTGGGGATGGTGGGAATTATTTTGTATCAAGGGAATATATAGCAGTTTGTTGGGACTTGGTGTGAATTATGTGTATTTTTCAAAATGACAGTTTTACCCTTTATACTATGTGTTTCAACATTTTTGTATACTTGTTTGGCAATTTAGAACCCTTATGTATGTACTTACATAGTACTTTCAGTTTTTTTTGCAAAAAAATTAACCCACTAACGGATATACACGAAAATTAGTTTAAAGTAAATTTTTGCAAACACACGGAATTCACCGCGCGTTTTGAGTCTTCTGACAATTATCTCATAAAATATATTGATCCGGAAGAGTCATTTTTCCTAAAATGTATACTTCTTTGGTCGTTATGGGCATTTACGTTTCAATGTATACAACTTCTCTGCCTATTTACAAAAAAGTTACTTTGAACGTGAACTCTCATCTTTTTTTTTTCAAAACATTCACCATAAAATGAATTTATCTACTAGAGGTGAAATCGGCTACAAACCACTCTTAACCTAAAAACTAGAGAACCAATCCTAGCCACACACACCTAACATCCAACATTCACCATGATGCCACATCATCACCCCAATTTCACCAAAATCACGCCACTTTCATTCTTTCTCACACAAGCAAGGGCATAATTGTAAAAGCATGGTGTCATGTGGACAAGTGTCCATTTTTTTTCTTCACCAATTCACTAATTTAATATTTCCCGATTCGTTTGAACTCCGATTAGCTTCAAACTTGCGCCAATATTTTTATTTTTTCAAGGGCTTTAAATCAAGATCAATCATGCATATATTTTGAAGCACGAAAATAAAAAGGTATATCGGAGTGATAAAATAATGTTGAGTGTTGATAAATCTTCACTAATAAATGTTTTATATCGGAGGTATCAAACTAGTGCTAAATGTTGATAAAAACATGTACTGAGGTGATAAAAATCATGTTCAATTTTGATAATAAGTGTGATAAACTAGAGTTTAGCGTTGATAAAAAAAACCTGTGATGAGGTGATAAAAACACATGTAATTTAATAATAAATATAGTGTTTAGTGTTAATAAAACTGGTGTTCATAAAAGGCACGTGATGAGATGATAAAAATCATGATCAGTTTTGGAGAATGGGGTGATAAAACCAGTGTAGAGTGTTGATAAAATCAGTGTAAAGTGTTGATAAAACCAGAGCAAAGTGTTGATAAAAATTAGCCAGATATAATTTCTTTAAAAACCAGCCCCGAAATATTTTTTTCGTACTTCAAAAAAAACATGTGATGGGGGTGACAAAACACACGTAATTGAATGATAAACCTAGTGTTTAGTGTTGATAAAACTAGTGTTCATAAAAAGTACGCGATGAGGTGATAAAATCATGATCAGTTTTGGAAAATGAGGTGATAAAACCAGTGTAAAGTGTTGATAAAACCAGTGTAAAAGTGTTGATAAATCCAGAGCAAAGTGTTGATAAAAATTACCCAGATTAAAAAAAAAACACCGAAATAATTTTTTTTGTGCTTCAAAATATATTCATGACTGATCTTGATTTAAAGCCCTTAAAAAAACAAAACTAATGGCGCAAGTTTGAAGCCAATCGGAGTTCAAACGAAGCGGGAAAAATTAAATTAGTGAATTGATTAAAAAAAATAATATGATAGTTTTACTAAAAAGCCCTTACCACTTACTAAAAAGTGCTGTTTTTCTTGCAGTCAACAAGTCAATTACTCAGTTGCATCTCATCCATCCATTCTTAAAATGGATGGCTTAGATTGGTTCTCTGGTTTTTAGGTTAAGACATGGTTTGTATTTGATTTCTCCTCTTATCTACTATATTGTCATTCTTAATACCTATGGTAAATCATATTTTTCCATATGTATTTATGTATTAAATTATAGTTTGAGATATTTGCTTGCACTCTCGAACTATTTTCATGTGGGTGACAATTATGACATAGTTGCACGATGTGTGCCGGAGTAGGATTGTTTTCTTCATCAAGGAACCAACTAATAATTAGGGTTAAATATTGAAACTTACTATTAAGTATTGGTCATGAACACTACACTACGCATATTTGTAAAATCACATATGTCGTACATAAAGTATTGGTCACATGATTCTGTTAGTGAAAATGGGCAGAATATTCTAATCTGTTAGCCATGTGACAGCTAGTTGAGAGTAAAATGACGATTTTTACCTTACTCACATCAGACTTTGATAGATGAAATTGCCATTTTACCTTTATTTTATAATAAACATATTTATTATAAAATAAGGGTAAAATAGTAATTTTCCCTACTAAAGTCATAATGTTGATATGAGTAAGGTAAAAATCGTCATTTTACTCTCAACTAACTGTCATATGACTAACAGATTAGAATATTCCGTTCATTTTCACTAACAGAATCGCGTGACCAATACTTTATGTATGATATATATGATTTTACAAACATGTAGTGTTCGTGACCGATACTTAAGAGTATGTTTTAATATTTATCCCTAATAATTAATAAGGCAATTTTGGCTTGCTAGTATGTTTTAATATTTAGCCCTAATAATTAATAAGGCAATGTTAGCTTGCTAGTCTGCAGGGCCGTTTGTGATATTTTAGTGGCCTTTTATGAGGTTCTCTCTAGTCTTTACATTGCTACATACCAGGTATTTTCTTGGGAAAATGACACATAACCCTCGCTAACTATTACACTTTTTCACATCACCCCCTACCTATTTTTGTGACATTTAACTCCCCTAACTTCATTTTTCTTAGTCTAACGTTGTTAACTTACCATCCAATTAACGTCAAAAGTCGAAAATACCCTCCACTTATCATCAAATTTTCAAATTGATGTCATTGAATTAGCAAAACCCAAAAACCTTGAAATGTCTATATTAACTAGAAAAATACCCAACAACTTTGAAACGTTGTTGATTTAGTAAAATACCCTCCACTTACTCCATCTTTACATGTCTCTCTACATCTTCATCTCAATAATTTCAAAAGAAAAAAAATCAGAGAACTCAAATGTCAACCAAGACCAAAAATCTCCATCTCCATCTTTACATCTCTCTGTTACTTGAATCCATGACCGGGAAATAAATGAAGATGAAACTCAAATCAAAATGAACTGAGAAACATGCTTTGATCCAAATGAGTTGTTGAACCTTTTTCATAAACATACAATGTTGTCGAAATCAATACTGATTGTTGCCACATTCCCCAAATTTTTTAAAAGAAATTGCAGAGAACTAAATCTCAACAAACAAAATTGTTGCTCATATCATACACAAAAGGAACATCCTTAAAAGCCTTGAAATTGGAGAACTAAATCTAAACAAAAATAAAAGTGAAATCAAATTGAAGAAGACGTTGTGATGGTGGTGGTGGAGATGGAAGGTTGAGAGAAGAACTAGAGATAGGAGGTTGAGAAGGTGTGGAGGCGTGGTAGATAGAAAATGTGGGGAGATGAAGTTAGGTTTTTAGGTTAGGGCAGTTAGTTTTTGTTGGTTAAAAGGGTAGTTTTGGGATTTAGAAAAAAATAATAGCATGTGATGTGCACATGTTCAATTTCCGTCCGTTTTTTAATGAAAAAAGAGTAAAGTGAAAAAAAAACGAAGTAAGGGGAGTTAAATGTCACAAAAAATAGTTAGGGGGTGATGTGAAAAAATGCGATAGTTAGCGAGGGTTATGTGTCATTTTCCCTATTTTCTTTGAAACAAGGAGGAAGCACTACCTGATGCGCGGTGCTTGTTATAATATGTTGTCAAAATTACTCAATATTAACTAGGTTAGAATATGAAATTACTCTCCTAGGTTTTTTCCCTTATGATAATAATTGCAATTAACTTGTTGAACCAATACGGGAAATGAGAACCCTATTAACGTAAGAGTAAACTAAAAAAATGTAAACAAAGTGAGTGTTGGTACATTATCAGAGTAGTTGTCGCATAAATAACAAAATGTAACTTGAATGAGAGTTATTACGTATCATACATTGATCCTAAAACTCAATGACCAAACAAAAAATAAGTCACATGGCGGGAACCAATTTTGCATGCTTTAAACTTAACAAACACAAGGAAGACCAACAATTTTTGGGGTCCGAAGGGCCAGAACGTGCTGAAAATTTTCTTATAATAACCTACGAAACGAAATTAAAATGATCAATAAAAAATCGACATTAAGGACACTTAAGAAGGTGCATCGAGATATAACCTAGGAACAATGCACAAAAAGGACATCAACTGGAGTTACAACTCAGTACAAACCAAAAGAGAACAAATTACATTCAAATACTGTTAAATAAACCTATTTGGATGCAGGTTTTGGTAACTATGAACTAACGTGTAATTAAATTTTGTTTGTTTCAGTCATTGAACCTTGATTGTTCCGAAATCAAGAAAGGCATCTGAAAGTGGAATATGTTACCCGCTCAGCATAATTGTTCGCAACCAACAACTTTGCTAAACAATAGCATTGTATTCCAAAGTTAGGATTGTAGGAATATGAAATAGGATTAACTGAAGTTCAGCACATGGCAAGGTCGGGCACCACGTAGAGTTCTGATACTTACAAAAAAACCATAAACACGAGGCCAACACGGATATGGGAATCCAGTTCTAGGTTGAAGACAAATAGCTGGCCATGGAGGGCCATCATGATCTCAGTGGGAATAATAAAACTACCCTAAAGTTTCGTCCACAAACGAGTTGATGCACAAAGTTTCGTCCACGATGTGTGGCTACCCTGAAGTTTTGTCCACGACTTTTTTAGTTTTGACGTAATAAAGATTTCAGAATGATGGTCAGGGCAGTGATTCTAGGATTGAATAGAAGCTTGGACAAAACTTCAATGCACGCATAAAGCGTGAACAAAACTTAAATGCACCCACAAAAGCATGAGCAAAACTTCAATGCACCCACAAAGCGTGGACAAAACTTCAGTGCACCCACAAAGCGTGAACAAAATTTTGTGCATCAACTCATTTGTGGACGAAACTTTAGAGTAGTTTTGGACACTTATCCCACAAAATAACCGTTCGATGGTGTAATATACCTAGAAAAGTTTTGGAGCAAATCCAATCACATTATACAGGTATGACATCAAGTTTAAAAGTCTTCGGCCTTTCATTGCAAGTTTGCCAATATTCAGAGGATGAAACCCACCCACATCCTTCTCAATGTTGATTTCAGTTACAAATTTCTCTTCACTTGTATGATTTGGAGGTGGAAGTTGAACGATAGCTATTCTTTTGTAGAAAATCAAATAAGTCAGGCGCAAGTTTGTCAACTACATGTTGAAACCTCTTGAAGCGGAATGAGCAAAGCATTAACCAAATTGATATTCAGTACGAGTGAGGAAGTGATGCAGTGTAGAGTATATTTAATTGGGTTATTAAATATAATTATTATCTTCCCTATTATGTGGTTAATTAGAAACTCATCTCTTTTAGAATAGCATGTTTCCTAAAAGGGATGAGTTTCTAATTGACCACATAATAGGGAAGATAATAATTATATTTAATAACTCAATTAAATATATTCTAATAGTCTCCCACTTGGTCATTTAGAAACGGTCTTTATCCATCATTTTAGAGATCATAAGGCCGACATAAAGTGCTAAACTTAATATCTTTATACGGTAGTCATAAGCGTCTTAACTAATCCAATAGATAATGGGAGTCATGGCGGACACATATCTGAGTAGAAAATCCACTTTGCGACGTGATTCCTTCCATGTACTAGAAACATTGTTTACCTTCATAATAAGACCATAATCAGAAGTCGTAATACATGTCCCATAATTTCTTTATAAAAGACACACATGCAGATCATATCATTTGTTGTGAGGGGCATGGAAGAGTATCAACAAGTACAATAATGTTTTCTATAAAGTAAGGAGAAAAAATCAGTGAATAAATGCAATGACAGGAGAAGACTTGTTTTGTGCATTACAATCATTGGAACAAATATGCATGTATACATGTAAACAAATGCAAAAATCAGGATTCAGAAAATATATAAACCCTATGAAGCAAGTGTCATACTTGATCACTGTGGATGGTATAAAAAATTATGGTGACAGGCGAAACATTCCATTCGCTTTAAAATCTAACATACAAAATGAAGATGTCAAACTTTGAGATGACATAAACTGGCCCATCAAGAAATTTGCCAACTAAAAACTCTTGCAAATATACACAACTCTTAAGTAAGAGAAAATTAAATACAAATAAGGAGCCTTGAGCATATGCATTTGGTCAAGCAAAGGCACACATGTGATTTATAAAACATGTTTTGAACTGAAATCTGCATTTGTACACCGGAATAAAATCAAGAATCCGGCCAAAAATACAGCAAGTTTAAATAGTAATAAGCAATATCCCAAAAAGACCAGCTGCATCACCCGTAAGTTTAGTTTTACTTACAAAATTGAAGTACACGCACCTGGTCGCTTGAGCCTCTGGAAACTCTCCTTTTCAGCAGGGCCCCAATGAAATGGTACAGTCTTCTTCAAGAGTTGGGTCAAGGGCCTTCTTGTCTCCCTGGGCTTCAATTCTTGTGCGTGGGTAGTTTTTCACCTAGTTTCGAGTGTTTTCTTTTGTTTCAGCTGCCTTCTGTTGTTTCTTGGACCATAAGCAACCACTTCCCACTGCCTCTCTGTTTAAGGAAGCTTTCTGGTGTTGATTGGCTCATTTGACTGTCTCTCCATCAGACAGCCACCCTCATTTTGAAGATTGAAGATCAAAGCTTAGCTCAATTGATGCTGTAGCAGAACCCTGGTTTTATAACCATTTGACTGATGCACCTTCCCAACAGGCAGACTTCAACCTTAGTACAGATCAATTTACTACTCAAGTGCTTGGAAGCTTAATCATTTCATTTCAAGACTCACCTCTCTACTGAAGCATTCAGTCATTAACCAGTCCACAGCTCACTGATTTACACTTGATTGAGAGCACCTATCACTCTTAATCTTGCTCCATAGCTCAAAATGCAAAACCACAGAAGTGATTTGGGATTCTCATTGTAACACAATTATTTCTCACACCTTGCAATATGTACCTCGATTGCTTAACTTGTAACTCTTTTCTTCATCAAAAAATGAGGCTTAATCTAAATGTCTTCACTGATAAATTAAAAAAGAACACAGTTTCTAAGCCATTGTGCTATGTTTAAGAACATTGCAAATATTGCACTACTAGGATATTTTGATGATACCAAAATTGACACCCAAAACACTTCTGATATGAGATTTTTATCAAATCATATCAGAAGCTCCAATAAAATAGCATTTCATAATTGGGATAATTGTCCAAAACTACCCTAAAGTTTCGTCTACAAATGAGTTGATGCACAAAGTTTCGTCCACGCTGTGTGGCTACGCTGAAATTTTGTCCACGACTTTTTTAGTTTTGACGTAATAAGGATTTCAGAATGATGGTCTGGGCAGTGCTTCTAGGATTGAATAGAAGCGTGGACAAAACTTAAATGCACCCACAAAAGCATGGGCAAAACTTCAGTGCACCCATAAAAACGTGGACAAAACTTCAATGCACCCACAAAGCGTGGACAAAACTTCAGTGCATCAACTCATTTGTGGACGAAACTTTAGGGTAGTTTTGGACAATTATCCCTTCATAATTTAGTCAAAATGTAATAGCTGGTTTAAGCACTAATATAAAGGGACCAGCATCGTTTCTCTTTGAATTGCTATTGGAAAGATGATACAAAAAATTAATGCTACAGTTACATATTTGTACAAGATTAATCAGTGAAACTTCCTTACTACCAACCACTCTTTGAATCCCCAATCTGCTACTGATTACCTGTTGAGTACAGAAAAAAGAGAGTATACTTCATAAGAGATACTGGCTAAAACAAGTGGCAAAACAATATAAGCAAAGTTGTTAACATGAAAACTAGAACAAAAAATACTCATCACCTATTTAAAAAAGAACCCCATAGTCGGCTCCAGAAAAAATAATATCATGTCACTAAACTTATGCATCACCAGATTTAGTGGAAATAGGTTGAAAACTCCCCTTCAGTTCATCATACAGCCACCTGACAATAAGCACATAATGTTATAAATTCAAAACACATATCTCAAACTTCATAACCCAAAGTAAAAAACTTGCCACAATATTTTATTTAGAGGTGTTCTCAGCATATGCATGGTTTCAGTTTGCATTTAATGAAATAATATTTTTTAAATTGTTGGCAAAACTAATCCAAAAAATTCAGTAAACTAATCACAAACATGATTAAACTGATGATATATTTATACATAACAATTGAATCCTAGAGAATTACTTGTAAGTTGCAAGAAGGGACATACTTGCACAGAAAAACTGGGCATGTTCCACCATTAGTTTCAGTGTCTAACTGTTCTCTTCTTTCTCTTTCTTCCTTAAAGTTGGTTGTAGGAAGAACTTTGCATGGCCCTTGAATCAGGCTAGCCATCATGGTGATATCATGAGTAGATTCATATACCTATGGAAAAGCAACAAAAAAACTCGTATGAGTTGATATTCAATTATAAACTAAAAAGGAATCACATAAAAACAACATTAAAAAAAACAAAAGGAATATGAAGATATGGGGCTACTACCAACCATCAGATTCAATCACCAGTCAACAAACATGCCCAATCATCAGATTTTCATACAACTATAAAACATTAAAGGGCTAATTGCCAAAACTTACCCTAAATTATTGTCCATGCCCAAAAAAAGATCTTATCTTTTGTCCACGCTTTTAAGATGCATAGAGTATTGTTCACCGTCGTTTTGTGGGAAATAATGGATTACAGCTTTGGCTTATCATTTCTGCTAACACTCGTCATTTTGCAGTAGATTTGCTGGCAATTCATAATGCATTCAATAGTTCGTGGGCAATAACAATTTTCTAACAGACGATGGTGGACAATACTTTGTGCACCTTAAAAGCGTGGACAAAACTTTAGGGTAGGTTTTGACAATTAATCCAACATTAAAATGTGTGAGGAAAGTTGGGGAGGAAATAAGAAGAGAGATAACCTCGTTGCTTTCAGGTGCAGGGGGGCAGCCTACAACTTTGGGCAAGTCGCTAGGAAAGTAACACCTATTGACAATAACCCACTTTGACCCAGTTTTGTTATTCTCCCACATGGCCTGCCATTAGACAGCATGAACTTAATCTTAGATTCTAGAAGTACACTTCTCATGTAAGTATTTCAGTAAGAGGTGTCTTACTCTGCTTGATAATGAGCTTACCTTAAGTCTAGAGGGAGCCAATTTGTCATGGTTGAAACGAAAAACAGCATAATCCTGCACCTCATACATCACTCCACCAACAGAACAGGATTTATGAACCGTTTTTCCGTCCACAACTTGCAATGCATCACCAATCCATCCAACATCAGGTAATCTATCAAAAGAAGAGATCTCTCTAGTAACATTGCTAGATATGGATTGTAAGATGTCAAAGGCATCTCTATTTGCACTGCATACTGATGTTTTATCGACAACGTCAGTCGTGAAGGACTTATCTAAGTCTCTAACCATAGAATTGCCATTCTTTGACAAAATAGATTTGGACTGTGAGATGTCAAGGCCATCTATCTTAGAACTACATACTGATGCAGTATCAACAATTTCGATAGCGGATTTATCTGACTCTCTAACCACAGAGTTCTGATTGTCCAATGTCAGTTCAACACATTGGGGGAATGCTGTCCAGCTAGTACTTTGTGGGTTGTCTGATCGTTCCATATGACCAATCCTAGTAGGGACAGTATCAGATGATTCACCCACTGATTGAGGTCTTGACTCAGGGACCTGTTCAGATGAATCGTATGGCTGAATATGTTGACCCCCCATCTGTTTTGCTGAAATAACTTGGTAAGTTACCAAAGAAGGCTTTTCATCCACATCATGTGTGCTTGATGTAAGGTTATTCCCTTGCATTCTTCCCACATTTGGAATCTTTGAACTATATGGCACATCAGCATGGTTGATAAAGTTAGCACTAGTTGGTGTAAGACTTTGTACAGTATTGCTTTCATTTGTTATTATCTTCTGTTGGCTTGCCTTCAAATCTGAAGTTCCTGATTTCTTTTCTGAAGATGATTGAACTTCAGCTGAAATACAAGTTGTTTTTAGCGAACTTAAATTTCTCATGACACGTCCATATTTAGGGGGCAAAGGCTTTCCACTGCTTAACTGCAAGCACTTTGGGCAGTGCCACTCCGCCCCCCTGGGGATTCCTTTTTGATTATATGGTTGCAGGCATTTCAAGTGATATCCCTTCTCACACGCATCACAAAGGAGCACAGTTTCCACCTCAGTAACAGTACGTTGGCACATAAAACAACCCAATGGCTTGCTCATGTAATCCCTTGAAGGTGGAGTCCATGTGGGATGGTCAGGAAGCTGTGGTCGTAACACCGTCTGAACAATTTTTGCAATCTCATCGTGATGAGTATAAGATGAAGCATCACCAATATTCATCGCCGGCAAAGGCTGAGGTGACAAACTTCCTGATGGTGTTTGAGTTATAAATGGCCAAAAGGTTTGATCCCTTGCTGCTTGAGGAGCCATCTGTACCAAATTTGTATCAATAGTTCCTTCAACCTTGGCAAGAGTCTGATTTGGCCATTTATTATCTGGTCCACTTTTAGCCGATGAAGCAGATAGAGGATATACAGACCAGGTTGGATAATTCACCAGTGGACATTCAGCAGAAGAATTTGCTGCACATAGATTTGTAGGATTAGTAAGTCCAATATATCCAATGTACATACAAATGGAAGAAGACACTTTCATTCTCAACAAGGGGTAAACATTACCTCGGACACAAGGGGACGCATAAGAAGTCCCATTTGATCCTCCATCCACCTTCAGCAGACCTCTTTCAACCTTAGGTAATGCTGCCAAAGATGAATCCCTTCCTAAATTGCTGCCACGCAATCCACTGGAAACCACAGATGCTCTTACCTTATTACTAGGAAACTGATATGATAAAGAAGTAGAAGGTGCAGCAGGAGCATGACTTAGAGGTGTTGAAGCTGGGAAGCTTCCAGCAGGAATTGGTGTATGTATGTGTTTATCTGATGAAAATGCACGAACAGGATCTGATGTTCCTCGGTTTTCAGCTGCAGTACCATAGCCCTTTTGTAATGGATGAGATGAATAAGTAGCAGGATGAGGAGTGAATTTCTTGCAATCTTCCAACTAGACAATAAGCATTAAGAAGATTCCATGACTCAGTCTGACATAAATCATATGGGACAGTCTATATCAGGCATACTGAAACAAAAATAAACGAAAAGATTTCCTACACAACCAAGGAAATAACAATTAAATAACTTAGGTCTAGGCCTGTCAAACATATTACACCTAATGTAAATATAACTATTGCAGTGATATATATATATATATATATATATATAAACAAAAATCAATTCCTATCTTGTCTAAATTCGACGTATCTAAGGGAAATATGAAGAGTGTAGTGCCATAACAACAAACTGTTTTGTCAGCAATCAATCAAAACTTAGTCTGTAATACTAGTCATTGTCAAACACAATTGGCCTAACAAATTCAGTGTGAATGTAACCCTTGGAGTGATATTTATTAACAAAGGCCAATTACTATCTCGTCTAACACAATTTCACGCATATGAGGAAACTATGAAATCTCCAATATTATATTAACTGTCTATAGCAGTCAATCAGAATATTGTGGGTGTATACGGTAACCGAAGACTATTTTTCTTTTGGAAATTTAGTAACAAAGCAGCAGATTGTCATGGCAACAAGTTTTATAAGAGAATAAAAATTACCTTAATCTCTAGTCCATTGTTAAGCCTGAGATTATTATTATAACCTTGAATAAGCCAAAATTTTGTATTACACAATTTAACGAAATTATGACTTTCAGTTACAAGATAACAAAGATCAAATAACACAATTTATCATATCATAAATCCCTCCTATATTTCAAGGTGAACATTGTGGTGACAACTTGTATCAACCTTGCTAGGAAATTTGTCATTCCCTGTGATTCACTTTTCATACGTATACAATAAAGGGCAGAAAGACAAGGATTGAAATCATCAGTCATCTATGAACTCAACATTGAGTAGCCAAATCATAATAACATCAATTGGAGTGTAAATAATGCCCATTGATCCGGTTGGGAAAGTGAAAGCAGCATGTGACACCGAACAATATACTGATTCAGTCATTGAACACTACCTCATGTCTCCAGGACTTCCATAGTTTTGAAAGTTAAGAACTGATATTGAACTGGCGAAAAGAAATTCGGAAATGTTATAAATCTTTTATTTATTGAAAAAAAATTGAGAAAGAAATCAAGGGTAGCAAAGTTGCCAGTGAATTAATAACTGCTCGTTTTCTGATTACACATCATGTACATCAAATTGAATATCTTTATATACTTGGTCATTATTAAACTTCCTAAATTATTGTTACAATTGCCCAATCCCATTTAATCAGTTAATTAGCATATGGGTAATTTGACTATGGCATAGACAATGGATGGATTTCCTTGTCCTCTTCATTAGACGTTTGTACACACATTTACAATGTCCACTAACATAACCTAACATCGAAGAAGAAAAGTTATTACTTGCTGCAAAATAATCCAAAATATAAAAACATACCTTTCTCTTAGCAAGAGCCATCTTCTCAGCAATGGTCAACCTGGTAGCCCTAAACCCTAACCTTAGATCTTTAGCCTTGGCATTAAGCCCCATAACCTCCATCACATTCCCCACAACCTCCCCAGACAAGATATCTCTGGGCGGCAGGTCCTGACACATCCCAGCCATCTTGTCCCTCGCCTCCACCATCAACTCCTCCTCTTCGGGAGTGGGCGTCCTCCCACCGCGCACCTGCGCCAAGGCCGACAATACCAGCACAATCTCAGCCACCCTCCTCACCTCCCCGGGCCCGCACAGCCGTGCTTTCTTAGAAGATGGAACCAGCGATTCCTGAGGTGGAGCGTCCATGAGGGTCGGCAGCGCATGGAGTGGGAGAACAGCTACCACCAAACCCTAGAGATTGAATTGCTTTTGGGCGGGTAAATTTTGAGGAAGATAAAGAGAATTGGTGTTTTTAAAGTGATAATACAAAGGAGAGTGGAGGGCAGGTTTGGTTTGGAGAGGATTGGGAGAGAAAGATTGACTACGACTTTTGATTTTTCTTTTCCTTCCCTTCTTTTTGTTTTTAAAGGATAAAAGTCCAAACGGGTTTTACCGATAGGATCGTAGAATATAAAGATTATTTCGGGTATAGTAAATCTCGATTACAACTGAATAGATCTAAAATGTGTTCTCTAATCTTTTAGAGCATCTCCAATGATAATCGTCTGTGTAGTGGTTTGGAGGAGTAGTATGAATACATTTTGAGTATTTCTCTCCTCCAAACCACTACCTCCTACCACTCATTCTCTAATAGCAAATAATTAGTAGTTGTTTAGAGTTATTGGACTTTTCATATTTTCAAAGTCACCTCAAATAAAACTAGTTATTTATTTATACCAAATATGAAATACATATGCTAAATTATGAACAATAATTCAACCTATGAACGATAAATAAACATACGACCATTCAACTATTTTCTAATCATGTCAATGTGCATACGTCACTTACACTCATCCTTCAGCATCTCCCACACATCACGTTTAGTCTATGGTTTGTTTTTTGCCTTGTAATCGGCCATAATCGTAGTATAGATTTCTTCATCGTTGCTCCTTTTCTATGATCGTGGAGACGGCCCTGGTATATCGCATTGAATGCCTTACAATTTTGGCTCATCCGAAGGAAATTACCCTTCATCTGCTTCCTTGTCCGTGTAGGGCACTTTTCATCTGTGGTTTCAAGGAAAGTAAGGTGGACGTTTTCCCAGTACTTCCCCTACCTCGGCAACGGTTAGCCACGCCACCACCAAGTGCATCTCCTTCTCTTTCGACCACAGTGGATTAGTTGCCCCAAAAGACGAAGCCATTTTCCAAGAAGAAAAAACGATGGATGATGAGAGAATTTAAGAGAGAGTTTGATAGAAAGGTGTGAGAATTTGAGAGGGAGGGGCAAGGTATTTGTAGGGATGGAGGGAGGGTTTTTCGTCGTGGCAGCGCCGTCCCACACACATTATTCCCTGAATAGTGTGTGTGCACAAAAATCGAGGCACTAAGTGTACATAATAGCCCCGAGCTCAATTTAATTATTTATCGCTTTTCACGGCCTGCGAGCTGTTACAGTTAGCGTGTAATTTTTTTTTGATGTTTGGTCTTCGTACCACTTATTTGTAATATTTATTTATTCCCGGCCTGCGAGTCGTGTATTAAATTGTAATATTTTGCTCAAGACGAAGAAATGGCGAAAATGTCATTTGGTGTCTTTTTTGGGGTGTTGACATCGGCTTGGAGTCGATGGAGCTCAAGAAGCTAGTGGGAGTTATTTTAGGGGGCTATTATGTACACATTTATCGCTTTATGCTTGGTTTATTTTATGCATGATTAATTCTATGTGTTGGATTAGAATTGCATGTTTTACTTTATTTACCGAGCATATCACCTCACATGCAAAGATAAAATTGGAATTTTAATCCTTATTTGTGATCCCTTAGGACGGTCATTACATTGAATGTAGTTGACGGGTTCGAAGGAAGAATTACATTGGATGTAATTGGAGGCATCATTACATTTGGAATGTAGTTGATGTGCTCATCGCATCTAGGATGTAACCGGACAAGTAAAAACGGGTCATGTCCGATACCTCCCAATTATTAACACCTTACAACTTCTCCATCCTATGAGTGTCGTGCGCCTTAGCGGAGCATCCATGGGAAAGCGGGGTAGTAGGTTTGGACAACATATGTGGGTGTCGTGCACCTTAGCGGATCACCTACATAGTGGCGGGCCATAGTTGAAAATTGGTGGACCCGGCTACGATTGTTAGCCATGATTGAGCTAGGGTATCAGATAGGGTTAGCCGTGTACTTAAGTACATACCCTAGCCAAGAGTCACATTGGATGTGATTGGATGGGGTCCTACCTACATAGCTCGATTGAGTGGTGAGCCTTCGTTCAGCTTAATCGAGTGAATCAAGGATCTTGGTTTTAGATTCTACATGTATAGAATCGATTGTTGGTGTTTAAGCTTGATCTTCATAAAATTTATTCAGTTTACTGATTGAATTTTATCAGTTGTAGATCAAATGGCAAATTTAGCGAATATTAATAGTTTGTCATTAAAAACCATTCTTGACAGGGTAAACCTAAACTGGACAAACTATTTGGACTGGTACAAAATTTTGAAGATAGTCCTCAAGTCTGAACGCAAAGAATATGTACTTGACAAGGCTATCCCTCATGTCCAGAAAATGAAGGGGCATAAAACTTGGCTCGTCCTGCGGGTTTTAAGCGCAAAAACGGGACACGACAAGTGTACCGGTCGCCAAGTAGTAACCGGAAGTAAATTCCGGGATATCGAGCCCAAGAGAGCAATAGACAATCACTTGCTATCTAAAGTTTGTAGCTAAGCTGTTTCGGTAAAAATCTAATTTTTATGTTTTGAAAATAAACCTATAACGAGCAAAAAGAAAATATAGAATTTAAAAGAGAGTTTTCTTATCTTGAATCAAATGAAGAGAAATCAAGAGCATGAGTTCATCGAGTTCATTCCATAAAATTGAACACGTTCGATTGTTGCGATGTCGATTTATTTTAGAGGCAACGAGTTATCTCGACTCTAGTCCTAACTTCTTTCAAACGATTCGGACCCTAATGGAATCCAACCATCGAGTTCTTTCGACTCTCGATGTAGGAAGATCCAAAGCGTTAAGCTCTATGACAACTTCTAGCTTTCGACAAAACAAGTCTATGAATATTGCAGTTGTATTAAGCCCGTTAGTTCTAGCTAGGATTTAAATCCAACCTACAATAGAAGCATTCAAAACATGGAAATCACTACTCTAATCCCCCAAAGCCCTAGAAATTGGGGGTTTAGGTGTTCATGGTGAGAAAATACAAAGATGAGAAGAAGCAAACAATTAAACTCATAATCAAGATGAAAGTTGAGAAACAATCACTGAATTAGTCGTCCAAAGCTTGTTCCATCTCTCCTCCAATCTATAGCCTTGATGCTCTTGAAAATCCACCAAAAAAATCCACTTGTGTAGCCAACAATGAAGCTTTTCTCCAAAAATCACTACCTCAAATAAATCTCAAATTGATGCTCTACTCACAAAATATAGATCCTCAACAATCAAATTCAAAATAATAAACTCTCTCTTTAATTCAAAAGAAAAGAAAACTATACAAAATATTATCTCTGGTTCGGTGTGTCTTATATCCAAAATTGCGGCTGACACCAAATTGAGTTGTTGTCCTATTTGATCACCAATAGAAGAAAGCCACGCATGGGAGTGTGAGGTGCACAGCCGGGACAGGTGTTGCGCGGGCAGAGGTGGAGCGGCTGGGACAGGTGTCGCGCAGGAGCTGAATGGCGGTTGGGATGGCCATGTGTCAAGCGCAGGAGAAAGCCACGTGGAGAAACGGGCCGGCTGGGACACGCGTCAGTTGTAGGTTGATTCGGCGTCGCCAGCTGTCGCGCAGGGAGGAGAGGCGGCTGAGCTGGCGGCGCCACTTGTCGCCCTCTGACTTGTTGTTCCATTTTTGCTCATATCTTGCTATTTTGCTCGCTCCGACTTCGTTTGAGCTCCGCTTGATCTCGTTCTTGCGCCAAAAATTCCTATTTTCAAGACCTACAAAACAAGACCAACCATGAATATATTTCGGAACGAAAAAAATTGATCCACTTGCACGAAACACCCAAAATACATCGGTTTTACAAACACATGAAGAAGAAGTGTTCTCTCAAACGTTCTTAGGGAGCCTCAAATCTGGAGGAGTTCTATTCGTTTTGTTCAGGCTTGTTGTCCCTGTACAAGAAGTATCGTTCCATCTGCACGCCGGATAATCACTGTCCGGTCAAGGGTGGTGGTGAGCAGCCGGGCAAGGGTGTGGGTTCAGGGGTGCGTCGTCGGGACAATCCTCGTACAGCTCCTGCGAAAGGGATGGGGAGGCAATCGATCTCGGACGTCGACCCTATTCCGAACTCTGCTCCTCTGAACGTTGACTCCAAAGAAGGAGATTCCGCCGGAGCTCGCTCGGATGATGTGGGGCGTAGACGACGACACTCGGTTCGATACGAGGCGAGTTTTTTAGAATTGTACGTTCGGAACCTACCGTACCCAACATCGGAAGTTTGGTTTAGAGAGAAGCTGTCATTGTTCGGCGAAATCACTTCCTTCTCGCTGCTAAAAAGAGAAAACAGGGCAGGCTTTTTCTTCGGTTTTGTTCGATTCACGACGTCCCTTGCCGCGCAGAAGGCGCTTGAGACCTTAAATGGGGCTAATGTGAAAGGGCATATACTTTTTGTAGCGTTTTCTCGGCGTAGCTTAAGCCCTCCGACGACTATCTTAGGCGAGAACTTGAAACAGAACATTACCTCTGTGAAACAGAGCATCGTTTATGCTCAGCGGGACGTCGAGTTTCTTAGCTCCGGAGACCGTGTTCGTCAGGAGGATGCTGAGATAGAGTGTCCTGAAGGAATCGCCGCCCCTCAGGTCATTCCGGCGCTAGTCGTGCCCGAGTCCGTACCGAAATCGGGCGAGCTTCCTCGACTTGTTTGCCCTTCCCCCGTTTCAGGAATCGAGTCCTTGAATTTCGGAATCCCTTTTTCGATTTCGAATCAAGGGATGGATTTCTCAGTTGTCCTTGATCCGATCTCGTCGAAGTCTCTGTACGTGTCTTCGTCTACGGTGTTGAACAAGGATCGTTCGCGTGGGGTTGTGGTTGGGCCTCAAGACGCTTTGGGCCAAGGGACCAGTTTTGGTGGGCTTGGTCATAGTCAAGCAGATCCATCTGTCCTTGATGGGCTAAGCCTGCCAAGTGGGCTCTCTGGGCCTATTTCATCTTCGGAAAAGGCCCACACGCCGGTCAGGGAGGACCCGAGTCTGGATACTATTTTTAGGCGAATGGAGAAGGACCTGGGCCCTGCGGGCTCGGTTTTACCTGTCACGCCCCAATTTCAGTAAAACCGAACTAGGGACGCGAACATTTTAAATAATAAAGCCGTTTGAAACCTGTTTTCATTAAACACTTTAAAAGTACCCTTTTTTCCAACAAAATAATAATTACAGTTTAAAACACGTCCCAACAAGTGGACAAAAGTACAAGGTATCCGTCACTAGACTCAAAAGACAAAACCCGGACTCCGCTCCTAGCTCCACAAGCTTCGAGAGCTCACCTAGTCCGTCCCACGAACAGTACCTGTAGGAAAAGCAGCTAGGGGTGAGCGTTCGCTCACCACCACGGATAACAGACTGACTACGGCATAATTAGCAGAAAAGCCAGTAACACTACAACCAAACCCGACACCGGGACTACAGTCCCCAACTCAAGTAACCAACTGACCCACAACCCATTACTTTCCTCAACAGACTCAACACTCGATAACACAATGTAGACCCGACACAACTATCGACGACCTCCTCCAAGGACACGACAGAAAGACTACACAACGCCAAACAAGATCACAAAGGATCGCACACCAACTGCTCAGTAACCAATCTCAATCAGGTCAGGGATCGACCTATCGCAATTCCTCGACACGAAGTCGGATCAGGCTGTCGACCTTTCGAACTCGCAATTCATCGACACTAAGTCGGATCAGGCTGTCGACCTTTAGAACTCGCAATTCATCGACACTAAGTCGGCTCAGGCTGTCGACCTTTAGAACTCGCAATTCATCGACACTAAGTCGGCTCAGGCTGTCGACCTTTAGAACTCGCAATTCATCGACACTAAGTCGGATCAGGCTGTCGACCTTTTGAACTCACAACTTCAGGTAACCACAATCACAATCACAGGCAAGTTCAATCACACAGGCACTCAAGGCCACTCAAGACATCTCAACAATCAAGACTCGGGTTCAGCAACCGCATGAGCACTCACTGCCACTCAAGACACACCAACGGTCAAGACTCGGGTTCAATAACCCTACGGCACTCACTGCCACTCAAGACACACCAACGGTCAAGACTCGGGTTCAACAACCCCACGGCATTCACGGCCACCCCAAAACCTCAACAGTAAGACACGGGCACTCATGGCCACCCAAGACACCAATTTAAATACACGGGCTCTCAAGGCCACCCAAACTCCACAATAAATAACACGGGCTCTCAAGGCCACCCAAACTCAACAATAAATAACACGGGCTCTCAAGGCCACCCAAACTCAACAATAAATAACACTGGCTCTCAAGGCCACCCAAACTCAACAATAAATATCACGGGCTCTCAAGGCCATCCAAACTCAACAATAAATAACACGGGCTCTCAAGGCCACCCAAACTCAACAATAAATAACGCGGGCTCTCAAGGCCACCCAAACTCAACAATAAATAACGCGGGCTCTCAAGGCCACCCAAACTCAACAATAAATAACGCACAACAACCTCCGGCATACTCGATGCCTCCAACAGTCCTAAGATCACTAGTTTCACAAACAACCTCCGGGCATGGTCATATGCCTCCAGTAATTCAATTATCGCTAAGTTCTCTGTTCCTACGACACTACTAAGTGTCACATGCTTTTCTCTTAAACGCTACAATACCGTATCATGCTTTTCTAATATTTAAATAAACCTACTCAACCCACGACACCCCGGTGTCACATGCAATTCTACTGTTAACTTTCCCTAATCAGGGCCGAGATCCGGCTACTTTTCCCTACCTCGTGCGTGTTCTCCCAAAAGCCAACCACGAGCTCCGGTGATGATTTCAGTCACTCACCCAGCTTTCCCTTGCCTCGGTCCGTGGCACGATCTAAAAGAACACAATTTAAAGGCACTTAACAACTTGCAGGAATAAACTGAAAATCATTAAACTCGATGCCCAAACCTAACCCCGACAATGTCGATCACTCTCAAACTTCCCAATTACTCGACATTGTCGATAAGGGACCCGTAAAGGCCCGATTCGCCCGACATGGCGAATCTGCCCGGGTTTTGTAAACGCCCTTCCGAGGCTCCGAAAATTCCCGTTTTCGTTTCTACGATCTTCGAATAATTCAAGGGTTCCTAGGCACTCGACGGAATCGAATTCCAACTTCCGAGTCATTTAATTAACGTTTAAAGTTTCTAAACCGCCATTTCCAATTTCCACAATTTAAAAGCCCTAATTCTTTATTTCTTAAAACAAGACGGTAATGTACAAAAGAAATTTACCTATCTTTTGTTACCGATATATAGCTCTAATATCAACTTAAGAAACAACAAAGGAAGAAAAACATTTTTGGCCGTGTACCCCTGTGTGTGCTCCTTCACCCACAAGATTCTTATTTGCTTAACCCGTGGTTACAACACCATCCAAATCAAACATTTACCACTCAAGCTCTATCTTGCATCAATTACACAACTAGTGATTTAATTCTTGATTGTTACTGTAACCATCCACCACTAATACCAAGCTCCAAGCTTTTAGTATGAACCTCCACCAATCAAGAATTAAAGAAGCTACACAATAATGACTAACCTTTAATTTCTAGCTCCTTGTCTTCTTGTTGCCGCAACCCAAACCTTTTGATCCCTTACTATTTTGGGAACTACACCAAGAAGAGACAAAATCATGATAAACCAAGCTTTCCTCTTCTTCATCTTCGGCCACAAGCACACTTATTGTGCAATTATAAATTTGCAGCAGAAGCACTCTTTCTCTCTTGGCAATGGAAGCCGCCGCTCACTCCAATCTTATTGCTCTCTCTCTCAACAAACCCTATTTTTACACTTATGGCCTAACACCCCTCCATTTCTCATCTTTATATTTTCTCAAAAGTCACCTAACACCATCACTTAATTGACATGTGGCAAGTGGGTCCCATGTCTTTTTGGAAAATATCTTCAAGATATTTCCCAATCAGATTCGCGAAACTCAGACGTTTCGGGCCCCGAACGTACACTTTTTCCCAAAAATTACGAAACTTGACGGGTTACAAGGAAACGGCTCAACTAAGACCGCTGCGACGACGGCTAAGCTCTTTGGATCCAAAACGGTCCTCGAATGGACCAAAACGTCGCTCGGTTGACTTTTCCAGCGAAAAGTCAACATTTCCCAAATTGATCAGAAAGTTGCCCTGAGTTCCCCGGAACTCACTTTGGTCGATAACGGGGTCAACTTAAGTCCGGTATGACACTCGGGGTCATTTTAGGTTCAATCAAGTGTCAGTCTTAAAAATTTTAAATTTTCCTGTTTTTCGCAGGTTTGACTGCGTTGACCGGGAGTGGTTATTACATTACCGCCTTTGGAGGTCGGGTCTCAAGGTAGTCCGTGGAAGGAAGTCTTGGAAAAACCGATTTCTGGGGCGGTACCAAGAAAACGCGGCCGCCCTAAGAAGGGCCAGGTGAAGGTGATTGCACAACCAGTGGTGGTGTATCAGACTAGAGCCAGGACTTTTGTTGTTAAAGGGGATCCATTGGGACAATTTCTGGTGACAGTAGCTAAAAAAGACAGCTCGGGTGACTGGAGTTACAGCTCGAAAGTCGGTAGGAAAGTTGTTGATCTCTACTCTTTGGGGAAGGATGAGGATCTTTTGGACCAGTCTTCTGATCAAGCCCTAACCCCTGTTCCGGTTTCTAACCGGTTTTCTTGTTTGAACCCGAAAAGGATCTAAGAAAGGCGTGTTTATGTCTTGTTTTTTTTTCGGGTCTGTTTTTGCTCTTTGTAGCTGTATTGGTTTGAGGAAAAGGTCCTTTTGGATTTTTTGTTACTTTTGTTTTATATTCTTATAGAACAATTGTTCAATAAAATTTTAGCTTATCAAAAAAAAAAATACATCAGTTTTCCAGCAAAACACCGAACACACAGAGAAACACAATTATTCATGATAAACCTAGGTATATGATAATAAACAGCACTAAAAGTCTATATAACTCGATATTATGTGACCCTTTTATGTGTTAAAATGCACCCGTATCAGCATCTCGAACGTCTTAATGGACTGGGTCTTAAGATAGAATCAAAGATGGCAGCAGATAGGATTCTGCGCTCCCTTTCTCGTGCGTATGTTGAGTTCATCATAAACTATCACATGCACGATAAGACCATATCAAAGTTACATGGCACATTTTTAACCGCTGAGAAGAATATCAAGGATTTGGAATCCAAGGATATTCTGATGGTTAGAAATGGATCCAGTTTCAAGAAGGAAACTAGTAATGGCAAGGGCAAGGCCCCTGTGCACTTGGTATGAAAGATGAGACACTTGATTGCTCCTATCCATTCAAGGACCAAGGGGTCCCCAAGGAAGGATAAGGAGGATGAGAATGTCTGCTTCTATTTCCAGAAGCCTAGTCAACGAAAAGGGATTGCGGAAAAAACAAGGATGATCTGAAGAAGGGCAGTGGGACTGCGCCTTCATCAGGTATTAACTTTATAGAGCTACCTCTCTTTACTTCCAAAGATTCATGGGTATTGGATACCAAAGCTGAATCTCACACATGCACTGACATGTAGTGGATGGAAGGTAGGATAAGCTTGGAGAAGAACAAAATGGACCTTAGAGTAGACAACAATATAAGGGTTGTGGCGACTGTTGTAGGATCTGTAAGTCTTCGTTTTCCAAGCTGCCTTGTTCTGTATTAAACAATGTATATCGCATACCTAATTTTAATAGGAACATTATATTCTTATCCGTGTTGGACACCGAATGATATAATATTGATGTTGGAAATTAGATTTTCAATAATTTATGCAATGATATATTTTATGTTTGTGCAAAAATGGTTGGAGGATTGGACATATTAGATATGGGTAACAATGCCTCAAGCTCTATTTATAACGTTAATACCAAAAGGTCTAAATCCGATCATTTAGACCAGACTCTGTTATGGCACTATCGTTTAGGCCACATAAACGAGAAACGCATATCAGCACTTCACAAGTACGGACTTCTAAGTCCATTCGAATTTCATTCGAATGATAGGTGCGAGGCTTGTTTGATGGGAAAAATGACTAAAGTTCCCTTCATCGGTCGCGGTGAAAGGGCGGATGAATTATTAGGGTTGATACACTCAAATGTGTGTAGACCAATAAGTTCGCTTGCCATGAGGGGTTTTAGCTACTTTATCACATTTATTGATGATTACAGTAAATATGGTTATGTCTATTCGGTGAGATACAAGTCTGAAGCTTTTGATAAATTCAAAGAGTAAAAGACTGAAGTAGAAAACCAACTCGGGAAAGGTATTAAGGCATTTTGATTGGATCGAGGTGGAAAATACTTGACCACAGAGTTTTAAGATCATCTAAAAGAGAATGAGATCATTTTGGATTGGACTCCTCCTGGGACACTATAGTTGAAAGGTGTAGTCGAACGGAGAAATCGGACATTGTTAGACAATAGTCTGTTCCATGATCAGTTGGACTGATCTCCCGATCTCTTTCTTGGGTTATGCTCTGGAAACGACCACAGCCATAGATGGTCATAGAATAAGAACCAATTCTAGTAACAATTCCTGAAGGTCCAAGGCGATCTGGAAGGATTATTCGTCCACCTCTGAGATATGGTTACTTTGTGTTTGGAGGTAACGATGAGCTTATGGTGGATCACGAGGATCCAACAAACTTTCTAGAAGCCGTGGATGGACCTGACTTCGAGTTATGGATGGGAGCCATAAGGAAGGAAATGGAGGCCATGTTGGACAAACAAGTCTGGGAACTGGTTGATCCCATCGGTGGTGTGGGTACCATCGGTGCAAAAGGATCTTCAAGGTGAAGATGGACATGGATGGAAATCCTCTGACTTATAAAGGTCGACTGGTGGCGAAAGGTTATAATACATATCCAAGGGATTGATTATAAGGAAACCTTCTCCCCACTGGCTATGGTCAAATCTATCCAGATTCTTCTTGACATAGTCTCGTGTCTTGATTACGAGATATGGAAAGTGGATGTCAAAGCCGCTTTCTTAAATGGAAATTTGACTGAGTATGTTTGTGTGTCTCGGCCCAAAGGTTTTGACGATCCGAAGAATAAGGGAAAGATTTGTAAGTTGTTCAAATACATTTATGGATTGTAACGAACTTCTCGGAGTTGGATCCTTCGTTTTGATGAAGCTGTAATTGGATTTGGCTTAATCAAGAACGAGGATGAATCTTGCGTTTATAAGAAGGCTAGTGGGAGCAAGATTACCTTCTGGTGCTCATTGAAAATGACATCCCAACCTTGCACGAGACTAAAGCTTGGTTGAGGAAATGTTTCTTAATAAATGACTTAGGCGATGCTGCTTATATCTTAGGGATTAAGATATGTAGAGATCGCACCAAGAGGGTATTGGATTTAACTCAGGGAACTTATGTGAACAAGTAATTGAGTAGGTTCTCAATGCTCAATTCAAAGAAAGGACTCTTACCCACTAGTCATGACATTCATCTCAACAAGACTTAGTGTTCTAACACTCGATGGGTCCCTATTCAACAAAGTTTTACTAGAAGTGACTAGTATGAAAGATGACTCTTTATGACTAACGTTCTGTTAGTCATTGGAATGGGATTCTAGAGTCTGATCATATATATCATGTGGGACATGATATTGGATGAACCGACATGAATATGTTCTATAGATCAAGTCATGAAAATATTCATTATCGTAGCTTGTCATGTATCCTTACACCAAGGAGTCTTTGTGATCACTATACAGTAAACAACTGCGTTTGTCCTAAGCCTAATGTTGTCCGTAACAGGCTTCCATAACGGCCAGGATTGGCTTGGGGACGGATTGCATGAGTGACACGAAAGACGGCTAAGGGATTTATCCCTCATCCTACAGTATGAGAAAGATATCGGTTCTCGGCCGCTTGATCTAGAGTGACTTAAAGAATAGAATGGTCAAGCATATGATACTGGGTATCATATATTCAGTCATCTCACATATCAAGAAACAATGATTGAGAATAATAAGGATAACGGCTATATGCCTTATCTCAATCAAGATATTAGTGATAAAAGGATAACGATAGGGACGACGGAAAGGTTAAAATCGATAGGGTCGATTCGTTATGCAATGTCAGGCAATACTAAAGTCTCGTTAGTTACCACTTAAATAGGATCAAGTAAAATGGGATTTTACGTTGATCTATTGACATGCATAAATCTAAGGGTCACACCGGAGGATGAAACTCATTAACACATTTATGGAGAATGGCCAAAAGGGAGTTGTCTCGGGACATGACCAAAACTGGGTATTGGGTCATGTGCCTGTAAGTGAATAGGACTTACGGATCGAGACAAGGCTTGGAGTTTTGGGATTGATCACGTCGGATAATGTTGGACATTTCCGGTCTGAAAGGCTTGGAGGCGATGAGCACGTCACGGGACCTCGTTGGGAATGGCCACGTGTCATGTTCTAAGAGGCCCATAAGAGGCTCATGCAACCAAGGCCCATGGAACTAATTAATCAAGTCTTGATTAATTAGTACTAAGTAAGCAAGACAAAGATTAAGGTGTTGGTGATTCACCACCTAACCTCATCTTGTCTAGCCATACTTAACACCATACTTGCCCTATTTACACCGTGCTTCACACCATGCTTGTCTTATACTATTTTTTATTATGTTGATGGGATTTAATTGGTTTAAGTCATCTTTTTCAACATAATAAACACAAGACACAAATAGGAAGCAACTTTTTTCTCTCTCTCCTTCCTCATACAATTTCGGGTTTGGCTTGGTTTCTCTCCATTTTTGGTGTTCTTGAGTCCTCATATGAAGAACTACATGGCTTTGATTCTCAAGTGGATACGTAGGCGTCTTGGAGACTTAAGCCGATCATCCATTCTTTGGTGTTCTCTTCTCTTATTGTGTTTGTAAAACCCGCTTTCAAAAAAAAAAAAAACTATTGGGTCGGGCCGGGTCGGACCGGACCCGACCAGCAACCCAGACCCGACCAGCTTGACCCGGCCAGACCCTGCCCAAGCAGGCCGAGCCCTGTCCCTGCGCTTTGGGCCGTGCATCAGGCCCGTTAGAGGCCCAGCCTGACTGGCCGAGCTATAAAGCTCGAAAATTAGGGTTTTTGCCCTAATTTTCCCTTCAGCGCCGTCCAGTCCCCCACTTCTCTCCTCTCCTGAACCCGATTCACTCTCTCGATCTCCGGCGACCTCCATCTTCTTCGGCGACCTCTCACCACCTCCGGCCACACCCTCTCTCCCGTCTCCATCTCTGGCCTTCTCCCTTCCCTCACTCCATCTTCGTCTTCTTCGAAACCCCATCCCCGACCTCCTTCTTCTTCGCCCTAACCAGATCCGGCCACCACTCCCTCTCCCGTCTCCAGCTCCGGCGACCCTCACCTCCGTCCACCCTCACCTCCCACGTCCGACCCTCCTCCCTCGTTCTTCAATCTCTCTCCCTCTCTTCTTTGACCCACACAGCCCCGACCACGCCGCCTCCATCTCCGGCCACCACCGAGCCCGAACGGCCACCTCCGCCCTCACTCAGTGTCTCCGGCCGTGTTCAACGCCGAACCCCTCTCGGCCTCTTTCCCCCGTCGGCGCCGGGATTGTCTACCCTAGACAATCTCGCCGGATCTGGTGAGACCCGTCCGGATCTGAGGCGGAGTGCCCCGCCGAACCCACGACCACCACCACCACCACCGCCGCTCCCTCCGCCGTGCTCCACCACCTCGCCTTCCACGGTGAGATTCTCACCACGAGGTTTGGTCGCCGGCGGCGTCTCCGTCGGTGGCCGGCCGGTTTCCAAACCGAGCCCCTCGTTTAAGGTTTCCCGTGTTGTTAAATTCGAGTCGATGTGGATCTGATTGGGGGAAATTATGTCGGTTAAACCTGCTAAAGAATCGTTTAAGTTTTAGAACTGATTTTGAATCGAAAAGGGAAATTGTTGAATCAAAATCAGATTATAATAAAAGACGGTTTTGGATCTGCTTTGGTTGGAATCGGAATCAAGGTTTTGGAAAGAAAAGGTTGTAAACGAAAATCGATTTAAGAAAAAGGGGATTTAAAATAAAAAGGACTTAAAATCAAGTCGGTTTTAAAAACGGTTTTAAATCGAGGAATTTTGAAAATCAAGTTTGTAAACGGGATTTAGGGACGGTTGTTCAAAAACCGAACTTAATTCATTTTGGGCTCAAAAGATCGGAACAGAAATAGATTTGAAATAAAAGGGGAGTTTGATTTAAAATAAAAACCGTTCTGTTTTGAAAAAGGGTTGTTAATCGGATTTGGGAACGACTCTGGAATTCTGGGTAGAATGGACTGCTATTTGGGTTTAAAAAGGAACAAAAGCGGACCGCTGAATCGGACCTCGGGATTCGTGCATTGGGACCGTGCCTCGCATGCACCGGTTTCGGTGCTCGGGTACTCAAACCCGATTCACCGTGACCCCGCTTTTAGCTCGCTCGAGTTTAAAGGACAATTGTCGGGTCTAGACTGGTTTAATAGTAACCTTTAATTTAGCGGTGGAACCGTTATTAATTTATGGCTTTCGTGTCCTCTTTAGCGTCCGGCTTCGATCGAAGTGAAGCTCGGAGTTAGCGAGCCAGAACGTCAGCAGCTAGGAAGCGTAGCAGTTGCTCTTCAGTTGAGGTAGGGAAAAGTAGCCGGATCTCGGCCCTGATTAGGGAAAGTTAACAGTAGAATTGCATGTGACACCGGGGTGTCGTGGGTTGAATAGGCTTATTTAAATGTTAGAAAAGCATGCTACGGGAACTTGGTAATTACTGGAAAAGCATGTGACACTTAGTAGTGTCTTAGGAGCAGAGAACTTAGCGTTAATTGTTTGACTGGAGGCATATGACCATGCCCGGAGGTTGATTGTGAAACTGTTGATAGTAGGACTGCTGGAGGCATATGACCATGCCCGGAGGTTGTTTGTGAAACTAGTGACCTTAGGACTGTTGGAGGCATCGATTATGCCGAAGGTTGTTGTGCGTTATTTATTGCTGAGTCTTGGGTGGCCTTGAGAGCCCGTGTATTTAATTTGGTGTCTTGGGTGGCCTTGAGAGCCCGTGTATTTAATTTGGCGTCTTGGGCGGCCTTGAGATCCCGTGTATTTAATTTGGTGTCTTGGGTGGCCTTGAGAGCCCGTGTATTTAATTTGGCGTCTTGGGTGGCCTTGAGAGCCCGTGTGTTTAAATTGGTGTCTTGGGTGGCCATGAGTGCCCGTGTCTTACTGTCGGAGTTTTGGGTGGCCGTGAGTGTCGTGGGGTTGTTGAACCCGAGTCTTGACCGTTGGTGTGTCTTGAGTGGCAGTGAGTGTCTGTGGGGTTGTTGAACCCGAGTCTTGACCGTTGGTGTGTCTTGGGTGGTAGTGAGTGCCCGTGGGGTTGTTGAACCCGAGTCTTGACTGTTGAGGTGTCTTGAGTGGCCTTGAGTGCCTGTGTGTTTGAATTTGCTTGTAATTGTGATTGTGATTGTGATTGCGGATCCCGGTAGGTTGCAAGCACTCTTTGGCTGGCCTGACCAAATTTGAGTATCAACGGGTTGCAAGCACTCTTTGGCTGGCCTGACATGGTTTGAGTAACACAGGTTGCAAGCACTCTTTGGCTGGCCTGGTCTGAGTTTGAGTATCACAGGTTGTAAGCACTCTTTGGCTAGCCTGATCCGTGTTCGTGTGAGTGGGAGAGGTTACTGAGCAGCTGGTTTGCGATCCTTTGTGATCTTGTTTGGTGTGCGATCTTGTTTGGTGTTGCGTAGTTCCTTTGAGTCCTTGGAAGAGGTCGTGATCGTTGTGTCGTGTCTACTTACGTGTTGAGTGTCGAGTCGTTCGAGGAAGGTCACCGTGGGTGTTTGTCAGTCAGAGTACTTGGGTTGGGGACAGTGATCCCCGGGGTTGAGTTGGTTGTAGGTGTTGCCGGCATTGTCTGCTAATTATGCCGTAGTCAGTCTGTTATCCGTGGTGGTGAGCGAACGCTCACCCCTAGCTGCTTTTCCTACAGGTACTGTTCGTGGGACGGACTAGGTGAGCTCTCGAAGCTTGTGGAGCTAGGAGGGGAGTCCGGGTTTTTACTTTTGGTCTAGCGACGGATACCTCGCCTTTTTGTCCGCTTGTGGGATGTTTTATTTGAATTGTAATTATCCTTTTGTTGAACTAAACTGGCATTGTAACATGTTTTAATGGAAATGTTTTCAAAGTGCTTTCTTATTTTAAACGTTCGCGTCCCGAGTTCGGTTTACAGAAATTGGGGCGTGAAAGTGTTGTTGAACAATTGTTAGAAATGATGATTTCATTTTGTTTTGTGAATCTAATCGTGGTAGTTTTTTCTTGCATGGTCTCAGGTTTTATTTGCTGCCGTTGCGAGTATGTGTTCATACCCTCCATCGAGACCCAACATCATGACCAGCCACTCATATAACCCTTGCTTAGTCTTAAATGTTGTTTTCCATTCATCTCATTCCTTCATCATAACTTGATTGTACCCACTCCTTAAATAAATCTTAGAGAATATTGTAGCTCCATTTAGCTCGTCTAATATATCATCAAGCCTAGGAATTGGATGGATATATTTGACATGGATGTCTATATTTGACAGTGATATTGTTGATGGCTCGACAATCAACACACATCCTCCATGTTCCATCTTTCTTAGGAACTAGAAGGACTAGTACGACACATGGTCTAAGACTCTCATGGAGATAACCTTTTGACATGAGATCTTGAACTGGCTTTTCTAGCTCTTGAAGTACTTTAGGATTGACTCTATAAGCTGGTGTGCTAGGAAATGGTGCCCCCGGAACAAGATCGATTTGATGTTCAATTTCTCTTACTGGTGGTAGACTGGGTGGTATCTCCTTGGGAAACACGTCTTTAAACTTTGTCTAGTATTCCAAGCATTTCGGGAGATAATTCATGCTCTTCTTGACCTAAAAACAAACCTTCCTTAAAGATCATTAGTAGCACCTTATTTGATGAATCAAGATACTTCAAAACAGTAGAAAGTGTAATGTAAAGGTAAGTTAATGTACTTCTTGTGGATTAAGAGGAGCTTAAGTGTGCTTCTTATTCTTCTGAGTAGGGGTGGGCAAAAAAAGTCAGCACCGCCAATAACCGACCAATCCAACCGCTATTGGCACAAAAAAAAATCGTAACCGACAGATTCCGGTGATTTTGCGGTGGTGAGAAACGTATACCGAAAGTATCGTGGTCGGGTAGCAGTTATGAAAGTGTTGGGTCTCGAGGTAGGGTTGGAGATGAACCAACTCGCAGCGGAAAATCAATGAAAACCAAGAGACGATTAAAACCATGAAACAACTAACAAAGAATGGATTCACAAGAGAAAAATTCAGCACTAGTTCTTACCAAAACAAGAACACCGGTTAACGAATGATTGGCTTGAGTCTCCAAGACGCCTACATATCCACATGGGAATCAAAGCCACGTAGTTCTTCTCTTTGAGGACTCAAGAACACAAACATGGAGGTGGAAACTAGCCAAACCCGAAATGGCCATGGAAGAGGGAGAGAAAATGTGTTTCCTATTCTTGTCTTGTATTTGTTATGTTGAAAAAAGATGAATTAAACATAACAAAACCCATACTTGTCCAACTAAAGGCATGGGACAAGTATGGTGTCAAGTAAGGTGTAAATAGGACAAAGTATGGCAAGACAAGATTGGGTTAGGTGGTGAATCACCAACACCTTAATCCTTGTCTTGCTTACTTAGTACTAATTAATCAAGACTTGATTAATTAGTTCTATGGGCCTTGGTTGCATGGGCCTTTCATGGGCCTCTTGGAACATGGCCCGTGGCCATTTCTAACGAGGTCCCGTGATTCGCTCATCGCCTCCAAGCCTTCCATACCGGAAATGTCCAACATTATCCGACGCGATCAATCCCAAGACTCCAAGCCTTGTCTCGATCCGTAAAGTCCTATTCACGTACGGGCACATGACCCAAAACCCAGTTTTGGTCATGTCCCGAGACAACTCCCTTTTGGCCATTCTCCATAAATGTGTCAATGAGTTTCATCCTCCGGTGTGACCCTTAGGTTTATGCATGTCAATAGATCAACGTAAAATCCCATTTTACTTGATCCTATTTAAGTGGCAACTAACGAGACTTTAGTATTGCCTGACACTGCATAGCGAATCGACCCTGTCGATTCTAACCTTTCCGTCGTCCCTGTCATTATCCTTTTATCTCCGATATCCTGATTGAGATAAGGCATAGAGCCGTCATCCTTATTATTCTCAATCACCGTTCCTTGATATGTGAGATGACTGAAGATATGATACCCAATATCATGTGCATGGCCATGCTATTCTTCCAGTCACTCTCGATCAAGCGGCCGAGAACCGATATCTTTCCCATACCTTAGTATGAGGGATAAATCCCTTAGCCGTCTTTCGTGTCACTCATGTAGCCCGTCCCCAAGCCAATCCTGGCCGTTATGGAAGCCCTGTTACGGACAACGTTAGGCTCAGGTCAAACTCAGTTGTTGACTACATAGCGATCACAAAGACTCCTTGGTCTAAGGATACATGACAAGCTACAACACTGAATATGTTCATGACTTAATCTATGACACATATTCAGGGCGGGTCGTCCAATATCATGTCCCACATGATATCTATGATCAGACTCCGGAATCCCATTCCAATGACTAACAGAACGTAAGCCATAAAGAGCCATCTTTCATACTAGTCGCTTCTAGTGAAGCTTTGTTGACTAGGGACCCATCGAGTGTGATCTATCTCGATCTATGGTTCTATTCGCATGGTGGGCATAGATCAGAGCACACGTCGATATATTACTCCAACACATAAGTAATATAAAGCCGCTTTAATTTTATTGCTAACGATGATATGTACATTTGGACATTTAGGATTGAACTACGGGCACTAAGACTAACAATCTCCCACTTGCCCTAGTTCCAATCTAAACTCCAATATGTCCCCATCGACTTTACATGTCTAACATGTTCAGGCAGTGACACTGCCTTAGTCAAAGGGTTGGCTATGTTATCATCTGTTGCAATATCGGTTATCTTCACTTCACCTCAGTTCAGTATTTATCTGATGAGGTGGATACGCCGCAGTACATGTTTGGATTTGTTATACGATCTAGGCTTTTAGCTTGCGCAATGGCCCTTGTGTTGTCGCAAGATGGATTCACCAGGCTGGATGGGTTTTTAATTACACCCAGCCCTGCCATGAATTTCCAAATCCACATAGCCTCCTTAGCTGCCTCTGCAGCATCCATGTACTTGGCCTCTATCGTAGATTCGGCAATGATATCTTGCTTTACGCTCTCCCAGCTAAAGCTCTACCATTCAGCGTAAACACATATCCTGATTGACTTCTAAAGTCATCTGGATTTGTCTTGGAAAACTAGCGTCTACTCATCCTTCGACGACTAGTTCAACATCATCTTTCCCCCGGGTTAGAATGATGTCTACTGGTACAACATAAGGCTTACGAGACGTCTGGTCTCATACATGTCATGGCATATATGATCGATCCTACCCCTAGGCGCATAGGATTCTCATCATCCTTTTCAGCTCATCAGGTGTCTTAGGACACTAAGTCTTGCTGAGATGAATGCCATGACTAGTGGGTAAGAGTCCTTTCTTTGAATCGAGCATTAAGAACCTACTCAATGCCTTGTTCACATAGGTTCCCTGACATAAATCCAAGACCCTCTTGGTGCGATCTCTACATATCTTAATCCTTAAGATATAAGAAGCATCGCATAAGTCCTTTATTGAAAAACACTTCCTCAACCAAGCTTTAGTCTCGTGCAAGGTTGGGATGTCGTTTTCAATGAGAACCAGAAAGGTAATCTTGCTCCCACTAGCCTTCTTATAAACGCAAGATTCATCCTCGTTCTTGATTAAACCAAATCCAATTACAGCTTCATCAAAACGAAAGATCCAACTCCGAGAAGTTCGTTTCAATCCATAAATGGATTTCAACAACTTATAAATTTTTCCTTTATTCTTCGGATCGTCAAAACCTTTGGGCCGAGACATACAAACGTACTCAGTCAAATTTCCATTTAGGAAAGCGGTTTTGACATCCACTTGCCATATCTCGTAATTATAATACGCAGTTATGTCAAGAAGAATTTGGATCGATTTTGACCATAGCCACTAGGGAGAAGGTTTCCTCATAGTCAATCCATGCCTATAACCTTTCGCCACCAGTTGAGCTTTGTAGGTCAGAGGGTTGCCATCCATGTCCATCTTCACCTTGAAGATCCATTTGCATCCGATGGTCTTCACACCATTGATGGGATCAACCGGTTCCCAGACTCGGTTGTCTGACATGGATTGCATTTCCTCCCTCATGGCTCCCAGCCATAACTCGGAGTCGGGCCCATCCACGACTTCTTGAAAGGTGGCTGGATCACCGTGATCCACCATGACTTCATTGTCACCTCCGGATACCATATATTGGAGGTGGAAGATTGATCCTTTCAAATCGCCTTGGACCTTCCGGAATTGTAACAGGAATTGGTTCTTACTCTACGACAATCTCTGGCTCCTTTCTACTGGGTTGCCAATTGGTTTAGACAGATCTGTACCATCCTGAATTTCTTCGAGATGCACAGTCCTCCCAATGACGTCTTTGGAAACAAAACTCCTTTTCCATAAAGACCCCACCCCAAGCGACGAACACCATGTTCTCACTGGGATTATAGAAGTAGTATCCCCTTGTTGCTTTGGGATACCACACGAAGGTGCATATCTCAGATCTTGGTTCGAGCTTAGTCGAAACCAAATGTTTCACATAAGCCTCGCAACCACAAATCTTTAGGAAGGACAAAGCGGGCATCATCCCGTACCATTTAAAAATGGTTTCCCTTCCACACCCTTCGTCGAAGCCCGATTCACTATGAATGCGGTCGTCTCTAGAGCATAACCCCTGAAAGAGATTGGGAGATCAGTCCAACTAATCTTGGAACGGACCATTGTCTAACAATGTCCGATTTCTCCGTTTGGCTACACCTTTCAACTACAGTGTCCCATGAGGAGTCCATTCCAAAAGGATCTCATTCTCTTTTATATGATCTAATAACTCTGTGGTCAAGTATTTTCCACCTCAATCCAATCGAAGTGCCTTAATACCTTTGTCGAGCTGGTTTTCTACTTTAGTCTTAAACTCTTTGAATTTATCAAAAGCTTCAGACTTATGTCTCAGCGAATAGACATAACCATATTTACTGTAATCATCAGTAAATGTGATAAAGTAGCTAAAACCCCTCCTGGCAAGTGAACTTATTGGTCTACACACATTCGAGTGTATCAGCCCCAATAATTCACCCGCCCTTTCATCGCGATCGATAAAGGGAACTTTAGTCATTTTGCTCATCAAACAAACCTTGCACCTATCGATCGAATGAAATTCGAATGAACCTGAAAGCCCGCACTTCTGAAGTGCTGATAGGCGCTTCTTGTTTATGCGACCCAAATGACAGTACCATAACAGAGTTAGGTTTAAATCGTTGGATTTAGACCTCTTGGTATTAACGGAATATATAGAACTTGAGCCATTGTTACCCATATCTATATATGTACAATCCTCCAACCATGTCAGTACTGGTATAAAACATATCATTGCATAGAACATTGAAAACTCCATTTCCAATATTAACATTATATCCTTCCTTGTCAAACATGGATACAGATATAATATTCCTACTAAAAGTAGGTATGCAATATACATTATACAATACTAAGACAAGGCCTCTTGGCAAAACAAGACTCATGGATCCTACAACAGTTGCCACAACTCTGAGGTCCATTTCGTGCTTTCCAAATCTCTCCTACTTTCAGCTACCATATATTAGTGCATGTGTGAGATTCAGTCATGGTATCTAATACCCATAAATCTTTGGAAGTAGAGAGATGTAGCTCTATAGAGTTAATACCGAATGAAGGCACGGTCCCACCGCCCTTCCTTAGATCATCCAGGTTTCCTGATGAAGGCGCAGTCCTACTGCCCTTCTTCAGATCATCCAGGCTATTTGATGAAGGCGCAGTCCCACTGCCCTTCTTCAGATCAGCCGTGAACTTCCTGTAATCCCGGTTCCAATGACCAGGCTGTTGGCAGTAGAAGCAGACATTCTCAGGTGTCTCATCTTTCCTGCCAAGTGCGCATGGGCCCAGCCCTTGCCACTTCCAATTCCCTTGTTGACCATCAGAATATCCTTGGATCCCAGATCCCTGAGATATTCTTCTCAGTAGTTAATGACACTTCATGTAACTCTGATATGGTCTTAGAGACAACCTTGTCAAGGACATATTCTTTGCGTTCAGACTTGAGGACTATCCTCAAAATTCTGTACCAGTCCAAATAGTTTGTCCCATTTAGCTTGACCCTGTCAAGAATGGTTTTTAATGACAAACTATTAATGTTCGCTGAATTTGCCATTTGATCTACAACAGATAAAATTCAATCAGTAAACTGAATAAATTTTATGAAGATCAAGCTTAAACACCAACAATCGATTCTAAACCTTTAGAATCTGAAACCAAGATCCTTGATTCACTCGATTAAGCTGAACTAATGCTCACCACTTAATCGAGCTATGTAGGTAGGACTCCATCCAATCACATCCAATGTGACTCTTGGCTAGGGTATGTACTTATGTACACGACTTACCCTATCTGTTACCCTAGCTCAACCTCAGGCTGAGAATCGTAGTCGGGTCCACCAATTTTCAACTATGGCCCGTCACTATGTAGGTGCTCCGCTAATGCGCACGACACCCACATATGTCGTCCAAACCTACTACCCCGCTTCCCCATGGATGCTCCGCTAATGCGCACGACACCCATAGGACGGGGAGGTAGTAAGGTGTTGATTATTGGGAGGTATCGGACATGACCCGCTTTTACTTGTCCAGTTGTGTTCAAAACTTTGGCACATCCTAGATGCGATGAGCACATCAACTACATTCCAAATGCAATGATGCCTCAAATTACATCCAATGTAATTCTTCCTTTGAACCCGTCAACTACATCCAATGTAATGACGGTTCTAAGGGTTCACACACAAGGATTAAAATTCCAATTTTATCTTTGCATGTGAGGTGATATGCTCGGTAAATAAAGTTAAGCATGCAATTCTAAAACACATAGAATTAATCATGCATAAACTAAACCAAGCATAAAGCGATAAATGTGCACATAATAGCCCCCTAAACTAACTCCCACTAGCTTCTTGAGCTCCACCGACTCCAAGCCGATGCCAACACCCGAAAAGCCACCAAATGACCTTTTCGCCCTTTCTTCGTGTTCAGTAAAATATTACAATTTAATACACGACTCGCAGGTCGGGAATAAATAAATATTACAAACAAGTGGTTCGACGACCACACCTTGAAATAATAATTACACGCTAACTCTAACGGCTCGCAGGCCGTGAAAAGCGATAAATAATTAAATCGAGCTCGGGGCTATTATGTACACCATGCCAACATCACATCACACATCGTGTTATCAAACAAGCATGTTATCAAACATCATGTGATTTTCCGGTTTTAATTAATAGCCAAGTTTCGAATTTTTTTTTTTTGATGCTCGGTTTATCGAAACCGTTCAAAAATGAAACTTTTGAACATTTGATCTTCGAGTTCGTCATGACGGTTCCAAACTCGTCATAACTAACAAAAAGGTTTAGCCTTGGCATATCAACCATCCAATGGTCATGCTTGGCCTAGCTCCGTCCAACGGATCCCCGTTCGGTCTCGGTTTCGGCTCCCCGAGAGTCCCGCTCCCGAGACCCGAAAAATCAAACTTTTTTCAAAATTTCCAGATTTGAAATAATTTTCAAAAATTCCTTTTACATGCATTAAATCCATAAACAAAAATTTAACACATGTTATCAATCAATTTAGCAAAACAACATGCCAAAAACGAAACTTTCAAGCAAAACCGAAACTTTGAACACCGTCTTGTGAATCCCGAAGGTAGCACGGCTCTGATACCACTGTTGGGTCTCGAGGTAGGGTTGGAGATGAACCAACTCGCAGCGGAAAATCAATGAAAACCAAGAGACGATTAAAACCATGAAACAACTAACAAAGAATGGATTCACAAGAGAAAAATTCAGCACTAGTTCTTACCAAAACAAGAACACCGGTTAACGAATGATTGGCTTGAGTCTCCAAGACGCCTACGTATCCACATTGGAATCAAAGCCACGTAGTTCTTCTCTTTGAGGACTCAAGAACACAAACATGGAGGTGGAAACTAGCCAAACCCGAAATGGCCATGGAAGAGGGAGAGAAAATGTGTTTCCTATTCTTGTCTTGTGTTTGTTATGTTGAAAAAAGATGAATTAAACATAACAAAACCCATACTTGTCCAACTAAAGGCATGGGACAAGTATGGTGTCAAGTAAGGTGTAAATAGGACAAAGTATGGCAAGACAAGATTGGGTTAGGTGGTGAATCACCAACACCTTAATCCTTGTCTTGCTTACTTAGTACTAATTAATCAAGACTTGATTAATTAGTTCTATGGGCCTTGGTTGCATGGGCCTTTCATGGGCCTCTTGGAACATGGCCCGTGGCCATTTCTAACGAGGTCCCGTGATTCGCTCATCGCCTCCAAGCCTTCCATACCGGAAATGTCCAACATTATCCGACGCGATCAATCCCAAGACTCCAAGCCTTGTCTCGATCCGTAAAGTCCTATTCACGTACGGGCACATGACCCAAAACCCAGTTTTGGTCATGTCCCGAGACAACTCCCTTTTGGCCATTCTCCATAAATGTGTCAATGAGTTTCATCCTCCGGTGTGACCCTTAGGTTTATGCATGTCAATAGATCAACGTAAAATCCCATTTTACTTGATCCTATTTAAGTGGCAACTAACGAGACTTTAGTATTGCCTGACACTGCATAGCGAATCGACCCTGTCGATTCTAACCTTTCCGTCGTCCCTGTCATTATCCTTTTATCTCCGATATCCTGATTGAGATAAGGCATAGAGCCGTCATCCTTATTATTCTCAATCACCGTTCCTTGATATGTGAGATGACTGAAGATATGATACCCAATATCATGTGCATGGCCATGCTATTCTTCCAGTCACTCTCGATCAAGCGGCCGAGAACCGATATCTTTCCCATACCTTAGTATGAGGGATAAATCCCTTAGCCGTCTTTCGTGTCACTCATGTAGCCCGTCCCCAAGCCAATCCTGGCTGTTATGGAAGCCCTGTTACGGACAACGTTAGGCTCAGGTCAAACTCAGTTGTTGACTACATAGCGATCACAAAGACTCCTTGGTCTAAGGATACATGACAAGCTACAACACTGAATATGTTCATGACTTAATCTATGACACATATTCAGGGCGGGTCGTCCAATATCATGTCCCACATGATATCTATGATCAGACTCCGGAATCCCATTCCAATGACTAACAGAACGTAAGCCATAAAGAGCCATCTTTCATACTAGTCGCTTCTAGTGAAGCTTTGTTGACTAGGGACCCATCGAGTGTGATCTATCTCGATCTATGGTTCTATTCGCATGGTGGGCATAGATCAGAGCACACGTCGATATATTACTCCAACACATAAGTAATATAAAGCCGCTTTAATTTTATTGCTAACGATGATATGTACATTTGGACATTTAGGATTGAACTACGGGCACTAAGACTAACAATCTCCCACTTGCCCTAGTTCCAATCTAAACTCCAATATGTCCCCATCGACTTTACATGTCTAACATGTTCAGGCAGTGACACTGCCTTAGTCAAAGGGTTGGCTATGTTATCATCTGTTGCAATATCGGTTATCTTCACTTCACCTCAGTTCAGTATTTATCTGATGAGGTGGATACGCCGCAGTACATGTTTGGATTTGTTATACGATCTAGGCTTTTAGCTTGCGCAATGGCCCTTGTGTTGTCGCAAGATGGATTCACCAGGCTGGATGGGTTTTTAATTACACCCAGCCCTGCCATGAATTTCCAAATCCACATAGCCTCCTTAGCTGCCTCTGCAGCATCCATGTACTTGGCCTCTATCGTAGATTCGGCAATGATATCTTGCTTTACGCTCTCCCAGCTAAAGCTCTACCATTCAGCGTAAACACATATCCTGATTGACTTCTAAAGTCATCTGGATTTGTCTTGGAAAACTAGCGTCTACTCATCCTTCGACGACTAGTTCAACATCATCTTTCCCCCGGGTTAGAATGATGTCTACTGGTACAACATAAGGCTTACGAGACGTCTGGTCTCATACATGTCATGGCATATATGATCGATCCTACCCCCAGGCGCATAGGATTCTCATCATCCTTTTCAGCTCATCAGGTGTCTTAGGACACTAAGTCTTGCTGAGATGAATGCCATGACTAGTGGGTAAGAGTCCTTTCTTTGAATCGAGCATTAAGAACCTACTCAATGCCTTGTTCACATAGGTTCCCTGACATAAATCCAAGACCCTCTTGGTGCGATCTCTACATATCTTAATCCTTAAGATATAAGAAGCATCGCATAAGTCCTTTATTGAAAAACACTTCCTCAACCAAGCTTTAGTCTCGTGCAAGGTTGGGATGTCGTTTTCAATGAGAACCAGAAAGGTAATCTTGCTCCCACTAGCCTTCTTATAAACGCAAGATTCATCCTCGTTCTTGATTAAACCAAATCCAATTACAGCTTCATCAAAACGAAAGATCCAACTCCGAGAAGTTCGTTTCAATCCATAAATGGATTTCAACAACTTATAAATTTTTCCTTTATTCTTCGGATCGTCAAAACCTTTGGGCCGAGACATACAAACGTACTCAGTCAAATTTCCATTTAGGAAAGCGGTTTTGACATCCACTTGCCATATCTCGTAATTATAATACGCAGTTATGTCAAGAAGAATTTGGATCGATTTTGACCATAGCCACTAGGGAGAAGGTTTCCTCATAGTCAATCCATGCCTATAACCTTTCGCCACCAGTTGAGCTTTGTAGGTCAGAGGGTTGCCATCCATGTCCATCTTCACCTTGAAGATCCATTTGCATCCGATGGTCTTCACACCATTGATGGGATCAACCGGTTCCCAGACTCGGTTGTCTGACATGGATTGCATTTCCTCCCTCATGGCTCCCAGCCATAACTCGGAGTCGGGCCCATCCACGACTTCTTGAAAGGTGGCTGGATCATCGTGATCCACCATGACTTCATTGTCACCTCCGGATACCATATATTGGAGGTGGAAGATTGATCCTTTCAAATCGCCTTGGACCTTCCGGAATTGTAACAGGAATTGGTTCTTACTCTACGACAATCTCTGGCTCCTTTCTACTGGGTTGCCAATTGGTTTAGACAGATCTGTACCATCCTGAATTTCTTCGAGATGCACAGTCCTCCCAATGACGTCTTTGGAAACAAAACTCCTTTTCCATAAAGACCCCACCCCAAGCGACGAACACCATGTTCTCACTGGGATTATAGAAGTAGTATCCCCTTGTTGCTTTGGGATACCACACGAAGGTGCATATCTCAGATCTTGGTTCGAGCTTAGTCGAAACCAAATGTTTCACATAAGCCTCGCAACCACAAATCTTTAGGAAGGACAAAGCGGGCATCATCCCGTACCATTTAAAAATGGTTTCCCTTCCACACCCTTCGTCGAAGCCCGATTCACTATGAATGCGGTCGTCTCTAGAGCATAACCCCTGAAAGAGATTGGGAGATCAGTCCAACTAATCTTGGAACGGACCATTGTCTAACAATGTCCGATTTCTCCGTTTGGCTACACCTTTCAACTACAGTGTCCCATGAGGAGTCCATTCCAAAAGGATCTCATTCTCTTTTATATGATCTAATAACTCTGTGGTCAAGTATTTTCCACCTCAATCCAATCGAAGTGCCTTAATACCTTTGTCGAGTTGGTTTTCTACTTTAGTCTTAAACTCTTTGAATTTATCAAAAGCTTCAGACTTATGTCTCAGCGAATAGACATAACCATATTTACTGTAATCATCAGTAAATGTGATAAAGTAGCTAAAACCCCTCCTGGCAAGTGAACTTATTGGTCTACACACATTCGAGTGTATCAGCCCCAATAATTCACCCGCCCTTTCTGTTAGTCTTAGTGCCCGTAGTTCAATCATAAATGTCCAAATGTATATATCATCATTAGCAATAAGATTAAAGCGGCTTTCTATTACTTATGTGTTGGAGTAATATATCGATGTGATTTCTGATCTATGCCCACCATGCGAATAGAACCATAGATCGAGATGGATCACACTCGATGGGTCCCTAGTCAATAAAGCTTCACTAGAAGCGACTAGTATGAAAGATGGCTCTTCATGGCTTACGTTCTGTTAGTCATTGGAATGGGATTCCGGAGTCTGATCATAGATATCATGTGGGACATGATATTGGACGACCCGCCCTGAATGTGTGCCATAGATTGAGTCATTAACATATTCAGTGTCGTAGCTTGTCATGTATCCTTAGACCAAGGAGTCTTTGTGATCACTATGCAGTCAACAACTAAGTTTGACCTGAGCCTAACGTTGTCCGTAACAGGGCTTCCATAACGGCCAGGATTGGCTTGGGGACGGGTTGCATGAGTGACACGAAAGACGGCTAAGGGATTTATCCCTCATACTGAGGTATGGGAAAGATATCGGTTCTCGGCCGCTTGATCGAGAGTGACTGAAAGAATAGCATGGCCATGCACATGATACTAGGTATCATATATTCAGTCATCTCACATATCAAGGAACAGTGATTGAGAATAATAAGGATGACGGCTCTATGCCTTATCTCAATCAGGATATCGGAGATAAAAGGATAATGACAGGGAGGACGGAAAGGTTAGAATCGATTGGTTCGATTCGCTATGTAGTGTCAGGCAATACTAAAGTCTCGTTAGTTGCCACTTATATAGGATCAAGTAAAATGGGATTTTACGTTGATCTATCGACATGCATAGACCTAAGGGTCACACCGAAGGATGAAACTCATTGACACATTTATGGAGAATGGCCAAAAGAGAGTTGTCTCGGGACATGACCAAAACTGGGTTTTGGGTCATGTGCCCGTAAGTGAATAGGACATTACGGATCAAGACAAGGCTTGGAGTCTTGGGATTGATCGCGTCGGATAATGTTGGACATTTCCGGTATGGAAGGCTTGGAGGCGATGAGCACGTCACGGGACCTCGTTGGGAATGGCCATGGGCCATGTTCCAAGAGGCCCATGAAAGGCCCATGCAACCAAGGCCCATGGAACTAATTAATCAAGTCTTGATTAATTAGTACTAAGTAAGCAAGACAAGGATTAAGGTGTTGGTGATTCACCACCTAACCCATCTTGTCTTGCCATACTTAGCACCATGCTTGTCTTACTTCACACCATGCTTCACACCTTACTTGTCCTTGATGGTTGTTGATGGTTTAAGTCATCTTTTTCCTACAACAAATCACAAGACAAGAATAGAAACACAACTTCTCTCCCTCTCACACTACAATTTCGAGTTTGGCACTTTTCCCCCCTCTTGTTGTGTTCTTGAGTCATCTAAAGAAGAACTACGTGGCTTTGATTCCATTTGGATACGTAGGCGTCTTGGAGACTCAAGCCGATCATCGTTTCTTTGGTGTTCTCTTCCTTTTCTTGAACTAGTTGGTAAGGAAACATCCATATTGTTTATTCTCTTGTGTATCTAATATTTGGTAGTGTTCTATGACATGGTCTCGAGTTATTTCCGCTGCAAGTATGTGTTCATACCCTCCATCGAGACCCAACACTTTCATCGCGATCGATAAAGGGAACTTTAGTCATTTTGCTCATCAAACAAACCTTGCACCTATCGATCGAATGAAATTCGAATGAACCTGAAAGCCCGCACTTCTGAAGTGCTGATAGGCGCTTCTTGTTTATGCGACCCAAATGACAGTACCATAACAGAGTTAGGTTTAAATCGTTGGATTTAGACCTCTTGGTATTAACGGAATATATAGAACTTGAGCCATTGTTACCCATATCTATATATGTACAATCCTCCAACCATGTCAGTACTGGTATAAAACATATCATTGCATAGAACATTGAAAACTCCATTTCCAATATTAACATTATATCCTTCCTTGTCAAACATGGATACAGATATAATATTCCTACTAAAAGTAGGTATGCAATATACATTATACAATACTAAGACAAGGCCTCTTGGCAAAACAAGACTCATGGATCCTACAACAGTTGCCACAACTCTGAGGTCCATTTCGTGCTTTCCAAATCTCTCCTACTTTCAGCCACCATATATTAGTGCATGTGTGAGATTCAGTCATGGTATCTAATACCCATAAATCTTTGGAAGTAGAGAGATGTAGCTCTATAGAGTTAATACCGAATGAAGGCACGGTCCCACCGCCCTTCCTTAGATCATCCAGGTTTCCTGATGAAGGCGCAGTCCTACTGCCCTTCTTCAGATCATCCAGGCTATTTGATGAAGGCGCAGTCCCACTGCCCTTCTTCAGATCAGCCGTGAACTTCCTGTAATCCCGGTTCCAATGACCAGGCTGTTGGCAGTAGAAGCAGACATTCTCAGGTGTCTCATCTTTCCTGCCAAGTGCGCATGGGCCCAGCCCTTGCCACTTCCAATTCCCTTGTTGACCATCAGAATATCCTTGGATCCCAGATCCCTGAGATATTCTTCTCAGTAGTTAATGACACTTCATGTAACTCTGATATGGTCTTAGAGACAACCTTGTCAAGGACATATTCTTTGCGTTCAGACTTGAGGACTATCCTCAAAATTCTGTACCAGTCCAAATAGTTTGTCCCATTTAGCTTGACCCTGTCAAGAATGGTTTTTAATGACAAACTATTAATGTTCGCTGAATTTGCCATTTGATCTACAACAGATAAAATTCAATCAGTAAACTGAATAAATTTTATGAAGATCAAGCTTAAACACCAACAATCGATTCTAAACCTTTAGAATCTGAAACCAAGATCCTTGATTCACTCGATTAAGTTGAACTAATGCTCACCACTTAATCGAGCTATGTAGGTAGGACTCCATCCAATCACATCCAATGTGACTCTTGGCTAGGGTATGTACTTATGTACACGACTTACCCTATCTGTTACCCTAGCTCAACCTCAGGCTGAGAATCGTAGTCGGGTCCACCAATTTTCAACTATGGCCCGTCACTATGTAGGTGCTCCGCTAATGCGCACGACACCCACATATGTCGTCCAAACCTACTACCCCGCTTCCCCATGGATGCTCCGCTAATGCGCACGACACCCATAGGACGGGGAGGTAGTAAGGTGTTGATTATTGGGAGGTATCGGACATGACCCGCTTTTACTTGTCCAGTTGTGTTCAAAACTTTGGCACATCCTAGATGCGATGAGCACATCAACTACATTCCAAATGCAATGATGCCTCAAATTACATCCAATGTAATTCTTCCTTTGAACCCGTCAACTACATCCAATGTAATGACGGTTCTAAGGGTTCACACACAAGGATTAAAATTCCAATTTTATCTTTGCATGTGAGGTGATATGCTCGGTAAATAAAGTTAAGCATGCAATTCTAAAACACATAGAATTAATCATGCATAAACTAAACCAAGCATAAAGCGATAAATGTGCACATAATAGCCCCCTAAACTAACTCCCACTAGCTTCTTGAGCTCCACCGACTCCAAGCCGATGCCAACACCCGAAAAGCCACCAAATGACCTTTTCGCCCTTTCTTCGTGTTCAGTAAAATATTACAATTTAATACACGACTCGCAGGTCGGGAATAAATAAATATTACAAACAAGTGGTTCGACGACCACACCTTGAAATAATAATTACACGCTAACTCTAACGGCTCGCAGGTCGTGAAAAGCGATAAATAATTAAATCGAGCTCGGGGCTATTATGTACACCATGCCAACATCACATCACACATCGTGTTATCAAACAAGCATGTTATCAAACATCATGTGATTTTCCGGTTTTAATTAATAGCCAAGTTTCGAATTTTTTTTTTTTGATGCTCGGTTTATCGAAACCGTTCAAAAATGAAACTTTTGAACATTTGATCTTCGAGTTCGTCATGACGGTTCCAAACTCGTCATAACTAACAAAAAGGTTTAGCCTTGGCATATCAACCATCCAATGGTCATGCTTGGCCTAGCTCCGTCCAACGGATCCCCGTTCGGTCTCGGTTTCGGCTCCCCGAGAGTCCCGCTCCCGAGACCCGAAAAATCAAACTTTTTTCAAAATTTCCAGATTTGAAATAATTTTCAAAAATTCCTTTTACATGCATTAAATCCATAAACAAAAATTTAACACATGTTATCAATCAATTTAGCAAAACAACATGCCAAAAACGAAACTTTCAAGCAAAACCGAAACTTTGAACACCGTCTTGTGAATCCCGAAGGTAGCACGGCTCTGATACCACTGTTGGGTCTCGAGGTAGGGTTGGAGATGAACCAACTCGCAGCGGAAAATCAATGAAAACCAAGAGACGATTAAAACCATGAAACAACTAACAAAGAATGGATTCACAAGAGAAAAATTCAGCACTAGTTCTTACCAAAACAAGAACACCGGTTAACGAATGATTGGCTTGAGTCTCCAAGACGCCTACGTATCCACATGGGAATCAAAGCCACGTAGTTCTTCTCTTTGAGGACTCAAGAACACAAACATGGAGGTGGAAACTAGCCAAACCCGAAATGGCCATGGAAGAGGGAGAGAAAATGTGTTTCCTATTCTTGTCTTGTGTTTGTTATGTTGAAAAAAGATGAATTAAACATAACAAAACCCATACTTGTCCAACTAAAGGCATGGGACAAGTATGGTGTCAAGTAAGGTGTAAATAGGACAAAGTATGGCAAGACAAGATTGGGTTAGGTGGTGAATCACCAACACCTTAATCCTTGTCTTGCTTACTTAGTACTAATTAATCAAGACTTGATTAATTAGTTCTATGGGCCTTGGTTGCATGGGCCTTTCATGGGCCTCTTGGAACATGGCCCGTGGCCATTTCTAACGAGGTCCCGTGATTCGCTCATCGCCTCCAAGCCTTCCATACCGGAAATGTCCAACATTATCCGACGCGATCAATCCCAAGACTCCAAGCCTTGTCTCGATCCGTAAAGTCCTATTCACGTACGGGCACATGACCCAAAACCCAGTTTTGGTCATGTCCCGAGACAACTCCCTTTTGGCCATTCTCCATAAATGTGTCAATGAGTTTCATCCTCCGGTGTGACCCTTAGGTTTATGCATGTCAATAGATCAACGTAAAATCCCATTTTACTTGATCCTATTTAAGTGGCAACTAACGAGACTTTAGTATTGCCTGACACTGCATAGCGAATCGACCCTGTCGATTCTAACCTTTCCGTCGTCCCTGTCATTATCCTTTTATCTCCGATATCCTGATTGAGATAAGGCATAGAGCCGTCATCCTTATTATTCTCAATCACCGTTCCTTGATATGTGAGATGACTGAAGATATGATACCCAATATCATGTGCATGGCCATGCTATTCTTTCAGTCACTCTCGATCAAGCGGCCGAGAACCGATATCTTTCCCATACCTTAGTATGAGGGATAAATCCCTTAGCCGTCTTTCGTGTCACTCATGTAGCCCGTCCCCAAGCCAATCCTGGCCGTTATGGAAGCCCTGTTACGGACAACGTTAGGCTCAGGTCAAACTCAGTTGTTGACTACATAGCGATCACAAAGACTCCTTGGTCTAAGGATACATGACAAGCTACAACACTGAATATGTTCATGACTTAATCTATGGCACATATTCAGGGCGGGTCGTCCAATATCATGTCCCATATGATATCTATGATCAGACTCCGGAATCCCATTCCAATGACTAACAGAACGTAAGCCATAAAAAGCCATCTTTCATACTAGTCGCTTCTAGTGAAGCTTTGTTGACTAGGGACCCATCGAGTGTGATCTATCTCGATCTATGGTTCTATTCGCATGGTGGGCCTAGATCAGAGCACACATCGATATATTACTCCAACACATAAGTAATATAAAGCCGCTTTAATTTTATTGCTAACGATGATATGTACATTTGGACATTTAGGATTGAACTACGGGCACTAAGACTAACAGAAAGTCCAAAAACCGAAGGTTTTCCAAACGAAACAAAACTATTGGGTCTTAAGGCCTAAATATACTCTATTGAGCCCATATCTAACACCGTCCTCTTATTGTTGTACTAGACATGCTACCGATATTTTTAAAATACATGAACACCACAACATGTCTCGGTCAAATGAATATTTAGAATAAAAACAAAATAAATAAAAAGTAAAAGAATACATCACAGTGTCTTGATTCCATCAATTCTTTCATTCAACACTAAACCTTATCTAAAATCATTTACAACCACACAATTGTGTTCTTTCCTCAACATTATTCACCATCATCACCAAAACACTACCCCTAATACAGGAAATATAATCTATGGCAATCCAAGACACTAAATTTTAGGGGGAGGATCACTTTGATCAAATCCTCTCTTTCCTCACTTCCAATGTATTATATGTCCTTATTCAAAGCTTCCAAGAAAGTGATACAAGAGATGGAGAAGTGGCAAAGAAGATTCTTGTGGAATGGTTCAGTCACAAAGAAGGTACTACACAAAGTAAAATGGGGAATGATCTGTACATCTAAAGAGAATGGTGAACTGGGGATCAAGAGCCTCTATGTTATGAATGTTGTACTCTTGGCTAAATGGTGGTGGAGATTTGCACTGGAGACCAATTCTCTCTGGAAAAAATTTAGGGTTAACTCCATGTACTAACGTTGTACTAAAGTCAACTGTCAAATCCGCACCCAAACTTTGAAAAATTGTCAAATAGTACCGGATTTCAAAACTTAATTACCAAAAACCATTAAATACTATTAAACCTGACTGTTTCCGTGAACAGTGACTCACGTGCTTCTCACGTGAGTCATTTTGTATGTGTGAAATCACAAGATTTCCCTTTCTTTCTTCTCTCTTGAAGCCTCAATTTGACTGTCTCACGTGTTTCTTCTCTCTTGTTAGTTTCAAATACCATTTTAGAGGGAATCATAAGCGATTGGAAGTTTTGATTCCATGGTTTATCTCAATCTAAGAAGCGTGGTAGAGATTGCAAACATAAATAGCTCGAGAGTAGAGTTTATGGCCCAAAGGATCATGTGATTGGAAGTTTTGTTCGGTATGGATTTTCAGTTCATGATGTTGTTTAGGAATCCTCATATTCTAGAGTTTATGAGATGAAAATACACAGATTATAGTGTTCTTGGGCTAAAAATCCTCAAATTGTAGGGTTCTTGAGAAAACAATCCCCAAATTGTATGGTCCCTGAGAAAACAATCCCCAAATTGTATGGTCCCTGAGAAAACAATCCCCAAATTCTAGGGCTTGTTTAAAAATCCTCAATTTCTAGGGTTTACTTGCTGAAAATCCCTAAATTATAGGGTTTGTTTAAAAATCCCCAAATTCTAGTGTTTACAAGCTGAAATTCCCCAAATTGTAGGGTTTGTTTTAAAACCCCCAAATTTTAGGGTTAATGAGCTGAAAATCTCCACATTACAGGGTTTATGAGCTGAAAATCCCCAAATGCTAGGGTTTATTAGATGAAAATCTCCAAGTGATAGGGTTTATGAGCTGAAAATCTCCAAATGATAGGGTTTGTTTTAAAATACCCAAATTCTAGGGTTCTTGAGCTAAAAAAACAAATTCAGAATACTAAAGTGATAATTTTTTGTTTGGGGATGGTGAATTGTACAAGGATGGTGAATGAAGCAACTTATTTAGAAGATGCTCTAAAAGACGAACAACGAAAGAATGAGGCTCTTCAAAACGAAAGAATGAAGCATATATTTATTTAGTTCATGTTTTGTGAATTGTGCAAGAATGGTGAATGCAGTTTTATGTGTTGGTATGTAAAAAAATTTAGCAGATCATTAATACATATGAAGATTATTGTCACATAAATGACATTAACTAAATAGATACGGTATGAATCAATGTTATAAATTGCAATATGGTTATGTTGAGTGAGTTCCTAGAAACAATTCCAAGATTTCAGTAATATTCAAAGATCTCAGAAATATTTCAAGATCTCAGAAATATTCCAAGATCTCAGATATATTCCAAGATCTCAAAAATAGTTCAAGATCTGAGAAATAGTTCAAGATCTCAGAAATATTTCAAGATCTCAGACATATTTAAAGATCTCAAAATATTTCAAGATCTCATACATATTTATAGTTGAGGTTCAAGTCTTTTAATCTACTGATTTTAGCTTGTAAGAGACCAATCATGTCGAAGACATGGTGTTTTCTTGTTCAATGTTTGATTACTCATTCTTGTCGTTGAAGTCGTATTATGATTAAATTGTTTATAATGTGCAGAGGAGACTCTGGTGTCTTTACAGTGAAGTACTGTGAGCTGGAGCTACAAGGTTTGGACGTAAGAACATACATGACTCCAAGTGATGTCACTTTATATCAGAAAAAGTTGTGTACTTATGCGGCACTGTCTTTAAACATCTCTTAGATTAACTGAACATTAGTACATAGAACCATGTTTGGATGTGAACGTTTATGATTCTACTTTTGGATGTTTGGATGTGAACCTTTAACTATGTGATTGAAACATTTTGCTAGCATAAAAGCATAACAGTAAGTAGTGTGGATGGATTGGAAATAATACTTGTTTTTTCTTTCTCAAGATGATTGTGTTCTACTTGTGATTCCATGAATTCAGTCTTTAATGGTGAATTGAATTGATGTCTGGCAAAGAGAGTCAACATGAACAAGAGAGCTTTAATCATTCTCTTCCTTTAACTTTACAAACAATATGGTTTCACTTTCAAATTCACAATTCACAAAAGCTTCTAGGTAGCCATAAGAAACATTCATGGGATCTCCACTTTCTGTAACAAGCCATCACCATAACATAAACAAGATCTCAGAATATTCCAAGATCTCATACATATTTCAAGATCTCAGAATATTTCAAGACCTCAGAAATATTTTAAGATCTCAGAATATTTCAAGATCTCAAAAATATTCCAAGATCTCCGAAATATTTCAAGATCTCAGAATATTTCAAGATCTCAGAAATAGTTCAAGATCTTAAAATATTGAAGGAAACATATCTGCCAAACATATAAACGCTATAAATGCTAGTAACCTTAATATTTTAAACTCTCCACAAAACATGTTTCATAAACATTTATGTAAGAACCACCCTCGGTCAACGCCAGACACTTAAATGAACCTAAATTTGACCCCGAGGGTCATATCGGACTTAACTTGACCCCGATATTGACCAAAGTGAGTTCCGGGGGACTCAGGGCAACTTTCTGACCAATTTGGAAATGTTGACTTTTTGCTGGAAAAGTCAACCGAGCGACGTTTTGGTCCGTTCGAGGTCCGTTTTGGATCCAAAAAGCTTGGTCATCGTCACAGAAGTCTTAGTTGAGCCGTTTCCTTGTGGCCCGTGAAGTTTCGTAATTTCTTGGAAAAAGTCCCGTTCGGGGCCCGAGACGGCCGAATTTCGCAAATCTGACTGAGAAATATCTAGAATATATTTTCCAAAAGGTGTGGGACCCATTTGCCACATGTCAATTATGTGGTGGTGTTAGGTTTCTTGAACAAAACAAAAAGAAGAATGAGTGATAGTTTGTAAATAAGTAGAAATTGGTTTAGTTTTTTTTAAAACAAATTTAAAGGAAATGAAGAGAGAGTCTCGGCCACAACTCAAAAAAAAGAAGAAAGGGAGAGAGAAAATAGAGAGAGAAGGAGAAGGAGAAGAAGAGAGAAAAGAGAAGGGGGTGTTTGGAGTTGGTGATTTTCCCGTCGATCGAACTGGTGGATTGTCTCAACGATCAAGGAATCGAGTTGACACCGTCATTCTCTACGGTGAGCATCTAACCGATTTTCGTTTTGTTAAGTTTGAAAGTTAGGGTTTGGGTTAAAAACTAGTAGTTTATGGTTGAGTTGAGGTGTGGGGTTCGTTATGAACGTTTTGGGGCGAAAAGGAAAATTTTCCCATTATGGCCGTGTGGGGCCCACATGTTCGGGTCTCGGGTTTTCGTGTTCGGGTGGTTTTGGACGAACCCCAAGTCGTTAATTTACACCCGGAATGAATTTTGGAATTAAATTGTAAAAGTTGTAATTAACGGATTTAGAAACTTTAAACGCGAATTAAATTACTCGAAAGTCGGAATTTGATTTCGTCGAGTGCATAGGAACCGTTGAATTATTCTAAGACCGTAGAAATGAAAACGGGAATTTTCGGAGCCCCGGAAGGACGTTTTCAAAACCTGGGCAGATTCGCCATGTCGGGCGAATCGGGCTTTTCCGGGTCCATTAGTGACAATGTCGAGCAATTGGGAAGTTTGGGAGTGATCGACATTGTCGGGGTTGCATTTGAGCGTTTAATTCTTTAAATTCGGGTTTCGCTTGCTTACTTAAAAAGTGTGTTGATTGTAATGATTGTAGACCGTGTCGCCTACCGTGGAAATAGGAGGCTAAGCGGGAATTATGGAGCTTTTCCGGATTAAGAGTATCGGGTTTGACACGCTTCAAGAGGTAGGGAAAAGTAGCCGGATCTCGGCCCTGACTAGGGAAAGTTAACAGTAGAAATGCATGTGACACTTGGGTGTCGTGGGTTAAGTAAGTTATCGAGCATTAGAAAGGCAGGCGACACCGGGTGGTGTCGTATGATACAGGAACGTATCGAACAATAGAAATGCATGTGACACTTAGTAGTGTCGTAGGAGCAGTGAACTTTCGATATTAGAACTACTAGAGGCATTTGGTAATGCCCGGATGTTGATTGTGAGCCTGTTGATATTAGAACTGCTGGAGGCATTGGTTATGCCCGGAGGTTGATTGTGTAGTTGTGTCTTGAGTGGCCATGAGAGCCCGTATTCTACTGTTTGTGTCTTGGGTGGCCATGAGATCCCGTACTTCACTGTTTGTGTCTTGGGTGGCCATGAGAGCCTGTGTTTTACTGTTGGTGTCTTGGGTGGCCATGAGTGCCCGTGGGGTTGTTGATCCCGTGAGTTATTCTCGGTGTGTCTTGGGTGGCCATGAGTGCCCGTGGGGTTGTTGAGCCCGTGAGTTACTGTTGGTGTGTCTTGAGAGGCCGCGAGTGCCCGTGGGGTTGTTGAACCCGTGTTCTACCGTTGGTGTTTTGGGTGGCCTTGAGTGCCCGTGGGGTTGTTGAACCCGTGTTTTACCGTTGGTGTCTTGGGTGGCCATGAGTGCCTGTGGAGTGTTGAACCAGTGTTGTTGATGTTTGTTGAATTTTGCTTTTGATTGTGATTGTGGTTACCTGAGGTTGGGGGCCCTCTTCATGAAACGGGGGTCCTGTGATCGCACGCGTCTGCATGTTCAGACGGGGTAGGGGGCCCGCTTGTAAGGAAAGGGGTCCTGGTCGCGCGTGCGTGGATTGGGGTGACAGGTCGACAGCCTGATCCGACTTTGTGTCGGGAAAAGTGCAACAGGTCGAGCGCCTGGCCTGACAGGGATCGGTAAAGGGCGTGATGGGGGTTACTGAGCAGCTGGAGTGCGATCCTTTGTGATCTTGTTTGGTGTGCGATCCTTTGTGATCTTGGGTGTTGCGTGGTTGTCTTTCGTGTCTTTGGAGGAGGTCGTCAATCGTTGTTTCGGGTCTACATTACGTGTCCGAGTGTTGAGTAGGTTGAGGAAAGTGACGGTTGTGTGTCAGTCGGGTTACTTGAGTTTGGGGATAGTAGTCCCCGATGTTGGGTTTGGTGTTGGTGTTACCGGCATTGTCTGCTAAGTATGCCGTAGTCAGTCTGTTATCCGTGGTGGTGAGCGAACGCTCACCCCTAGCTGCTTTTCCTACAGGTACTGGTCGCGGGATGGACTAGGTGAGCTCTCGAAGCTTAAAGTGGTAGGAGCGGAGTCCGGGTTTTCTTTTGAGTCTAGCGACGTATACCTTGTATTTTGTCAGCTTGTTGGGACGTACTTTGAGTTGTAAATAATTATTTTCATGACTAAATTGTGGTTTTAAAGTGATTTATTTAAAAGGTTTCAAAATGTTTTATTGTTTTAAACATTCGCGTTCCGAGTTCAGTTTTACTGAAATTGGGGCGTGACAATTTAACCATTTAACCAAATAAAGGTTGATCCACTAACATGTGGTCTGCCACATCTTACAACCAAATAAAATATTGTCTTAAACTTTTTATCCAAAAGAGAGTAGCGCTTCATAAACAAGACTAGTCTTTTCCATTTCCTCGAGTAGCCCTTCATTTTCCTAACCCTGCAGCAGCCTGCGAAAAATGAAACCACACATGATGTCAACTCTGAAGGGCCTCAAGAAAAAAAAAATCATTAAGACTAAATTGCGTGCGTTTCATAATCTATCAAAATTAAATACTGGTTCATCTATATTTTCGGAAAATATTCCAATAATCTAGAGGAGGAGTCATGGTGGTTTCAACATATATGGGAAAAAATGTACTTTCCCATCCTATTCCTTAATAATTTGTCCTGGGAATTTGAAAGTGGTCCATAGCTAGCTCAAGTTCAAGGCCTCAAGAAATGGCAAAGTTCAAGGAATTTGACTGACCACCATCACAAAAAAGGATACAAACTGTCAAGGTCCTCTACTAAGTCAATTTTGCCTTAAATGGGAAAAAATAAAATAAAAATAAGCACATTAAAGAAGAATTTAGGTAATTAGCAATAACAATAACTCACAAAACCACGTCACCTGAACTATATGAATGCTATATTCAGTTTACCATAACTCAATCTTCAAGAGCTCTCAATGCAGCAAGATAAATCAGAGATGAAAGTGTTACAACTAACTGAACAGGAGAAACTAGTAGGAGGGAAGGCAAGGAAGTATCCATCTAACCATAATCATTCGGTTGGATCCACCGTTGACATTTTCTTGGGAGTTAATATAAATTTTTGGATGTAAACAATTTGGAGAATTTGCAGTTGATTAGATTCCACATCACTCATGCTAGAGATGATTTCTACCTTCCTTTTCATTCCCCTTTAGGCATGTTATATAAGATGTATTTGCAAAACTTCTATGTAAGCTAACCAGCGAGACCCATAGTCAAATAAAATCAAGTTCTATGTAGTAAACTCATGGGAACAGAGATAAAGAATGAGATGGTAGAAAAGGGGAAATGAGGAAGCTTAGCACAATCTTAGTCTAATATCTTATATATTCATGTAAGATATTATGAAACAAACATTTAGGATACAGTTGATGTTCAAATTTGACATGTCAAGATAAAGTACCCAACAAATATATAAATTTATTCTTGCCCGGTTAAGACATGATTGAACCAGTTGACAAAAATATAATCATGGACGAAAACTGAAATAAAGAACAACTATCTTTTGCAGAACCCACAAGGCATTTAAACACAGAAAGCTATATGCAAGACTAGTTTGGTCACTTAAACATAGCATCTACATCTACCATCACTAATTTACACACATGCATGAATACAAATAATTACTACACATTTTAATTGTCTAGAAAAAAAGGAAAAGGCATTTTAATGTACTATTTCTGGTGCAGATTCTATTGTACCTTTCCCAAATACAAAAGCATATACAAATAACCTATGTTATATGTTTGTATACGTCTCGTATTACATAGGCTATTTTGAGCAAGGAGAAATTACACCAAAACACGGATATTAATCATTGTAACTAGTTGATCACCACTACATGCTCATAAACTACACTCGGAAAGTTATAGTGATTATGTGTCTACAGTACAGGAAAAACATGTTTCTCTTGAACATTAACTTCAACCTAGATACACAGTCCTCATAAGGACATTAAGAAAAACATGATCGAAGCCCTATAAACCCTAACAAAACGAAATTCCAAAATCGAGTTAGGGTTCAACAGTGCTTACCTCAAGATCGCAAGGATGGAGCTTGTTGACGAAATGGAGCTTGCAAGCTGAAGCAGTTGAGGAAATGGAGCATGGGCTCAACAACAGATTGTTGACGAGTTAGGGTTCAACGCGAAATTGACCTTGTTGACGAATGCGAAATTGATTTGTGCGAGAGATAGCGAAATTGATCTGTGCGAGAGAGAACGAAATTGATCTGTGTGAGAGAGAAAGAAGTTGATTTGTGCGAGAGAGAGAACGAAGTTGATATGGGCGTGTCCATAGCTGATATTCAACCACAGATTTTAGAGAGAAAAACCGACTTTTCACATGACAAAATTAACGTCCGTCCAAAATTACAAATAGTTGGTGAATAAAGTTGGGTCAACATTACTACATGACAATTTAAGTTTGCTTGGTTTAGGATTTAGCAATTTTTGAAAGTTGGGAGTTAGGACATTGAGTTACCCCAAAAAATTATATGTGCAAAATATGGTTAGAGCAAAGATGGTTGGGACCTGTCTCAGTTAAAGATTGCAGGGAATCAAAATTTCTTAAGTCATGTACAAGCACTTCTTGCTGATCAAAAATTCAGCAGTGCAGTTGGTTTCTCTGGTCTGGAATGGTTTGTGAATAATGGTGTAAGGGTGGACTTTTGGGGTGACATTTGGCTGATTGATGTTCCTCTGAAGGAGAGATTCTAGAGACTTTTTCATCTTTCCATTCACAAAAACTTGAAGGTTTTGCATTTATGGAATAATGGGAATTGGTTCATACACTTTAGAAGACAACTAAGAGGTTGGGAGCTTGGCCAATTTAGATTATTGTCAGATCAGCTCAACCTTTTTTTCTCTACAAGACTCTGGTCAAGACAAGGTGGTAAGGAAATTGCATGAAACTTGCTTCAAAGTGAAAAGAATGTATTGGCATTTGGAGGATAGTGGTACACAAGTGAGACATTGGGCAAAACTGCTTTGGTCTCCTAATCTCCCTCCAAAAATTTCAGCCTTTGTTTGTCTGACATGCCATAAGGCTTTGCCCACTAAGTTATTTCTAGATGGGAGATGACTTCAATTTAGCTTACAAGAATCCCTTTGCCCTTTATGTGGTCAGGACTTTGAGGAAATTAATCACCTACTTTTAACTTGCCATAGGTCATGATTGGTGTGGACTGCAGTTCTTGATTGGTGGGGGATCAGTAGTGTTATGGTGGGAGATTTTCTGGGATTTATTTATTCTTGGACTTATATCAGCCCTGCTTCCTCTTATAAGCAATGGAGATCAACCATTTTTGTCACCCTTTGGCACATATGGATGGCCAGGAATGATTTGGTCTTCAATTAGGTTTTGGTATCTCATAAGACAATATTACAAAAGGTACAGAGCTACACTTTTAATCTGGAGTGGTCCATGTTCAACAATCATAAGTCTTTTTCATACCAAGCTTGGATCAGAACTCCAAAGACTTGTGTGAGAAGGAAATGCTAAGAGTTTTGGGTGGAGTTGAATCCTTCTCTGATCTGGGGAAGTCTATTTTGAGATTACTTTAGCCTCAAGCAACAGGGGTCTGGTTTAGTGAATAGACAGAGAAGCCTCAGAACATGTCTCCATGGCTTTTGTTGGTGGAGAACTCAGAATCTTTCAACATGATCCTGGTTTAGAACTTTGAGTTTTGGGGATTGGGGTTTGGGGTGGTATTGGGGGGTATTGTAGGGGAGTGGATTCTGAGTTTGGTAAGGTAGGGTTTAGTTGTCTCTAGGACTTTCTGGTACTGGTTTCTTGTGTGGAGAAATTTTTTGTTCTCTTTGTTGATCCTGTGTGGGGGTAGATTTTAGGAAACTATTTTGCGTGTTTTGTTTCTTTTCTTTATGTCCTGGTACTACTCTCGGACTCTTGGTTTAGCTTTTTACATTTTCTAGGCGTTGCTAACTCTACTGTTGTAGTGTGGGGATTGGAGTTTCGATACTTGGATCTATTGCTAGTGACCTGCTAGGAGAATTGAGGGCTTTCTCTCGTTTAATATTGCATTTTTCTACAGGAAGTTCGGAATAGGTTTACAGGGCTTTGTTTTGAAGACAAGTGATCTGATGATCAATACGCGTCCTCACGGACAAGCCCGTTTACGGGTTTGGAGGTGAATTTTTAGAAGAGAGAGATGAGCTCATTGAGAAGACTGATAAGGGCTAGCCCACTTTGAGGCAAATTTGATAAATAGAGAAGAAATAGAATTTTTGTAGAGAATGGGGTTTGAACCCGGGTCCGTGAGGTGACAGGCTCTGATACCATATTAGAGAACCAACTCAACTAAAAGCTCAAGCAGATAGTTGAAGACTCAATTATAGTTATATTCTAACATGTGCCCTCACGGACAAGCCCATTTACGGGGTTGGAGGTAAATTATTTAGAAGAGGAGATAAGCCCATTAAGAATAGAGATATAAGGGCTGGCCCATTAGGGCTATTTTGATAAATTGAGAGAAATTAGAAATTTTTGTAAGGAGTGGGGTTTGAACCCGGGTCCGTGAGGTGTCAAGCTCTGATACCATATTAAAGGACCAACTCAACTAAAAGCTCAAGCTGGTAGTTGAAGGTCCAATTATAGCTATATTCTAATACGCATCCTCATGGACAAGCCCGTTTACGGGTTTGGAGGGAAATTATTTAGAAGAGAGAGATGAGCCCATTGAGAAGAATGATAAGGGCTAGCCCAACAAGTTTCGGAGCACCCAGTCTCAGTTGGTCCTCAGTCATTGCCGAGCCAAGTCCATGTCAGTTCAAGGGAGATTTTTATTCGTAATCTCCCATATGGATCTTCAGAAGGATGGGTTCGCAATGTTTTTGGATCGTTTGGCTCGATCTTATCTTGCTCTGTTTTGAGACGTTCAAACATAGGAGGGAAGTATTTCGGTTTCGTTACATTCTCGACTTCGTCAGCATCGTCTCAAGCCGTGGAGAGTCATAATGGGTTCAAAATAAATGGTTACGTCCTCTTCGTCGCTCTGGCTCGTCCTAGAGTTGTGTTGGATGGACTGGAAAAGCAGAACAGAGCACTTCGGGAGATGCTCTTGCAGCTGCGTTCGACTGGCGTTTTGAGGGATGGTCAACAGAAAAGTTCAGCTGCAGCTCTGGTGGATGTCATTCCAGTCAGTACACCGTCTGCCGTTGTTCCGACCGGCGATGTCCCCTTTTTTATTTCTCCGGATTCTCGCGATTCTGTCTCGTTTTGATTTTCAAGTTCCTCTAAATCATTGAGAAAATTTTGTTGATTTAGATAAGGATCCCATTCAAGACGTAATTGCATCTGCGATTGCGGTGGATCGTCCGGGATTGTATCGCGAGAACGAAGACAGCTGCGACGTCGTGTCATTTTCAGTCGCTCCTTCAGGCATAGATCCAGTAGTGTTGGGCTCTTTTCAAGCCCAAGATGAATTGGTGTCCATGGGTCCAGCTAGAGAAACACTTAGGTCAGTTGTTGGGCTTGGGGAGAAGACATAACTATACATGGGTCAGGTTGGGTCGGGTCCTGTTCAGCCTGCAATTGATCAGGTTGGGTCGGCCCCTCTCCAAAGGTGGTATGGGCCAATTTCTCCTTACGATAAGGCCCATATGGTGGCCCGTGAGGACCCGAGTTTGGCTGGTAATTTTGACCGAATTGGGAATGATTTGGACTCGATAGTTGGCTCAGGTTTAGAAGCGCATGCCAATCGTCCTCGGGGTGGTGACCCGATTCTGGAAGTTGGGTTTCAAGGCAGTCCTTGGAAGGAAGCCTTAGCAAAATTACCCATCTCTGGGGTTGAAACAAAGAGACTGGATGCCCAAAGAATGGTCAGTCGAAGGTTATTGCGCAAGAATGGTCAGTCGAAGGTTATTGCGCAACCAATTGTTGTCTATCAGACAAGAGCCATAACTTCCGCTGACTAAGGGGATAAAATGGGACGTTTCATTGTGAACATTGCCATAAAACATAGCTCAGGTAATTGGAGTTACAGTTCGAAAGTTGGTAGAAAGGATGTTGATCTTTGTTCTTTTTCGCTTGATCAGTACAAGAAGGATTTCGAGCGTAGGAAGGACGAGGATTACCTGGAACCGACTTATGATCAAGCCCTAACCCCTGTTTCGGTTTCTAACCGGTTTACTTGTCTGAACCCGGATAGGAAGTAGGCAATGAGTTTTTGTTTACGTTCTGTCTTGTTTCTGTTATTTTTTGTACTTTTGGTAGTTGTACTGGTCTGAGGAAAATGTTTCTTTGGATCTTTTCTTGCTTTGTTCTATAGTTCTTATAGAACATCTGCTTAATAAATTTTTCGCTTATCAAAAAAATATATTTGGAGGATTTACTTATGTGGCCTACAAGGACTCTTTTGAGATGGACAAATGCTGCATAATCTGCAGTTGGCTCGGGAAGGGCATTAAGGTCTGGTTTGAATTGCAGGCAAGACTGAGCTGGTTATGTTTTGTGCTCTTGGGTGGTTTGTATACAAAGGTTGTTGATCCGGGGTATTTTTTTGGGAAAAAGGGTTTTATGGTTTGACTTGAGTTGCAAACAACTAATTTATGGATTTGGTTGGGTAGAGGTTTTTGGTTTGGTTCAGTAACTTGGATCACAGGTAATGTAGATTGGTTGGGTGGGTACTAGATTGTACCAATTTGGTGTCTTGAGAGTTTATTTTTAAACTCTTGGCCTTTTCTTTATTTCAAAGAATTGGACCATCAATACAACTTTTGCTGATAAAAAAAAATACATCCCTCTTTACTATTCTACTCATGCAACCACCATCACACCTCACACAATAATATTTCTAGCCTTTATCTCACAAAAACTGTTTAGTATCTCTCAACAAAGCAAATACTCTGGCAAAGATCTCCAAAATGCTAGCTTCTTTAACACACAACTCTTCTTCTATATTTTCTAAAATTACAATTTGTCTGTTCTCATAAAATCTCTATCTTCCTTTTGTTTTGTTTTCCCTCACTCCCGGAGAACGAATGCTACACAAATTTGCCCCGTTCTTCTGCTATTTTTATGGAATTTGGACCATAATAGATAGACAATTTATTAATATGGGTGGTCGGTTGAAACCGTAAAACCAACCTGATTTGATTTGGTCGGATTTTTTTTGTGCTTTCCTGGTTCTGGTGCGGTGCCGGTGCCGACTATCGGAGACCGGACAGTTCGGTATGGGGCTTGGAGTTGGGACAATTGTCGATTAAACCGATCATGCCCACCCCTAGTTGTGAGTGAAAGAGTAGTAGTTGGTCCGACCATTATGTTGAGTTTCTATAAAAAAAAACTGTCATGGTTGTCATAGAAGAAGGTGACCAGCTTGCATCGGAACCACATCACACATAATGGGACTTATCTGCATTTACAGAAGTTGGAAAATGTTGTTTCATGTCTTATATTGTTTCTCTCATCAAGGATCCTTCTTTTTCCAATTTTTTTTGGTCAAAGAGGACTGCAATAGAGGTTGGGAAATGGGGCGATGATTTTCTTTTGGGATGATGCATGGTAGGGAGACTTTTCTTTCAAATTTCTTTTCCCAAGATTGTAATTATTATCTTAGTCAAAGAAGATGATGGTGGTTGGGGCCTGGGATGGTCTTTCGTGGGATATAAATTGGAGGAGAGATCTCAGAGGATGGGAAATTTATGAGGGTTCATTTTTTATCTAAAATATTAACTGGCATTCGCCTCATTGAGTAGGATGACATCCTAAATTGGATCTGGGATAACAAAGGGTTCACTATCAAAAGGCTTTATTCATTGGTTGCACAACAAGGTATCTCTGATCAACAATGTGTTTCATGGTTCAAATATATGTGGTTTCCTGGCATTCCTCCAAAAATAACTGCATTTTGTTGGCTAGCCTGTTTGGATGCCATCCCCTCTAAATGATTCTTAGAAAACAGAGGTGTACCTTTAATTATAGAAGAAATTATTTGTCCAATATGCTACTAGAATTATGAGGATGAAGCACATGTCCTTTTACATTGTCCAAAGGCTTGGTTGGTTTGCTGTTTATTGGCTCAACGGTGGGGAATCTATTGGGCTATTTATGGCCTTGTTAAAGACTTAATGTCGTCTTGGAGATATTTACTACACTACATGTACAAAAATTCTTTGAGAAATATTATCAAACTCTGTTGCTGGCAAATTTGGGAAGCAAGAAATGACAAAGTATTCAATGGAAATATGCTTACTTCTCATGAAATTTTTATGAAGGTGGTCTATCAATCCTATGTTTGGGGATGGGCTAAATTCAAACCTTCCAACTCCTACATTTCTTTTCAGATGTGGCTCTCAGCTCCCCTAGATTGTATCAATTGGCTAAATTGAGGCTGGCTCATCATAGGCTGGTTTTGGGTATCTCAAGTCTGTTTATTTTGGGGGGTTTGGGGTTGGGTTCTGGGGGTGGTTGGTGAGTAGTGTGAGATGGTGAGGATTTTTTCAGTTTTTTGTGTTCTTAACAGAGGTTCTTTCAGTTCTGAGTGTGGGATTCTCTCATCTATGTGAGTGGGTAGTGCTTTCCTAGGTGTAGTGTTTCTTATTATTGTTGTCTTCTACAGGCTCCTTGGATTCACTTAATGAGGCGTTACTCCTCGGTGCAATTTTTCTCCTTAAGCTCGCTTTTGTTGAAAGCTGTTACAACTTCAGAGATAACTTATATCGCAAGTAAGCTTATCAAGATGGGGATTTATAGTTCATCCAGACCTCCCCCTTTTCTGCTTGAGGAGCAGGTTCGTTTCATATCCGTTGGGCTCATGCATTCTTTCCTAGTGGCTTTCTTATCAAGTGTAAGCATCTCATCAATTCAAGTTGTCATCCGCTACAAGGTTAAGTTGATTCTGAGTTAACTTATGTCGAAAGAAAGCTCTTCAATTAGGGGAACTTATTCCATCTGTTGGTCAATTTACACTTCTTATTGAGGAGTGGATCTGATTCAGGTGTTGGTTCTTAGTGGCAACCCTTCTTTTTGTATCTTGATCAGAGATTGATTATTGCTCCTTATCCTGTTTGTTTTGCGTTTGTTTGGTGTATAGCATTTTCTTACCTTATTTTTTGGTGTCTAGGTTGTATTTATCTTATTGCCTTATTGATAAAAAAAATCTATAACTACATGAATCTACATTTATGAGAGCAGGTATAACGCAATGCACCATGTCTCGATTACGAACCGTGATCCGCTATTTAGCGGTTCGTGGTTCGTGGGTCGCTCGTTGTGGGCTGCAATTCCTGCGGCCACGAACCGTTAAATACCGGGTCGTGGTCGTAGTCCACAACTCACGACCCTTATTTCGGTTTGTGGTTCGTGGGTCGCTGGTCGCGCGCCAGCCACTCACATCGCGACACGTGGCCATCTCGATTGTTTATTTTTTTTTAAGTACATAAACCATATTTTACCTAAATAGGATTAGTCCAAAATTAAAATATAAATAGATAATTTTACACTATAATAAATATTATGCAACATTCAAAATTGACCCTTTTTTTATACGAAAATGTAAAACTCGTTAGTGTTCGTTTCCGAGGAGATCTTAGCATTTTTCGGCTCGAACCGGGCTCCTGAGAAAAACTCATCGTTTCGCCATGATGTACGATGTTTTTCGGTCATCCGAGGTCGTTTGGAGGGGCTAATTCCTTCTTTTAAAATCCGATTGATTATTTCCTTTTTGTTTTAAGGTTTTGGAGGGATAAATTAAACATGGAATACAATTTTTAATTAATTTGAAGTGTATTATTAATTAATTTATTTTATTATTAATTAAGTTCGCTAAATTTATTTCAATAACTTTAAAAGTTGAAATTCATTTTTAATAACTTGTGTTAATATTATTTATAATTAATTTATGTTATTATTAATTATTTTTGTCAAATTTATTTCAATGTTATATAATATTTACTATGTCAATAAAGATTTTAATATAATCAATAAAATATCAATTCAACTTCCAATCAGTATCCAGTCAACATCCACTTACAATCCAGTTCCCTATCTGGTTCTCACAATTGTGGAACACACTTAAATTCAAGGCTGAGAACCACTATTTTGCACAGTCAGCATACAGTTCCCTAATACGGTTCTCTTATGTGGTTCTTTCCATTGTACATACTCTAACATAGTAACATGAGCGGAAGAACTAAGCGTGTTCGAAAGAACTGAAGAACACGAGCATATGACATAACTCCCCTAGTTGTAACGTGCTCCTCGCCGTGACGTGTTCAGATTGAACTCGCTGGAAAATCGTTCCACGTCGGTGCATGTCTGGATGTCTACGACGTGACGGTTCTTGAGCAGAAGGAGAAGCTTAAGAAGAAAAAGAGAATGCCAGAACATGAGCGCTCTTCCTTGACATCCCTGGTTCCGGCAAGACATAAGCGAGCTTGGACGGCAAAGAACTTGTATTATGGGGAGAGAGACGAACTCGTGGAGAGGGAATTAAGAAAATAACGTGGAGTTAGATTAATATGTGATGGGTAAAAGAAAAAAATAAAATGACATAAATAACATCACATGAATGGTAAAATTCTAAAATAATAATAAAAATACAAAGATTTATAAATGTGTCATTAATAATGTTAAAATAATCAAACTTCTTATTTTTTTTCCGAATCTAATGGATGAAATTCATTAACTAAGTACCTTTTATAATGGATTATATATCTTAATAACAAAATTAAATCTAAGCCTCTTCAAAAAAAATGACAAAAAAAGGATAAAGTAGTGTTTTAACCTATATGAGCAAATTAATTCAAATACAAAAGAGTAAAATGATCGCTTTATATCCTATTGTTTATTTTTACTAATAGAAGGTAGAGAGGGAAAAATGATTACTTTATACCAAGGATGCAAAAATCATCGTCTGAAGGCGTCTAGGCCTCGCATAGGCATTGAAATGGGCTATGGCAATCCGATTTTCCTCCTAAAGCGTTTCAAGACGTTTGAGCAAAATATGGCCAATTAATCGTTGCTTGAATGATTATAATTGATCGGTTTGGTCAATCGTCTGGTCAGATTCATAATTAAAAAAAAAATCTAATCTTTTACAAACTAAGGGAGACCATAAAATTATGCTAGTTGAGTTAATAGAGCATACTTTGAACAAGTGTTACATTTTAGGTTTGATTTTCCGATAAAAAAATGTTTTTGAGTTTGATTCACACTATTAATCTCTTTATTTAATATTTTTAAAATATAAAAAATGCACAAATTTATGGTGATTGAGGTGATAAAGTTATACTTGATGATCTTCTGTTTAGAATTTTATAATACTTTTAATTTAGTTGAATGTTTATGTTTTTATATATATTTAATGTTTGATAATACTAATATTTTTTATATAGTATAATATAAAATGTGATAATACATATAATAAAAAATAATAATCCGATTAATCCTCGCCTAACGTCCAGGACCCCTTTTTGCCAACTAGCACCTAACACTTTTTACAACCTTGCTTTATACTTTGCTTACTAATAGATGACTGCGATTAATATGTAAGGTATATCCTTTTAACGGTTTAAAACTTTGAATAACTTATTGTTCGTAACAAATATTTTAGTATAAATTTCTATATTTAACCTTTTAACCTTTATATTCATATACTTCCGTACTTTTACGTTGTGTTTAATGCATCAATTTTGGTTAGAACATTTCTAGTTGTTGGCAGATCGGTAGCAAAAAGGAGCTAGCGGAGCCAAAACGTAGACGGAAAGAAGAGAAACGTTGATGGATGGGCACGTCGGTAAGCTTACTGACAGCTCTACCCGCCGACGGAAAAACGTAGGCAGAGAAACAATTTTGTTTTCTCCTTTCATCCTCTCCCTTTCAGCCGATTTTAATTTTTTAGTCTTTCAACTTCCTCTTTCAGTCACCAAAACTTTTAATGACCGGAGATGCTCTTAGTGTACACTATCTAACCTCTTAATCCACACGCTGAGCAGCCAATAAAAAGGGAACAAGACAATACAGAAGAATATCAACTTTATAGACAACAGAACCAAAGAGCAATACATAGATTACATGCAGATAAATCGTAAAAGCAACTCTACCCAGACCTTATTCAAAATCAAATCACACAAGCACTCTGGTATCAACCCAGATTTGGATCCTGTTACGGGATGGGTTGTTGTAGTATTTGTGGGAGAGAAGTCAAGACCTCGTACACGCAAGATCTCTATAACTTTTCTATTCTACAATTATATTTCCCCTTAATTGACTGCTCTCATTTGTTCCTCTCATGCTCTCTATATAAGAAGAGAGATTTCCTAATACATAATAAAACCTACTAGAGCTTTCCTAATACATAATGGAATCTACTTTCCTGAATAATACTACTAATGCAACAAGGAAACTACACTCCCGCGCAAGCCCCTCCATGCGGTTCTTCCTTTTGTACCATTATAGATTCTTACATAGTATATTATGTAGAAGATCAATCTCATTCAAGAGCATGGGTACTACTGATACTTAACATGCAGCTTTCACTGGCAGGTAACCAACATGTATAACTCCCTCTGCCCCGAAATAGTTCCTGCATTAGTGCTCGACTTACCATCAATAACCCCCATTCAATGTGTCCATGTTATGGTCTCACAGGACATGAGAAATGGTAGCTGAATTCTAGGCAATTATTATTTAAATAATCTAGATGATGCTTGGTAGCTATGCATCATCTGATTTCCCTGTAATTACGAGGTATAATCTCCCACCATGAGCTATTTTGAGTTTACTTTCTTATTTAAAGAACCTGTATGGCAGAAGAATAAACAAGCATAAATTTATTCTAAATTAGAGTTATCTATCTCTTAGTTAGCTTACTGTCACAGTAGCCATTGGAAAGAAGTCTAAATCAAATCAGTCTTCGAAGGCTGATCTTGTGCTTCAAAGACTGGTAAAAAGATCAGTCCCAGGGACCCGTAAAATTGGTATTAGAGCCGATCCCTATGACTGATCAACGGAGTGTGAAGGAGCAGTTCTGCGATATTTTGGCTGAATACATGGCAGACAAGACAGCTGTCGAAGCCTAACAAGCCTCTGATGCATGCCAGGATTATTTTGCTGCCCTACTCTAGAAACTGACGGAGTTGCTCAAGGTGAGTAATGAAGGACAGCTTGCAGAGTCAAGCCACTGGGGAGGCAGAAGGAATGGCCAAGAATCTTCGGTACCGACCACGGAAGCTAACAACCTATGACGGTAGAGTCGACCCATTGGTTTGGGTTAATCGTTGCGAAAACTACTTCTGGCATCCGCGAAAAATGGAGGAGAGTTTTGTTGGCATCCTTCCATCTCGAAGGCAATGCTCAATTATAGTTCTTGAAACTTCTGAGAGATCGGCCTCTCCTAACTTAGCCAATCTTCAAGTTTCAATGCAACTTGTGCTTTGGATCTCCGAGTTGTGCCAATAAATCGGGAGAATTATCAAAACTAAAGCAATAGGGAACAGGGGAACCGTATCAGATACAATTTGAAAAGCTAGCAGCTCATGTAACCCTCTGACAACAGAACAAGAAATGTGAATTTTTATTAGTGGTCTTCAAGAGGATTTAGTTGTTGATGTGGAGGTCCATCAACCAATAGATCTCACCGCGGCGATGAGTTTGTTCAAACGTCGACATTCACGAGGAACAGAGGATAATCAGTCACCATTCATTTGTAAACTTTCTCGGACCGAAATGATGGAATGTCGGATAAAAGGATTATGTTTCAATTGCGACGAGAGATATGAAAAAGGGCATCGGTGCAAACGATAATTCTGGTTGGAGGCCATGGAAGACCATCACAAGGAGTCTACGTACATACAAGATGTCAATAATTCGGGCTCTCGAGGTCAAGCGTCATTTGAAGGAGGGGAGTGATGTATAGCCTCACAAAACATGAGAAGGGGTGGCTGAATTGTAGGCAATTATTTTTTAAATAATCTAGATTATATTTTGTAGTTACACATTATTTGATTTCCCTGTAACTAGGAGATATAATCTCCCACCATGGGCTACTATTACTTTACTCTTTCCTACTTAAATAACTTGTACGACAGAAGAATAAACAAGCAGAAATTAATCTCAAATTGGTGTTATCTTAGGTTCTTATCTTAGTTAGAGTAATTAGATTGTTAGCTTACTGTCACCGTAGTCATTGGAAAGAAATCAAAATCAAATCAGTCTTCGCAGGCTGATATTGCTTCAAAGACCAGTAACAAGATCCCAGCCCCAAGGACCAGTAACAGTCCACTACTACTCAAGTTGCTATAATTCTTAACTGACTAACTAGAATGAAAACTAAACAATTATTTGGGACATTTGTTGAAGGGCAAATTTCATCTCACTATCCTAATTATTGTTTTTTTTTCATCTCACTACCTTAACTTTATTTTGCCATCTCACTACCCTAGAATTGGATTTTTGTCACTTTCATACCTGCTGTTAATTTTCCATCCATTTTTGGACAGAAAATGGTCATGTGCCTGACACATGACTCTACTTTTTCTAAAAATGACAAATATATCCTTGTTATGTTAAAACCCTAAATTCTCCATTCTTTTTTCATTTCCTCTCTTCTCTTTTTCTATTCTCTCTACCTCTTCTATTCTCTCTACCTATTCTCTTCTTCTCTCGCTGCCATGACTGGGTTTGGGGGATCTCAGGTGATTTTCGTTTCTAGGTATTTTGGGCATATCTGGTCTTGTCGGCAACGAGACCACGCCGGAGTTCGCCGTCTTCCTCAGAACCTCAGAATCGTGGTGGTGTTGGACCTGGCCAGCGTCGGGCTGGTTCTGGGTCTCGAGCTTTGCCTCCGGCGTCATGTGGTGGTAAAGATGGTTTGAATTTGGGGTTTTGGTTTGGGATGTGAATCTAAACATGAGATGGGGTTTTTGATTTTGGGTCTGGGGTGCGAATTTGAACATGAGATGGGATTTGGTGTAGCAAAATGAAAACAAAAACAAATTGATGTAATGAGAAAAGCTGTAGCAAAATGAAAAAAAAAACTGTAACACGAGATAGGTTTTTGATTTCAAAGATGTAGCAAAATGAAAAAAAACAAATTGATGTAATTAATTTTCCAATAACAAACTGATTTTTTAATAAAAAATATAATTTTTTAATAATACTGAATTTTTAAAATAAAAAAACAGATTTTTTAAAACAAAACAGATTTTAAAAAGTAAAAACTGATTTTTTAAATATTAATTTATTTTTTGAAATAAAATCTAATTTTTATAAAATAAAAAAACTGATTTTTATAAAATAAATAAATTTTTTGAAAACCAATGGCATGCTTTTGAAATTTTGACGGTTAGTGAGGGGTATTATGGGCTTTTTAAGTGTATTGGATGGAAAGTTGACGGCTGGTATGAAAGTGACAAAAATCCAATTTTAGGGTAGTGAAGTGGCAAAAAATAAAGTTAGGGTAGTGAGATGAAAAAAAACAATAGCTAGGGTAGTGAGATGAAATTTACCATTTAAGGGAAAGACACTTAATATACCAAGAAAATATCATTTTCTTATACAATCAAAAGGCAGGTAGATTACGGGTACATACTTGCGTAGCTGCTCCAAATACATGAAACTGTTTGTTTAAATTCTCATCAAGCTCCAGAATTGCAGCCACATTACCACATCTGGAACACATCCAGGAATGAAATCAACCATTGAACCCCGGAACAAAAGAAGATAAGATATCAACATTGATAAACTACCTGTAACAGTAATTGGGAGCTGACCATACAGTAACTATCTGGTTATTGAACATCCATTTATAACCTTCCATTACCAGCTGATGGGCACGGCATATGTAGTCAATGTTATTTGCATGGTTAAAGGTACTCACAACACTGCCACCAAAAAGAAAACCAGCACCACGAGGACTCAAACCCCACCCATCCACTATGTCTTTAGGATCTGACCACATAAGGTCACACATGGCCCCATCATGAGGCACTTCTTGCTTCCTATCAATTGTTCGAATCTAACAAATGAATTATTAGTAGAATATCCTAGATAAAGTTTCACAACACAGAAAAAACATTCTGACTGGATTTACAAACCTGGTCTAGTGTGGATATAGCAGGAGACAGACCACCATGGACACTAGAAATCTTATTCTCAATTAAAGCTGATAGACTGCAATAAACAACAATTGAAATTTCAGAGGGCTGTCAAAACAGAGGATAGGGTCTGAATCTAGATTGTGTTCACTTCAAAGACAACTTGACATATAAGCCTATCTTTTTAGTTTCTTTTTTTCAGGAAAAAAAGCAACATCCAGTAAAGGGTATCAATAAGGTCTGAACATAGAACCTTTGAAATTTTTGCTGTGGGTGAAATGACTTACAAATGCTTATTGGCGCATGTAATGGATAAGAATGTAAATCCAGTGAACTGGTTCAGAATGTAAGTGGTAAACCAAACAACAATCCGCAAATACTTGATGACATGATTGTGGTGCCTGCTACAAGTCATATTTGATTACAAACAGCATTATATAGAAATGCAGAGATAGAGTAGGGCGCCTACAACATTAATTAATGAGTATGGTATAGGTAACAATACTTGGTTAAGCAGAATGGTAACATACAGGAACCGAACTTGAAAAATATGTGACTCAGCTGATTAGCCAAGATAACAAGTGGACCAATATAGATATGCACGGAAAGAGTAGGGCGCCTACAACATCAACTAACGAGGAAGGTATAGGTAAGAATATTTGGTTAAGCAGAATGGTAATGGATGGGAACTGAATTTGAAAAATATGTGACTTAGCTGATTAGCCAACCTTACAACTCCAAGGAAGATAACATAGGAGACAGACACAAGTACCGATCTAAATGCAGCTTTGAGAAAACCCAACAGGGTGGCAAAAGAAATAATTTGAATTGCCAATATGCCCAACACCCGGCTATTACAACATGATTGCCACACCCATTAGATAGATATCCCCTGTATGTTAGTGGGAATGGACAAACCTTAAGTAATCAAATATATCGGTACAATATCTCCAGACATTGACAGAACCATATTTACGCAAGCACTCATCATAGAATCCATATACCTGACAAAACACATAATGAGTAAGTCATAAAAACGACAAAACAATTTCTAAATAAAGACATTGAGAAAAGAAAATAAACCTGAGTGATCTGCCGACTTTCATGGTTCCCCCTAATGAGGGTTATCCTATCAGGATATCTCACCTGATGATCCACAGTTTCATAAGTTAAAAGCCCCAAAGAACCAGGATAATGAAAAGATAAAAAAGAGACCATGCAATGACAATACCATAACTAAAAAATCAATAGAAATTTGGATACTGAGGACAATGTCAAAAAAATATGGACAAAGCACACCGAAACCACCAAAATCTATAAAATGAAGGCGAAATAAAAGATCACGAGCACCCCCTTTTCATTTGAGTATATTAAGTAAGCCCACAAATATATCAAACCATGAAGTTGGCTAGTCTCTGTTCTCACTATTATAAGATGAATTTTCTGATATTCAAAACAAGAGCTTTTAAACAGATGAACTTAACTTGTACTAATACCAGTCGAATCATTTAATGCTGGACCGATCTGCAATGTTCAAACGTTTAGGAGAGTATTTCCAGCTTTTCTTAAAGCAGATTAGAGACAATGCCATCTGGCTGCCCATTCTATACAATTACAATCCCAGGTAGCTTTCTGGAGAAGAGTGAAGCCAACAAAGATCCCAGAACTATTTTCTGGAGATGATTGGGGACACAAACATTTATAATAGACTGACAGAAATTTTGATTTTATCAATAAATAAATACAAATTCAAAAGGCCTCATATCAAGAACAACAAGACTAACGACTAAAAGACTCCTAGCATGTTGAGGCCCGTGTCATCAGGGATATAACTATATAAGGAAACTTACTTTTAAGCAGAAGGGATACACCTTCAATGCGAGTAGAAGCAGAAATGTCTCAACGGAGTAAAATCCTCTGTCAATGAAATCTCCAAGAAACAAGTAGTTAGTCCTTGGGCAATCACCTGCAACTCTGAAAAGCTCTTTCATGTCATAAAATTGCCCGTGAATATCACCACATATCTGTGGGAACAAACACCCGAATAAAATACTTAAACTTGAATTACAATTTGTATTGTTTTAGAATTAGAATAGTATTATAAGGCGGTACAAGTAAACATGCAATCTAGCTTAAGTCTAGCCATCCACCTGCATACATTGTAAAAGGCACATACAAGACATCAGAAGCAGGAAGAAATCATGTAAATCCGTAGGTGCATAAACAATAGTCCAAAATAGGTTCCTTAACCAACAATGTAGCATTGTGAATCAATTAACAAATCCAATGACTCCCTAAGGCAATCCAGCTTCCATATCACACGGCGTATGTGCACAATTTGAAACATTATCCTACAAGTGGCAACAATCACAAAGAAAAAAGAACTTGATGGGATAACAATAAATCGTAGCTTGATGGTCTCTACTCTCTACGTCTAACGCCCTATTTTGAACATTGGATATTCAACAAGTTTTAGAGACTGTACATAGAAAGTAAAAGACCTCTACAGCCAACTATTTATCTAACAGTAATTGATTACACACTTCAAAACAAGCAAATTTTAAATTCTCATCAAAATCCTTAGTTTTTCTTCAGATGTATTTTGCATTTGGTCACAGAGGAAGTTCACCGCACATAATAGCATATATAACTTCAACAACTGAAATTTATGTTGGTATTATTCATATGAGCACCTCAAGCAGATCTACTTACGTCCAGTGTTCTAAAACTCAGGAGAACTCAGGGGATTTAGACACCGAATTCGACAAGTGTGTATCTGTTAGGAACTCGGAAAAAATCACTCAACTCACTTAATATTGAAAAGCCCTATTAGGCTACCAAGTGATTAGACATGGGCATAATCAAGCTAAGTTCTATGGGGTTGAGATATGAAGGGCCCCTCTCTAACATGTAAACAGTAAATTTCAGATGACTTCTACTTAAGCCGACTAATATCAGCACAAACCAAGGCATGTTTTATGATTTTAAACTGCTGAGCATAAATAAGATTAAAATTCAGTGCTCTGACAGATATTCTCCTCTGTAAGACTAATCTGACAACTAGACCAGTCCAAATGCAAGTATATATACGTTGTTTGCAACTAATTTAAATTCAGTTACAACACCATTCTTTGATTTTCCAATTCAATAGTCATGAATCATCTCTAGTCCAGTTCCCTCAATTTCCCCACAAAAGTAATAAATATCTATTTAACCCAATAGAATTTAGGTCGAAACTAACAGATAAATCAATTGAAACATTCACAAACAGCGGAAGATAAAACTCTAGGTTAAACAGTCACAAAACCCAACGTCTCAAGACAATCCCTCATCAAAAAACACCAAAAAAGAAGCAAACCCAGAAACAAGAATCAACCTTTGATTCTCAAAAGAATCACATCCGGACCAAATCAACGAGCGCGCAATACAGAAAAGTGATACTGGATACTCACGGTAACTGTCAGGGCCTTAAGTGTTGTTCATGGGCTGGAGCAAGAGGATGATGTGCTTCTAGATCGCGGCCCAAGTAAAGGAACGAACCCCACTTGCCGAGACGACGTCGTATTCAGAGGTGAGGATCACGTCTTCTTCAAGGGATCAGTCTTGGTCGGGTCGCGGAGGGAGTGGAGCCAATATGTATTATGGTTTCCTATCGTTTCTAGCTAGCTAAGATTGTAGAGAGAAACGACTTGGAGCAAGGCGGCTCGGAGCTTGGAGCAAGCCTGAGTTCGATCTGTAATTGATGCCTATAATTTCTATTTCGTATCAGTCGAGCTAGTTCATTTCAATTTACTTGTTCTTGTGTGTTATTACTGAAGGTTGGGTTTAATTATTTGGGGTTCAAGTTTGAGAATCCTAACACTGGTATCAGAGCCGAAGATTCAGCGACTGTGGGTACATCGGAGTTGATTTCACAGATTGCTTGGATGGAAAAGGAGATCGGAAGGTGTGATCAAATCCAGGAGGATTTGATTACTCATTTGGAGAAGAAGGAGGAGGAACTTCGAAGAATTCCATGGCGGCAAGAGACATGGCATCTCAGAGCAGAGATGAATGGCATGGCCGATTGTATCAACCAGTGGCGACAACGTGAGTATGAAATCAGAGGAGATTTGGAGGTCAAGAAGCAGCAGCAACGACAAGTTGAAATGGAGGCTGAACTCCAAGCAAAGAGAGAGGCTGATCTCCAAGCGAAAATTGAGGAAGCACTGCGAGAAAAAATTAAAGTCGAGCTCTAAGGTAAAATAGAGGCTGAAACAGTGAAGAAGGAGCATCACCAACGGGAGATGGAGGAATTGCATGTAATGGCTCAAGTTTTGCAGACTATTCTGGGCTTATTTGTAGCTGAACCACACAACAATGGCTACTATATGCACTTGGATGGTCTCACCAATTTATTTGAAGACAATGGAAAGCATAATGAGGCCAAATGGTTGTTGGAGAAGAAGGGAGTGGAGGTGCCAACACTTACAGGTGAGAAATGGCTTGACAGTGGAGAGAATGTGCATTGGTTGCTTATACCAGAAATAGGAATTCTTGTATTCGATTCACTAGCTGAGACAACAAATGAGGTATCACCATTTAAATTACTTATGAGTAGAAATTTGCAATCATATTCTGAGCTTCAATTAGTTTTACACGCTTTAAACATATGTGTTGACAGTGCTATGAATTGGCCAACGGGTATTGGTACACTGTGTGTTGTGGAAGGGTTGAAAGGTAGAAATGAAAACTTTAGACTATGGAAGTTATCAAAGTTATTAGAAAAAAGTGAAGGTGAGTTTATGAATCGGGTTGAGAAAGAAAGTGAGGTGTTTGAAGAGGTTAAAGTGAGAGATGAAATGTATGTTGGTGAGGGAGTTGTGGGGTACATTTTCTCTGATTTACTTAAGCCCCCCAAAGGTTATGAAATGTCTATGTTGTTGGAAGAATGTATGAACAATTGGGGTAAAGTTAAAAAGTGGTATGGAGATTATTTGATTCAATTATGGGGAGATGTTCAGTCTATTATTAAGCTTGAGGACTTCTTTAAGGATTCAGATCAAGTTCTAGGTTGGAAAAAAGAGGGTGAAGCTCCAGTGTACCTTAGAGAGGGTTTGTATGGGGTTCTCGGCAATAAGAAACCTAATTACAGATGTATGATAATCTTCCCTGCTGGTTTTGGTCCCTTGTTTAGTAATTATCCTAATTCAACACATGGGGGTGTCACGCCCCAAATCCGGTTCTTGCCCGGACTCGAGGCATGACTAGGATAAAACGATTAAAAGGCAATAACTCAACAATAACTTCCTGCAATTCTCCGATATAAAACTCAAGTCCACAAAACTCAATTTAAAAACATAAATAACCCTCCAGGGGTGTAATAATAATCCTCCAACAAGGTTTGTTCAAAACTGAAATGAAATGAAAACGAAGTCTCTACAGGACACCCACACCAAGAAGCTCCCGAGCCTCTACTCCTCAAACAAGCCTGTAATCACAACAATAAACTCACAGGGGTGAGCTTGCGCTCAATAGGGAAAATACATAACAAGGTGGACTTTAAACTCAATAATTTCATCAGTAAAGTCAACAAGATAAATCTTAACAATCATAGGCAATAGGTGAACCGATCAATGCCGTGGCACGTGAAGTCACCACCCTCCGATCCACATATGATGTGTCCTCTCGGATTTTCCCTCCAATCCAGAGGAGACGCATATCATTGAGACTATCGGAAACACCCTTCAGGGCACATATCGTCGGAAGTCTCAGAAACGTCTCCAAAGGATTTTAAGTCCTCGGGAACCAAGGTATTACTCCCATAGGAAGCATACACTTGGGCAATTCAATAATAATCCAATAATAATTGAGTAACACACTCAAACCGAAGCACGAAGCAATCCATTCCCAATAAACACCACTTCACTATCACACATAGCTCACGCATCGCCTTTTCACCACAACACACCGCACACGAATCACATGGTCACAACACACGAATAACACAATCATAACTTACCGTTCACTTACCAGTTACGACCCGTCGGGGCATCGATCACCTGATTGCACCGCTCGGTACAACCAGTCATACTCGATGCTCGAAACAACCATTTAAGGAAATCAAGCCATCATTCAAATACAGCCAACAGTCAAATACGAGTTCAATCAACCAAACATGAAAACCTTCAAAAGAGCCTTCAAATATGCAATTCAACTAGTTCCATTAGACTCTTTAGCCTATCCACTAAGCAACCAAACAACCAAGCATGTGATCCTAACACGCAACTAATCCGAGGGCTTTGCCAAGGCCGCTCTACCAGTCAAAAAATTCCCAAGTATTGAAAGCGAGTTACACTAGTGATTGGCATCCTAATCATTCACCACTAGACACTTCCGGTTATTAGTAATTGAAAGACAACTATTCTAGTTATTCGCATCCTATAGGCATTTCTAGGACCTTTCCAATTTTATTAGCCTAACATGCATACTAAGCATTTAAACGAGAAGTTAAGACTTTCCCTACCTCAAGGTCTTCCTCTCAACACTCTGATGATAAGCCCGGTGGTCACCACTCCGTTCTTCACACGGGTCCCGGCGTGATCTTTGCTCCTCTAACTTGTGTCCACGTTCTTCCTTCTTTCCTAGCTTGGTCCCACGGTCTTAGACCACCAAAAGGCCAAAGTTAATAACTCAACGATGTTCTTATCCCCAAAGTACAGAACAACACTCAAATAATGGAATTAAGGTTTGGAGAAATGATTTAGGAATCAAAATGGGCTAAAAGGAAGGGGTTTGAGTTCTGGGGGTCTGATATGGAATGTGACCCGTTCCATGCCACTCAGAGGGCCGGAATGTGGCGCGTTCCGTGCCACTCAGAGGGCCGGAATGTGGCACTCTCCATTCCTCGTTCCGTATCAAACCTGACCGGTTTCTTCCCCTTTCTTCCCCAACTCGAGTTTCACGAAAATCACCCTAAAAACCCCATTTCCAAGTCCTCTCAACTCCAAAATGTTCATCCAAAGTTACCCAACATCAACACCCTCAATGGGTTCATCAAAACTTCACCAAAATGCAATCCAAACATCCTACTTCACTACTTCTTCTCCAAGCAACACCCACAAAGCAAGTTCTTCAACTTTTAAGCCAAAACCCATAGATTGGAAGTGGATGAAATAGAGAGTTAGGAGTATCTTTACCTCTAGGGAGATGAGATGAAAAAGATGAAGTGAAAATGAAGGCAAAAGGACCAAGAACAAGCTCCAAAATCCAAGCTTTCTTCTCTATCTTCTTCCTCAACAAATGAGCTCTCCTCCTCCACTCTCCTAGTGAATTTCGGCTGCACCAACAAGGAATGAGCTGAATTGTTGCTCCCTTTCCTTTAAATGACCTAAAATATCAATTTACTCAAAAGCCCTTAAGGTCTTATCCCTTTAAAGGTAACTTAGGAGGGTATGAGGGTCATTTGAAGCCTCATTTTCATCCTCCAAACCAAGCATGACAAGTGTCATGTGAGGTCACTCCCACTTAAATAATTTCCAGCTTTCCAATATTTTAACGGAACACAACCGATATAGAGTCCAGATTTGACCGACGGTTGACTTTAACAAAATTATAGTCAAACTGAAGGAAACGGCCCAACTAAGTTAACCGTGGAGTTGGCTAAGCTTTTTGGGCCCCGGAAAGGTCCCGAGTGACTTCCCGAGTCATCGGTTGACTTTTCCAGCCGAAAGTCAAACTGAATGAGGATTCACCGGTTCTACCGGGATCGACCGGGGGCGGGTCTTACAGGGGGGAATATTATAACGATGGGATCAAAATAGTGGTTCATGAATTATTATAGTACCACGAAAGCTTGGAAGAAGAGGTCTATTAAATGTATATGGGAAGCTGGTAATATTCTTGACAACGATACATTCTCTAAAGTAGCTGAGGGTGCATGTTTGAGAAAACCAATACATCTCGAATTTCACAAGGTCGAAAGTTGCATGAAGATCAAATCTGGCTTTCTACAGCTCATGGTAGATTATAACAGACTTTTATTTGGAAAAGAAATGTAGATTGGCACCAAAGAGCTAAATTCTGCGGGTGGACAGGTTATGATTTTAAATGAAGAAGTCTTAAAACCAGTAAGGAGAAGGGACATCCAAAATTCATAGATGAGGACCAATGTGGTTATTACCTTAGGAAGGACAGAGTTACTAAAGATGTTGCTTGAAATTATGAGGAGCTCGGGAAAGATGTCCTTGCTCATGATGCGTTTGTGGTCTGTAGGATTTTTCAAAAGAGTGGGTCTGGACAAAAAAAATAAAGAACAATATGGGGCTTTCTTGGTTGAAGAGGAATGGGGAAATGATGAGATTCCCTAATGTTCTGGGTCAAGAGGAGTTCCTAAGTGAGTTTGTATACGATAATTCTATTGATCATGAGGTCCCAAATGAATTTGATGTTTGGTTCGAGTCAAGTGATAAGTGGAGCTCGTTTGTGAATTTATATCCCAGAGAAGATGCATTTACTTATGGGACCCTCAAAGACAGGACAAAGATTCGAGCTCTTGATGCCTTCAGAATTTCACATGAAGATGCACCAAAACTGATATTGTTGCAAGAACACAAGTTGTTTGATTCAATGATGTATTTGAATGAGAGTGTGTTTGGGCTCTATGAGATGCCTGATATTGTGTGCATTCAGCTCTTATCAATGTCAAGAGAGAAGCTTACTATTACAGTTTTTAAGGAGCTTGAAAATTGGTTAACATGTGGCAGTGCAAGACTTGGCCGGTTGCTTGTGTTGGAGTGGTGGTTAGAGAGTTATATACTGAAGCAGCAGGAGCATTATTTTGATGTGAATTGTCTTGTATACTCGGTCAATTCACAACTCTCAGAAATTAAAGTTGATGGCAGTGAAGCCAAGGTTTGGGTTCTCTCCTCAGGCTTTTGCTTTTTAACATTTTTGGAGCATTCAAATATTATCACAATCCTCCATTCCACTGCTAGTAATAATTGCTTTTTAAGTATATCATTGGATGAGACTATCTGTGCATGGGAATTGTTCTTCTATAAAAAAAATTATTTGGTTATGGGATGTTTTCGAAGGAAAGAGAGCTATGGAATCAATCCCTCACACTCATGATGATCTGGCGCTTAATGTTTCTACAAGTCAATTAAAATGGAGGTTTGTTGACTATCATCATGGAGGTATTGGTTTTATTTCATCTTCAACACACAGCCTATGTATCCCTTACTGGAAGCCCATTAAGGAAATTTATATTATCTACAAAACCGATTCCTTTTATGGTTCTGTCACTAGATAGGAAGATGTTAGCAACTACAACAGTTAATGTGGAGATTTTTAATTGCTCAAATTAGAAAAGAACGCATAAGTTTATGGGTCATCCTAGAGATGTTTGTTGCATGAGCTTACTCAAGACGGAAAGTCCGTTAAAAGTGTGGAAGGAGATGATACTGACACAGATAATGAGTTGATCAATTCCCTTGATGGTGCTCTCTTGGAAACAAGCCGTCTCAAATCAAAGAAAAATAGTAGGACCATGTGTTTGGAGACTAGGGGCCACGTTGGTGAATTGGTTTTGATTGGGTTCAAGAACTTTGCTGCAAAAGCTCCTATGAGAAAGGAAAAGCATATGAAGGTGTTCTAAGTGATGGAGCCAGTAATGGAATTAATTGTTCAAAGCCAAAAACACTACAATGTGTATTGGTTATATGCATTTCAGCCAAGGATTCATCTCAGGGCATAGTAGGACTTGAGAGTAGTGTGCTTTTTATCGTTGGGATGGAGCAAGTAGTGGCAAAATTTGAAAGGCCTATTGCTGGTATTGTTCGGCTCAGTTCTTTTCCAAGTAAAGATTTTTCAGACTTGAGGACAAGTCTGTTTGAAGGGGGGGGGTGCATTGTCAGGGCCTTAATTGTTCATGGGTTGGAGCAAGGGGATGATGGGCTTCTGGATCGCGGCCCAAGTAAAGGAACGAACCCCACTTGTCGAGACGACGTCGTTTTCAGAGGTCAGGATCATGTTTCTTCAAGGGATCAGTCTTGGTCGGGTCGCAGACGGAGTGGAGCCAAAATGTTGCAGAGGGGACTTGCAAGGCCGATACTACAGGTCAGAGAGATGCAACTTTAATTAATGATAGTTGTAGTATATGTATCAGGGTTTCTTATCGTTTCTTGCTAGCTAAGATTGTAGAGAGAAACTGTCACGCCCCAATTTCAGTAAACCGAACTCAGGACGCGAACGTTTAAAACAATAAAACATTTTGAAACCCTTTGCATAAATCACTTTAAATTCACCATTTGTTCATCAAAAATAATCATTTACAACTTAAATGTACCTCCCAACAAATGGACAAAAAGCAATGTATACGTCGCTAGACTCAAAAGTAAACCCAGAATCCCGCTCCTAGCTCTTCAAGCCTCGGAAGCTCACCTAGTCCAACCTGCGACCGGTACCTGTAGGAAAAGCAGCTAGGGGTGAGCGTTCGCTCACCACCACGGATAACAGACTGACTACGGCATACTTAGCAGACAATGCCGGTAACACCAACAACAACCCAACCACCGGGGATCACCATCCCTAACTCAAGTAACTCGACCGACACACACACCCTGTTACTTTCCTCAACCGACTCAACACTCGGACACGTAATGTAGACCCGACACAACGATCGACGACCTCCTCCAAAGACACGACATACAACCACGCAACACCCAAGATCACAAAGGATCGCACACCAAAGAAGATCACAAAGGATCGCACGCCAGCTGCTCAGTAACCCATCTCTCTCTCGCCCTTTACCGATCCCTGTCAGGTCAGGCGGTCGACCTGCCGCGCAACTTCTCCCGATCTCAGTCGGAAGGCTAGCCCACAACCTCTCCCCTACCCCCGATCTCAGTCGGGTGACTAGCCACACCCGCGCAAACCACGAAACTTCTCCCGACACACAGCCGGGAGGCTAGCCCACAACCTCTCCGCTTCCCCCAATCCCAGTCGGGAGGCTAGCCACACCACCAACCTCGCAATCCTTCTCCCGATCCCAGTCAGGAGGCTAGCCCACAACCTCTCCGCTTCCCCCGATCCCAATCGGGAGGCTAGCCACACCACGCAACTTCCCCGACACAAAGTCGGGTTTCCAACCTCAGGTAACCACAATCACAATCACAAGCAAAGTTCAACAAACAACAACAACACAGGTTCAACACTCCACAGGCACTCATGGCCACCCAAGACACCGATAGTAAAACACGGACTCAACAACCCCACGGGCACTCACGGCCTCCCAAGACACACCAACAATGACTCACGGGTTCAAAAACCCCACGGGCACTCACGGCCTCCCAAGACACACCAACAGCACTCACGGGCTCAACAACCCCACGGGCACTCACGGCCACCCAAGACACCGACAGTAAAACACGGGCTCAACAACTCCACGGGCACTCACGGCCTCCCAAGACACACCAACAGTAACTCACGGGCTCAACAACCCCACGACACTCACGGCCTCCCAAGACACACCAACAGTAAATCACGGGCCCTCATGGCCACCCAAGACACAACAGTAAAGCACGGGCTCTCATGGCCACCCAAGACACAACAGTAAAGTACGGGATCTCATGGCCACCCAAGACACAACAGTAAGGTACGGGCTCTCATGGCCACCCAAGACTCAACAGTAAAGTACGGCTCTCAAGGCCACCCAAGACACAAATTACACAATCAACCTCCGGGCATAACCAATGCCTCCAGCAATTCTATTATCAACAGTTTCACAATCAACCTCCGGGCATGGTCATATGCCTCCAGTACTTCTAATATCGATAAGTTTGCAATCAACCTCCGGGCATGGTCATATGCCTCCAGTAATTCTAACATCGATAAGTTCTCTGCTCCTATGACACTACTAAGTGTCACATGTAATTCTAATGTTCGATACGTACCTAAATCATACAACACTACCCGGTGTCGCCTACCTTTCTAATATTCAATAAACCTACTTAACCCACGACACCCTAGTGTCACATGCATTTCTACTGTTAACTTTCCCTAGTCAAGGCCGAGATCCAGCTACTTTTCCCTACCTCGTATGCTTTCTCCAAAAGCGCACAATTAAGCTCCGGCGTGATCTCGGTCACTCGCCTAGCTTTCCCTTTCCTCTGTCAGCGGCACGATCTAACAAGAACACAATTTCAAACGCTTTTAAACTTGCAGGCATAAACTGAACTTTAATAAACCTGACGCCCAAAAGTAACCCGGACAATGTCGATCACTCCCAAACTCCCCAATTACTCGACATTTTCGATATTGGACCCGGAAAGGCCCGATTCTCCCGACATGGCGAATCTGCCCGGGTTTTGGAAACGCCCTTCCGGAGCTCCGAAAATTCCCGTTTTCGTTTCTACGGTCTTGGAATAATTCAAGGGTTCCTATGCACTCGACGGAATTCAATTCTGACTTCCGAGTCATTTAATTAGAGTTTAAAGTTTCTAAACCCGACAATTACAACCTTCACAATTTAATTCCAAATTTCGATCCGGTTTTGGATTAATGACCCGGGGAACGTTCTAAACCACCCGAACACAAAACCCGAGCACCCGAGCACGTGGGCCCCACCCGGCCCAACTTGTCCGTGGGTGGCTAGGGCTCAAATGGGCCCGGCCCACCATGGTGGTGGTCGGCCCTAGCTCCGGCCAGCCACCCCATGGCCGGCCGGCCACCCCCCTATGGTGGCCGGAGCTCCCCCCGAGCTCCCGGTCACTGGAAAACGTCCCTCTTCACTTCCAAACGTCTCCAAAACGTCTCCAACTATCCCCACACCTCAATTTCACCATGAACTACTCGTTTTTAACCAAACCCTAAGTTTTGAAACTAACCAAAACGAAGATCGGATAGTTGCTCACCGTAGAGAATGTCGAGGGGAGTTCGATTCTCCTAGCTTTGAGACGATCCAAGGGTTGGATGAGCGTGAATAGTGGCAAGACCCAAGCTCCTTCTCTCTTTTTCTCTCTTCTTCCTTCTCTCTTCTTTCTCTTTCTAAAACACCAAATTTCCCTTTTTTTGATAGTCTTGGCCAACCCCCCCCCCCCCCCAGTACCCTCCCTTGTCTTGTCCCAAAACCTAACACCACCACTTGTTTGACAAGTGGCAAGGTGGGTCCCACACCTTTTTGGAAAAATATCTGTTAGATATTTTCCAATCAGATTCGCGAAATTCGGACGTTTTGGGCCCCGAACGGGCACTTTTTCCAAGAAATTACGAAACTTGACGGGCTACAAGGAAACGACTCAAGTAAGACCGCTGCGACAACGGCTAAGCTTTTTGGATCCAAAACGGTCCTCCAATGGACCAAAACGTTGCTCGGTTGACTTTTCCGGCGAAAAGTCAACATTTCCCAAACTGAACAGAAAGTTGCCCTAAGTCCCCCGGAACTCACTTTGGTCGATATCGGGGTCAACTTAAGTCTGGTATGACCCTCGGGGTCAATCTTAGGTTTAATTAAGTGTCTGCTTAAATTTTTTAAATTTTCCTGTTTTTCGCAGATTTTACTGGCGTTGACCGGAAGTGGTTCTTACGGAAACGCCTTGGAGCAAGGAAGCTCAGAGCTTGGAGCAAGCCTGAGTTCGATCTGTAATTGATGCCTACAATTTCTATTTCGTATTAGTACAGCTAGTTCATTTCAGTTTACTTGTTCTTGTGTGTTATTACTGAAGGTTGTGTTTAATTATTTGGGGTTCAAGTTTGAGAATCCTGACAGTAACAGGGGCATCGACCCTCTGGATGTTTCCCTCTTCGACGAGGATTTCCATGGCTTTGAGGCACAGGGCCTTCACGTTTGACTCCTTGAGAGGTTCGCATTTCTTCAGCTGCTCTATTTGCCTGTCTAAGTCAGACATTTCCTTTTCTGGTTTCGTTCTCCAACAAAAACGCAAATGATTTTAGAACCCTCCTCCCCCCCTCTCTCTCTCTCCCATGTCCCATAGCTAGAGATTGGAGAAGAGTCCCAGCAGAGAGTCACAACTGCTCTCCTCTCCACTACCACTCTATATTTTACTCTTCTGTTGTTAACTCTTTTTGCGAACTCTTCTATGGTTGGTTTCTCGAGGTGTTTTCTAGGATGTCACTTCACTTGTCACTAATTTATTCGATTTTTACGAAAAGTCACGTACAAACATATTATATAGGTACAAATCTATAATACTGTCAAATTGGCCCTAGTAGTGGCGATTCTGCCAATTTTGGATCTGTGTGCGTGACGGCTTGAGCACGGAGGGGGAAACGATGATGGTGAGGCCTCTTGTCACGCCCCAAATCTGGTTTTGACCGGACTCGAGACGTGATGAATGTAAAAACGGTTTAAAACACAATAATACAAACATACATCATAAACTCCTCCAAATAGACTTCAAATCAAATAATTCAGTTTGAACAAAAGTAAAACCCTCCAGTGGTGTAATAATAATCTCCAACAAAGTTTGTCTGAAAACTAAAATAAAGTGTGACCGGACCCTCTAGGACACACCCAGACCACGAAGCTCCCGAGCCTCTACTCCTCAATCACGCCTGTAAACACAACAGTAACCACACAGGGATGAGCTTACGCTCAGTAGGGAAAATACATAACAATTTGACCTTCGCAGTTTAACCAATTTTTAAACACAATCACAAGATAAATCTTAGTAATCAACAGGAAATACACGATCCGATCAATGCCGTGGCACGTGAAGTCACCACCCTCCGATCCACACATAGTGTGTCCTCTCGGATTTTCCCTCAGTTTAGAGGAGACGCATATCATCGAGGCTACCGGCAACACCCCCTGAGGGTGCATATCGTCGGGATTCTCGGAAACGTCTCCAAAGAACTATATGTCCTCGGGAACCAAGGTATTACTCCTATAGGGAGCATACACTTGGGTGAAACAATCAATAATCATCCAATAACCATCCAATAACCATCCTATAACCAGGGCCACCGGCTATGCTACCACCTTGCACCGGCACTCCTTCGGTGTAGGCGCCATACCGGGTACCGACTATGACGCTACCTCCCACCGTCACTCCCTCGGTGTAGGCCCCATAGCGATATAACAGCCGACTCACGAATCCATGAACGAACATCACACTCAAGTAACCACGAAGTAATCGATTCTCAATGACTCACACTTTCACCACAACACACCGCACACGTATCACAGTTCCACCACAACACACAGCACACGAATCACATAACCACAACTTACCGCTCACCTACCTGCCATGACCCTTCGGTCCATCGATCACCTGATTGTACTGCTCGGCACAACCAGTCATACTCGATTCAACCATTAAAAGAATCAAGCAATCATTCAAATACAATCCACAGTCAAGTATACGTTCAATTCAACCAATCAAGTAAACCTTCAATCGAGCATTCAACCATGCAATTCAGCTAGTTTCTTTAGACTCTTTAGCCTATCCGCTAAGCAACCAAACAACCAAACATGTGATCCTAACACACAACTAATCCGAGGGCTTTGCCAAGGCCGCTCTACCAGTAAAACAATTCCCAGGTATTGAAAGCGAAATATGCTAGTGATTGGCATCCTACGCATGCTTACTAGACACATCCGATTATTTGTAATTGAAAGACAATTGTTCTAGTTATTCGCATCCTATAGGCATTTCTAGGACCTTTCCGATTTTATTAGCCTATCATGCATACTAAGCATTTTAACCGAGAAGTTAAGACTTTCCCTACCTCGCGGTCTTCCTCTAATACACTCTGCTGAAAAGACGATCAGTCGCTCCTCCGTTCTTCACACGGATACCAGAGTGGTCTTCGTCTGCTCGGGCGAAGTCCAAGCTCTCGGGAGAAGCCTGGGTTTACATACAAACGGTCCAAAATCAGATCGGATCCATATGTCCAGTTCTTTAAATTAACTGTTCGTCCTTTTCTTTAAAAACGTCAAATAGTCCAAAGTGTCGTTAATTTAGATTTAATTTAATTAAGTGCGTCTGTCCGACCCGAGTCCGACCTGACCGACCCGAGTTCGACCCGAAACCCGACCCGAACCCGGAACCGACCCGAACCCGGAACCGACCCGGATCTAGGTCCAGACCCGGTCCAACCCGTGCCCGGATCCAGACCCGAGTCGAACCCGGACTCAAATTCACTCAGACCCAGACCCAGACCGGTCCAGGCCCGAGGCCCAAACCCGTCCAGGCCCGAGCCTAACACGAGGTCTCGTCCTGCCTGAGCCGTGAACGGAGGTAGACGGGGCTAGGGTTCCGGCGGACTCTGGCGGACTCCGGTGACGACGGCGGCGGGTACGTCAGGAGCTCGAGAACGCGAATGGGAGGTCGGTTGGGGCGAGACCCGAGCTCACCCGGCCAGATCTGACGGCCAAAGAGCTCGTCGGCGTGCAAGTTCCAGATCTGGAACTTGAGCACTCCGGCGACGCTCTCCCGTCCCGTCCGAAGCCAAGACGAGCCCGGAGCTCGTGATTTCCGGCGAAGAAGAGGGTGAGGAAGGTGAGACTGGTGAGGAACGACTCACCGGTGACGAAGATGCCTGAAACAGGCACGGGCGTCCTCGAATCGACCCTGACGAGGGTTTCGAACGGACGTGAGGGCGAAGGGGAAAAGGGTTTCAGATGTTGGGGTTTGTTTGAGGACGGAGGTAGATGAAGGAGAGGGAAGATGAAGAAGAGCTGGAGAAGAAGAAGGTGAGGACGGAGGTGGTGCGAAGGCGACACAGGGCGGTGGCGACGGCTTCTGGTTTTGGGTGCGTGAAGACGAAGCTGCGCGAGAGAGAGCCCTCGGTAGTCGTGCGCAAAAATGGATTCTGAAGCGGCGCGACGTCCTTTTAAGGCTAGGGTTTGGGCTCGAAATGGATTGGGCTCGGTTCAGCGCGAGTCAGGCCCAGTTCGGGTCTGACAGCCCAATCCAGCCAGAAATCCTTTACTCTTTTTTTTCTTTTCAAACTTGAAGCAAAAACAACCCCCCACGTTTTAGTTTGGACTTTAATACCCTTTTTAAAAGAAGTGGGTTTTACACCTCTTCCTCTTGTGGACGTCGACGATGTCAGGGTAAGTCGATGGAGACTTTCTCTTGGTTCTCGATTGTTTAGTGTCAGATTTTTCTCGATCGGTAGCGGGTCTCGAACTCAAGAAGCGGTCAGAGGAAATCCGTGTTGCCCCACGTTCAATCGGTGGATTGGTGTGGTAGGCTGGATCGCTGACTGTGGGTACAGTCTGGTGGTGGCGCTGACGCCGGCGATCACGGCGTGGGGGCAGGAGGCACGTGAACCGTGGTCACCGCCGGTGATGGTGCCGCTGGTGGTGTTCACGCTGTCTGAGTCCGACGGACGATTGGAGACGAAGGCGGCGATGCCGGGAAAGGAAGTACGGGAGGCTAGGGTTCTGAGAGAATTATCTTAGGCCGAGATGGGCCTGAGTTACAGAGGGAGCCGAGTTGCTTGGGCCGTGTCGGGTGGACCAGGACCCGGTTGGGTCGGGTCTGGACAGGCCCGAGTCGAAGGCAACCTGGGTTGCGGATCGGCCAAGGGTAGGGTCCCGGGTCGGGTTTCAGGGCAAGTTCAGGGCCCGGGCAATGGAGAAACACCACAAACGGCGAGGGGCGGAATGCACCTTGCCTAGATCAATGAGGCCTTCATGGTCTAGTGGGGGGTTTTCCGGTAACACCGCCTCACTGGATGCAGGGTGGCATCTATTCCACCAAGTACCGGCGCGGCATTCTTCAATCAGATCGTGAATCAGAAAATTTACGTTTTTAAGGGCCCTCATTATCATCAGTGGGGGGGCGACGTCTGCTGGTTCCTCGGGAGGATGCAAAGTCCAACTGAGCCATTTCAGTTCCTGGTTACAGGGCTGTCCGGGACGTCGCTCTAGGGCTTCAGTATTACACTGGAGCATACCTCAGAGTCGATTTATGTCCAATCGGAAACTCCAACTCCAACACTGGGCCTGCTCGGTCCGTGCCAATCAGTCTGAAGCCGTTGTATCGGTGACCGAAAAACACTGTCGCAGTATTCTCCTCCAGACTACCCTTGATCTCTATAGAGCAACTTTACTTTCAGTTCTTTGTTAGTTCAGTTGTTAGCATTTCAGTAATTCATTTTTGTAAGCAACTTTCAATTATAATATAATGATCGTATTTCCTCAAAAAAAAAAAATACTGTCAAATTCTGTTAGACTCAGAACTCTCAATTTTAATCGTCGTAATCATAATTATAAAATCATTATCGTATACGTCTTTAATTATCATGAGATCGATCGTAAGTCTCTTCTTTTCTCTACTTCTGATATTGTTCTTTTTTGCTCATCTACGACTCAGCGGTGTTATATCAGAAGGATGGTGTATCGATGACAGACTGCGACCCTCTATTGTGGTGGTGTTCTCCTCTACGCATTCACATTCCGGTGTTGTTGTATCGGAAGAATGGTACATAGAAGACGTTCTGCGACTCTTTGTTGCGGTGCTGCTCGCGTTCTCCGTGTTAGCCTCCCACGTCTTGAGCGGGGACACGACCGGTGATATAGTCGGGAAAAATTAGACGAATCAGGCGAGTACTGCTATACAGCCTCACTAAGCCCAATGAGTAAGCAAGGATTCAAGGGTTTTTACCGGGAAGGATCCCTGAATCAAACTTATCCCGATCAGACTATCAGATTCTAGTTCGGTAACTCATTTGACAAAACGAGTCCTTGGAAGCAGGCATCAAGCAACGTTTATGCCCTACTTTGAGTGGTTCTTAGCAGTTTGAATGTTTTGGATTTTATTTATGTCATAGTTTTGGTTTCAATTCCTATTTTAGTTATATTTCTGTTTGTTGTTACTATAACCGTTTCTTGTTAGACCAGTTCGTAACTAAGGGTTATTGGATCATCGTTGTAAGGGCTATGACCACTACAATGACTGTTTTTCTATTAATGAAACTACTTCGTATTCTAAAAAATCTATAAACATTGCACGTAGTTATATAAATTTTTACATCACTTAGAGCATGTACATAATGTAAAACTCGCGATTCTGGTTCATTCATTTGTGAATTGTGAGTCGTGAGCCGCACGATGTGTTGCCAATTTTGTGGAATATCGATTCACTATATAGTAAACAGTTCATGAGTTTAGGGGTTCTGATTCATAATAGTGAATCAGAATTGAAGGGCTTGTAAACCCCGACTACCGAATAATAACGCGCTACATAGCCTTTTTGAAAAAATATTTTTGTTACACACATATCCTTCAAATCTAGGTAACATATTGAAAAAAACCCTAAACAACAACCCCCTTAAGCCTTTCCTTAGCCACCAGTGGTCCCCGTGGCTCCAGCCATGAGAGCTACCGGTGGGGCTCTCTCCTTTAGCCGGTCTTATGTTGAGCTCCGCTAGAGAATCCTCCTCCTCACCCTCGTTTTCCAAATGGCGATTCCATGGCGGCGCGACCCCGACTTCCCCCCGCAGGCCACCGCTGGATATGGTAGGCTTTGTTGCCGGCGTTTCCACCATAGGTCGCCAAACAACCCGACCCTTGCTGGACCAGGATGGCTCTACTCCCGACACCCTCTACTCCGAGCGCACCGACCAACCCTCGGCTGCTGCCAATGTTTCCCCCCTCCTCTTTGTTCCTAACACCGAGTCTAAAAGACTTAATCCCAAGTCTAAGAGACTATAGCGAACTTTTAGGACTATTCTGATATCGATTTCCACAACATATGGTCTCTATTTGTCAAGGTTGGATTTTGGTAAAGCTTTACCAACCGAACACCCGCACGAGCATATTGGAGAAGGTTTTGGAGTAGTACAATCGGTGGATTTGGGATCCGGAGGTAGGGACGATAGGATGGGGTCTGCTTCTACGGTAATCAAAGTCGGGTTACCTCGACTATTCATGATGGATCGACAGTTCAAGGACTCCCCATTCTGAAAGCTATGAGCGTCTGTCGGTGTTGGGCCATCTTGGGAATGTCAAGGAAGCAGCGCAATTTTATTTTTATTTCTACTTAGTTTTATTATGGAATTGGAGTCTTTGGGTTCTTAGTTGGTTTTATTCCGCTCTAAACTGTAGTTTTTGGCTTTTTAGTTGGTTTTCTCGTAATGTGTTTTATTTAGTTGAAAGTGTGGTAAGAAGAATTCCTCAGTTTGTCTACGATCAAAAGTAGACTAGTTCTACGGTCCAAGAGAGTCAGGTCACCCACAGGGGGCTCGGACAATATTCTGGCGCCTATGGCCTTTGGTCCCACTATGTAACATTTGATTGACATTAATGCATTACCTCATTGCCCGTTTCAAAAAAAAAAAATCTGTTTTCTTTTCTTTTCAAATTTTCTTTTAATATTAGTTCTATTTTCTTTATTTCTTTTTATTTATATATTTTATTAATTATTTAATTTTATTTTATAAAATATTTTCTTTATTACTTTTATTACTTCTTTATTAATTTTTTTAACTATTTTATTATTTTTCTTCAATCATTTTTATGTTTTTATTCTATTATTTTATTACTTAATAGTCAGTATCATTTACTAGTTTATTTGTTAGATTTCTGTTTTAAGTTAGTATTTAATAAATTTAGCAAAACAATATTAATTATCCGGTCAATAGACAAAAAACCCTAGTGAATTCTATATTAAAACCCCATAAATGTGGAAATTAACAGATTTTAATTCAAGGGTTCATCGAAAAAGATTCCACTTCAGTTTTTATGAATCTGAACACGTAATTAAAAATCCAATGATGTACATTCTCTTAACACTATTATTTCTTCCATGCAAATATGTTAAAAAATTATTATTTTTACTAAAATGATGAAAACATCCTCCTTTTAAAATCGGGTTAATTAGAAGAATGACCTTATTTTCAATAGCTCTTTGTTGAAAGCTTCCTTATTTCAAACTTTTACTCACTAGTCTTGTTTTAATAAAACTTTCGTATTTCCCATCTTTTCATTATATAATTATTAATCTTAAGATAAGAAAATCCACATCATTAGTTCAAACCATTCATGTTCTTTCTCCTGCCAAAAAATCCATGTTAATACCATCAGTAGCTTCTTCTTCCTCTTTTTCTCTGTTTACTTGCTTGCTTGTGTCGTGCTCTCCTTGATGTTGTGGTCCTTTCTTCTTCCGTTTTGTTTTGTCTAAGATGATCAATTACTCGTGTATCGAGGTAAGTATGGAAAACCCTAATTTGTAGTTTGAGCAAACATTGTTAATATTTTAAACAATAAATATGTATAAAAGTAGTTAAGATTATCTCAGAGTGGTTATGAAACATAATTTGAGCTAGTTTTGTTACACTCGAACCTCCATTTCACAAATTTCTGGTTTCACCATGATCTGGTGTGAGATGTTACCAACCTTATCAATATATAATTATTTAATCTTAAGATAAGGAAATCCACTTCATCATCTTAACTCATTCATGTTCTTATTTCCGCCAAAAAAATCCACATCATCACCATCAGTAGCTTCTTCTTCTTCTTCCTCCCTGCTTGCTTGCTTGTGATGTGCTCTCCTTGATGTTGTGACACTTTCTTCTTATATTGCTTGCCTAAGGTACTCAATCATCTGAATCGAGGTAAGTATGAAAAACCCTAATTTGTAGTTTGAGAAAACATTGTTAAGATTTTCAGCAATAAATATGTATAAAAGTAGTTAAGATTATCTTGGAATGCTTATGAAACATATTTTGAACTAGTTTTGTTACATTTGAACCTCCATTTTGCGAATTTCTAGTTTTAGGATCGTCCCGAGAGTATTATCAGTTCACCACGATCCGGTATGACCAGATCGGTGTTCCAATCTGGTATGAACTCATCTGATATGGAATTCCATAGACCTTTTGGGTTTTTTTTTATTGTGTTAGAAGTCTACGTTGGTTACTTCTATCTTTAAGCATTCCCAATTATTGTAGGAATGATTCTAGTGCTAATACATGCTTCATATAATGATGAATATGAACAGGGGGATGGGAAGTATGCTTGGATAGCATCTAATCCAAAAGTTGTTAATATCATGCTTGTTGCGTCAGATACATCATTGAAGAAGATTTTATGGGATACATTATTTGAAAAGATTGGAGTGAAAGAAAAGGACATGAAATTGAAAATCAGTTACTTAGTACCAGAATGGCTAACATTGCTAGAGCTATCCCATCAGTTATCTTGTTGCGTGTGGATGTCATTAAGAAATATACTTGAGTTGGGGAAACTAACATGTCCCCGTTGTACGCGGTGATTACTTTGACTTAGACTTGTGCACTCCCGATAGTATGACCATTGTAAATATTTTGAGTGGTGTAAGTGAGAACACGTTTATCTTCCACGTCGACCTAGTACTACTAGTATTGAGGTAGTAGTAGCGGGATAATCTTCTACCCTAGAACATTATAGTTTGAATGCTATTAAAGAGCATGACTTAAAACGATTTGATCCTATAAACCACTTTTATCCGATGGGAGTGCTTTTTGTAGAATCAAACTCGATCGATTTCCCATATGAGTCAAATTTATCAGTTGTTCAAGAGTTTAGTAACGATGAAGAGATTCAAAAAAAAGTTGTTACAGATTGCAATGAAGGATGGATTTGCGTTTCGAGTTATCAAAACTATCAAGTCCTTCCACGACGGTGGAAACTTCTCCAATAGCATATGTGCGAGGAAAACCTCGTTCATCTCCATCCCCTCGTTGATAATAGCGGCAGATAGGTCCTCGTAAACGTGGACTTGATCCATGATAGATCGGTTGTCTACCATCTAGAAAGCACGCCACTTTTCCACGACGTACTTCTTCTTCCCAATGTCGCCAACCCCATACTTCTTCTCAAAAGTCTTCCAAATAAATTTGGCAGACTTGTGAACACAAAGCAAGTCGAACAGGGTGTTAGTCACATAGCTCGGAATCTGGCACCGGTCAATTTTATTGTCCTTAGTAAATTTATTGACTTTGTCCTCATTGTCCCTAACAATGGAGGAAACTAACGGAATGGGGGTGGGGGGTGTAACTCAACAACACATAATCAATACCAGATTGTTCGAAAAACGTTATTAACTTTTGAGACCAATGACGGTAATTAGTGCTATCGAGAGGTTCAACTTGGAAAAAGTCATTGAAAGTACGAGCAACAACAACAGACATAGAATTTCGATTGACATGCATGTTCATATTCATGTTCATGTTCATCATTACAGTTCATGTTGTATTAAATGAATTTTGCTTCCAAATTGTTCAAAAAATAATGCAGAATTATAACGAATTTTTTATTAGAGATGAATTTAACTAAACAAAGTATAAAAGGAACGACCAACCGGGATGACGTGCAGAACAAAGAACAGAAATAGTTGTGGCGTGACAATCTCGAACACTGACTTGAAAGTAAAATTCCAGCGTGACCGTGGTGGCAATCAACAACGGTTGCTCCTAAAGGTTACACAGTTGTACCCAACAGCGCGCCCAATCGCTCTACTGGATGTAGAATCAGTAGGACAGTACCAGAACGGGTGTGGTGAAATACCAGTAGTCTTACTTTGAAATATCAGCAGTATAGCTTATGAAAAACGTTAAAACCAGAGGAACCTAAGGCTGGTACTTAAAGGCTGAGAACGCAGGGGTATAAACGTAAACCAAAAGTAAATATAAGATTTTCAGTTTCAGCAAATCAAGGGAAAACGGAACCCAATTAAAAGCCACGAATTTTTGTTATGACTCGTTCAAAACGTTTTGAAAAAGTCCTTTTAAGAAAATTAGAAAAATTCATTTTCCAAAAATAATATCTTAATGTGTTTTAGCCCGCCGCGTCCTGACCCGAACGAATGGCGGCGACGGGCGCAAGGCCCGGTCCGACCTATTCTCAATAGAGCCTACTAGCATGTCTTAAACAAGGAAGGAGATGGAAGCTAATATAAGTTCTCCAAGAGAGTCCTATTCTCCCAATGTGGGACTTAGGCAAAAAACACAAAGCTCCATTTAGAGCCATTTGTCAACACTAAGGGCTGTTGTTGATGCTTGGTTTGGTTTATTAACAGCTCCACCTTCTTCTCACTTGTTCTAATTGTTGCCCCTGCGGTTTTTCTTTTGCTTAAGTGCAACTGATGTTCTCTGTAATGATTTAGTTTCTTAGATTGCTTTGTTTTCTTAGGGTTAATTACCTTTTATATCCATGTGTTTTGTAACGTTCAATAACAATCCTTCCGTTTTGGTAACTGTCATTTAGTACCTTTTACGAATTGGTCACAGATCATTTAATAACCCTTATATATTGATTACAGAACATTTAATACCCCTTATGAATTGGTCACGGATCATCAAAATGGCGTAAACTTGACCAAAATTTTGTCTATAACATTACCAATACATCAGGGTACTAAAAGAGTATTACCAATAGATAAAGGGTACTAAAAGTAATTAACTCTTATTCTTATCTATGTAAGTTGTTCCTTTTGTTCTAGGCCGGGTGTATTTGGGTCTAGGAGTAGATTTGTTTGGTTTCTTGTGGGTAAAGGTTCATCCCTTTGGTTCATGTTGTGTACTTGTTTGATCGGGAGTGCTGGCTTTCAGGCTCTCTTCCTTCGTTTTGACCTCGAAAAGGTTGGATTTTTATATAAAAGTTTGCTGATAAAAAAAAAAGAACCTTTGTTCAAGAAGTTGCAGATTATTGTCTTTTCACAAGCAACTGCATATCCTTCACCTTTTATTGATCCCAAGTAACAAAATAATACTAGTTCTCCGTAACTGATGGGACAAATTTGGAGCAATACAAATCTCCAATTTAATAGCTCTAGGAATCAAATATCCTCCAATTTTATGCTCGGATAAGAACTACATACAAATCAAACAAATATGCCTCCAAATGAGGACAGCTTCAATGCAGAACGCATAATCCATAGGGATTATCCATCGAATCGCTTTACTCGCCTTCACTCAGAATGGGGACTATCAGTGGTTTCAGTTGTGCAAGATATACAATTGCCCACCTATAAATAAGAAAAGGAACTCTGATGATCAGATAGCAATGACATAAGCACATTTTCCACATCACATTAGACTAGCATCACTGTAATGGCAAGATTCAGCTTTGACACCCATCATCAAGTCTCAAATTGAATCTATGTAGTAGGAATATTATAATTGTGATCAAACTGAAGCAGTAAGTTACCCAAGAAAAAGAAAAGGTTCACACCTTAAATATTTTATTATAGAATTTAGATGTAAGAACTTGACTTACATCATCCAGCAGCAGACTGTTGCTGTAATAACCAACGTTAGGTGGAACCTGTAGCAAATTATGCAGATTAAATGCTTTGCATGCAGCAGCTTGGAGATGATATGGACGTTGCACTCAATTAACATAAGAAAAAACAGTATATCAGGTACTCTCACATAATGTTGTAACAAAACCTAATTGATGAATATGTGTTGTGTTTAGGAATCTGATTAAGACATACATTAAAAGATATGGATTTTGTTATCAACTGCATCGAGAAAAGAAATGGAAAAAACTGAAGTTGGATCTTTACTAGATAGCTGAAATCTTAATATATGCCACTAGTATTGTAATGCGTAACCCTAACCATAGTTCTAATTCAGCACTAATTATTCCAAGGGATTCCTTCCATTTCTATAAGACGACCACCAAACCATGGATCAGATAGTGAAGCCTCGAGGCCCGGATCATAGATTGCTCATTCCAATCATCATATTCTTCAATAAAATCTTTGTTTTAATCTAAAACTATGTATAATCCTCTTAATATAATTTGGATATACAACTCTCCCAAGCTCACGAAGACTCAAGTCATATTGCAACACATTGCTTTGAGATACCAACAACAGAATGAACACAAACACCTTAACTATACCATATATAACCCGATAACCACAATAAAATCTACAGGCAAATCAATAATTCAAGACCGAAATCTTAACAGCTAATAATAGGTAGTGAATAACTACAATCAATTCTGATACCCAATTACATATAAATCAACAAATGCTGAAACTTTATGCCAACCAGATATATAAATTTCAATAAATAAACAGGAAAAAATATGAAAAGGCTCCAAATAAATCCCAAAAGGACTTGATGGGCATAAAAATCATACAGATTTGCAGAGGGCCCTCTGTTGCAGCAGATTCTGGTACAAAGAGACACGATGATCCCAACCACTGCGAAAATCAAGGATGTCACCATAAACCCCATGTTTGCAGATCAGAACGAAGAGATTTCTGCAAAATTATATTTATTCTAACACAGAATGATATCATAAAATCGTGCTTGGTGACTGGGAAAATGAGGAAGAAAAGTAATTTTTGGGGATCTTACAGAGAAGAAGCTCGTGGTGTGGGATGGGATCAGCTAGATCGTGAAATATTTTTGTTGGGTTGTGCCGAATACAGAACCAGACGTGGGCCTACCGGTGAACATAACGCTCATCTCTGTTTCAGGCCTAACTGTTGGGCTTTCCTTTTCATTTTGAGTCGGGCCTAAATACCCTCATGTCCTTCTTATGCCTGATTTATAATTGCCACTAATAATGAAGGCTTGAGTCTTGGAGCTATTGTTATTAGAGGAAAAATCTAATAAAATCTCTTTTTGTCTTAAACTGTATGAACCTATCCTAATGATACATTCTTAAAATCCACTATTCGCTATTATGACAGATCATCACCCCAATCTCACCCAAAATTTACACCACGTTTATTTTTTTCTCACCCAAGCAATGACATGATTGTAATAGCATGGTGTCATGTGGACAAGTGTCCATTTTTTTTCTTCACCAATTTACTAATTTAATATTTCCCGATTCGTTTGAACTTCGATCACCTTCAAACTTGCGTTAATATTTTTCTTTTTCCAAGGGTTATCTATCAAGTAGCATATTGAATATATTTTGAAGCACGAAAATAAAACTTTATATCCGGGTGATAAAAATAATGTTGCGTTGATAAATCTTCACTAATAAATGTTTTATATCGGGGGTGATCAAACTAGTGCTAAAATGTTGATAAAAAAACGTACTGAGGTGATAAAAAAGTAATGAGGTGATAAAAATCATCTTCATTTTCGATAATAAGGGTGATAAACTAGAGTTTAGTGTTGATAAAAAAATATGTGACGGGGTGATAAAACACATGTAATTTAGTCATAAACATAGTGTTTAATATTGATAAAACTAGTGCTTAGTGTTCATAAAATACATACTAATAAATGTTTTATATCGGGGGTGATCAAACTAGTGCTAAAATGTTGATAAAATATACATACTGAGGTGATAAAAAACAAGTAATGAGGTAATAAAAATTATGTTCAATTTTGATAATAAGGATGATAAATTAGAGTTTAGTGTCGATAAAAAAACATGTGACGAGAGGATAAAACACATGTAATTTAGTAATAAATATAGTGTTCAGTATTCATAAAACTAGTGCTTAGTGTTCATAAAAAAACATGTGATGAGGTGATAAAAAAACATGTTCGGTTTTGGAAAATTAGGTAATAAAACTAGTATTCAATGTTTATAAAACTAGTGTAAAGTGTTGATAAAACTAGTGTAAAGTGTTGTTCAAAATTACCCAGGTATAATTTTTTTAAATCAACCCCAAAATAATTTTTTTTCGTGCTTCAAAACATATTCATCAATGATATTTATAGAAAGTCCCTGAAAAAATAAAAGTATTGGTGCAAGTTTGAAGCTAATCAGAGTTCAAACGAAGCGGGAAAATTTAAATTAGTGAATTGGTAAAAAATATAATATGATAGTTTTACTAAAAAGCTCCCACCACTTACCAAAAAGGGTTGTGTTTTTGCAGTCAGTAAGTCAACAACTCAATTGCATCTCATCCATCCATTCATAAATTGGATGGGTTGAATTGGTTCACACGGTTTTTACGTTAAAAGGTGGTTTCTATTTGGTTTCTTCTCGTTGTTATTATATTTAGGATATAATAACAAGATAGAAATTTAAAAATGACTTTATTACAAAAAAAAGCATAACCCTAGATAGAAAAGCTTTGGTGGCGGCTTAATCCTCTCCTCTATCGTCGTCGGGCTTTTGTATGGGTGATCAATCACGATTGATGATTGTTTCACCATGGATGCTTATCATGCTCTGTTCATGACATGGTTTGTATGGTGCTGGTGTAAGGTCGATTGTTTGGAGGTATTGATCGACGATGAAAGGCTAGATATCTAGGGATAAGATTTGATCTCGGGTGCTAATGGGTGCGACGCTAGGGGGACGAGGACTTACGACTCGGTCTCAAGTGGCCAGATTGGACCTATGGAGGAGAAAGGATCGACCCAACCGAGGGTTAAGAGGCTAATGACATCGAGCCATGGCGGCGATGCAGGGTGAAGAGAGGGTTATCTGGTGAGGGTCGTCAAGGCGGTGCCGATCTCAGCGTCATTTGGTGGGATGCGTTGTTCAGGTGGCCGGCATCAGTGGTGACCGACATTATAGAACATCGAGACGTCATTGGTCGCAACGACACCGAGGTGATTCTAGGCAGACACGACGTCGACCATAGCAGCGACGGAGAATAGAGTAGAGGTAGCGGGAGTAGTCGCTCGGTGCTTCGATCCACAAATGTTGTTCGTCTGACTGTAGAGGGGATAGATACCGTCAGGACCTGATCCTCAATCAGCTACAAGATGTACCTGCCTACTGCTATTTCTCGGATATGTTAGGTCTCGATGGATGGTATGACCACATACTTGCAGTGGAAATAACTCGAGACCATGCCATAGAACACTACCAAATATTAGATACACAAGAGAATAAACAATATGAATGTCTCCTTACCAATTAGTTCAAGAACACTGAAGAAACAATGATCGGCTTGAATCTCCAAGACGCCTATGTATCCAATTGGAATCAAAGCCACGTAGTTCGTCTTTAAATGACTCAAGAACACAACAAGATAGAAAAAAAAGGGCCAAACCCGAAATTGTAGGAGGAGGGAGAGAAAATATGTTGCTTCCCATTTGTGTCTTGCGTTTGTTATGTTGAAAAAAGATGACTTAAACATAACAAACTCCATCAACTTGTCAAACTAAAAGCATGGGACAAGTATGGTGTAAATAGGACAAGTACGGTGCTAAATAAGGCTAGACAAGATGGGGTGAGGTGGTGAATCACCAACACCTTAATCCTTGTCTTGCTTACTTAGTACTAATTAATCAAGACTTATTTAATTATTTATATGGGACTTGGTTGCATGGGCCTCTCATGGGCCCCTTGAAACATGACCCGTTGTCATTCCTAACGAGGTCCTGTGATGCGCTCATCGCCTCCAAGCCTTCCATACCGGAAATGTCCAACATTATCCGACGTGATCAATCCCAAGACTCCAAGCCTTGTCTCGATCCGTAATGTCCTATTCACTTACGGGCACATGACCCAAAACCCAGTCTCCCTTCTGGCCATTATCCATAAATGTGTCAATGAGTTTCATCCTCCGGTGTGACACTTAGGTTTATGCATGTCAATAGATCAACGTAAAATCACATTTTACTTGATCCTATATAAGTGGCAACTAACGAGGCTTTAGTCTAGTCTGACACTGCATAACGAATCGACCCTGTCGATTCTAACCTTTATGTCATCCCTGTCATTATCCTTTTATCTCCGATATCTTGATTGAGATAAGGCATAGAGCCGCCATCCTTATTGTTCTCAATCACTGTTCCTTGATATGTGAGATGACTGAATATACGATACCCAGTATCATGTGCATGGCCATGCTATTCTTTCAGTCACTCTCGATCAAGCGGTCGAGAACCGATATCTTTCTCATACCGTAGTATGAGGGATAAATCCCTTAGCCGTTTTTCGTGTCACTTATGCAGTCCGTCCCCAAGCCAATCCTGGCCGTTATGGAAGCCCTGTTACGGACAACGTTAGGCTCAGGTCAAACTTAGTTGTTTACTGCATAACGATCACAAAGACTCCTTGGTCTAAGGATACATGACAAGCTACGACAATGAATATGTTCATGACTTAACCTATGGCACATATTCATGTCGGGTCATCCAATATCATGTCCCACATGATATCTATGATCAGACTCCAGAATCCCATTCCAATGACTAAAAGAACGTAAGCCATAAAGAACCATCTTTTATACTAGTTGCTTCTAGTGAAGCTTTGTTGACTAGGGACCCATCGAGTGTGATCCATCTCGATCTATGTTTCTATTCGCATGGTGGACATAGATCATAACACACATCGATATATTACTCCAACACATAAGTAATATAAAGCCGCTTTACTTTTAGGGATAATATCAAAAAGTTACCCCAGCTTTTAGCTATTTTCAAAAAATTACACTTAACTTTAAAAAGTAACAAAGTGATACCTTAACTTACAATTTTGCTCAAATTAATAAACGACATTAACTTTTCATCCAAAATAACATAAAAAGACAAGGGAAAACTACCAATACCTACCCAAAACCATGCCCATTTAACTGATGTTTACCCTGAAGTTTAAAGTTAACTGATGCATACCCTGAAGTTACAACTTGTAACTAAAAACCCCTTCTGTCAGCTAAAATGACGAAAATACCCTCAATGATTTTTCCAAATAATTTTAAAAAAATATAAATGAAGTGATTTTTTTAAATAAAAATGAATTTATTTAATATATATATATATAACAAAGTAATTTTTAAATATTTTTTTAACATAATTATTGAAGTGTAGTTGAGGGTATTTTCGTCATTTTAGCTGATGGATGGGTTTTGAGTTACATTTTCGAAACTTCAGGGTATGCATCAGTTAACTATAAACTTCAGAGTAAACATCAGTTAAATTGGCATGGTTTTGGGTAGGTATTAGTAGTTTTCCCAAAAGACAATTATACCCCTTACTTACCATTTAATTTTCAAGTGTCTGCCATTGTTTTTAAACATCAATTTTTAACATTTATTCATTTACTTTATTCTTTTCTTCATATTAAATATTATTTTATTCATATGAAATTTATTAATATTCATTTTTTCTCTTTTCTCTTTTTCTTTATTTTAATAAATTCATTTTAAATTTTTTTAAGTTTTATTATAAATCTGAATTTTCTTTAATTCTCTTTCTTTCTGTAGTTTATTCTTGAATTATTTAAAAAAAATATATTAATTTTTATTAAAATTAAATCTATAGAATGAAATAATATATCTACAAAATTTACATTCATAAATGAATTAATATACAAAATTACATTTATACATTTATACAAAAACCTAGACATTTTGCATTTAAAATTGCAAAATAGCAACCAATTTCTATTTGAGACTAACAACAAACAAGAGATTAGATTCTAGAGAAAGAAACCAGGAAAATAATAACACATGCTAATTCTCATGAAGTAGATAAAGGGAAAAGTTCAACAATAACAATCCCATTTCATGCGTTTGATGTCAAGGTAAAAACAACATTAAAGACGTGTTTGATGTCTCGAACATCATCCAAATGTAAGGAGCTAATTCATGGCAGATAATTGAGACTTAAGCTTCACCTAAATCTAAAAATCATCATCATTCTCCACAGCAATATGCTTGGCCAGTTCTTTTTCCCAGGGGCGGCCCTACGTATTTGGAGGTCTTAGGCGAGTTCTCTAAAAAAAAGGCCTAAAACGACATAATTAAATATATAATTTTTGTACAACCCTCGATGATATTTAGGTTTTGAAAATATTTTTTTATAGATTAGGGATTATCACGGATTCCGTTACTTTGTTTGAAAGAATCGATGATAAATTATCGGATTTGTGGAACAATTTAGTATATTTCGTAGGTTTTTGATGAATAATGAAAACTGACCGTGTTCTGATAATCCCCTACCTTATAAACATGGTATTTTTGTAAACCAAAACTCGTTGAGATACTTTAATTAAATTGTTCTTTAAAAATTATCGTTTAAATTTTTCGTCATAAAGTTATAAGAGTTCTTTTAATTTTTTTTTAAAAACAGTTCTTTTAAGATAACTAGAAATTTTGATTTCAAAATATTACAGAGAGAAATAGTACGTTGCAAAATATTTTTAATGCCTTATTTGGGTCCTATAGTCATAATTATTTTATTTTTAAATATATTTATAAGATCAAAACATATTTAAGACTTACTAGATATAATTTAGGAAACTTTTTAGAGTTTCATACGCATAAATTAAACTTTAAAATTATAAAAACAGTCTAACACATAATTAGAAATTCAGCACATATAATTGTTTTTATAATACTAAATAGACACAAATTTTAGTAAAATAATGTGACCTTCTTAAATTTGGTGGTCTTAGGCGGTTGCCTTATTTGCCAAGTAAAAGAGTCGGCCCTGCTTGTTCCAGACAGCCTGAAAGTACACAATCAACTTTTGTAAGAGGCCCAATATCACAACTACAAAAGTAATACTCATAAAATCATAAAAGACAATGCACATACGTATCACAAGTGAATGATATGGAACTTGGAAGCGAGGCCGTCTCCGGCGTCACGAAGGATCTGTTTGACGAGGTAAAAATAGGCGAACCCACCCTCGCTGAGCTGCCTCAAAACCTTAAACCGTTTCTCGTTGATCCACACCTCACCTCCGTCCATGTTCACCGCATCGTACAGAGCATTCATCCGAAAATGAGCACCCCTGTGCCACGTCTCTCCCTGCCGCTCCACGCCACACTGTCCTCTCGTCGGATTTGTCTGGCCTTGGATAGACAAGGTGGATTGGACATTGAAAGGACTAGGATTAGGAAGAGATAAAATAGGGTTTGATAATATTAAGGTATTTTTAGAATAAGAGGTCATAACATACAAGGGTATTCTTGTCATTTGAAAATAATTATATCACGTGAAACATATGTGTCACATTTTTCCGTTAAAAAATTGACGTCGTTAGTTTGAGCAAAATTGTAAGTTAAGGTATCGTTTTGTTACTTCTTAAAATTAAGTGCAACTTTTTGAAAATGGCTAAAAGTTAAGGGTAACTTTATGATATTATCCCTTACTTGTATTGCTAACAATGATATATACATTTGGACATTTAGGATTGAACTACGGGCACTAAGACTAACAATCTCCCACTTGCCCTAGTTCCAATCTAAACTCCAATATGTCCTCATCGACTTTACATGTCTAACATGTTTAGGCAGCAACACTGCCTTAGTCAAAGGGTTGGCTATGTTATCATCCGTTGCAATATAGATTATCTTCACTTCACCTCGGTTCAGTATTTCTCTGATGAGGTGGGTACGCCGTTGTACATGTTTGGATTTGTTATGCGATCTGGGGTTTTAGCTTGCGCAATGGCCCTTGTGTTGTCGCAAAATGTATTCACCGGGCTAGATGGGTTTTTAATTACACACAACCCTACCGTGAATTTCTAAATCCACATAGCCTCCTTAGCTGCCTCTACAGCATCCATGTGCTTGGCCTCTATCATAGATTCGGCGACGGTATCTTGCTTTACGCTCGCCAAGCTAAAAGCTCCGCCATTCAGCGTAAACATATGTCCCGACTAACTTCTAAAGTCATCTGGATCCGTCTGGAAAACTAACGTCTACTTATCCTTCGACGACTAGTTCAACATCATCTTTCCCTAAGGGTTAGGCTGCTGTCTACTGGTACAACATAAGGCTTACGAGACGTCCGGTCTCGTACATGTCATGGCATATATGATCGATCCTGCCCCCAGGCGTATGGGATTCACATCATCATTTTCAGCCCATCAGGTGTCTTAGGACTCTAAGTCTTGCTGAGATGAATGGCATGACTAGCGGGTAACAATCATTTCTTTGAATCGAGCATTGAGAACCCACTCAATGCCTTGTTCACATAGGTGCTCTGACTTAATCCCAAGACCCTCTTGGTGCGATCTCTATATATCTTAATCCTAAGATATGAGGAGCATCACCTAAGTCCAATATTGCGAAACACTTCCTCAACCAAGCTTTTAGTCTCGTGCAAGGTTGGGATGTCGTTTTCAATGAGAACCAGAAAGGTAATCTTGCTCCCACTAGCCTTCTTATAAACACAAGATTCATCCTCATTCTTGATTAAGCCAAATCCAATTACAGGTTCATCAAAACGAAGGATCCAACTCCGAGAAGTTCGTTTCAATCCATAAATGGATTTCAACAACTTATAAATCTTTCCCTTATTCTTCGGATCGTCAAAACCTTTAGGCCGAGACATACAAACGTACTCAGTCATCACCAGAAAGGAAATCTTTCTCCCACTAACCTTCTTACAAACGCAAGGGTCATCCTCATTCTTGATAAAGCCAAATATAATTACTGCTTCATTAAAACGAAGGTTCCAACTCCGAGAAGTTTGTTTCAATCCACAAATGGATTTCAACAACTTATATAATCTATCCCTTTATTCTTCGGATCGTCAAAACCTTCGGGCTGAGACATACAAACGTCCTCAGTCAAATTCCCGTTTAAAAGAGGTTTTGAGATCCACTTTCCATATCTCGTAATCAAGATACGAGACTATGCCAAGAAGAATCTGGATAGATTTAACCATGGCCACTGGTGAGAAGGTTTCCTCATAGTCAATCCGTTGGATCTTCCTATAACCTTTCGCAACCAGTTTTGCCTAGTAGGTCCGAGGGTTGCCGTCCATGTCCATCTTCACCTTGAAGATCCATTTTCATCCGATGGTCCTCACACCATTAATGGGATCAACTAGTTCCCAGACTTGGTTGTCCGACATGGATTGCATTTCCTCCCTTATGGCTCCCAGCCATAACTCGGAGTCGGGCCCATCCACAACTTCTTGGAAGGTGGCTAGATCATTGTGATCCACCATGACTTCATTGTCACCTCCAGATACCATATCTTGGAGGTGTGCGACTGATCCTTTCAGATCGCCTTGGACCTTCCAGAATTGTAACATGAATTGGTTCTTACTCTAGGACCATCTCTGGCTCCCTTGCTACTGGGTTGTCAATTGGTTTAGACGGATCTGTACCATCCTAAATTTCTTCGAGATGCACAGTCCTCCTAATGACGTCTTTGGAAACAAAACTCCTTTTCCATAAAGACCCCACCCCAAGCGACGAACACCATGTTCTCATTGGGTTTGTAGAAGTAGTATCCCCTCATTGCTTTGGGATACCACACGAAGGTGCATATCTCAGATCTTGGTTCGAGCTTAGTCGAAATCAAGTGTTTCACATAAGTCTCGCAACCACAAATCTTTAGGAAAGACAAAGCGGGCATCTTCCCATGCCATTTCTAAAATGGTGTCCCTTCCACAGCTTTCCAAACCTCTCATACTTTCATCCACTATACGTTAGTGCATGTGTGAGATTCAGTCCTGGTATCTAAAACCCATGAATCTTTGGAAGTAGAGAGATATATCTCTATAGAGTTAATACCGGATGAAGGCACGGTCCCACCGTCCTTCCTTAGATCATCCAGGTTTCCTGATGAAGGCGCAGTCCTACTGCCCTTCTTCAGATCATCCAGGCTATCTAATGAAGGCGCAGTCCCACTGCCCTTCTTCAGATCAGCCGTGAACTTCTTGTAATCCCGGTTCCAATGACTAGGTTGTTGGCAGTAGAAGCAGACATTCTCAAGTGTCTCATCTTTCCCGTCAAGTGCACATGGGCCCCACCCTTGCCACTTCCAATCCACTTGTTGACCATCAGAATATCCTTGGATCCCAGATCCCTGATATATTCTTCTCAGCAGTTAATAACACTTCGTGTAATTATGATATGGTCTTAGAGACAGCCTTGTCAAGGACATATTCTTTGCGTTCAGACTTGAGGACTATCCTCAAAATTCTGTATCAGTCCAAATAGTTTGTCCCATTTAGGTTGACCCTGTCAAGAATGGTTTTTAATGACAAACTATTAATGTTCACTGAATTTGTCATTTGATCTACAACATATAAAATTTAATCAGTAAACTGAATAAATTTTATAAAGATCAAGCTTAAACACCAACAATCGATTCTGAACCTTTAGAATCTGAAACCAAGATCCTTGATTCACTCAATTAAGCTGAACTAATGCTCACCACTTAATCGAGCTATGTAGGTAGGACTACATCCAATCACATCCAATGTGACTCTTAGCTAGGGTATGTACTTATGTACACGGCTTACCCTATCTGTTTCCCTAGCTCAACCTCAGGCTGAGAATCGTAGTGTGGTCCACCAACTTTCAACTATGGACCGTCACTATGTAGGTGCTCCGCTAATGCGCACGACACCAAAATATGTCGTCCAAATGTACTACCCCGCTTTCCCATGGATGCTCCGCTAATGCGCACGACACCCATAGGACGGGGAGGTAGTAAGGTGCTGATAATTGGGAGGTATCAGACATGACCCGTTTTTACTTGTCCGGTTGTGTTTAAAACTTTAGCACATCCTAGATGCGATGAGCACATCAACTACCTTCCAAATGCAATGATGCCTCAAATTATATCCAATGTAATTCTTCCTTTGAACCCATCAAATACATCCAATGCAATGACGGTTCTAAGGGCTCACATACAATGATCAAAAACCAATTTTAACTTTGCATGTGAGGTGATATGCTCGGTATATAAAGTTAAGCATGCAATTCTAATCCAACACATAGAATTAATCCTGCATAAACTAAACCAAGCATAAAGCGATAAATGTGCACATAATAGCACACTAAACTAACTCCAACTAGCTTCTTGAGCTCCATCGACTCCAAGCCGATGTGAACACCCGAAAAACCACCAATTGACCTTTTCGCCCTTTCTTCGTCTCGAGCAAAAGATTACAATTGAATACACGACTCGTAGATCGGAACTAATAGATATAAAAAATAAGTGGTTCGTCGACCATACCTCAAAAAAATAATTACACGCTAACTTTAACGGCTCGCAGGCCGTGAGAAGCGATAAATAATTAAATCGAGCTCGGGGGTATTATGTACACCATGCCAACATCACATCACACATCGTGTTATCAAACAAGCATGTTATCAAACATCATGTGATTTTCCGGTTTTAATTAATAGCCAAGTTCCAAAAAAATTGATGCTCGGTTTATCGAAACCGTTCAAAATTGAAACTTTTGAACATTTGATCTTCGAGTTCGTCATGACAGTTCCAAACTCTTCATAACTAACAAAAAGGTTTAGCCTTGGCATATCAACCATACAATGGTCATGCTTGGCCTAGCTCCGTCTAACGGAGCCCCGTTCGGTCCCGGTTTCGGCTCCCCGAGAGTCTGGCTCCCGAGACCCGAAAAATCAATTTTTTTTTTCAAAATTTCCAGATTTGAAATAATTTTCAAAAATTCATTTTACATGCATTAAATCCATAAACAAAAATTTAAAACATGTTATAAAACAATTTGGCAAATAAACATGTCAAAACCGAAACTTTCAACACCGTCTTGTGAATCCCGAAGGTAGCACGGCTCTGATACCACTGTTGGGTCTCGATGGATGGTATGAACACATACTTGAAACGGAAATAACTCGAGACCATGCCATATAACACTACCAAATATTAGATACACAAGAGAATAAACAATATGGATGTCTCCTTACCAATTAGTTCAAGAACACCGAAGAAACGATGATCGGCTTGAGTCTCCAACACGCCTACGTATCCAATTGGAATCAAAGCCACGTAGTTCGTCTTTAAATGACTCAAGAACACAACAAGATGAAAAAAAGGGCCAGACCCGAAATTGTAGGAGGAGGGAGAGAAAAATGTTGTTTCCCATTTGTGTCTTGTGTTTGTTATGTTGAAAAAAGATGACTTAAACATAACAAACTCCATCAACTTGTCAAACTAAAAGCATGGGACAAGTATAGTGTAAATAGGACAAGTATGGTGCTAAATAAGGCTAGACAAGATGGGGTTAGGTGGTGAATCACCAACACCTTAATCCTTGTCTTTCTTACTTAGTACTAATTAATCAAGACTTGATTAATTAGTTCTATGGGCCTTGGTTGCATGGGCCTCTTGAAACATGGCTCGTGGCCATTCCTAACAAGGTCTCGTGATGCGTTCATCGCCTCCAAGCCTTCCATACCGGAAATGTCCAACATTATCCGACGTGATCAATCCCAAGACTCCAAGCCTTGTCTCGATCCGTAATGTCCTATTCACTTACGGGCACATGACCCAAAACCCAGTCTCCCTTCTGGCCATTATCCATAAATGTGTCAATGAGTTTCATCCTCCGGTGTGACACTTAGGTTTATGCATGTCAATAGATCAACGTAAAATCACATTTTACTTGATCCTATATAAGTGGCAACTAACGAGACTTTAGTCTAGTCTGACACTGCATAACGAATCGACCCTGTCGATTCTAACCTTTCTGTCATCCCTGTCATTATCCTTTTATCTCCGATATCTTGATTGAGATAAGGCATAGAGCCGCCATCCTTATTGTTCTCAATCACTGTTCCTTGATATGTGAGATGACTGAATATACGATACCCAATATCATGTGCATGGCCATGCTATTCTTTCAGTCACTCTCGATCAAGCGGTCAAGAACCGATATCTTTCTCATACCGTAGTATGAGGGATAAATCCCTTAGCCGTTTTTCGTGTCACTCATGCAGTCCGTCCCCAAGCCAATCCTGGCCGTTATGGAAGCCCTGTTACGGACAACGTTAGGCTCAGGTCAAACTTAGTTGTTTACTATATAACGATCACAAAGACTCCTTGGTCTAAGGATACATGACAAGCTACGACAATGAATATGTTCATGACTTAATCTATGGCACATATTCATGTCGGGTCGTCCAGTATCATGTCCCACATGATATCTATGATCAAACTCCGGAATCCCATTCCAATGACTAAAAGAACGTAAGCCATAAAGAGCCATCTTTCATACTAGTCGCTTTTAGTGAATCTTTGTTGACTATGGACCCAGCGAGTGTGATCCATCTCGATCTATGGTTCTATTCGCATGGTGGGCATAGATCAGAACACGCATCGATACATTACTCCAACACATAAGTAATATAAAGCCAATTTACTTTTATTGCTAATAATGATGTATACATTTGGACATTAAGGATTGAACTACGGGCACTAAGACTAACAGGATATTCAATGATCCGACGCTAACATTGAGAATTGACTCAGAGGGTCTTGCGGGGTCTAATTGATTGATAGTCCAACCGGCGAGGGGCGGAACACACCCTCACCTTGATCAATAAGGACTTCATGGTCCAATGGGTTTCCTGCCGAAAATACTAACTTATTAGTCTTAGTTCCCGTAGTCTAATCGTAAATGTCCAAATGTAAATATCATCGTTGGCAATATAATAAGTGGGTTTTCGTATTACTTAAGTGTTGGAGTAATATATCGTGTGTGTTTCCGATCTATGCTCAGAGATCGAATAGAACCATAGATCAGGATGGATCACACTCGATGAGGTCCCTAGTCAATAGTCTTCACTGGAAGCGACTAGTATGAAAGATGACTCTTGATGGCTTACGTTCTATTGGTCATGGGAATGCGTTCCGGAGTCTGATCATAGATATCATGTGGGACATGATATTGGACGACCCGACCTGAATATGTTCCATAGATTAAGTCATGACCATATTCAGAGTCGTAGCTTGACAAGTATCCTTAGACGAGGAGTCTATGTGGTAGCTATGAAGTAAACAACTGAGTTTGACCTGAAAGCCTAACGTTGCACCGTGATTGGGCTTCCATAACGGCCATGATTGGCTTAGGGAATGACTACATGAGTGACACGAGAGACGGCTAAGGGATTTATCCTTCATACTATGGTATGGGTAAGATATATGGTTCGCGGCCTCTTGATCGAGAGTGAATGAAAGAAAAGCATGGTCATGCACATGATATTGGGTATCATTATTCAGTCATCTCACATATCAAGGAACATTGATTGAGAATAATTGTCACGCCCCGAATTCGGTAGAACCGAGCCCGAAACGCGAACGATGGACAATGAAACAATTTTCAAATATTTTAATAAACCGCTTAAAATCACCACTTTGAGTTAAACAAAATAATATTTTACAACTGAAAACACGTCCAAAACAAGCGGACAAAAACAAAGCGTACGTCGCTAAACTCCCCAAAACCCGGACTCCCGCTCCCAGCTCTTCAAGCTTCGAGAGTTCCCCTAGTCCGCCTTGTGACCAGTACCTGTAGGAAAAGTAGCTAGGGGTGAGCGTTCGCTCACCACCAGGGATACCAGACTGACTACAGCATACTAGCAGAAATACCGGAAACACCAACAACAAACAAAACACCGGGGACTACTATCCCCAAACTCAAATAACCCAACTGTCACACGAAAACTGTTACTTTCCCCAACCAAACTAAACACCCGTACATGTAATGTAGACCCGACACCGTAATGACGACCTCAAAGAACACAACACAGAAGTGATCAAAATCACGCAAACCACAGCCACAAGCCTCAGCACTTTACCGATCACGCGCCGGAAGGTGCTACTCACCTGATGGGGACCACAACCCTCTGCTCTTTACCGACCACGCACCGGAGGGTACGACACAGCCCTCGGGCATAAATCTAGACTCAGCACTTTACCAATCACGCGCCGGAAGGTGCTACTCAGCTACGGGGACCACAACCCTCTGCTCTTTACCGACCACGCATTGGAGAGTACGAAACACCCCTCGGGCACAGCTCTAACCTTATCACTTTACCAATCACGCGCCGGAAGGTGCTACTCACCTACGGGGACCACATCCCTCTGCTCTTTACCGACCACGCATTGGAGGGTACGACACACCCATCGGGCATAGCTCAACAGTACCACCAGAACAATCACAGTTACAACCAAATGACACACAATACCCCGCAAAGGAAAGGAAAAGAATACCAACACGACTAACTACCACTCGACACATCAGTCAACCAAATACAGGCTCAACTCCCCACGGGCACTCATGGCCACCCACAAACACGAACAAACAGTAACATACGGGTTCAACACCCCAAAGGCACACATGGCCACCCACGACACACAAACAGTAAAAAAATACAGGTTCAACACCCCAAAGGCACACATGGCCACTCAAGAACACAACAATTCAATCAACCTCCCGGCACAACCCAATGCCACCAGTACTTCTATTGTTCGATAAGTTCACTTATCCTACGACACTACTAAGTGTCATATGCATTTCTATTGTTCGATACGTTCACGTATCATATGACACCACTAAGTGTCGCCTGCATTTCTAGTGTTCGATAAACTTACTTATCCTACGACACCACTAGGTGTTACATGCATTTCTACTGTTAACTTTCCCTAGTCAAAGCCGAGATCCGGCTACTTTTCCCTACCTCGTAACACTTTCCCAAAAATCCATGCCCAAGCTCCGGCGTGCTCGCGATCACTCGCCTAGCTTCCCCTTTCCGCGGTCGTCGGCACGATCTAACAAGATCACAATTAAAACACTTTTTAAGTTCGCATGCAAAAACTGAATTTAAAGAATTAGACGCCCAAACGCAACCCCGGTAATGCCGATCACTCCCAAACTTCCCAATTACTCGACATTGTCAATAGTGGGCCCGGAAAGGCCCGGTTCGCCCGGCTCGGCGAATCTGCCCGGGATTGAAAAACGCCCTTCCGGGGCTCTAAAAATTCCCATTTTCGTTTCTACGATCTTAGAATAATTCAAGGGTTCCAATGCAATCGACGAAATCAATTTCCGACTTCCGAGTGATTTAATTCGCATTTAAAGTTTCTAAACCCGAAATTTCCAACTTTCACAGTTTAATTCCAAAATTCGCTCCGGGTGTGAGTTATCGACTTGAGGCTCGTCCAAAACCACCCGAACACGAAAAACCCGAGACCCGACACGTGGGCTCCACCCGGCCACCCTTAGCCGTGGGTGGTTGGACCGATTTTGGATCGGTTCACCACAGTGGTGGCCAGCCACCACCCACGGTGGCCGGAGCTCCCCCGAGCCTCCGGTCACCGGAAACCGATCCTTTTCACTCCAAAACGTTCCCAACGAACCCTACACCTCGACTCATCAATATTTAACTTGTTTAAACACAAACCCTAACTTTCAAACGTACCAAAACGAAAATCGAATAGGTTCTCACCTTTAGGGAATGACGATGGGAGCTCGATTTTTCAACTGTTGAGACGATCCGTTGCTTGGATCGTCAGAAAATCCCTAAACCCTAACACCTCTCTTCCTTTTTCTCTTTCTCTTTCTCCTTCTCTCTTCTTTCTCTCCCTTTTTCTCTTTTTTTTTTCTAAGTGGCCGACCCCCCTTTCTCTCATCCTTTTGTTTTGTTCAAAAAATACCTAACACCACCACTTGTGTGACACGTGTCAAGTGGGTCCCACCCTTTAAACAAATATCTTTGTAGATATTTTTCAATCAGATTCGCGAAATTCGGCCGTCTCGGGCCCCGAACGGGCCCATTTTCCAAGAAATTACGAAATTTCATGGGCTACAAGGAAACGGCTCAACTAAGACCGCTGTAATGACGGCTAAGATTTTTGGATCCAAAACGAGCCTCGAACGGACCAAAACGTCGCTCGGTTGACTTTTCCGGCAAAAAGTCAACCTTTCCCAAATTGGTCAGGAAGTTGCCCTGAGTCCCACAGAACTCACTTTGGTCGATATCGAGGTCAACTTAAGTCCGATATGACCCTCGGGGTCAAATTTAGGATCATTTAGGTGTTTGTCCCAAAATTTTAAATTTTCCATTTTTTCGCCGATTTGACTGGAGTTGACCGGGAGCGGTTCTTACAATCTACCCCACTTAAATGAATTTCGTCCGCGAAATTTAAAACAAACGTACCTCAGGAGTCGAATAGATTGGGGTACTTCGCGCGAACCTCGTCCTCGCGCTCCCAAGTCGACTCGGCCTCGTGGTGTCGCCACTGTACCCGTACTAGGCGGATAACCTTGCCACGCAGGACCTGCTCCCGTGTGTCCATGATTTGAACCGGCTGCTCCTCATAGGAGGCATTGTCAGCCACCTCGATATCTTCCCAGTCAATGACGTGGGAGGGTTCCGCATTGTACTGCCGCAACTCGGACACGTGGAAGACGTTATGAACTCTCCCAAGTTGCGGTGGTAATGCCAGACGATATGCCACCGCTCCCACTCTGCTCAAGATCTCGAAAGGGCCGATGTACCGCGAGGCTGACTTGCCTCCGCCGCGGCTGAACCATACCAGCCCCTTCCTCGGGCTCGCCTTCAGGAACATGTGATCACCGACTGCGAACTCAAGAGGTCGGCGTCGTCTGCCGGCGTAGCTCTTCTGTTGAATCTGTGCGGTCTTCAACCGCTCGCGTATCAACGCGACCTTCTCTGTCGTCTCTCGGACGAGCTCTGGCCCTAGTAGACTCCTGTGTCCCACATCTGCCCAGCATACTGGCGATCGACACGGCCTACCATACAATGCTTCAAACGGTGTCATCCCAATACTGGCCTGGAAGTTGTTGTTGTAGGCGAACTCGACTAACGGTAGGTGGGTCTCCCACGACCCCTTGAAGTCTAGCACACATGCCCGCAGCATGTCCTCCAAAATCTGAATCGTGCGCTCGGACTGGCCGTCTGTCTGGGGATGGTGTGTTGTACTGAGTAGAACCTCGGTCCCCAACGCGGTCTACAGACTCGGCCAAAATTTGGACGTAAAACGAGGATCCCTGTCAGACACTATCGACACGGGGACTCCATGGAGACGCACTATCTCCTGAATGTACAGGCTGCTCAACTTGTCGACCGGATCCGTCATCCTAATGGCCAGGAAATGGGCCGACTTGGTCAACCGATCGACTACCACCCATGCCGCATCATGTCCCCTCGGCGATCTCGGCAATCCACTCACGAAGTCCATCATGACGTGCTCCCACTTCCACTTGGCAATCGGCAGTGGCTGCAATAATCCGGCAGGTCACTGATGTTCGGCTTTCACCTGCTGACAGGTGAGACATCTCGATACAAATTCTGCAACCTCTCTCTACATCTCGCTCCACCAAAAAGTGCCGCCTGATGTCGCGGTACATCTTGGTGCTACCCGGGTGCACTGTAAGACGCGAATGATGTGACTCTCGCAACACGTCGTCTCTACAGTTGCGCGGCACGAATAATCCTCCTCGATACCGTAACCCCCAATCCACACTGAGTTCCCTGCCTTCCGCCTCAACACCACAGACGACCCTCTCTCAGATCTCTGATGTCTCGACATCCTCCGACTGCGCCTCCAACACTCGGGAAAGTAGCGAGGGCTGAAGCCACCAATGAGCACATGGCCACGCCACCCGTAACCTCCTTTAGCTCAAGCCCGAACGTGCCCAGTTCCCCCATCATGTCCCACTCTCGGACTGATATGCTAGCAAGACTCGGAACCGACTTCCTACTCAGGGCGTCGTCAACCACGTTCGCCTTACCCGGATGGTAGTGTAGCTCAAAGTTGTACTCCTCAAGTAGCTCCATCCATCGCCGCTGGCGCATGTTCAGGTCTCGTTGGGAAAAGATGTACTTGAGGCTCTTGTGATCCGAGAACACCTGAAATCCCTCGCCGTACAGATAATACCGCCAACCCTTTAGCACGAACACGACCGCTTCTAGTTCTAGGTCATGGGTAGGATAGTTGCGCTCGTGTGTCTTCAACTGCCGGGAGCCATAAGCAACAACTCTACCCAACTGCATCAGTACACAGCCCAGTCCTTCCCCGGACGCGTCACAGTAGACCTCATACCCGACCCCTTGCTCTGGCCCTATCAATAGTGGAGCGGTAGTTAGATGAGTCTTCAGCTCCGTGAACGCACGTTCACAGTCCTCTGTCCACACAAACCCGACTCCCTTGCGCGTCAACAGAGTCATAGGCGCGGCTAGTCGCGCAAAGTCCAGGACCAACCACTGATAATATCCTGCCAACCCCAAGAAGCTGCGGATCTCGAAGACACTCGTGGGCCGCGCCCACTTCGAAACCGCGTCGATCTTCGATGGATCGACCAATATACCGTCACAGGATACAATGTGACCGAGGAATTTCACCTCAGCGAGCCAAAACTCGCACTTCTTCAGATTGGCATATAGCTGATGCGTTCGTAGTAGGGTCATAACAGTCCTCAGATGCCCTTCATGTGCCGCCTCGTTCTGCGAGTAGATCAAGATGTCGTCTACAAACACCACCACAAATTGATCAAAGAACGGCCGGAATATACTAATCATCAGATCCATGAATGCTGCAGGTGCGTTCGTCAGTCCAAATGGCATCACCAAAAACTCGTAATGCCCATAAGGTGTCCGGAATGCAGTCTTTGCAACGTCCCCCTCCCGGACTCGCAACTGGTAATATCCAGATCGCAGATCGATCTTCGAGAAGCATGTCGACCCTCTTAACTGGTCGAACAAGTCATCAATCCTCGGCATCGGGTATCGGTTCTTCACCGTAACCCGGTTCAGCTTCCGGTAGTCTATACACATCCGAAGCTCTCCACTCTTCTTCTTCACGAAGAGTGCTAGTGCTCCCCACGGCGATGTGCTCGGACGGATAAACCCCTTCTCTCGAAGCTCCTCGAGCTGACGCTTCAGCTCGGTCAACTCTGCTGGCGCGAACCTGTAAGGCGCCATTGATATCGCCGTCGTTCCCGGCACCAGGTCAATCCCGAACTCCACCTCACGAACTAGTGGTAACCCGCTCAACTCCTCCGAAAAGACCTCGGGGAACTCGCACACCACTCGCGGCAACTCTCGGCTCTGCACGACCGATACTTCCTCCACTGCAGACAAAGCCGATAGGAGAACCCCACTCTTACTGCCCAGAATACACGAAACCTTCGTGTTGCCTGCTGACACTGTCACTCGTCGCCTATAGCAGTCAATATTGGCTCGGTACTTCGCCAGCCAATCCATTCCCAAGATTACGTCAAAGGTCGTCATTCCCAGCACGAGAAGGTCACTAAGGCAAGGACAGTCTGCGACTCTAACTTCGCAGGCAGGACAGACCCTAGTCCACATCACATCACCCCCGACTGGGGTGTCCAGACACATGGGTGGACTCAATGGCTCTAAACTCAGCCCCAACCTCTCACCACAACTCAACGAAATAAACGAGTGCGACGCCCCGGTATCAAATAAAAATAACAACCACAAATGATACAATAAGCACGTACCCTGAATGGTCTCACGGTAGGTAGCGGCTCATGTGGCTCGGGAGTCGGTAACTGCGTACACTCTACCCTGTGACGCCTGCTGCCTCCGACCTGGCGCACTGACTGCTGGCTGTACATACCTCTGTTGCTCTCTCGGAACTGGCGCGCTCGTGGACGGCTGCGAGAACCTCGACGGCTGACTCTGACGCTGGCGACCCCTGGGTGACTCCACTGTATGCGACTGCTGCGGTCGCTGCGCTGGCGTTGCCCCAATCGGATCAGGGCACCTTGCAACTGAGTGCCCAACCCGGCCGCACCGGTAACACCTGAAATCGTCGGCCCTCGGCCCCATGCCCTGGCATGTCTGTCTGACCACTGGTGGTGCCGCGGGCCCTCCTCCTATCGGACACTCTCACCGCATGTGGTCTGGCTTCCCGCAGGTAAAACATACTGGCCCCCTCTATGAAGCGACTGGCCCTACTTATGCCACCGACCCCATCTGTCTCGATCCGCCCGGCTGAACCTGCGGCCGAAAGAACCCCGCAGTCCTCTGCCTCCTCAGATCTCGGGACTCGGACGGTCCCGCAACACTGTTCGGCTGCTGCCGAACCTCACGGTTCCTCGCTGCCTCTCGGAGACCCAACTCCACTACCGCTGCCTTGTCTACTAGCTCTGTAAACACCCGAATCCTCAGGGCGATGACTCGATCCGGAATCGTCGGCCTCAGCCCCGTCTCGATCCGTCAGCACCGGTTCAACTCGGTCGTCACCATTTCTGGTGCAAATAGGGTCAGGGATGTGAATCTGGCCTCATACTCTGCCACTGACGCCCCGTCCGATTGCAGTTCCAGGAACTGCTGATGTCGGTCCGCCCTGGCCGACTCGGGGAAATACTGCTCCAGGAAGACCATCTCGAAGTACTGTAGTCATCCCCGACTCTGTCCCGTACGCGCCCCCACCAGTGGTAGGCGAATTCCCTCAGCTGATGAGCTGCAAAGGACACCCTGGTGTGACCGTCCTCTATGCCTGACGTGTCCAGGTCCCGAGTGACCTGCTCCAGCCATCTCTCGGCGATGTCGGGGTTCGGTTCCCCGACGAATGTAGGTATGCCTAGCTTCAGGAAATCCAGCAATGCCCTGGCCGTATGGCCTTCGGCTCGAACGGGCCTCGCTGGATCGGCTGCTGCAGCAGCAGGTACTGTGTCCGGAGCCGGCGACGCAGACTCCTTACGGACGATGTTCGCCACCAAGCTCTGCACCGTCCGGGTCAACTCTCCCAGAGCGGCCGTAGTGGACGGGTCTGCGACCGGTGGGACGCAGGGCGTGCCTACAGACGGTCCTGCGTCGTTCCTCCTGTCCTCCCCGACGGGAGTACCCTGGGCTTCCGTGGACTCAGCGGGTTCGACGTGGGCCTCCGTCCCGGTGCCCCAGCTGATCGTCCCCTCCTGCCACGTGTGGGCGTACGTCCCGGTGCCCCAGCTGATCGTCCTCTCCTGCCACGTGCCATGTAATAGGTATCCTCTGCACGGATACACGCAAACGCTTAGTTTGCGAACTTATACAACGACGGCAAGCTCAATATATTAGCGTTCACACAACCTACGTCTACTCTAGTGTACTCGTTACCAAACGCCACAATGCTCACGCTATTAATACCTCAATTACTCGCTCACGTAAGGGAGACCTCAACACGACTCGACACAATCGTGAACAACGTCTGTCACGCCCCAATTTCAGTAAACCGAACTCGGGACGCGACGTTCAATTATAAGAAAACACCTTGAAACCTTTTCCATTAAAACCCTTTACAATACCAGTTTAGTTCGACAAAAGATAATTACAACCCAAATTACAACGTCCCACAAGCGGACAAAAAGGCGAGGTATCCGTCGCTAGACCAAAAGTAAAAACCCGGACTCCACTCCTAGCTCCACAAGCTTCGAGAGCTCACCTAGTCCGTCCCACGAACAGTACCTGTAGGAAAAGCAACTAGGGGTGAGCGTTCGCTCACCACCATGGATAACAGACTCACTACGGCATAATTAGCAGACAATGCCGGTAACACCAACAACGACTCAAAGACACACACACGACCAGTACTTTCCTCAACTGACTCAACATTCGGACACGTGATGTAGACCCCACACTACGATTGACGACCTCCTCCAAAGACACGACTGACAACCACGCAATACCAAACAAGATCGCAAAGGATCGCAAACCAGCTGCTCAGTAACCAATCTCTGTATCCTGCCCTTTCCGATCCCAGTCGGTACAGGCGGTCGACCTGTCGTGCAACTTCCCCCGATCCCAGTCGGGGGGCTAACCCACAACCTCTCCGCTTCACCCGATCCCAGTCGGGTGGTTAGCCACACCCGCGCGTCCTTCCCCCGATCCCAGTCGGGGAGCTAGCCCATAACCCCTCCGCTTCTCCCGATCCCAGTCGGGAGGCTAGCTACACCACACAACCTCCGCCAGTAACCAGCAACCAATCACAATCACAAACAAGTTCAAACAGACAGTAACGACACCGGTGACAACTCCACAGGCACTCAAGGCCAACAAAACACCGACAACCAAACACAGGTTCAACAACCCTACGGGCCCTCATGGCCACCCAAGACACCAACGATAAAGTACGGGTTCACAACCCCACGGGCACTCACGGCCACCCAAAACACCGAAACGACAACACGGGCTCTCATGGCCACCCAAGACTCAGCAATAAATAACACGGGCTCTCAAGGCCACCCAAACTCAACAACAATTAACACGGGCTCTCAAGGCCACCCAAACTCAACAACAATTAACACGGGCTCTCAAGGCCACCCAAACTCAACAACAATTAACACGGGCTCTCAAGGCCACCCAAACTCAACAACAATTAACACGGGCTCTCAAGGCCACCCAAACTCAACAACAACAAAAACACACAACAACCTCCGGCATAATCGATGCCTCCAACAGTCCTAAGATCACTAGTTTCACAAACAACCTCCGGGCATGGTCATATGCCTCCAGTAAATCAATTATCGCTAAGTTCTCTGCTCCTACGACACTACTAAGTGTCACATGCTTTTCTCATAATTACTAAGTTCCCGTAACATGCTTTTCTAATAAACGCTACAATTCCGTATCATGCTTTTCTAATCTTTAAATAAAACTACTCAACCCACGACACCCCGGTGTCACATGCAATTCTACTGTTAACTTTCCCCAGTCAGGGCCGAGATCCGTCTACTTTTCCCTACCTCAACTGAAGAGCAACCGCTATGCTTCCTAGCTGCTGACGTTCTGGCTCGCTACCTCCGAGCTTCACTTCGATCGAAGCCTGACTCTAAAGATAACACGAAAGCCATAATTAAAGGCGGTTCTTAGGTTAATGTAACGGTCACGATTAATCCAGTTTACAACCGACAGTTGTCCCTTAAACTCGAGCGGGATAAAAGCGGGTTCACGGCGAATCGGGTTTGAGTACCCGAGCACCGAAACCGGTGCATGCGAGGAACGGTCCCAATGCACGAATCCCGAGGTCCGATTCAGCGGTCCGCTTTTGTTCCTTTTTAAACCCAAATAGCAGTTCATTTTACCCAGAGTTCCAGCTTCGTTTAACTGCTCAAATTCCGTTTTAAATCGAACTGATTTTACTTCCCTTTTATTTTCAAATCTGTTTCTGTTCCGACCTTTTGAGCCCAAAATGAATTAAGTTCGGTTTTTGAACAACCGTCCCTAAATCCCGTTTACAATAGATTCTCAAGCTCCTCGATTTAAAACCGTTATTAAAACCAAATTGATGTTAATTCCTTTTTATTTTAAATCATTTTCCAATTTAAATCTTTTCTTTTTAAACCAAACTGATTTTTCGTTTTAGGGTTCTTTCTTTTCACTTCAGAAGTTCGATTTCCAAACTCTTATCCAGTTTTATTAATATTAAAATAAAACCGTTTCAAATTCCTTTGATTTTGCTTTCAACAATCCAGATTCAGATCTAAAACAAAAAAAGAATAACTTTTAAGAACAAACACGTTTTATTTCCTTTTCTTTGTTTGTTACAACAAAACCCGATTCACAGAAGTTCGAAGACGGGAAAATAAAGGTTCGGTTTCGAACCGATCGGCCGCCGGCGAGGGCGGAGTCGGCCGGGGCCTAACCGTAGAGAAGGGACGGCAAGGGCGGCGGCGGCGCACGGCGGTGGGGCACGGCGGTGCACGGCTGGACCCTTCTCGACCAAGATCCGGACGGCCATGGTGGCTTCGTCCCGGATCTGTCGAACGCGCCGGCGAGAGCTCGGGACGAGGGCGTGGTCGGCGATCTGTGGCGGGGACCTGTGGCCGGAGTCGAGCACGGGAGAGGAAGACGACGTGGGGAGCTCGGGGACGGCGGCGGGTTGAACAGAGAAGAAGCGGCGTGGTTGGACGGGAGAGATGGTGGCGTGGTTGGGGTCGGAGAAGAAGGAGGAGGAGGAGGCTCGGTGGTGAAGATGGTGGCTGGACGGAGAAGAAAGGGAGACGGGGGCGACGTGGGGACGTGAGGGAAGAGGGAGGTCGGCGTGGGGACGTGAGAGGGAGGCGTGGCCAGACTCGGGACTGGCGCCGGCGACCCGAGTTGAGAGAAGGGAGGGAGGTCGGGTGAGGTTCGGTAGAGAGGGAGGGAGATGGATCGAAGAGGGAGAAGGCAAAAGGAGGCTGCACATGTTAGGGTTTCACCCTAACTTCCCTTTTATACCGAAACCAACCAGCTGGGCTTGGCACCCTTGGGCCTCAGGTGCAAGCTGGGCCGTGCGGCCCAAACGGGAGGGCAGGCTGGTTGGGCCTTCTCAGGCCTGGTCGGCCTTTTCCTTTTTTTTAAATTTCTTTCTCTCTATCTTTTTTTTTGAACTCGGACCAAAATTCTCTTTAATTTTCACACCGTTCTCTAACCTCGACGTTAAACTTTAATAATTAAACAATAAATTTTCCCGGTCTTTACAACGTCACTCAAAAATAATACACAAACTGCACAACGACTCACAAACAACTTCAAAACACGCCCACCGGGCCAACAACTTTAAAAACACGCCCACAGGGCTAACCAATTTAAAACTTTTCTCCCTTTCATCATAAAATCTCATTTTTGACATCACGTAGTTACAACCCGGTCCAGGCGTCCCCGAACTAAATTGTACCCACATGCTATCAGCACCGTCACGTTCGACTACAGGAGCGCTCCTGAGTCGAGTCGCGACAGCTTAAAAACATTTCACACAACACAAACAATTATTATGCCAGTAACAACCGTACTGCACATACACACAACATCAAACATGACTCATGTCACTACGGGTCTACACACGGTTTCCGACTTGCGCAACCAACGCACGACGAGACTTTTAATGACTCGACTCTCCCCACCTAATTGACGTACAGTCCGAGGTGTGAAACCTCGAGCTCTGATACCAAACTGTCACACCCCAAATTCGATAGAATCGAGCCCGGAACGCGAACAATGGACAACGAAACAATTTTCAAATATTTTAATAAACTTGTAAGAACCACTACCGGTCAACGCTAGTCAAATCGGCGAAAAACGGGAAAATTTAAAATTTTAGACAGACACTTAAATGAACCTAAATTTGACCCCGAGGGTCATACCGACTTAAGTTTACCCCGATATCGACCAAAGTGAGTTCCGGGGGACTTAGGGCAACTTTCTGACCAATTTGGGAAATGTTGACTTTTCGTTGGAAAAGTCAACCGAGCGACATTTTGGTCCGTTCGAGGTCCGTTTTGCACCCAAAAAGCTTAGACGTTGTCGCAGCGGTCTTAGTTGAGCCGTTTCCTTGGAGCCCGTGAAGTTTCGTAATTTCTTGGAAAAAGTGCCCATTCGGGGCAAGAAACAGCCGAATTTCGCGAATCTGATTGAAAAATATCTAGAAGATATTCTAAATATTTTACAAAAAGGTGTGGGACCCACTTGCCACATGTCAAATGTGTTGGTGTTAGGTATTTTTGAAAAAGAACAAAGATGAGAGGATATGGGGTTCGGCCATATTGATAAAAAGGGGAGTTTTTGCAGAGAGAAAGGGAGTTAGAAGAAGGAGAGAAAAGAGAAGGAAGAGTTGGAAGCTTGGGGTTTTCCCGATCATCTAACCGTTGGATCGTCTCAAAGATAGAAGAATCAAGCTCACACCGTCATTCTCTACGGTGAGCATCTAACCGATTTTCGTTTTGTTAAGTTTGAAAGTTAGGGTTTGGGTTAAAACTATTAGTTTTTGGTTGAGTTGAGGTGTGGGGTTCGTTGGAGACGTCTTGGAGCGAAGGAGGGACGTTTTCCGGTGACCGGAGGATCAGGGGGAGCTCCGGCCACCGTGTAAGGTGGCTGGCCGGACCATGGGTGGCTGGCCGGAGCTAGGGCCGGCCACCACCATGGTGAACCGGCCCCAAAATATCCCTAGCCACCCACGGCCAAAGATGTCCGGGTGGGGCCCACGTGCCCGGGTCACGGTTTTTTGTGTTCGTGTGGTTTAGGACGTTCCCCAAGGCGTTAATCCACACCCGGATCGAAATTTAGATTTAAATTGTAAAAGTTGTAATTGACGGGTTTAGAAACTTTAAACGCGAATTAAATTACTCGGAAGTCGGAATTTGATTCCGTCGAGTGCATATGAATCCTTGAATTATTCTAAGACCGTAGAAACCAAAACGGGAATTTTCGGAGCCCCGGAAGGGCGTTTTCAAAACCCGGGCAGAATCGCCATGTCGGGCGAATCGGGCCTTTCCGAGTCCATTATCGACAATGTCGAGTAATTGGGAAGTTTGGGAGTGATCGACATTGTCGGGGTTACTTTTGGGCGTCAAGTTTATTAAAATTCAGTTTATTCCTACAAGCTTAAAAGTGTTTTAAATTGTGTTCTTATTAGATCGTGCCACCAACAGAGGAAAGGGAAAGCTAGGCGAGTGATCGAGATCACGCCGGAGCTTGATTGTGAGCTTTTGGAGAAAGCATACGAGGTAGGGAAAAGTAGCCGGATCTCGGCCCTGATTAGGGAAAGTTAACAGTAGAAATGCATATGACACCGGGGTGTCGTGGGTTAAGTAAGTTTATCGAATAATAGAAAGGCATGTGACACCGGGTGGTGTCGTATGATACGGGAACGTATCGAACAATAGAAATGCATGTGACACTTAGTAGTGTCGTAGGAGCAGTGAACTTTCGATGTTAGAATTACTGGAGGCATTTGGTTATTCCCGGAGGTTGATTGTTTAGTTTGTGTCTTGGGTGGCCATGAGAGCCCGTATTTTTCTGTTTGTGTCTTGGGTGGCCATGAGAGCCCGTACTTTATTGTTTGTGTCTTGGGTGGCCATGAGAGCCCGTATTTTACTGTTGGTGTCATGGGTGGCCATGAGTGCCCCTGGGGTTGTTAAACCCGTATTTTACTGTAGGTGTGTCTTGGGTGGCCATGAGTGCCCGTGGGGTTGTTGAACCCGTGTTTTACCATTGGTGTCTTGGGTGGCCGTGAGTGCCCGTGGGGTTGTTGAACCCGTGTTTTAGCGTTGGTGTCTTGGGTGGCCATGAGTGCCTGTGAAGTGTTGAACCTGTGTTGTTGATGTCGGTTGAACTTTACTTGTGGTTGTGATTGTGGTTACCTGAGGTTGGGGGCCCGCCTCATAATAAAGGGGGTCCCGTGATCGCGCGCGTATGCATGTTCAGACGAGGTAGGGGGCCCGCCTGAGAGTAAAGGGGTTCTGGCAACGCGTGCGTGGTGGTGATGGGTTGACCGCCTGATCCGACTACGTGTCGGGAAAAGTGCGACAGGTTGACCGCCTGGCCCGACAGAGATCGGGGAAGTTGCGTGGGGACTGAGTTGCTGGGGTGCGATCCTTTGCGATCTTGTTTGGTGTGCGATCCTTTGGGACCTTGGGTGTGGCGTGGTTATCTTTCGTGTCTTTGGAGGAAGTCGTAATCGTTGTCTCGGATCTACATTACGTGTCCGAGTGTTGAGTCGGTTGAGGAAAGTAACAGTTTTTGTGTGTCAGTCGGGTTACTTGAGTTGGGGGATAGTAGTCCCCGGTGTTGGTTTTGTTGTTGGTGTTACCGGCATTGTCTGCTAGTATGCCGTAGTCAGTCTGTTATCCGTGGTGGTGAGCGAACGCTCACCCTAGATGCTTTTCCTACAGGTACTGGTCGCGGGACGGACTAGGTGAGCTTCCGAAGCTTGAAGAGCTAGGAGCGGGAGTCCGGGTTTCCTTTTGAGTCTAGCGACGTACGCCTTGTATTTTGTCAGCTTGTTGGGACTTACTTTTGAGTTGTAAATAATTATTTTCATTAACTAAATGGTGGTTTTAAAGCGTTTTATTTAAAAAATTTGAAAGTGTTTTATTGTCCTAAACGTTCGCATTCCGGGTTCGGTTCTACTGAATTTGGGGCGTGACAGCTTGGTATCAGAGCTCGAGGTTTCACACCTAGGACTGTACGTCTATTAGGTGGGAGAGTCGAGTCAGTAAAAGTCCCGTCGTGCGTTGGGTACGCAAGTCGGAAACCGTGTGTAGACCCGTAGTGTTTTGAGTCCCGTTTGTGTTTGTGTGTATGTGCAGTACGGTTATTACTGGCATACTGTTTGTGTGTGCTGCGTGAAACGTTTTTAAGCTGTCGCGACTCGACTCAGGGGCGCCCCTGTAGTCGAGCGTGACGGCGTTGATATCAAGTGGGTACAATGTAGTTCGGGAACGCCTGGACCGGGTTGTAACTACCTGATGTCAAGAAATGAGGTTTTATCATGAAAAGGAAAAGTTTTGAAAATTGGTTGGCCATGTGGGCGTGTTTTGATTTTGGTTGGCCCTGTGGGCGTGTTTTTATTTTGGTTGGCCCTGTGGGAGTGTTTTGATTTAGGTTGGCCCGGTGGGCGTGTGTTGTGTTGTTTGGCCTTGTCGGCTTGTGATTGAGGTTGAGTGACTTGATTTGGTCAGTGAGTTGTTGTACGTGTGTTGTTAAATTGGTGGTCAAGAGTGTGTGCCGTTTAAGGCTTTTCTTAGGGTTAAAACGGGGTAAGGTTCGAGTTTGAAACGATTTTGGAATTCAGGCCTGCGCGAGTGTCACGGACCTTGTCACGGATCCGTGACGGAGCAACGCGTTTTGGCAATTTTAGGGCCTTCGTCACGGCTCCGTGACCCCAACCGTGACGGGGTCTGTCACGGATCCGCGATCCCTGTCTTTTACACCGTCTTGATTACGCAGTTTTCGTGTTGTTGTTGCGTGACTTGGTGCACGTTTGTGCGGTTGATTTGAGGTTTCTCTTACGCGTTCTAGTAATTGAAGTACTGATAGCGTGAGCAGGGTGACGTTTTAGTAACAAGTACGCTACAGTAGATGTAGACCGTGTGAACGCTAGTGTATTTGAGCATGTCGTCTTTATTTAAGTTCGCAAACTAAACGTTTGCGTGTATCTGTGCAGAGGATACCGACACATGGCTCATGGCAGGCGAGGGCGATCAGCCGTGTCACAGGGACGGGCGCCCGCGTGAGGCAGGAGGGGACGGTCAGCAGGGACACCAGGACGGATACCCACCGTTGAGCCCGCTGAGTACGCGAAGGCCCAGGGTACTCCTGTCGGAGAGGACAGGAGGAGCGAGGCGGGACCATCTACGGGCACGCCCAGCGTCCCGCCGGTCGTAGACCCTCCCACTACGACCACCCTGGACGAGCTGACCAGGACGGTGCAGAGTTTGGTGGCGATCATTGTCAGAAGAGAGTCGGCATCGCCAGCTCCGGAGACAGCAGCTGTTCTAGCGAGGCCCGTTCATGCCGAAGGCCATACGGCCCGGACACTGCTAGACTTCCTGAAGCTGGGCATACCCACATTTGTCGGGGAGCCGAACCCCGACCTAGCCGAGAGATGGCTGGAGCAGGTCACACGGGACCTGGACACTTTAGGCATCGAGGATGGTCGCATCAGAATGTCATTTGTAGCTCATCAGCTGAGGGACAACGCCTACCACTGGTGGGGGCGTGTGAGGGACAGAGTTGGGCACGACTACGGTCTCTTCCAGACGGTCTTTCTGGCGCAGTATTTTCCCGAGTCGGCTCGGGTGGACCGACATCGGCAGTTCCTGGAACTGCAGTATGATGGGCCATCAGTGGCCGAATATGAGGCCAGATTCACGGCCCTGGCCCGATTCGCACCAGAGATGGTGGCGATAGAGCTGAACCGTTGCTGGCGGTTCGAGGGGGGCTGAGGCCGGTGATTCGGGATCAGATTCTCGCTTTGAGGTTGCGGGATTACTCCGAGCTCGTAGACACCGCAGCGACAGTGGAGCAGGGTCTCCGAGAGGCAGCCAGGACCCGTGAGGTTCGACAGCGGCCGACCAATGTTGCGGGGCCGTCCGAGTCCCGAGATCCGAGAAGACAGAGGACCACGGGGTTCTTCCGGCCACAGGCTCAACAGGGCGGAGTGAGACGGATGGGGTCGGTGGCATCAGTGGGGCCAGTCGCTTCAGAGAGACGGCCGAGATGCTTTTGCTGCGGGCAGCCATGCCACATGCATCGAGAGTGTCTGATGGGCACGGGGCCGAGAGCCGATGAGGCCAGGTGTTTCCAGTGTGGCCGGGTTGGGCACACTATTGCCAGGTGCCATGAGCCGATGGGGGAACGTCAGCGCAGCGACCACAGCAGTCGCGTACAGTGCAGTCACACAGGGGTCGCCCGCGTCAGAGTTAGCAGTCGAGGTTCTCGCAGCCGTCCATGAGCGCGCCAGTTCCGAGACAGCAGCAGGGATCTGGGTATCCAGCAGTCAGTGCGCCGGGTTAGAGGCAGCAGGCGTCACAGGGAAGAGTGTACGCAGTTACCGACTCCCGGGCCCCAGGATCCACTACCTACCGCGAGACCATTCAGGGTACGTGTTTATTGTATCATTTATGGGCGTTATTCTTATTTGATATCGGGGCGTCCCACTCGTTTATTTCGTTGAGTTGTGCTGAGAGGTTGGGGATGAATTTAGAGTCGTTGAGTCCACCCCTGTGCCTGGACACCCCAGTTGGGGGTGATGTATTGTTGACTAGGGTCTGTCGTGCCTGCGAAATTAGAGTCGCATACTATCCTTGCCCTGGTGACCTTCTCGTGCTGGGAATGACGACCTTTGACGTGATCTTGGGAATGGATTGGCTGGCGAAGTATCGAGCCAATATCGACTGCTTCAAGCGACGAGTGACAGTGTCAGCAGGCAACACGAAGGTGTCGTGTGTGCTGGGTAGTAAGAGCGGGATTCTCCGGTCAGCGTTGTCCGCAGTGGAGGAAGCGTCGGCCGTGCAGAGCCGAGAGTTACCGCGAGTGGTCTGCGAGTTCCCCGAGGTCTTTCCTGAGGAGTTGAGCGGGTTACCACCAGAACGTGAGGTGGAGTTCGGGATTGACCTGGTGCAGGGAACGACAGCGATATCGATGGCGTCTTACAGGTTTGCGCCGACAAAGTTGACCGAGCTGAAGCGTCAGCTCGAGGAGCTTCAGGAGAAGGGATTTATCCGTCCGAGCGTATCGCCGTGGGGAGCACCAACACTCTTCGTGAAGAAGAAGAGTGGAGAGCTTCGGATGTGTATAAATTACCGGAAGCTGAACCGGGTTACGGTGAAGAACCGATACCCGATGCCGAGGATTGACGACTTGTTCGACCAGTTGAGAGGGTCGACCTGTTTCTCGAAGATCGATCTGCAATCCGGATATTACCAGTTGCGAGTCCGTGAGGGGGATGTCGCAAAGACTGCATTCCAGACACGCTATGGGCATTACGAGTTCTTGGTGATGCCGTTTGGACTGACGAACGCACCTGCAACGTTCATGGATCTGATGAACAATATATTCCAGCCGTTCTTAGATCAGTTTGTGGTGGTGTTCGTAGACGTCATCTTGATCTACTCGTAGAACGAGGCGGCACATGAGGTACATCTGAGAACTGTTCTGACCCTGCTACGCACGCATCAGCTATATGCCAACCTGGAGAAGTGCGAGTTTTGGCTCGCTGAGGTGAAATTTCTCGGTCACATTGTATCCCGTGACGGTATACTGTTCGATCCGTCGAAGATCGACGAGGTTTCGAAGTGGGCACAACCCACGAGTGTCTTCGAGATCCGCAGTTTTCTTGGGTTGGCAGGCTATTATCGGCGATTTGTCCAGGACTTTGCGCGACTAGCCGCGCCGATGACTCTTCTAACGCGCAAGGGAGTCGGGTTTGTGTGGACAGAGGATTGTGAACGTGCGTTCACGGAGTTGAAGACTCGTCTGACTACCGCTCTAGTATTGGTAGTGCCAGAGCGAGGGATCGGGTATGAGGTCTATTGTGATGCGTCCGGGGAAGGACTGGGCTGTGTACTGATGCAGTTGGGTAGAGTCGTTGCTTATGGCTCCAGGAAGTTGAAGACACACGAGCGCAACTATCCTACCCATGACTTGGAGCTAGCAGCGGTCGTGTTCGCGCTAAAGGGCTGGCGGTATTATCTGTATGGCGAGGGATTTCAGGTGTTCTCGGATCATTAGAGCCTCAAGTACATCTTTTCCCAACGAGACCTGAACATGCGCCAGCGGGGATGGATGAAGCTACTTAAGGAGTACGACTTTGAGCTACACTACCATCCGGGTAAGGCGAACGTGGTCGCCGATGCCTTGAGTAGGAAGTCGGTTCCGAGTCTTGCTAGCATATCAGTCCGAGAGTGGGACATGATGGGGGAACTGATCACGTTCGGTCTTGAGCTAGAGGAGATTACTGGTGGCGTGGCCATGTGCTCACTGGTGGCTCAGCCCTCACTACTTGCCCGAGTGTTGGAGGCGCAGTCTGAGGACGTCGAGACGTCAGAGATCCGAGAGAGGGTCGTCAGCTGTGACGAGGTGGTAGGCTGGGAGATCAGTATAGATTGGGGGTTATGGTATCAAGGAGGGTTATTCGTGCCGGGCAACTGTAGAGACGACGTGTTGCGAGAGTCACATCATTCGCGTCTTACAGTGCACCCGGGTGGCACCAAGATGTACTGTGACATCAGGCGACACTTCTGGTGGAGCGGGATGCGGAGAGCGGTTGCATAATTTGTATCGAGGTGCCTCCTCTGTCAGCTGGAAAAGGCCGAACATCAGCGCCGCGCCGGATTGTTGCAGCCACTGCCGATTGCCCAGTGGAAGTGGGAGCATATTACGATGGACTTCGTGTGTGGACTGCCTAGATCGCCGAAGGGACACGACGCCGTATGGGTAGTAGTCGATCGGTTGACCAAGTCGGCCCATTTCCGGGCTATGAGGATGACTGATCCGGTCGACAAGTTGAGCAGCCTGTACATTCAGGAGATAGTGCGTCTCCATGGGGTCCCAGTGTCGATAGTGTCTGATAGGGATCCTCGTTTCACGTCCAGATTTTGGCCGAGTCTGCAGACCGCGTTGGGGACCGAGGTCCTACTCAGTACAGCACACCATCCCCAGACAGACGGTCAGTCCGAGCGCACTATTCAGATCTTAGAAGACATGCTGCGGGCATGTGTATTGGACTTTAGGGGATCATGGGAGACCCACCTGCCGTTGGTCGAGTTCGCCTACAACAACAGCTTCCAGGCCAGTATTGGGATGGCACCGTTTTAAGCATTGTATGGTAGGCCGTGTCGGTCGCCAGTTTGCTGGGCAGAGGTGGGGGACAAGAGTCTGCTGGGGCCAGATCTTGTCCGAGAGACAACAGAGAAGGTCGCGCTGATACGCGAGCGGTTGAGGACCGCACAGAGTCGACAGAAGAGCTACGCCGACAGACGGCGTCGACCTCTTTAGTTCGTAGTCAGTGACCATGTGTTCCTCAAGGTGAGCCCGAGGAAGGGACTGGTACGGTTCAGACGCAGAGGGCGCAAGTTAGCCCCGCGGTACATTGGCCCGTTCGAGGTCTTGAGCAGAGTGGGAGCAGTGGCCTATCGTCTGGCGTTACCACCGCAACTTGGGAGAGTTCATAACGTCTTCCACGTGTCCGAGTTGCGGCAGTACAATGCGGACCCCTCCCACGTCATTGACTGGGAAGATATCGAGGTGGCTGACGATGTCTCCTATGAGGAGCAGCCGGTTCGAATCATGGACACACGGGAGCAGGTCCTGCGTGGCAAGGTTATCCGCCTGGTACGGGTGTAGTGGAGCCATCACATGGCTGAATCGACTTAGGAGCGCGAGGACGAGGTTCGCGCGAAGTACCCCGCGTTGTTCGACTCCAGAGGTACGTCTGTTTTAAATTCAGCGGACGAAATTCCTTTAAGGGGGTAGATTGTAAGAACCACTCCCGGTCAACGCCAGTCAAATCGGCGAAAAACAGGAAAATTTAAATTTTTTAGACAGACACTTAAATGAACCTAAATTTGACCCCGAGGGTCATACCAGACTTAAGTTGACCCCGATATCGACCAAAGTGAGTTCCGGGGTACTCAGGGCAACTTTCTGACCAATTTGGGAAATGTTGACTTTTCACAGGAAAAGTCAACCGAGCGACGTTTTGGTCCGTTCGAGGTCCATTTTGGATCCAAAAAGCTTATCCGACGTCGCATCGGTCTTAGTTGAGCCGTTTCCTTGTAGCCCGTGAAGTTTCGTAATTTCTTGTAAAAAGTGCCCGTTCGGGGCCCGAAACAGCAGAATTTCGCGAATCTGATTGGAAAATATCTAGTAGATATTTTCCAAAAAGGTGTGGGACCCACTTTCCACATGTCAAATATGTGGTGGTGTTAGGTATTTTTGAAAAATAACAAAGATGAGAGGATATGGGGGTTCGGCCATATTGATAAAAAAGGGGAGTTTTTAGAGAGAGAAAGGGAGTTAGAAGGAGAGAAAAGAAAAGGAAGAGTTAGAAGCTTAGGGTTTTCCCGATCATCTAACCGTTGGATCGTCTCAAGATATAAGAATCAAGCTCACACCGTCATTCTCTACGGTGAGCATCTAACCGATTTTCGTTTTGTTAAGTTTGAAAGTTAGGGTTTGGGTTAAAACTATTAGTTTTTGGTTGAGTTGAGGTGTGGGGTTTGTTGGAGACGTTTTGGAGCGAAGGAGGGACGTTTTCCGGTGACCAGAGGCTCGGGGGGAGCTCCGGCCACCGTGTAAGGTGGCTGGCCGGACCATGGGTGGCTGGGCGGAGCTAGGGCCGGCCACCACCATGGTGAACCGGCCCCAAAATAGCCTTAGCCACCCACGGCCAAAGATGGCCGGGTGGGGCCCACGTGCCCGGGTCACGGGTTTTCGTGTTCGGGTGGTTTAGGACGTTCCCCAAGGCGTTAATCCACACCCGGATCGAAATTTGGATTTAAATTGTAAAAGTTGTAATTGACGGGTTTAGAAACTTTAAACGCGAATTAAATTACTCGGAAGTCGGAATTTTATTCCGTCGAGTGCATATGAATCCTTGAATTATTCTAAGACCGTAGAAGCAAAAACGGGAATTTTCGGAGCCCCGGAAGGGCGTTTTCAAAACCCGGGCAGATTCGCCATGTCGGGCGAATCGGGCCTTTCCGAGTCCATTATCGACAATGTCGAGTAATTGGGAAGTTTGGGAGTGATCGACATTGTCGAGGTTACTTTTGGGCGTCAAGTTTATTAAAATTCAGTTTATTCCTAGTGTTTTAAATTGTGTTCTTATTAGATCGTGCCACCGACAGAGGAAAGGGAAAGCTAGGCGAGTGATCGAGATCACGCCGGAGCTTGATTGTGTCTTGGGTGGCCATGAGTGCCTGTGAAGTGTTGAACCATTTTGTTGCTGTCGGTTGAACTTTGCTTGTGGTTGTGATTGTGGTTACCTGAGGTTGGGGGCCCGCCTCATAATAAAGGGGGTCCCGTGATCGTGCGCGTATGCATGTTCAAACGAGGTAGGGGGCCCTCCTGAGAGTAAAGGGGTTCTGGCAACGCGTGCGTGGTGGTGATGGGTTGACCGCCTGATCCGACTACGTGTCGGGAAAAGTGCGACAGGTTGACCGCCTGGCCCGACAGAGGTCGGGGAAGTTGCGTGGGGACTGAGTTGTTGGGGTGCGATCCTTTGCGATCTTGTTTGGTGTGCGGTCCTTTGTGACCTTGGGTGTGGCGTGGTTATCTTTCGTGTCTTTGGAGGAAGTCGTAATCGTTGTCTCGGATCTACATTACGTGTCCGAGTGTTGAGTCGGTTGAGGAAAGTAACAGTTTGTGTGTGTCAGTCGGGTTACTTGAGTTGGGGGATAGTAGTCCTCGGTGTTGGGTTTGTTGTTGGTGTTACCGGCATTGTCTGCTAGTATGCCGTAGTCAGTCTGTTATCCGTGGTGGTGAGCGAACGCTCACCCTAGCTGCTTTTCCTACAGGTACTGGTCGCGGGACGGACTAGGTGAGCTTCCGAAGCTTGAAGAGCTAGGAGCGGGAGTCCGGGTTTCCTTTTGAGTCTAGCGACGTACGCCTTGTATTTTGTCAGCTTGTTGGGACTTACTTTTGAGTTGTAAATAATTATTTTCATTAACTAAATGGTGGTTTTAAAGCGTTTTATTTAAGAAGTTTGAAAGTGTTTTATTGTCCTAAACGTTCGCGTTCCGGGTTCGGTTCTACTGAATTTGGGGCGTGACAGCTTGGTATCAGAGCTGGAGGACTACTATCCCCAAACTCAAATAACTCGACTGTCACACGAAAACTGTTACTTTCCCCAACCAAACTAAACACCCGTAATCGTAATGTAGACCCGACACCGTAATGACGACCTCAAAGAACACAACACATAAGTGATCAAAATCACGCAAACCACAACCACAAGCCTCAGCAATTTACCGATCACGCGCCGGAAGGTGCTACTCACCTAATGGGGACCACAGCCCTCTGCTCTTTACCGACCGCGCAGCGGAGGGTACGACACACCCCTCGGGCATAAATCTAGACTCATCACTTTACCATTCACGCGCCGGAAGGTGCTACTCACCTACGGGGACCACAACCCTCAGCTCTTTACCGACCACGCATTGGAGAGTACGACACACCCCTCGGGCACAACTCTAACCTTAGCACTTTACCAATCACGCGCCGGAAGGTGCTACTCACCTACGGGGACCACAACCCTATGCTCTTTACCGACCACGCATTGGAAGGTAGGACACACCCATCGGGCATAGCTCATCAGTACCACCAGAACAATCACAATCACAGCCAAATGACACACAATACCCCACAAAGGATGGGAAAAGAATACGACAACACGACTAACTACCACTCGGCACGTCAGTCAACCAAATACGGGCGCAACTCCCCACGGTCACTCATGGCCACCCACAAACACGAACAAACAGTAACATACGGGTTCCACACCCCAAAAGCACACATGGCCACCCACGACACACAACCAGTAAAAAAATACGGGGTCAACACCCCAAAGGCACACATGGCCACTCACAAACATAACAATTCAATCAACCTCCGGGCACAACCAAATGCCACCAGTGTTAGTCTTAATGCCCGTAGTTCAATCCTAAATGTTCAAATGTATATATCATCGTTAGAAATGAAATTAAAGCGCTTTATATTACTTATGTGTTGGAGTAATATATCGATGTGTGCTCTGATCTATGCCCACCATGCGAATAGAACCATAGATCGAGATAGATCACACTCGATGGGTCCCTAGTCAACAAAGCTTTACTAGAAGCGACTAGTATGAAAGATGGCTCTTTATGGCTTACGTTTTGTTAGTCATTGGAATGGGATTCCGGAGTCTGATCATAGATATCATGTGGGACATGATATTGGACGACCCGCCATGAATATGTGCCATAGATCAAGTCATGAACACATTCATTGTCGTAGCTTGTCATGTATCCTTAGACCAAGGAGTCTTTGTGATCGCTATGTAGTCAACAACTGAGTTTGACCTGAGCCTAACGTTTTCCGTAAAAGGGCTTCCATAACGGCCATGATTGGCTTGGGGACGGGCTACATGAGTGACACGAAAGACGGCTAAGGGATTTATCCCTCATACTAAGGTATGAGAAAGATATCGGTTCTCGGCCGCTTGATCGAGAGTGACTGAAAGAATAGCATGGTCATGCACATGATACCGGATATCATATATTCAGTCATCTCACATATCAAGGAACAGTGATTGAGAATAATAAGGATGACGGCTCTATGCCTTATCTCAATCAGGATATCGGAGATAAAAGGATAATGACAGGGACGACGGAAAGGTTAGAATCGACAGGGTCGATTCGTTATGCAGTGTCAGGCAATACTAAAGTCTCGTTAGTTTCCACTTAAATAGGATCAAGTAAAATGGGATTTTACGTTGATCTATTGACATGCATAAACCTAAGGGTCACACCGGAGGATGAAACTCATTGACACATTTATGGAGAATGGCCAAAAGGGAGTTGTCTCGGGACATGACCAAAACTGGGTTTTGGGTCATGTGCCCGTAAGTGAATAAGACTTTACGGATCGAGACAAGGCTTGGAGTCTTGGGACTGATCGCGTCGGATAATGTTGGACATTTCCGGTATGGAAGGCTTGGAGGCGATGAGCGAATCACAGGACCTCGTTGGAAATGGCCACGGGCCATGTTCCAAGAGGCCCATGAAAGGCCCATGCAACCAAGGCCCATGGAACTAATTAATCAAGTCTTGATTAATTAGTACTAAGTAAGCAAGACAAGGATTATGGTGTTGGTGATTCATCACCTAACCCAATCTTGTCTTGCCATACTTTGTCCTATTTACACCTTACTTGTCACCATGCTTGTCCCATGCCTTTAGTTGGACAAGTATGGGTTTTGTTATGTTTAAGTCATCTTTTTTCAACATAACAAAGACAAGACAAGAATAGGAAACACATTTTCTCTCCCTCTTCCATGGCCATTTCGGGTTTGGCTAGTTTCCACCTCCATTTTTGTGTTCTTGAGTCCTCAAAGAGAAGAACTACGTGGCTTTGATTCCCATGTGGATACGTAGGCGTCTTGGAGACTCAAGCCAATCATTCGTTAACCGGTGTTCTTGTTTTGGTAAGAAATAGTGCTGAATTTTTCTCTTGTGAATCCATTCTTTGTTAGTTGTTTCATGGTTTTAATCGTCTCTTGGTTTTCCTTGATTTTCCGCCACGAGTTGGTTCATCTCCAACCCTACCTCGAGACCAAACAGTGGTATCAGAGCCGTTCTACCTTCGGGATTCACGAGACGGTGTTCAAAGTTTCGGTTTTGCTTGAGAGTTTCGTTTTTGGCATGTTGTTTTGCTAAATTGTTTGATAACATGTTTTAAATTCTTGTTTATGGATTTAATGCATGTAAAATTAATTTTTTTAAATTATTTCAAATCTGGAAATTTTGAAAAAAATTTGATTTTTCGGGTCTCGGGAGCGGGACTCTCGGGGAGCCGAAACCGGGACCGAACGGGGCTCCGTTGGACGGAGCTAGGCCAAGCATGACCACTGGATGGTGTATATGCCAAGTCCAAATCGTTTTGTTAGTTATGTCGAGTTTGGAACCGTCATGACGAACTCGATAAACCGAGCATCAAAAATTTTCAAAACTTGGGTATTAAATAAAACCGGAAAATCACATGATGTTTGATAACATGATTGTTTGATAACACGATGTGTGATGTGATGTTGGCATGGTGTACATAATAGCCCCGAGCTCGATTTAATTATTTATCGCTTTTCACGGCCTGCGAGCCGTTAGAGTTAGCGTGTAATTATTCTTTCAAGGTGTGGTCGTCAAACCACTTGTTTGTAATATTTATTTATTCCCGACCTGCTAGTCGTGTATTAAATTGTAATATTTTACTCAAGACGAAGAAAGGGCGAAAAGGTCATTTGGTGGCTTTTCGGGTGTTGGCATCGGCTTGGAGTCGGTGGAGCTCAAGAAGCTAGTGGGAGTTAGTTTAGGGGGCTATTATGTGCACATTTATCGCTTTATGCTTGGTTTAGTTTATGCATGACTAATTCTATATGTTTTAGAATTGCATGCTTAACTTTATTTACCGAGCATATCACCTCACATGCAAAGATAAAATTGGAATTTTAATCCTTGTGTGTGAGCCCTTAGAATCGTCATTACATTGGATGTAGTTGACGGGTTCGAAGGAAGAATTACATTGGATGTAATTTGAGGCATCATTGCATTTGGAATGTAGTTGATGTGCTCATCGCATCTAAGATGTGTCAAAGTTTTAAACACAACCGGACAAGTAAAAACGGGTCATGTCCGATACCTCCTAATTATCAACACCTTACTACCTCTTTGTCCTATGGGTGTCGCGCGCATTAGCGGAGCATCCAGGGGAAAGCGGGGTAGTAGGTTTGGACGACATATGTGGGTGTCGTGCGCATTAGCGGAGCACCTACATAGTGACAGGCCATAGTTGAAAATTGGTGGACCCGACTACGATTCTCAGTTTGAGGTTGAGCTAGGGTAACAGATAGGGTAAGCCGTGTACATAAGTGCATACCCTAGCCAAGAGTCACATTGGATGTGATTGGATGGAGTCCTACCTACATAGCTCGATTAAGTGGTGAGCATTAGTTCAGCTTAATCGAGTAAATCAAGGATCTTGGTTTCAGATTCTAAAGGTTTAGAATCGATTGTTGGTGTTTAAGCTTGATCTTCATAAAATTTATTCAGTTTACTGATTGAATTTTATCTGTTGTAGATCAAATGGCAAATTCAGCGAACATTAATAGTTTGTCATTAAAAACCATTCTTGACAGGGTCAAGCTAAATGGGACAAACTATTTGGACTGGTACAGAATTTTGAGGATAGTCCTCAAGTCCGAACGCAAAGAATATGTCCTTTACAAGGCTGTCTCTAAGACCATATCAGAGTTACATGAAGTGTCAATAATTGCTGAGAAGAATATATCAGGGATCTGGAATCCAAGGATATTCTGATGGTCAACAAGGGAATTGAAAGTGGCAAGGGCAGGGCCCATGCGTACTTGGCAGGAAAGATGAGACACCTGAGAATGTCTGCTTCTACTGCCAACAGCCTGGTCATTGGAACCGGGATTACAGGAAGTTCACGGCTGATCTGAAGAAGGGCAGTGGGACTGCGCCTTCATCAAATAGCCTGGATGATCTGAAGAAGGGCAGTAGGACTATGCCTTCATCAGGAAACCTGAATGATCTAAGGAAGGGCGGTGGGACCGTGCCTTCATCCAGTATTAACTCTATAGAGCTACATCTCTCTACTTCCAAATATTCATGGGTATTCGATACCAGGACTGAATCTCACACATGCACTAATATATGGTGGCTGAAAGTATGAGAGGTTTGGAAAGCACGAAGTGGACCTCAGAGTTGTGGCAACTGATGTAGGATCCATGAGTCTTGCTTTGCCAAGTGGCCTTGTCTTAGTATTGTATAATGTATATTGCATGCCTACTTTTAGTAGGAATATTATATCTATATCCGTGTTTGACAAGGAAGGATATAATGTTAATATTGGAAATGGAGTTTTCAATGTTCTATGCAATGATATGTTTTATACCAGTACTGACTTGGTTGGAGGATTGTACATATTAGATATGGGTAACAATGTCTCAAGTTCTATATATTACGTTAATACCAAGAGGTCTAAATCCAACGATTTAAACCTAACTCTGTTATGGCACTGTCATTGGGGCCGCATAAACAAGAAGCGCCTATCAGCACTTCAGAAGTGCGGACTTTCATGTTCATTCGAGTTCCATTCGATCGATAGGTGCAAGGTTTGTTTGATGGGCAATATGACAAAAGTGCCATTTATCGATCGCGATGAAAGGGCGGGTGAATTATTGGGGCTGATACACTCGAATGTATGTAGACCAATAAGTTCACTTTCCAGGAGGGGTTTTAGCTACTTTATCACATTTACTGATGATTACAGTAAATATGGTTATGTCTATTCGGTGAGACATAAGTCTGAAGCTTTTGATAAATTCAAAGAGTTTAAGACTAAAGTAGAAAACCAGCTCGACAAAGGTATTAAGGCACTTCGATTGGATCGAGTTGGAAAATACTTGACCACAAAGTTATTAGATCATCTAAAAGAGAATGGGATCCTTTTGGAATGGACTCCTCTTGGGACACTGTAGTTGAAAGGTGTAGCCAAACGGAGAAATCAGACATTGTTAGACAATGGTTCGTTCCATGATTAGTTGGACTGATCTCCCAATCTCTTTCAGGGGTTATGCTCTAGAGACGACCGCATTCATAGTGAATCGGGCTTCGACAAAGGGTGTGGAAGGGACACCATTTTAAAAATGGTACGGGATGATGCCCGCTTTGTCCTTCCTAAAGATTTGTGGTTGCGAGGCTTATATGAAACATTTGGTTTCGACTAAGCTCGAACCAAGATCTGAGATATGCACCTTCGTGTGGTATCCCAAAGCAACAAGGGAATACTACTTCTACAATCTCAGTGAGAACATGGTGTTCGTCGCTTGGGGTGGGGTCTTTATGGAAAAAGAGTTTTGTTTCCAAATACGTCATTGGGAGGACTATGCATCTCGAAGAAATTCAGGATGGTACAGATCTGTCTAAACCAATTGACAACCCAGTAGAAAGGAGCCAGAGATTGTCATAGAGTTAGAACCAATTCCTGTTACAATTCCGGAAGGTCCAAGGCAATTTGAAAGGATCAATCTTCCACCTCCAAGATATGGTATCCGGAGGTGACAATGAAGTCATGGTGGATCACGATGATCCAGCCACCTTTCAGGAAGTCGTGGATGGGCCCGACTCCGAGTTATGGCTGGGAGCCATGAGGGATGAAATGCAATCCATGTCGGACAACCGAGTCTGGGAATCGGTTGATCCCATCAATGGTGTGAGGACCATTGGATGCAAATGGATCTTCAAGGTGAAGATGGACATGGACGACAACCCTCTGACCTACAAAGCACAACTGGTGGCGAAAGGTTATAGGCAGATCCAATGGATTGACTATGAGGAAACCTTCTCCCTAGTGGCTATGGTCAAAATCGATCCAAATTCTTCTTGACATAACTGTGTATCATAATTACGAGATATGGCAAGTGGATGTCAAAACTGCTTTCCTAAATGGAAATTTGACTGAGTACATTTGTATGTCTCGGCCTAAAGGTTTTGACGATCCGAAGAATAAGGGAAAGATTTGTAAGTTGTTGAAATCCATTTATGGATTGAAACGAACTTCTCGGAGTTGGATCCTTCGTTTTGATGAAGCTGTAATTGGATTTGGCTTAATCAAGAATGAGGATGAATCTTGCGTTTCTAAGAAGGCTAGTGGGAGCAAGATTACCTTTCTGGTTCTCATTGAAAACGACATCCCAACCTTGCACGAGACTAAAGCTTGGTTGAGGAAGTGTTTTTCAATAAAGGACTTAGGCGATGTTTCTTATATCTTAAGGATTAAGATATGTAGAGATCGCACCAAGAGGGTCTTGGATTTAAGTCAGGGAACCTATGTGAACAAGGCATTGAGTAGGTTCTTAATGCTCGATTCAAATAAAGGACTCTTACCCATTAGTCATGGCATTCATCTCAGCAAGACTCAGTGTCCTAAGACACCTGATGAGCTGAAAAGGATGATGAGAATCCTATGCGTCTAGGGGCAGGATCGATCATATATGCCATGACATGTATGAGATCGGCTGTCTCGTAAGCCTTATGTTGTACCAGTAGACATCAGTCTAACCCGGGGAAAGATGATGCTGAACTAGTCGTCGAAGGATGAGTAGACGCTAGTTTTCCAAGACAAATCCAGATGACTTTAGAAGTCAGTCAGGATATGTGTTTATGCTGAATGGCAGAGCTTTAGCTGGGAGAGCCTAAAGCAAGATACCATTGCCGAATCTACAACAGAGGCCAAGTACATGGATGCTGCAGAGACAGCTAAGGAGGCTATGTGGATTTGGAAATTCACGGCAGGGTTGGGTGTAATTAAAAACCCATCCAGCCCGGTGAATCCATTTTACGACAACACAAGGGCCTTTGTGCAAGCTAAAAGCCCAGATCGCATAAAAAATCCAAACATGTACTATGGCGTATCCACCTAATCAGAGAAATACTGAACTGAGGTGAAGTGAAGATAACCTATATTGCAACAGATGATAACATAGCCAACCCTTTGACTAAGGCAGTGTCGCTGCATAAACATGTTAGACATGTAAAGTCGATGGGTACATATTGGAGTTTAGATTGGAACTAGGGAAAGTGGGAGATTGTTAGTCTTAGTGCCCGTAGTTCAATCCTAAATGTTCAAATGTATATATCATCGTTAGCAATAAAATTAAAGCGGCTTTATATTACTTATGTGTTGGAGTAATATATCGATGTGTGATCTGATCTATGCCCACCATGCGAATAGAACCATAGATCGAGATAGATCACACTCGATGGGTCCGTAGTCAACAAAGCTTTACTAGAAGCGACTAGTATGAAAGATGTCTCTTTATGGCTTACGTTTTGTTAGTCATTGGAATGGGATTCCGGAGTCTGATCATAGATATCATGTGGGACATGATATTGGACGACCCGCCATGAATATGTGCCATAGATCAAGTTATGAACACATTCATTGTCGTAGCTTGTCATGTATCCTTAGACCAAGGAGTATTTGTGATCGCTATGTAGCCAACAACCGAGTTTGACCTGAGCCTAACGTTGTCCGTAAAAGGGCTTCCATAACAGCCATGATTGGCTTGGGGACGGGCTACATGAGTGACACGAAAGACGGCTAAGGGATTTATCCCTCATACTAAGGTATGAGAAAGATATCGGTTCTCGGCCGCTTGATCGAGAGTGACTGAAAGAATAGCATGGTCATGCACATGATACCGGGTATCATATATTCAGTCATCTCACATATCAAGGAACAGTGATTGAGAATAACATTCGTTATGCAGTGTCAGGCAATACTAAAGTCTCGTCAGTTGCCACTTAAATAGGATCAAGTAAAATGGGATTTTACGTTGATCTATTGACATGCATAAACCTAAGGGTCACACCGGAGGATGAAACTCATTGACACATTTATGGAGAATGGCCAAAAGGGAGTTGTCTCGGGACATGACCAAAACTGGGTTTTGGGTCATGTGCCCGTAAGTGAATAGGACTTTACGGATCGAGACAAGGCTTGGAGTCTTGGGACTGATCGCGTCGGATAATGTTAGACATTTCCGGTATGGAAGGCTTGGAGGCGATGAGCGAATCACGGGACCTTGTTGGAAATGGCCACGGGCCATGTTCCAAGAGGCCCATGAAAGGCCCATGCAACCAAGGCCCATGGAACTAATTAATCAAGTCTTGATTAATTAGTACTAAGTAAGCAAGACAAGGATTAAGGTGTTGGTGATTCATCACCTAACCCAATCTTGTCTTGCCATACTTTGTCCTATTTACACCTTACTTGTCACCATGCTTGTCCCATGCCTTTAGTTGGACAAGTATGGGTTTTGTTATGTTTAAGTCATCTTTTTTCAACATAACATACAAAAAGACAAGAATAGAAAACACAACTTCTCTCCCCCTTCCCTTACAATTTCGGGTTTGGAAAGCTCCCACCTCCATTTTTGTGTTCTTGAGTCCACAAAGAGAAGAACTACGTGGCTTTGATTCCCATGTGGATACGTAGGTGTCTTGGAGACTCAAGTCAATCATTCGTTAACTGGTGTTCTTGTTTTGGTAAGAAATAGTGCTGAATTTTTCTCTTGTAAATCCATTCTTTGTTAGTTGTTTCATGGTTTTAATCGTCTCTTGGTTTTCCTTGATTTTACGCTGCGAGTTGGTTCATCTCCAACCCTACCTCGAGACCCAACAACCAGTACTTCTATTGTTCGATAAGTTCACTTATCCTACGACACTACTAAGTGTCATATGCATTTCTATTGTTCGATACGTTCACGTATCATACGACACCACTAAGTGTCACCTGCATTTCTAGTGTTCGATAAACTTACTTATCCTACGACACCACTAGGTGTCACATGCATTTCTACTGTTAACTTTCCATAGTCAAAGACGAGATCTGGCTACTTTTCCCTACCTCGTAACGCTTTCCCAAAAGTCCACGCCTAAGCTCCGGCGTGCTCGCGATCACTCGTCTAGCTTCCCCTTTCCGCGGTCGTCGGCACGATCTAACAAGATCACAATTAAAACACTTTTTAAGTTCGCAGGCAAAAACTGAATTTAAAGAATTAGACGCCCAAACGCAACCCCGTTAATGCCGATCACTCCCAAACTTCCCAATTACTCGACATTGTTAACAGTGGGCCCGGAAAGGCCCGATTCGCCCGGCTAGGCGTATCTGCCCGGGATTGGAAAACGCCCTTCCGGGGCTCCGAAAATTCCCGTTTTCGTTTCTACGATCTTAGAATAATTCAAGGGTTCCAATGCAATCGATGGAATCAATTTCCGACGTCCGAGCGATTTAATTCGCGTTTAAAGTTTGTAAACCCGAAATTTCCAACTTTCACTGTTTAATTCCAAAATTCGTTCCGGGTGTGAGTTATCGACTTGAGGCTCGTCCAAAACCACCCGAACACGAAAAACCCGAGACCCGACACATGGGCCCCACCCGGCCACCCTTAGTCGTGGGTGGCTGGACCGGTTCACAACAGTGGTGGCCGGTCCTAGCTCCGGCCAGCCACCACCCACGGTGGCTGGAGCTCCCCCGAGCCTCCGGTCAACCGATCCTTTTCGCTTCAAAACGTTCCCTACGAACCCTACACCTCGACTCATCCATATTTAACCCGTTTAAACACAAACCCTAACTTTCAAACGTACCAAAACGAAAATCGAATAGGTTCTCACCGTAGGGAATGACGATGGGAGCTCGATTCTTCAACCGTTGAGACGATCCGTTGGTTGGATCATCGGAAAATCCCTAAACCCTAGCACCTTTCTTCCTCTTTCTCCTTCTCTTTCTCCTTCTCTTCTTCTCTCTTCTTTCTCTCCTTTTTTCTTTTTTTTTAAGTGGCTGAACCCCCCCTTCTCTCATCCTTTTGTTTTGTTCAAAAAATATCTTACACCACCACTTGTGTGAAAAGTGGGTCCCACCCTTTAAACAAATATCTTTGTACATATTTTTCTGTTAGATTCGCGAAATTCAGCCGTCTCGGGCCCCGAACGGGCCCATTTTCCAAGAAATTACGAAATTTCACGGGCTGCAAGGAAACGGCTCAACTAAGACCGTTGTAAGGACGGCTAAGCTTTTTGGATCCAAAAGGAGCCTCGAACGGACCAAAACATAGCTCGGTTGACTTTTCCAGCAAAAAAGTCAACCTTTCCCAAATTGGTCAGGAAGTTGCCCTGAGTCCCCCAGAACTCACTTTGGTCGATATCGGGGTCAACTTAAGTCCGATATGACCCTCGGGGTCAAATTTAGGATCATTTAGGTGTCTGTCCCAAAATTTTAAATTTTCCTGTTTTTCGCCGATTTGACTGGTGTTGACCGGGAGCGGTTCTTACAATAATAAGGATGATGGCTCTGTGCCTTATCTCAATGAGGATATCGGAGATAAAAGGATAATGACAAGGACGACGGGAAGGTCAGAATCGACAAGGTCGATTCGTTATGCAATGTCAGGCTAAACTAAGTCTCGTTAGTTGCCAATAGGGTAAGATCAAGTAAAGTGGTACTTTACGTTGATCTTACCGATATGCGTAGATCTAAGGGTCACACCAAAGGTTTGTAAACTCGATAAGAACGCAACATAGCTTGGATTAGAAGGAGTTGTGTCGGGAATTGTCATAGTAGACCACTAGGACATGATGGGCTCGGCATGGGCTCTCTTGGAGAGGCCCCTGGCTGGCTGGCTCATATAGCCTACGTCCAACAAGAACCCAAGGTCAAAGGTTGACTAAGTAGTCTTGTTGTTCAAAGTGGGTTGGACTCACTTTCCATTAACTAATAAAGTAACTTACTTTATTAAGTCCACCTTGCTTTTTTGCATGGACACTTGGCTCTTAATGGGGATTAAGTGAGTTGACACAATCCACTTAACTCAACATGCAAGAGTGTTGGCATTTCAATACATGCAAGGACTTGAGAAATTTGTCACAACAATTTCATTTTCTCTCCCACCTTGGCTGAACACCCCTAGGAGGAGTAAGCTCTATTGTTTCATGTTCTTGAGTCTACAAACTCAAGATTACGTCGGCTTTGATTCCGTTAAGGATACATAGGCGTCCAAAGGGCTCAAGTTATCAAAATTTGTTGGTTTTAATTCTCAATTCTCATCGAAACAAAAAGGTAATGCACACAAACTCTTGCTGAATTATTTGTCTTGTTTTTCAATAATTTGTAGCTTCTTCTTGAGTGATTCATGGTTAATTTCCGCTGTGTTTCATGTTTCTTTTGTCAACAACATCGAGACCCAACAGTAGTATCAGAGCTTGACTACCAACGAGAATTACAATAGCTGAAAATTTCAGTTTTGGAGCTGACTTTTTTCGAACATGCTTGCTGGAAATTTTATTAAAGTGCTGTTTTTTTCACTTTAGCCTTTTAATTTCAAGTTTTGCATGTTTGTGGGTGTACTTGATTGATAACATACTTGCATGTGGAATTAATGGATGAAAATTGCGATTTTCAAACTAAAATCAAATTTGATTTTTTTTGGACAAAGTTTAATTTTTGGAGTCACGAGACCGGGACTCTCGGGGAGCCGATCTCGTGACCAGACGGGGCTCTGTTGGAAGGTGTTAGGCCGAGTCGTGACTATTTGATAGTCGGAATGCCAGGGATAAACCATCATGATGAACCCTAAAATTGAACGTTCGAAACTTGGAATTAATTAAAATCAATCATAATATTTTGTTTGATAACACGCTGTTTGATAACACGAGGTATGATGTGATGGCTTGCATGGTGTACATAATAGCCAGGGTACTTTAATTTATCGCTTTTGTCGGCCTGCATGCTAATAGTGTTAGAGTGTAATTATTCTTTTAAAGGTGTGGTCGTCGTACCACTTGTTTATAATAATTATTATTTCCCGACTTGCGAGTCGTGTATTTTATTGTAACCGCTAAACTCAACTTGGAGTCGGTGGACCTCGAGGGATCAGTGGGAGATCGCAGGAAACGGCTTGGAGTTGGCGGTCATCAAGAGGCAAGTGGGAGGCCCACAACGTCGGCTTGAAGTCAGAGAAGATCAAGACCGGGTTGGGATAGTTTTAGGGCTATGGCGTACACATTTACTTGATTATTTCTTGGTTTAATTATGCATGGTTGTATGGTTAGAATGCATACTTAGATTTAATTACCAAGCGAATCACCTCACATGCAAAGAAAAAATTGGTTTTAATCGTTTGTTTGTGAGCCCTTGAACTATCTTTACATTGGATGTAGTAGACGGGTTCGAAGGAAGAATTACATTGGATGTAATTAGAGCCATCATTACATTTGGAATGTAGTTGATGTGCACATCGCATCTAGGATGTGCCAAAAGTTTATACACGACCGGACAAGTAAAAGCGGGTCATGTCCGATAGATCCCAATTTTCAACAGCTTACTACTTCCCCGTCCTATGGGTGTCGTGCGCATTAGCGGAGCATCCACGGTGAGGCGTTGTAGTAAGTTTGCACGACATATGTGGGTGTTGTGCGCATTAGCGGAGATCCTACATAGTGACGGACCATAGTTTAAAATTGGTGGACCCGACTACGATTCTCAGCCTGAGGTTGAGCTAGGGTATCAGATAGGGTGAGTCGTGTACATGAGTACATACACTAGCCAAGAGTCACATTGGATGTGATTGGATGGAGTCCTACCTACATAGCTCGATTAAGTGGTGAGCATTAGTTCATCTTAATCGGGTGAATCAAGGATCTTGGTTTTAAATTCTAAGGGTTTATAATCGATTGTCGGTGTTTAAACTTGATCTTCATAAAATTTATTCAATTTAATGATTGAATTTTGTTTGTCGTGTAGATCAAATGATAAATACATCAGCGAACACTGGTAGTTTGTCACTAAAACCAATTCTTGACAAGGTCAAGCTTAATTGGACAAACTACCTGGACTGGGACAGAAACTTGTTTATAGTCCTCAAATTCAAATATGTCCTAGACCAGGCTTTCCCCAAGGAGCCCGGGGGAACCTCAATGGACCCGTTGGTGGCGGGCTAGAACACTCCCGCATGATCGGTTTCCCAACCAAAAGGGTCTCAGACGTTGCCAATGATAGATCGTACCTAGGCATACCCGATATAGTTGTATCATAATCGTGAGTTGCATGTCCTAGACGACCATAGTTAAAGTAGAATATCGGGAGATTCTAACATTTTAGCATGACCCGGATGGGCTAGGAGTACTTCTAGAATTCCAATACCATGGAGCGACGAATGAGAAGATGAAAATGGTGCCAAAATTGAACTCGAACCCCCCTCCCTAGCAGAGTCCCTAGTTATCATCATGAACAATGACACGATCCTCTAGCAAGCCACCTACATTGGTGCCAGTAATGATCGCGGATACCTTCTGAGGTAAACCCCAAGCATGAACCCAAAGATGTATGCTTTCTATTGATAGGGCAGAGAGGCCATGCGTCTAGATATCTGTCAAGATAAGGGGTAGTTCTGGAAACACCATGGATCGGAGCACGCACCTTTTTATTATCATACGAGAGGAAAAATAAAATCCAAACACTCTCAGGGAAAGATTCTTCACAACCAAGCTCTCAGCCTGTGATCCCTATGTCTAAATAGTGATATGAAGCATGTCACGCCCCAATTTCAGTAAACCGAACTCTGGACGCGAACGTTTAGAATAAGAAAACACTTTGCAAACATTTCCATTAAAACAATTTACAATAACAATTTAGTTCAACAAAGGATAATTACAAATCAACATAAACGTCCCACAAGCGGACAAAAGGCGAGGTATCCGTCGCTAGACTAAAAAGACAAAACCCGGACTCCGCTCCTAGCTCCACAAGCTTCGAGAGCTCACCTAGTCCGTCCCACGAACGGTACCTGTAGGAAAAGCAGCTAGGGGTGAGCGTTCGCTCACCACCACGAATAACAGACTGACTACGGCATACTTAGCAGACAAAGCCGGTGACACCAACCACGACCCAAAAGACACACACACGACCAGTACCTTCCTCAACTGACTCAACATTCGGACACGTGATGTAGACCTCACACTACGATTGACGACCTCCTCCAAAGACACGACTGACAACCACGCAATACCAAACAAGATCGCAAAGGATCGCAAACCAGCTGCCAAGAACGCCCTCCCGGGACTCTAACACGGTCAGGCCAACCCAAGAATGCTGCAACTTACCGAGACTCTAACCCATAAGCCAGCCGGAAAATACTGCAACTTACTGGGACTCTAACCCATAAGCCAGCCGGAAAATGCTGCAACTTACTGGGACTCTAACCCATAAGCCAGCCAAGGTACGCTCACAAACCCAAACCACACACGCGCGGCCAGGACCCCTTTATTGGCGGGCGGGCCCCCTACCCCGTCTGAACATGCAAACGCGTGTGCTCGTGGACCCCCGTTTCAGGAAGCGGGCCCCCAACCTCCGGTAACCACAAACACAATCACAAACACAAGCAAGTTCACAACCAGTAACAACACAGGTTCAACACTCATAGGCACTCATGGCCACCAAGACACTAACAGTAAAACTCGGACTCAACAGCCCCACAGGCACTCACGGCCTCCCAAGACACCAACCATAAAACACGCTTGCAACTTACCGAGACTCTAACTCGTAAGCCAGCTAAAGAGAGCTTGCAACCCCCCGAGACTCTAACTCGGTCAGACCAGCCAAAGACACCAACCTTAGTACACGGGCTCTCAAGGCCACCCAAAACACCAAAGGTAAAGACACGGTTTCAACAACCCCACGGGCACTCACGGCCACCCAAAACTCAACAATAAAACACGCTTGCAACTTACCGAGACTCTAACTCGTAAGCCAGCTAAAACACCAACAATAAAGTACGGGCTCTCATGGCCACCCAAACACGATTAACAACACGGGCTCTCATGGCCACCAAAGACGCCAAAATAAACAATCAACCTCCGGCTTAACCCAAGCCTCCAACAGTCCTAATATCAACAGTTTCACAATCAACCTCCGGGCATGGTCATATGCCTCCAGTACTCCTAATATCGATAAGTTCACAAACAACCTCCGGGCATGGTCATATGCCTCCAGTAAAACAATTAACGCTAAGTTCTCTGCTCCTACGACACTACTAAGTGTCACATGCTCTTCTCAATAAACGCTACAATCCCGTACCATGCTTTTCTAATAATTGCTACGATTTTGTATCATACATTTCTAATATTCGATAACCTAAATAACCCACGACACCCCGGTGTCACATGCAATTCTACAGTTAACTTTCCTTAGTCAGGGCCGAGATCCGGCTACTTTTCCCTACCTCAACTGAAGAGCAACCGCTACGCTTCCTAGCTGCTGACGTTCTGGCTCGCTACCTTCGAGCTTCACTTCGATCGAAGCCGGACTCTAAAGATAACACGAAAGCCATAATTAGAGGCGGTTCTTAGGTTAATGTAACGGTCACGATTAATCCAGTTTACAACCGACAGTTGTCCCTTAAACTCGAGCGGGATAAAAGTCGGGTTACGACGGATCGGGTTCGAGCACCCGCGCACCGAACCCAGGTTTGATCTAACCCCAGTTTAAACACCCTTTTAACTTAAAACCGTCGTTGAACTCCCCTGCTTTAATTAATTCTGCCTTTGATCTTAAAACAAAACGGTTTCGTTCCGTTCGTTTCCAAACTTGATACTTCGGTCCAAAACCCTTATAAAGTCGATTTGATTTCGTTTCCCTTTTTCGATTTAACTTAACTCGAGTCTAACCTTAATAAATGACTTTCGTTTTAAAACCCGTTTAATTTAATCAGATTTTATTTTATCAATTTTCTTAAGAATTCACAACTGATTTTCCCCTTTTTCCTTTTACAAATAAATTTCGTTTCAAAAAAACAAACCTCTTTGATTAACTCTGATTTTGTTCAATTATTTCCCCTTTTCAATTCAAAATCAGTTCTAGAAATTAAACAATTCCATTAGCAGGTTTAACCCAATACTAATCGATTTCAACAGATCCAAATTTACACTCGTTTTTACACTAACAGATTTAAACATAAACCGAAAATACAACGAAAGGGAGAGAGAGCTCGGTCAGAAAATCCGACGGCCCTCGATAGCGATAAAGCCGGCCGGAAAACTCACGGTGGTGGCTCACCGTAGGGAAGTACGGGCGGCGCACGGCGGTGCACGGCGGTTAGCTCGGATCGAAGGCGGGAGGAGCTCGGGCGTGGGGATGCCGGCGAGCTCGGCTGAAACGCCGGTCGCGCGTCTCACGGAGGGCGACGATTCCGAGACGGAGACGGGGCGGCGACTTGACGGTGGCGTGGTTGGACGGATCTGGTGAGGGAGGAGGGTGGTGGTCGGCCGTTGCTGAGGAGGTGACGAGGAAGGTCGGGGTTTTGAGCCAGAGAAGAACGAGCTCGGGCTCGGTGAGGGAGGTTCGGGACGGAGAGAGGGAGGTGGCGGCCGGACACGCCGTGGCCGGCGAGGTCGAGAGGAACCAGAGAGGGAGGAGGGTCGGACGTGGGAGGTGAGGGTCGCCGGAGCTGGAGACGGGAGAGGGAGTGGTGGCCGGATCTGGTTAGGGCGAAGAAGAAGGAGGTCGGGAGAGGAGTGGGGGCGGCGTGGATCGAAGAAGGCGCAACAGAAGGAGTGGGGGAGGGCGAGAGGGGAGTGGCCGGACTCGGGAGCGGTGGCCGGCGACCGGAGTTGAGAGGATGGAGGGAGCTCGGGTGAGGGTTCTGCAGAGAGGGAGAGGGCTGCGCGAAGAAGAAGGGGTCGGAATTAGGGTTTCCAACCCTGATTCGCCCTTAAATACCACGTCGGGACTGGGCTTAAGGAGGTTGGGCCTCTGGTCGGCCACGGGCCTCACGGCCCAAGGTTGGAAAAGGAGGGCTCGGTTCAGGCCGGGCCTGGCCGGGTCTGGCCTGCTCTGCTCGGGCCGGGTCGCTGGTCTGGGCGGGTTGCTGGTCGGGTCCGGTCCGACCCAAAAGTTTTTTTTTTTTTTTTTTTTTTTTTAAACGGGTTTTACAAAGCATTAAGTCTCCTTTGCACGGACGGGGGAGAGAAATTTCCCCGCCATTCCATACTACATGCACATTGGAGAAGGGTGGGACGATTGAGATGTAGGGATCATGATAATGGTATCCTCATTCGACACTAGAGAGCATGCTGCCAAAGAGACCCCGATATCCTCCAAGGATGAAAAGGAGCCGTTGATCAATGTCGACATCCCCTCCAAATCCTTATAGGAGGTCTCCACAGCCAGATTCTAAGGACCCCTATGGTGGATTCCCATCCACAAGAGGCGAGGCAAGGGATGTTCCCTATCCTCTATTACTACCGAGACTTGCGGAGATGGTAGTGGTGAAGGAGAGCCATGCGCCTGATGGATGATCTGTGAGAGAGTAGGCTTCCGAGGACATCTACCATGCACCCTTGTAAGGGTAGCCTTGGAGGAGGCTCCTATCTTGAACATTCATGAGAACAAAGATGACAATGCAAGATAATTCGCTAGTGGAACAGATGAAGCAATCAACGATGGATGATCCACCGCGTTCTTCATTTTACGATTTATTCGCTTAGGACGAACAACCTTATTGGAGGGTTGTGGCGCGGGGATAGAATCAGACAGTACTAGATGGACGATGATAGAAGCCGTCATCATAGGCAAAGAAGGTGAGGAAGAAATGGTCGTGGGAACTCGTTTTGTCAGCTTCCTCACGTGTGCTGGTTTGAAGAAGTCCGTGAGTGGGCACATGAGAGGAGCCAATGGAGTTGGAAGGCGTGGAAAATATACTGGAGCGGTGGGTGCCTGCGACAAGGGCAGATTGATGGAGGAGGACGATGAAGTAGTGATGAGCGTAAATTTTTCCTACTTAATTTGACTATTTCCCCCTATATTTTTACCTTGTTTGTGCTTATTTTTATAATTTTAGCGTTTTTAATAAATACACAAAGTCTCGTTCATTGTTGATATTTTTTAAAATGTTCCAAAACTTTTCATCATTAGTCTCATTTTGTACGACACAAGAAAAGAAAAATATCGTCGCAAGAACGAGGCCGATCAAACGCCAAACGGAACAAAAATTAGTGAAAGAAACATAAAGTTGAAAAGTCGGAAGAGCTGTAGCAAACTGGCCCATGTGGCGCGCTCTGCTTTGGCAACGTTGTGAGGTTATCAAGTCCATATCGGATGTCTCACAACCCACAGAGTTTTTGTGTGCCCGCAATCTTGGGCCATAGATCTTGCATACCTTCCTCTGTTGATCGGTCAACGTGCTGCCCTACGCGAATTGACTAGATCCGGCGGTTGTAGCATTCGGTTGCACGTTTCTCGCTTACTCCCGCCCACACCGGATCTCATGCTTCAACAACTACTTCTTTAGTTTCCCCTTCTAATAGCGCGTGAAGACTAAGACTGATTAGATATTATTTTTTATTTATAAATGTTTTTTTAGATATTTTGAAGAACAAATTTTTGGGAACAAATTTTAAAGCAACATTTATTTTGTTTATTCTCTATTTTTCTTTGCTTCATCTTCAACTTTGGAGCAAAATCTACCATCTAAGAGTACACTTTTGATGATTCAAGGAGGATTCAAGCATTCATGAAGCCTCCCACCATCTCCATCTTCTCCATTTTTATGTGTTGAATCTTTTGGAGAGTTGGAGATGGTGGGTTTACAAGCTAGAGGATTTTTTTTATTAGGCTTTTCAACCCAATCGCGGTTTTAATCTCTACTCTTCTCTAGATTTGTTGTAAAGCTAGGATTTTTAGAATGTTTGTGTAGGATTTTGAATCCATGACCTTATATTTGAATCCATGGTCATGGGTATTGTATAAATATTTATTTCCTTTAAGTTAATGCATGGATTTACGATTAATTTGATGTTGGTGTTGTTTTTATTTTGCATGATTTGGGTTTGTTGAGCTTAATTAGCATCCAACTACTTGTATGGGTATTTATTTATATTAAGCTACTCGATGTTTATACATGATTCTCTTATTTTTTTTATATTCCAATTTCCATGTTTTCGAGCTCAATTCCATGGGCTAGCTATTTCGTATCTTAGGTGTATATCAAATTCTAGTTTAAGTTGGTAAAAATACCATCTTTAGCTATTTAGTGAACTTGTCTAGGATTTCTCACATTTACACGTCTTGATTTCCTATTGACGAGATAGAAATATGTTAGGTTTTGTTTCTCAATTCTCTTATGTGTTTCAAGTCGACCGAACGATTTAGGAATTTTCCCATAGTTGTTGTTTGCGCTATGTAGATTGGTGTTTGGATTCATCCATGATTAAATATAGTGTTGACTTGAGATTCAGTTGTATATAATTTACTTATGCTTGTGTATTACCAATATCGTGATTCGATGTTTTATGTAATTCTCATTACTTATCGGTGACCATATTTATCTATGGCGTTCAGTAATTAGGATGTTGAAAGAGGCGTAGCTAAGTAGATTCGTCGAGTGTTTTAGAGTCTATTTACGCTTGAGTATTATCAGAGTCTCGTGATTCGCAACTCCATGTAGTAATCCTTTATTATCGGTAATCATCTTGATCGGTGGTGCTCGATTTCAGGATGTTGAGCAAGGCTTAGCTAAGTATATTAGTCTATGATTTAGAGTTTACTTTCGCTTCTGTATTACCAGAGTTTCATGATTCGTTGTTCTATTTAGTTCTCCTTGATGATCAATGACATCGGTCATTAGAATGTTGAACTAGGCAGAGCTGAGTGGTGTAGCTATCTCTACTTGTGGTAGTTGGTAGCGAGAATGACATACAATGGTTGTTATTTCTTGTACGAGGATTGATCGAGGTTTGCTCAAGATCATAGAACTGTAGGGAATATAGGTTTAGTATATTGACGATAAACAAATTCAAATAAACAAAACAATATTTTGAAATAACAAATAACCTTTACCGATTAGCTAGCTTACTGATTGCGGATTAGGAAATTGGGGTTTAGTCGAGTCCAGGTACTCCTGTCTCCATAAGACACTTGACTGCCTCGTATGGGCAGCGGTCTCCCATGATACCATGACTAACGTCAGCGAACTCAACTCCGTGTAGAGAAATCACCAAGAGATTAAACTAGAATGAAAACGTAATTGGGAGAGAAAGAGGTGGTTTTCGATCTATGGTTTTTGTATATGAAGTGTTTTTAAGTATGTAGAAGATGACTTAGTAGGTTGGTATTTATAGGCTCTCTAATAGGGATAAGAAGGTAATTTTATGGGGTAGCTAATCCCATAAAAGCCTCCCATTAAGAGGTCATGACCAATCAACTACATAATTCACATTTAAAACCATAAATATTATTTAGTACCATAAATCATATCTAAAACAACAAATTAACCACATTTGCCAACAAGAACTACACCTTATTATTATTATTGTTGTTGTTGTTGTTGTTGTTGTTTGATGATTGATGGTGCACATATCGCTCCTGACAATGGTCTTGTGCCCTCTCTCCATGACTAGTATGTGGTTGATTTCATGATACCACATGCATAAGAACTTAAGTGTTCAAATACCACAAGGAAAGCATTATTTTATTTAAACATCGTTAATTTTGCCATGCATTAAATGAATTTCATTTTTACATATACTCATGGCCGACTTTTTGTGTGAATCAACAACTATGTGTCTTAGGTAGTAGTGTGTATAGATTTTCCTTTTTGTTTAAAACTTGAATAACACTTTTACCTTTCGTCCTTTATTTTCTCATTTGGGGATGTGGAAGTGACAGCCCAAGTCCCTGGTTTTACTAAAATATTAATGATACTTGTACTCCTTCTAGGATCGACTAGTACATAACTGTCTAATATATTGCTTGATGATCGTGTACTAATGCACGTAGAAGAGGGATTTGACCCATAGTCATCCTCACTTATCAGGTGGCCATTAAGGCAATGGAGAGGAAGCATCTAGGATTAGCGTTCTGCAGAGAATTTTTAGTTTTATATTCAATATATCTAGACAACTAAACTTAAATTGATGTCAAAATTACGCTCCTTAATCCTTCTTCATGTCATATTAACTTATTTTCTCTTTTCGGCCTTCACTTTTTCAGTCAATTTCACTCTCATCATATTTGTTTGTCTTTACAAACTCAGTCAATTCCTCATGTACAAGTATTTGTACTGAATGGATAACATCGAATCTTAACGGTCTCAAAAAGTTCATTCGTAGGTCCAAACTACGATCCGCTTTTAGTCACAAATCTTAACAAAAAGGTGGTACACATTTACAAAAATTAACAACCACGTGTAAAATAATTATGAATAAAGTTGTGTTCCTTGTAACAAAATACCACCTTTATGTTACTTTTGTAACAAAAAACCACCTTTATGTTACTTATTGTAATGAAATACCACCTTTGTGTTAGGATCTGTGACAAAAGGTGGAGCGTAGTTAAGACCTACGAATGACATTTTTGAGATAGTTAGGATTTAGTGTTTTTCCTATACTAAATCTATTTTTAGAATTAAAAACTAGTCTACTAGATACTGATCATGATTTTATTAAATAATTTTTTTTGTATATTTTTTGGGTTATATATTTGAACACATAATGTCAACGTTCGCGGTTAAAGGTTCATGGTTCACGATTTAGTGAATCGCGAACCGCGAGTCGCATGTAGTAGTGTGCAGTTCGCTCGGTTCCGATTCACTAAACCGTGAATTGGAGTCATGAACTGCGACCAACGGTTCACATACGTGAACCGCAAACCGTGCGATTCACAAGTCGCGCCCACCCAATTAGAGCGTGACAAGTTGACCTTTGATTCTGCCAACGACTATTTTTAATTAAAAATCTATACGAATAACATTTAAATTTTAAATTTTTACCATCTATAAATACCCCGTGCCATTCATCTATTCACCAATAACTTATCTTTATCCAAAAAAAATCTCTCTCAAATTTCACTTCTCACAAATCTGCATTCCGATCGTTTGTTCGAGCTATAGGTAATTCAGAAGCATATGTTCGTGAAATGGCGGAATAAATATGGAGAAGGGTTGCGTATGAACGAGAAAGAATGCTGCCAAAGTCTGAGGCAATGAGGTGAAACCTCGAATGCAGGGAACGTTCCCGAAAACATATTAACATAGGTCGTGTCGAAGACCATGAGCGACTAATACATGATTATTTTTTTGATAACCCCACCTACAGGTGCGAGATGTTTAGGCGTTGATACCATATGAGCAGACCACTTTTTATTCGGGTGATGGAAAAGTTAGCGGAGCATGATGATTACATTGTTCAGAAGTCGAACGCTTGTAGACACATATGGTTATCAACGCACCAAAAATGCACCGTCGGGATACGAATGTTAGCGTACAGGTGCTCGACTGATACATTAGACGAATCCCTATGACTTGGGGTAAGTACCATAATTGAATGTGTACGATTGATATGCAAGGCCGTTGTTGAGGTTTTTATGGAGGAGTATGAGTGAGCACCAAATGCGGATGACTTGACCCGATTACTAGAATGAGGATACAGGTGAGGGTTCCATCGCATGATTGGGATTCTTGATTGCATGCATTGGCAGTGGAAGATTTTTCCGACCGCGCTGCAAGGAACCTTTGGTCGGGGAGATCACCACGAGCCTCCAACTGTAATGCTGGAAGTTGTAGTGTCCCATGACTTACGGATTTGGCATTCATTTTTTGGAATGTCAGGCTCGAACAATGACATTAACATCCTAAATTCTGACTACTTATTCAAAGACACTTTAATCAGCCCCGACTATTTCATTGAGTACGAGATCAACGAGACTCGATACGAATGGCCTTATTATTTGGTTGACGGAATTTACCCAACATGAAGTCAGTTTGTTTAGTCGATTCGACATCCCACCAACGCAAACAGAATTGTTTTGCTAAAGTCCAAGAAGGTGCTCGGAAAGATATTGAACGAGCTTTTGGAGTCCTCCAAGCACGACGACACATAATTTTCTAACCCGCTCGTGTTTGGGACAAGAGGACGTTGGCTGATATCATGCACACTTGTATGATTCTACACAACATGATTGTAGAGGATGAACGCGACCAGTATAAACAAGGAGATGAAGAATGGTATTACGAGGCCCCTCCGGACATACCTGATTGGGCACCACCTGAACGATGGCACTAGTGAGGGCCCTTATCCTACCAATAGTACATGGCCGTTCGATTAGATGTTATAAATGATAGCACCCACCGACAACTTCAAGTTGACCTTATTGAGGACATATGAGATCACTTTGTAGCGAATTACGAATCAGTTGAGTGACAAAGCTCCACCCTCCATTCCTTTTCCTTACAATAATTGTCCTGTAACATAGAAGCATTTAATGTATTTTATTTATTTTATTGTTAATGTATTTTATCATTAATTTATTTTGTTCAATTCATTATAGTTTTCTTTAGTTTTTAATATTTTGAATCGATATTTAATGAATTCATAAAAATAATATTAAATATACCGTAGATATCCAGATAACAAACAAGAATCCCTAATAAACCCTAACTTTTTGTTGAAAGGCAAATGATACATTAACAATCTAGCCTTTAAAATAAAGACTAGAGTAAGAGGAGAGGACCGCTCAAATACATACCACACAAGAGTACCCAAAGAGGGCCTCAAACCACCAAACTTGGCTCACAAGTAAGCCTAAATTGACTTGTAAGCAAGCCAAAAAACACATACAACCGAATAAGAAACACTAATATAGTCCAACACGTAAACCAGAATCAAGATCAAACAAACAACAACCGAAAAACTAAGAACAAACTGTTGCAGATCAACTGAACCTATCCCCTACTCCAGTAGGAACATCAAGTGAAGCAGTAGAATAGAAAAGAAACCACGAATCAAACCAGAAGAGCAAAAAAAAGAACAGTTACAACAGGGGGAGAAGAAACAGCAGGTACAAAGAACCAAGCCACCAAAATACCACAAAACTCTCATACCCTAAAAAACTACCCACACTCAGCAACAATACACAAAATACCCACACTCAGTGTATACTGAACCAAACCACAGAAAGTACAACCAAACAAAATAGAAAACTTTAATAATAAAACACCTAGAACTCCCCAAATATCAAAGGCCAAATCAGCAAGAGAGACTACGATCAACAGAGCCACAAAGCTGCAAGAGTTAATAAGCCTGAGGGCAAAACTTCTTAGGTCTTTTCTTACAAATCTGAGGAGAAATAGACCACATAGAGAAGGGAAATGGATCATAATCCTTGAGTTTAGAGTGTTCTATTGCGAAGGAATGTGTTGGATCTTTAGTAGTGTTTCTTTTGCAGAGATCAAAATATTCTTGAACACCAAACCATTCCTTGCTAATCAGATTTGTCAAAAAGTAAGAGAGAATATGTTCTTCCAAAACTTGTTACCAACACAAAGATCATCCCATGAGCAGATAAGAACAGTAATATCTCTACGAATACAACACGGAATCCCCCACCAATTCAAAATCTCGGACCAAACCAACTAAATTTTTCTGTAAAAAATAAAGATCTGAGAGGCGTTTTTAAAATAAACTCCACAAAAATTACATAAAAATTCATTTATAGAAATAGGTATCGCCTGACTTTGAACCCCACGTTACAGAAAATAGATAAATAAAATTCCTCTTTATGCTCTTAAAAAAGATAATATGAAGTCATTGACAATAATTTCCCAGTATATCATTTCCAACCAGATTGATGAACTGTGACGTCAGGGGTGACGATTGCTTGAATTTGAAGCATCTCGATCCTCGATCTGGTTGATTTGCTGTCCTAACGAGTCCTCTGTTTGTTTGTTTGCTTTCACTTCCACATGCAAGTGGCTTTTGTTTCGCTGTAACATGCAAGTCCGTTTGTCTGTGTAATTTCTATGTGTTGTTTTGTTTTGGATTTTTGTCTTGTATCGATAGATTTTACTAACTTTACCTTTTCATTTGCCTAAAGCCGTGTTTTGTTTACCCTTGAGGATATGCGTTCCATTTTTTTTTGAGATAAGATATGCGTTCCATTAGTATTGGTTAGTTTAATGATAAATTAAGAATATAATAATTATTCATTATTTTCTTTGAAATTATTTAATTTAAGTCTATAAACTTTCTGTCGCAAGTCTAGATCTCCTACCCTACTCCATTTATAGAGTCTCCTACTCTTACCATCGATCTGATTGCTGTTAGCCTTGCCGATCTTGTCCCATCGCAGTCAGTCCTAGTGCAGTCTCTTCCACGTGTGCCTCCACCTCTCCCCTTATCGGCCGTGAGACCTCCCATTAAACCGAGGCGTAGAAGAAACCCCAAACACTATTCTGCCGTCTCGGTCTCTCTCCCACTCCTCCACGTCGTCTCTCCTTCCCCCTCTGACTATGACAGTTTTGGCCTTCGTCCCAGGTACGTCTGACCCTCTCGGTAAAGCTCGGCGGGGTCAGCCGTAGAAGAACCAAACCCTAGCTTCCTCTACAAGCAACGTTAGGGTTTTAGTGAATACTATCCCGCCGCCCCCAACAGTCGTGGTGAAGCCTAGGGCGCCTAATCATAGGGATGTGTAGGCGCCGCTACCCCCTACTCTCCAGCCGTCGGTGGAACTGCTCCCCCCATCGTTGCATCTACTCCGATCGTCGCCGTCGCGCTTCACACCAGCATTGCGCCATCTGCAATAGCACCCGCTGCCAACTCCTTTCCCCCTCTGGTCCACGACCCTCTTAAAGGGAAGGCCCCCATGACTGAACATGGGAGGCCGAAGCCAGGGAGGACGGAGGGGACTAGTCTCTATGAGGGGGTCGGGGATCCCTATGATGCTCGTGGCCCTATGATCACGGTGCTGCTCACATCACCACCGGGGATGACCCACCGACGCAGATTCTTCAGACCCAAGAAAGTCAGCTACTCCTCAATGGTGCCTCCCTCTCCGGCATGTTTGGACTCCCAACTGCTAAACATTCAGGATGGTCTCTCGGCTCGCTCTTTGGAGGAAGAGGAGGAGGTTGAGGTGATGGTACCGTATATAGCGGTGACCCCATCCATACTGAAAATACAACAGTTTTCCATGATGGGTAAGTTGTAGTCGTCTAAGCCGTCCCGAAAAGAAGTCATTCTTCGGATCATCACCAAGGCATGGGGTAAGTCGGCCGAGGGACTAGTGGTCAAAGACATCGGACCGAGGACCTTCGAATTTTACTTTGAGACGAAGAGAGCTCGGGCATGGGTTTAGGATAATGAACCATGTTGTTTTGATGGGAGACCACTATAGTTGGGTGACCTGAACCCAATGGCTAGGGAACCACCCACCCTGGATAATATCCAACTATAGGTGCATGCCCGGGCCTCCCTCCTTTGGTCTGTACCAAAACCATTAGAGAGACGAGTGGTGCAACATTAGGACTCTATGTCCATGTCCCATGCGATCAGTAGGGTACATGTTGAGGAGGAGCAGTAAAGGTTCGCTTTAGGCATCCTATGGAGCGCCTTCTTCGAAGGCACCTCCTACTTCTCTTTCGGGAATTCCCCGATCCGGTTCGTGTCACACTTACCTATACAAAATTACACTCTTTTGTTATGACTGTGAGATTATATGCCTCATGGTGGCCGAGTGTGATAGGGAGGGGTGGGTACAACTCGGTTTGATTCCTCAATGGTGGAATTCCCAAAGGACCGTCAAACCAAGGTATATGTCACAGATGGGGATGATCAGGCGTCTCAGAAAAAGGTATCATCGACTATTGCACCTAAGGCGACCTTGTCTTGGGGTAGGAGCCCAATAGTATCCTCGGATACTGCACCTAACGGATCGGGCCGCTCGGCCAACCCAGGTTGCATAAACTCGATAATCGGTCGACTCTTTGGTAATGGGAAAACCGTTTCCACGGTCCTGCTTGGGCACATAGATAGAATTGGACTTAGAAATAGATCTGAATCTCGTATTGGAGCAGGACCCGGGGGAATTAAGAGAGGGTCCACTAGAGAACCTTAAGATAATCAGGACAGGGCGGGCAAGCTGGCCCGTATAGAGGAATGAAAGGAATTCAGTGCTCTAGGGACTGGCCTTGGGAGGGTCCCTGAACAGAGCTTTGCCTCCTCGTGAAATCAATGATCGCAGGTTCGGTTTAATACATCGAATAGAGCATGAATGCTACACCTTGAGCAGAAATCATTGGTTTTGTCATCGCTTAGTTTTATTTTCAGTACGCCTTTATGGCACTTCCAACATCGGTTATACCGGATTACTTTTCTCAGGGTGTTTTTGTAAAGAGACCTACTTGGGCTCTTTATAGTATAACGACTCTTTTATTTCGTGGTCAGGGACTTCCTCTTGATGCATTCTTTTGTAGCTGATATTTAAAGTAATGCATTTTGCAGCTTTCACCCCCCCCCCCCAAAAAAACTTAAGTCTATTAAAAAGAAAAAAAATCAAACGTATCCGTCCTATAGGGTTCTCTCCTCTCCTCTTTGCTACGCCGTTTGTCGCTGCCATCTCAGATCTTGCTCACGATGTTCTTGTGCTCCATCTTATCATGTCGACCCCAAATGTCATGACGACAATGCTACTCAATGACGTGGTATCTGTTGGACTCTTGCAGCCACCACCCATGTCCCCTCACCACATGCACCTCCACCTTGAGTCATGCCCCCGACACCATCGAGGGATTTTATTAATCCAGTTCAAAAAATAATAGCGACTTAAGACCCGCTTCTCCTCTCCAGTCCAGTCCAGGTAATCATCATGACCGATCAATCCTTCTCCTCACCCCACTCTACCCAATGACTGAACCCAACGTTTCATGCGTTACACAAAAGGGAACCGCCACCACATTCATGTATGTTTGGTCGAAAGGTATACGAGATGCACCATCGGACACACCCCAGATACAACTGAACCACGCCATCCTCTCCCCTACCCACTTCCCCGACTCCAAATTGCTACCACCCTCACCCCATCAGATCCCACTCTACCGATTTTGTACACCTCGACCTATCGGGGCATGACGGGATAACCCGGATCGGCCCCATCTAGCTTACACTAGCACCATGGATGTCGATCCTCTTTTGGCACCAACTAACATACCTGATACAAAGGGGATCCCCCAAAACTATGTCCATCGCACCTCCACCCCGGTGTGAACCTGCAAACTCCTACCCTCTGAAACTACATGTGAAATGAGACACTCTTTTCACAAGGGGGTAGTAACATGGCATCATTCCTAGCCCTTAGTATGTTAGCAATGAACCCCTCGGTGGAACTCGCGGCCTGACCCCACTACAGTATCCACCACCTACCTGATCGATGATCTTTCCGAGTGCATGTCTCCGAAACTCTCCCACATGAGATGACACGAGTCAACGAGATTCTCGAGAGCAAGCAATGCATAGAATCACTGGGACCTCATCGGGGAATCCGATCATGAGGTCCAACTAGAGCAAACTAACGACCTCGAACACCCCCCCCCCCCCACGAACCTACCAATAGATACCTCTTTGGAGTGGGCCAGTGAACCGACGATCCAACAATACAAGACTTCCTACCTATTCCACGAGCACATCCTTGGTGCTGGAAGCACGTGTGCCTCTACTCGGTACCACAACCCCGTCTAATTGAGGGTGATGGACCAGGCAAGGCAACGATAATACAAGACCTCCTTCCTAACCAGGAGAAGCCCCGCGTGTGCTCCTGACATCTGGATGGGCCGACAACTAGGTTTATAGTTCTCTCGGCCATAACCCAATCGAGGACTGTTCCGCAATCCCACCTAGGAATATGATCGGGTCAACTCGCATTGAATCGTGCATGAGGATGCATGATTCTTCTTACTATTGTCGGTGTGAACCCAATGACCCTTCCCCCTCAATATCTAGTGTTCTCCCTAGCTGCCTGTTATCCCCTCAAGAGGATCGCTATCGGTACACGCAATTTTAGGTCGAGTCAAATACTAGGTTTCTTGTGCTACTCTCTAGTATCGACCCTAATACCTACGAGTTGTTAGCTAAATATCCCTAGTTCAACGGGTTTTTTATTATAGGGTTAGCGTTTATTGCTTACGGGTCAAGACTCTAGTTTTGTCCTTTCATTTCCTTTTATTTCAATGTTTGTCTTTATATTTCTAATGGTTTTCTTGGTTTAGTGTCTATAGTTTGATTTTATTGATAAAATGCCTTCGTATAATAATAAAATAAAACTTAAGTCTATTATATATGGGAACAAGTTAATAATTTTATTTTTGTAAATTAATAAATTAATTAAAATAACATTTTTTTTTTGTCTCGACTTAACCTTTAAAAATTAACAAATTTTGATTAGAAAATATATTTCCAAAACATTATATAGAAACGAATGTGAAAATTTCCCACGTTAGTCGTGAACCAAATAAAAAGTATTTATAAATCCTCAAAAGCTGTGATTTTTTGTCCCCAAGTAAATATCTTAGTGGTCGAAATTCAAGTCTCCATTTAAGAGGTCTTGTATTTGATTTAGTCGGGATAAATAATTGTATTTTAAGAAATCTACTATCTTGCTTATCCAAAAAAAGAAAGAAATTTACAATCTTATTTACATAATCTTTTTAAATGAATATTTTATTAATTTATATCTATAACATAATAAAATATTATGGGTTTCATTGTGTTTATGATATTTGTGCATTATTATTGTTGCTTTTTAAAAAATCAAAGTGAAACGCTACTGAAAGACAGAGAGCTCTGCTAGGGTTTTGGTGTCGACTCCTCGCGAGCTACCCCAACCTAACTGATAACGATTTTCCCGGCATCGTTCCGGCTCCTCTACTCCGCTATCATGACGTTCTTCTCAACCTTCCAATTCCTCTCGAATCGGGTTGGGGAGGAATTTATCTCTGGGCGACTATCTCACTCGCCAACATCCCTCGACAATTCCTCGACCTTCGGTAACTGCGCCCCATCCGCCTCTGCAATCTATGCCGTCTTCTAATTGACCCTGTCCGTCTCTAAAGCCACCACTGGCGTCTCTGAAGTCGCCGCCGCGTCCATCTCTCTAGCCTCCACCACCGCACCCTCCTCGACCCCTCTCTCTATTCTTGTTCTGGCTAATAAGTGGGACATTTTTTATATCTGATTTCGTTTTTGCAGGCTCAACAGCTAGCGAGCAGAGGTTCAGGGACTTTTCCTGGGAGGGAACCCAGCTTCGCGTATATCCTCCCAATACAACTGAAGCATTTCAAGTTTGGTCGCTTTGCCCCCCATATGTAGCGTTTAGGGACTACCTTCAACATGACTTCCAGTTCCGTCTTCCAACCCCCACCTTTCCTTCCCGCTTTTATGGCGTTGGCGTATATGACTTTTCATCCAATACCGTCGGTGACGGTTCTAATGTTAAGAGAATAGCGAACAGTCTGTGTTCTATGTATGTTCTTCGTGATCAAGAATTTCTTCTAATGCACTCACTTGTAGTTGATAATCTAAATCAATGAAATTACATCTTTTAGTCAAAAAAAAATTATTGTTTTGTAGAGTAAATGAAAAATTTATAATACTTACTTTTGGCGGGCTGAGAGAGTACTATTTTACTATTAAATTAACATTTGAGTTATTTTTATAAGCAAAACTCTGTCAGTTAAGCATACGTGTATAAGTTGATGCATGGAAAGCTTAAGCTTTTTCATGGTTAAAGAGGAAGGGAAGAAAAAAACTAAAACAAAACTAGTAGTCCCTACGGAACGAAGACTCCTTAAACTTGAGCACGTGAAGTCGGGCAAGCTTCCTAAACTGGGTGTAGTTATTGGAATTTGGAAGGCCATATGCACACATACATGGTTGTGGAGCTGCACGGTCTAATATGTGAATGCCCGGATTTAGCTTTCCAAGTAAGGGGGTCACCAATTTTTTTTGAAAAGGAATGATAATATTATTAAAAAAAGTAAGATACATCGATGATCAAATTGTTGTTCTCGTCATACAACCAATAAACCAAAAAGCTAATGTAATGCAATAACAGAAAAATAAACATTGTTCTGGACATAGGGGCGGTCGAAAGGGGAAATCTACGGTAGTATCCGAAGACACCCATACAGCATGCTCCAACCAAATGGCACTGGTCGAGCCAACCAAGTGATAAGTTAATAGTGGTGGACCGACATCTCGCCGGCAAGTCAGCGTGCGTCGTCCTCCCTTGAGTGATACGTATAGGCTCCTGAACGCGGGATTGCTGGTCCCGGACTGGTAGGGGAGAATCTTGTCGACTGTTGATGGAACCAGCGCCACCGATCAACCAGGAGGTGATACAGCCGACCAACCCCTCCCTAGGATTCTAGAGACTCATTCCTGGAGGCGGGGGTGCTTGTGGCCCCCGCCGTTGCTATCAGACCTGACTTAGGCTGATTGCCCAGTCCAATCGGGTTAACCTATGGATGAGAGGCCCGACCCTACTCCGATTCGCCCGAACCGTACCTGGAGGCCCATGTCCTAATGTCGCCCGACCCGCCCCGGATCCATCCCGATTCAGTTGCGGGCTGAATAGCCTGGGACTCACGTCGATCAGGCCCCATCCCAGCCCGGGGCATCCAAGCCGGCCCGCTCTGCCAGGCCCGACGGGCATCCGCGAGAAGACCACGACCCAGGCCCGTGTCCGCTCGGTCTTGGCCCGGCTCATCTGTAGAAACCCTAGCGGAGTCACGCGCCACCACCTTCTTCTTGCTTCGCCTCCACGTCATCTCCTCCGGCGTTGATACGGTGTCCGACAACGAGGGTTTCTTCTCTGGTGGCCTCACCACAAACTCCGTAGTCCATCGGAATGTCGACCCGTCTTCCTCCTCGCCTGGTGTCGGCCGAGTAAGCTTTCGACCCGCCCTTGGTCTCGACCCTGACGCCGGAGTGCGTCGTAGGATGCCCCGTGCCATGGCCCGAGACCATCGTCCCACGCCTCCACCCCCGCGTTCTCCGTCCTCCGTCCTAGTTGTAGAGAACGTTAGGCATGCCGCCCCTTCGGGAGCCGCCGATCGCAAAACCTTACGGAGAAGGTTGCGTCCTCCACCAAGGCTATGCCGGTTGATACCGTCCACTTGTGTGGTTTTTGCTTCGAAAACGGATAGTAATACCATGGTTAAGATCATGGTCGTGATCCTGGCCATTATCCCCCTGCTTCTTCGTGCGGCGGGGTGGGTTTAGTTTTTTTTGTATAATAATAATAAATGTCAAAATAATATAAATAAACATTAAATAATATTAATATTACATAAAAACGATAATGACTACTTATTACAATAAGTAACGTCGAGATTTCATATTTTGAAAATATTGTAAAATACATTCATTGTCAACACAATCGAAAATATCTTTCTCGATATATACGATTATACTAACATTCATCCATTGGTCTTCCATTCGATTTCTCAGCCGAGTCTTGATGATATTAATAGCAGAAAATACTCTCTCCACGGTTGCAGTAGCGGCTGGCATGATCAGTGTCAATGTAATCAACAAGTAAACTAACTGATATACATCATATGTTTTTGTCTCTACCATTTTCTCTGTAAGAGCCCCAATACCTTTCAAATTTTAAAAAGCTTCGTTCGAACGCATTGAAAAATTAGAAAGAAAAAATTACAAACAATTAGAATTGAGAAATTAGAAAAAAATACAAACAATTAGGAAACATAATATAAAGAATATAAAAAATAACATACTGTCAATATTTCCTCAAAACCACACATGACTAAACCTCTTGAACATATAATTTAAGAAGAGAAATCGGCTAGAAACTCTTCTTATCCTAGTAACCATGAAAACTCATCCTAGCCACACACACATGATCCAACATTCATTAATATGCCACATCATCACCTTAATTTCACCCAACATCCACGCCACTCTCATCCTTTCTCACACTAGCAAGGGCATAATTGTAATAGCATGGCGCCATGTGGACAAATGTCCATTTCTTTTTTTATTCACTAATTTAATTTTTTCCGCTTCGTTTGAACTCCGATTATCTTCAAACTTGCACCGATATTTATTTTTTTCAAAGACTTTAAATCAAGATCAGTTATGAATATATTTTGAAGCGAAAAAAAATAAAAATTTATATCGGGGTGATAAAAATAATGTTGAGTGTTGATAAATCTTCACTAACAAATGTTTTATATCGGGGTATCAAACTAGTGCTAAATGTTGATAAAAAACATGTACTGAGGTGATAAAAAACAATTAATGAGGTGATAAAAAAGTGTTCAATTTTGATAATAAGTGTGATAACCTAGAGTTTAGTGTTGATAAAAAAACATGTGATGGGGGTGATAAAACACATGTAATTTAGTGATAAACATAGTGTTTAGTGTTGATAAAACTAGTGTTTAGTGTTCATAAAAAAACATGTGATGAGGTGATAAAAATCATGTTCGGTTTTGGAAAATGAGGTGATAAAACTAGCGTTCAGTGTTGATAAAAACAGAGTTAAGTGTTGATAAAACCAGTGTAAAGTGTTGATAAAAATTATCCAGATATAATTTCTTTTTAAATCATCCCCGAAATAATTTATTCTTTTCTTGCTTTAAAACATATTCACCACTGATCTTGATAGAAAGCCCTTGAAAAAACAAAGATATTGGCGCAAGTTTGAAGTCAATCGGAGTTCAAACGAAGCGGGAAAAATTAAATCATGTTTAGTTTTGAAAAATGATGTGATAAACTTAGTGTCCAGTGTTTATAAAACCAGCGTAAAGTATTGATAAAAACAGTGTAAAGTGTTGATAAAAGTTACACATATATAATTTTTTTAAATCAGGCCCAAAATAATTTTTTTACGTGCTTCAAAATATATTTATGACTGATCTTGATAGAAATTCCTTGAAAAAACAATAATATTGGCGCAAGTTTGAAGACAATCAGAGTTCAAACGAATCGGGAAAAATTAAATTAGTGAATTGATAAAACAAAGTAATATAATAGTTTTACTAAAAAGCTCCTACCACTTATTAAAAAGTGTTGTGCTTTTGCAGTCAACAACTCAATTGCATCTCATCCATCTATTTTTAAAATGGATGGCTTGGATGGGTACTCATGGTTACTAGGTTAAGATGTGATTTCTATTTGATTTCTCCTTTATACTTTAATTAGTATTTTTAATTAGGAAATTAGAAGAAAAAAAGAAGTACAGGGTTACTTTCCACAAACCGTGTGTATTATTAGAGAATAAAAAAGAAAAGTTACTTTCAAACACACGGTTAATCCTATCTAAAAAGAGTACACGATTTTAATTAGAGAACAAAAAAGAAAAATGAAGATAAGTGTTTAAAAATTGAAAATTCTCTATTTTTCGGGAGGGGCACATATACACAATAACTGATTTTTTTTCAAAAAATTAACTGTAATTAATGATTTTCAGAGAATTGAGGGGGCACGTGCCACACCCGGGCCCCATATAAATCCGCCACAGTGAAAGTATAAGTCCGTGTTCAAATACGAACAAACGAAAATAGCTATAATATAATGAGCTAACTTGGTTTTACGGTAGGAAATAGAAGTTTTTTTTGAGTAAGTGCAACTTTCATTCCTTTAAAAAGAGCTAGTACATGTCTGAAGGCTATGACGGGACAAACACAATAACCCTGTAACTACGTAAACGTCTAGGACGTTTTTTAACGGAGTGCCATTAAGGCTAACTAAGACATAAACTAAAAAAGACTGACGAACACCGCTCAAAGTAGAGTCTGTATACCGCTGAGTCCCCCGAAGGCGACACACTTCTTCTGATGTAAAACCGAATTTGTGATCGTTGAGTCCTTGAGTAGAAAACCTAAACCATCTCTCGCGAATGATGAACCGTGCAAAAAGTAACAGAATATGTAAAGTAACCCAAAACCCCTCGAACATAATAAACCATAATCGGGATAACGAACGAAGAGGACGAACACCACTCAAAGTAGGGCCTGTATACCATTGGGTCCCTCGAAGGTGACACACTTCTTCTGATGTGAAACCGAACCTGTGATCGTCGAGTCCTTGAGTAGAAGCCCAAATCCATCGCTCGCGAGTGATTAATCTTGTAAAAAAGAACAGAACATGTGAAATAACCCTAAACCAATTGATCATAGTACCCTAGAATCGGGATAGAGATCGAAAAAGGAGGTCTCGGTGGAGGCCAAGAAGGTGGGTACACCGCTGGCGGATTCAATTAAGGCGGGGGCCTCGGCGTGGGCAGCGCCAATGAGCTGGACATAGGCCAGGAGCGACGACAGCGTGCTAAGTCCAAGGAAACCCTAACAGTCGCTGGGGGACCGGAGATGGGACCGGGGACACGATGTTGGGGGCGGAGTGGAGCCAACACCGTGGTGACTTGAGGCGAGAGAGAGGAGCCGGACATAGGCCAGGAGCGACAGCGGCGTGCTAAGGGGGGCCAGAGATGGGACCGGAGACACGATGTTGGTGGTGGAGTGGAGAAAACACCGTGGTGACTAGAGGCGAGAGAGAGGAGCCGGACATAGGCCGGAAGCGACGGCGGCGTTGCGCCTGTCCTACAGGGGTCGAAACCCTAGCAGAGAGAAAAGGCATTATTTTTTTATGTAAGTGATAGAAGTTTAATTTTGTGTAACCGATATGTTTGTCACTTAGAGCATCTACAATGATAACAATTAACATATTGATTTTGTTTTTTTTGAACGAATGTTGCGAAATTTTATTATAAATTAGAATCCACGATAGACTTGAGTGCGTCAGGTACAGAACCTGACCACTAAAGAGCAGGTATTGAACGGGCCTCCCTTGCAAGCTAGTGGGATGCCTTGTTCGTGGTACTTTTTACAAATTGAAGGGTAGTCCCCTCTTATTGAGAAATAAGCTCCTGAATATCCCTAACAGATGTCCCAATGGGTGATACCGGCGGGTCGTCCTTAGCTGTTAGGTTAAGAAGGATCCGGGCATCCAGCAAATAATGATATTTGGCCCCAGGCTTGGAGCATTTTTAAGAGCTATTGCCAGAGCACATGCGTCGACCATCAGTGGCTCCCAGATCCTCGGAAGGATACCATTTGCGGCCAACTGGATTGTGTTGGGTCTCGATGTCGTGGACATGTTAAACACAGATTGTGTTGGGTCTCGATACCATTGTCGTGGACATGCCAGCGGAAGATTAATCACGAATCAATCGAGATGAATCTACCAAATATGAAAAACAAGTCTGAAAATTCAGCAAAGGTTTGAGCGCATCACCTTTGCAAGTGCCTCATCTTGCAGCTCGTGTATCTCGCAAACGAACCGTTGAAATTCAAATACCTTTGGTCCGATTGAAGACCCATATGTAGAGAACGTGCACTCCAAAAATAAGTTTCATCGGACATCGGATGAACCTCCGATCGAGCTCTTGAAAGTGACTGGTCGGACAAAACTGTGCTGAAAATCAGCACCCTCTACTTGTCCGAAATTGGTTCAATAACACCAAACTTTGAATGGCTTGAGCCCCTTGGACGCCTACGTATCCTTAAGGGAATCAAAGCCAACGTAGTTCTTGAGTTTGTTAACTCAAGAACATGCAACAATGGAACTTGGAGCTTCTTGGAGGAGTTTTCAAAGATGGGAGAGTAGAACAATTTGTGCTGAAATTTTCTTCTCTTATTTGCATGTTGTGTCTTGCCAACACCCCTTGCATGTAGACTTAAGTGGAAGAGGTCACCTCACTTAATCTACATCAAGTTGCCAAGTGTCCATGCTAGTTTGCATGGTAGACTTAATAAACTAAGCTAGTTTATTAACTAGTGGAAAGTGGGTCCAACCCACTTAGTCAACCTTTGACCTTTGGTTCTTGTTGGGCCTAGCCCATGTGGGCCGGTCATGGCCCTCTCCAAGAGAGCTCATACCGAGCCCACCATGCTAGCCCGTCCACTATGACAATACCCGACACGACTCCCTCCAAGCCAATCCACTTGCGTTCTTATCGAGTTACAAACTTATGGTGTGACCCTTAGATCTATGCATGTCGGTAAGATCAACGTAAAATCCCATTTTACTTGATATTACTAATGTGGCGACTGACGAGACTCAGTATCGCCCGACCCTACATAACGAATCGCCCCCTGTCGATTCTGACCTTTCAGCCGTCCTTGTCATTATCCCTTATCACTGATATCCTGATTGAGATAAGGCATAGAGCCGTCATCCTTCTTATCCTCAATCACTGTTCCTTGATATGTGAGATGACTGACCCTTATGATATCCCATATCATGCGCATGGCCGTGCTTTTCCCGTCAGTCACTCTCGATCAAGCGGCCGTGAACTAGATATCTTTTCCATACCGCAGTATGATGGATACATCCCTTAGCCGCCTATCATGTCACTCATGCAGTCATTCCCCAAGCCAATCATGGCCGTTATGGAAGCCAGTCACGGTGCAACGTTGGGCTTTCAGGTCAAACTTGGTTGTTTACTGCATAGCAATCATATAGACTCCTCGGTCTAAGGATACCTGACAAGCAACGACTCTGAACATGTTCATGACTTAATCTATGGAACATATTCAGGTCGGGTCGTCCAACATCATGTCCCACACATGATGTCTATGATCAGACTATGGAAACCTTTCCAATGACCAATAGAACGTAAGCCTTCAAGAGTCATCTTTCATACTAGTCGCTTCTAGCGAAGACTATTGACTAGGGACCCCGTCGAGTGTGATCCATCCTGATCTATGGTTCTATTTGCATCGTGGGCATAGATCGGAAACACACACGACATATTACTCCAACACTTAAGTAATATCAAAAGCCGCTTTGTTATATTGCCAACGATGATATTTACATTTGGACATTTACGATTGGGCTACGGGCATAAATGCTAACAATCTCCCACTTGCCCTAGCTCCAATCTAAATTCTAATATAATCTCATTGCCTTATTAGTCTCTCGTGCTTGGGTAACGAGAGCGCTTTGGCCAACGGGTCGGCTATGATATCATCCGTTGCAATATACGTGATCTTCACATCACCTCTGTTCATAATCTCTCTGATTAAGTGATATCCCTGCAGTACATGTTTGGATTTGTTCTGCGATCTGGGCTCTTTAGCTTGAGCACTGGCCCTAGTGTTGTCGCAAAATAGGTTCACCGGGCTTAGGCGGGTTTTTAATTACGCCTAACCCTGCCGTGAATTTCCAAATCCATATAGCCTCCTTGGCTGCCCCTGCAGCCGCTATGTACTCGGCCTCTGTCGTGGACTCAACGACGGTATCTTGCTTCATGCTCTACCAGCTGACAGCACCGTCAATCAGCGTAAACAGATGTCCTGACTGACTTCTAAAGTCATCTTAATCTGTTTGGAAACTAGCGTCCTCTAACGACTAGTTCAGAATCATCTTTCCCCAAGGGTCAGACTGATGTCTGCTGGTACAACACAAGGCATACAAGACATCCAGTCTCGTATATGTCATGCATATATGATCGATCCTGCCCCTCCCAGGTGCATGGGATTCGCATCATCCTTTTTCAGCTCATTAGGTGTTTTAGGACACCGAGTCTTGCTGAAATTAATGCCGTGACGAGCGGATAAGAATCCTTTCTTTGAATCGAGCATTGAGAACCTACTCAATGCATTGTTCTCATAGGTGCTCTGACTTAATCCCAAGACCCTCTTGGTGCGATCTCTATATATCTTAATCCCTAAGATATAAGCAGACTCGCCTAAGTCCATCGCGAAACACGTCCCCTCCAAGCTTTTGGTCTCGTTTAAAACAGGGACGTCGATTCCGATAAATAGTATGTCATCGACATAAAGCACCAGAAAGGAAATCTTACTCCCACTAGCCTTCTTATAAACGCAAGGGTCATCTTCGTTCTTGACAAAGTCGAATCCAATCACAGCTTCATCAAAACTAAGATTCCAACTCCGAGAAGCTTGTTTCAATCCACAAATTGATTTTAACAACTTATAAATCTATCCCTTATTCTTCGTATCGTCAAACCTTTCGGGCTGAGACATAAAACGTCCTCAGTCAAATCCTCGTTTAAAAGCGGTTTTGACATCCACTTGCCATATCTGGTAATCAAGATACGAGACTATGTCAAGAAGAATCTAGATAGATTTGACCATAGCCACTGGTGAGAAGGTTTCCTCATAGTCAATCCCTTGGATTTGTCTATAACCTTTTGCAACCAGTCATGCTTTGTAGGTCAGAGGGTTGCCATCCATGTCCATCTTCACCTTGAAGATCCATGTGCATCCGATGGATCTCATACCATCGATGAGATCAACCAGTTCCCAGACTTGGTTATCCGACATGGATTGCATTTCCTCCCTCATGGCTCCCAGCCATAACTCGGAGTCGGACCCATCCATGGCTTTCTGAAAAGGTGGCTGGATCCTCATGATCCACCATTATCTCACTGTCACCTCCAGATACAAGACAACCATATCTCGAAGGTGGGTGGCTAATCCTTCCAAATTGCCTTGGACCTTCAAGAATTGTTACAGGAATTGGTTCCTGCTCTACGACCACTTTAGGCTCTTCTACTGGGTTGTCATGTGGTTCAGAGACACCTGTACCATCTTGAACTCCTTCTAGATGTACATCCCTCCCACTGACGTCTTTGAAAACAAACTCCCTTTGCACAAAGACCCCATCCGAGTGACGAACACCATGTTCTCACTTGGTTTGAAGAAGTAGTATCCCCTTGTTTCCTTGGGATACCCTACGAAGCTGCATTTCTTAGATCTTGCTTCGAGCTTACTGTAAACTAACCGCTTCACATAAGCCTCGAAACCCCAAATCTTTAGGAAGGACAAAACGGGCTTCCTCCCATGCCATTTCTCAAATGGTGTCCCTTCCACAGCCTTCGTCGGAGCCCGATTCAAAATGAATACGGCCCTCTCTAGAGCATAACCCCAGTAAGAGATAGGGAGATCAGTCCAACTGACCATGGATCAGACCATTGTCCAACAATGTCTGATTTCTCCGTTCGGCTACACCTCTCAACTACGGTGTCCCGGGAGGAGTCCATTCCGAAGGATCCCATTCTCTTTTAGATGATCTAAAACTCTGTAGTTAAGTATTCTCCCATTCGATCCAATCGAAGAGCCTTAATACTTTTCTTGAGCTGGTTTTGTACTTTAGTCTTGAACTCTTTGAATTTATCAAAAGTTTTAGACTTATGTCTTATCGAATAGACATAATCATATTTACTGCAACCATCAGTAAATGTGATAAGGTAGCTAAAATCCCTCTTGGCAAGCGAACTTATTGGTCGACACACATCCGAGTGTATCACCCCAATAATTTACCCGCCCTTTCACCGCGATCGATGAAGGGCGCTTTAGTCATTCTGCTCAACAAACAAGCCTTGCATTTATTATTCGAATGAAATTCGAATGGACCTCAATGTCCGCACTTGTGAAGTGCTGATATGCGTTTCTTGATTATGAGACCTAAATGACAGTGCCTTAACAGAGTATGGTCTAAATTATCGGATTTAGACCTTTTGGTATCAACCTTATAAATAGAGCTTGAGGCATTGTCACCATATCCAATATGTACAATCCTCCAACCATGTTTGTTTAAACATATTATTGCATAGAATAATGAAAATAAAATTTCCAATATCCATATTATATCCTTCGGTGTCTAACACGGATACAGATATAATGATCCTAATAGGTATGCAATATGTTGTTCAAAACACAACAAGGCTATTTGGATGATGAAGACCCATGGATCTTACAGCAGTCGCTACAACCCTTACTTGTTGTCCACTCTGAGGTCCAATTTGTTCTTCTCCAATCATCTCCTACCTTCCAACCACTACACGTTAGTGCGTATGTGAGATTCACCCTTGGTATCCAATACCCATGAATCTTTGGAAGTAGCGAGATGTAGCTCGATTAGGTTAATACCTAAAGATGGTGCAGTCCTACTGCCATTCTTTAGATCATCCTGGTTTTTTCCCGCAATTCTGAATCCAATGATCAGGCTTCTAGCAGTAGAAGCAGACAATCTCATCCTCCTTAGCCTTCCTTGAGGATCCCCGGTCCTTGAAGGGTTAGGAGCGATCAAGTGTCTCATCTTTCTTGCCAAGTGCACAAGGTCGTGCCCTTGCCACTACCAGTTTCCCTCCCGAAACTGGATCCCTTTCTGATCATCAGAATATCCTTGGATCCTAGATCCCTGATATTCTTCTCAGCAGTTACAAACTTGCCATGTAACTCTGACTTGGTCTTATCCATATCGTGCATATGATAGCTCACGATGAACTCATCAAACACACGAGGAAGCGAGCGCAGACCCATGTCTGTTGCTATCTCCGACACTATCTTAAGACCCAGTCAATTAAGATGTTCGAGATTCCCCTTCATTTTCTGGACATAAGGGATAGCCTTATCAAGGATATGTCCTTTGCGTTTAGAATTTGAGGACCATCCTCAAAACTCTGTACCAGTCCAGATAGTTTGTCCCATCAAGCTTGACCCGATCAAGTATGGTTTTCAATGACAAACTATCGTCGTTCGCTGATGTGTTAGCCATTTTGATCCACACGACAAAGTGAATTTATTCAGTAAGCTGAATAAATTATGAAGATCGAGTTCAAACACTGACGGTCGATTCTAAACCTATATAATCGTGAACCAAGAACCTTGATTCACTCGATCGAGCTGAACAGAGGCTCACCACTCAATCGAGCTATGTAGGCCAGACTCCATCCGATCACATCCAATGTGACTCTTGGCTAGGGTATGTACTTTAAGTACACGGCTTACCCTATCTGATACCCTAGCTCAGAATCGTAGTCGGGTCCACCAATTTTCAACTATGGCCTGTCACTATGCAGGTGCTCCGCTAAGACGCACGACACCCACATATGCTGACCAAACTTGCTACAACGCCTTCCCATGGATGCTCCGCGAAGGCGCACGACACCCATAGGTCGATGAAGTAGGAAGTTGTCGATAAATTGGGAGGTATCTGACATGACCCGTTTTTACTTGTCTTGTCGTGTTTGAACTTTTGGCACATCATTGATGCGACGAGAACGTCAACTACATTCCAAATGTAATGACTTCTCCAATTACATCCAATGTAATTCTTCCTTCGAACCCGTCTACTACATCCAATGCAAAGACGGTTCAAGGGCTCCTAACAAACGATCTAAAGCCAATTTTATCTTTGCATGTGAGGTGATTTGCTTGAAAGTTTAAATCTAAGCATGCATTCTAACCATACAATCATGCATAATTTAAACCAAGAATCAAGCATAAAGACGTGCATGTCAAAGCCCCCTAAAATATTCCCAACCCGGTCTTGAGAAATCTTGACTTCGAGCCGACGACGTGGGCCTCCCACTCGCCTCTTGACGTCCATCTACTCCAAGCCGTTTCATGCGGTCTCCCACTCGCCTCTTGAGCTTCTTCGTGTCCAAGCCGGCAATAGCGGTTACAATAAAATACACGACTCGCAGGTCGGGAGATAATAATTATTACAAACAAGTGGTACGACGATCACACCTTTAAAAGAATAGTTACACGCTAACACTATCGGCACGCAGTCCGAGAAAAGCGATAAAACTACCCGGGGCTTAATAACGTGCACCATGCATAATCATCACATCATACAGCATGTTATCAAACAGCGTGTTAACAAACAGCGAGATATGATTGATTTTAATTAGCTTCCAAGTTTCGAAAAATTATTACACGGTTTATCGAAACCGGTTTCAAAAATGAATTTTCCAAACGTTTAATTTTGTGGTTCATCATGACGGTTCCAAACTCGTCACAATTCCCCAAATGGTTTAGCCCCGGCGTTCCGACTATCCAATAATCATGACTCGGCCTAGCTCCGTCCAAAGGAGCCCCATCCGATCACGGGATCGGCTCCCCGAGAGTCCCGGTCTCGTGACCCCGAAAATTAAACTTTGTCCGAAAAAATCAGATTTGATTTTATTTCGAAAATCACCAATTTCATGCATAAAACCCACATGCAAGAAATTAAATCATGCTATCAATCAAGCATACACCCATATATGCAAAAACATGAAATTAAGAAGCTAAAATGCATTTTCAAGCACTTTAAATAAAAAACCAGCAAGCACCACAAAATTTTCAGCTCTTGTTTTTACCGTTGGTAGCCAAGCTCTGATACCACTGTTGGGTCTCGATGTCGTGGACATGTTAAACACAAAATGCAGCGGAATATTAATCACGAATCAATCGAGATGAATCTACCAAATATGAAAAACAAGTATAAAAATTCAGCAAAGGTTTGAGCACATCACCTTTGCAAGTGCCTCATCTTGCAGCTCGTGTATCTCGCAAACGAACCGTTGAAATTCAAATACCTTTGGTCAAATTGAAGACCCATATGTATAGAACGTGCACTCCAAAAATAAGCTTCATCGGACATTGGATGAACCTCCGATCGAGCTCTTGAAAGTGACTGGTCGGACAAAACTGTGCTGAAAATCAGCACCCTCTACTTGTTCGAAATTGGTTCAATAACACCAAACTTTGAATGGCTTGAGCCCCTTGGACGCCTACGTATCATTAAAGGAATCAAAGCCAATGTATTTCTTGAGTTTGTTAACTCAAGAACATGCAACAATGGAACTTGGAGCTTCTTGGAGGAGTTTTCAAAGATGGGAGAGTAGAACAATTTGTGCTGAAATTTTCTTCTCTTATTTGCATGTTGTGTCTTGCCAACACCCCTTGCATGTAGACTTAAGTGGAAGAGGTCACCTCACTTAATCTACATCAAGTTGCCAAGTGTCCATGCTAGTTTGCATGGTAGACTTAATAAACTAAGCTAGTTTATTAACTAGTGGAAAGTGGGTCCAACCCACTTAGTCAACCTTTGACCTTTGGTTCTTGTTGGGCCTAGCCCATGTGGGCCGGTCATGGCCCTCTCCAAGAGAGCTCATACCGATCCCACCATGCTAGCCCGTCCACTATGACAATACCCGACACGACTCCCTCCAAGCCAATCCACTTGCGTTCTTATCGAGTTACAAACTTATGGTGTGACCCTTAGGTCTATGCATGTCGGTAAGATCAACGTAAAATCCCATTTTACTTGATATTACTAATGTGGCGACTGACGAGACTCAGTATCGCCCGACCCTGCATAACGAATCGCCCCCTGTCGATTCTGACCTTTCAGCTGTCCTTGTCATTATCCCTTATCACTGATATCCTGATTGAGATAAGGCATAGAGCCGTCATCCTTCTTATCCTCAATCACTGTTCCTTGATGTGTGAGATGACTGACCCTTATGATATCCCATATCATGCGCATGGCCATGCTTTTCCCGTAAGTCACTCTCGATCAAGCGGCCGTGAACTAGATATCTTTCCCATACCGCAGTATGATGGATACATCCCTTAGCTGCCTATCATGTCACTCATGCAGTCATTCCCCAAGTCAATCCTGGCCGTTATGGAAGCCCAGTCACGGTGCAACGTTGGGCTTTCAGGTCAAACTTGGTTGTTTACTGCATAGCAATCATATAGACTCCTCGGTCTAAGGATACCTGACAAGCAACGACTCTGAACATGTTCATGACTTAATCTATGGAACATATTCAGGTCGGGTCGTCCAACATCATGTCCCACACATGATGTCTATGATCAGACTCCGGAAACCTCTCCAATGACCAATAGAACGTAAGCCATCAAGAGTCATCTTTCATACTAGTCGCTTCTAGCGAAGACTATTGACTAGGGACCCCGTCGAGTGTGATCCATCCTGATCTATGGTTCTATTCGCATCATGGGCATAGATCGGAAACACACACGACATATTACTCCAACACTTAAGTAATATCAAAAGTCGCTTTGTTATATTGCCAACGATGATATTTACATTTGGACATTTACGATTGGGCTACGGGCATAAATGCTAACAGATTGTGCCACTGTGGTCTTTAGCAATGAGACCCCAAGCAGATTGTTGAGTAGTTTTGATGAGACCCATTGATGGTGTTGAAGGATTGGAGGTTATTGGGTCTATTTTGAAGTTCTAAGAGTTCATCAATGGTGTTTTGTGGTTGATTTTCGTGGAAAACGAGTTGGGGAAGAAGAAGAGAGTCTGCTCTGGTCTGGCACGGAACAGAGCAAGGAGAGGGCCAAGTTCCGGCACGGAACAGGCCAGGTTCTGGCACGGAATGCGTCACGGAACGGGCCAGGTCCCGGCACGGAACGCTGCGCGGACCGTGTCTGGTTCCGGGCCGGTCTGTGGCACACGCCGGGTCTGGTTCTGGGCCGGTCTGTGGCGTGGGTCAGTTCGGGTACCGGGCCGGTATGCTGCACGGGCCGGGTCGGATTCCGGGGCAGTGGGCCATCCGAATTGGGCCTCGTTTCGGCCCATTTTCCTTTTAGCCTATGTTGGACTTTCGGGCTTAATTTAGTTGTTTCTCGTTCTTAGCGCAACTGAATTAGTATTGATTCGGGTATTTAATTGTGATCCAAGGCTTCGGACCCGAGATCGACGGAGGAAGAGACCGGAGGACATCGTGAAGTGGAGGGGGAAGCGAGCAGGACGTCAGCAGCTAGGAGTTGAGATCTGTTTACTTTTGAGGTAAGGAAAGTAGCGAATACCGGTTTAATTGCGGAAAGTTACTAGTATGCTTTTAGAATAATAATAATAATAATAATAATAATAATAATAATAACCGGAAAGGTCCTAGTTCGCATATAGGACGCGATTCACTAGAATAACCGCTTTCAATTACATAATAACCGGACGAGTCTTAGTTTGTATGTAGGATGTGATTCACTAGATTAGTCGCTTTCAATCCTTGGGAAATTGTCGTGCTGGTAGAATGGCCATGTCGAGCCTTAGGTTGCGTGTTGATTGTGATGCCATGATCTATGTTTGAGATGCATGTTGTGTGACTTAGTGTCGATAAGATTAAGAATCATGTTAAGATATACTCGGTGTAGCATGTTGTGACTATGTGTGGGCAAGTGTGCCGTGTTTGATATGATATGAATCCTTGGTTGTTATATGATCGGGTGAGTGATAGACCGATTTTGTGTGTTATGGTGAGTTGGCTCGGTTGGTATACCGTGTTCGAAATATGGCATTGTGATGCGTGTTATTCTCTTGATGTGTGTTCCAAGAGGAGGTGGGTCCGGTATGATACCTACACTAAGAGAGTATGCCAGTATAGAGTATCGAGGACGAGGACGGTTTAACCATTACCCCGATGCTATGTGGTCTGGGAAGGTGTACGACCGAGGTATGTGCCGGTCCAGTATGCACGAGGCCCCGATTCTATGTGACTGGAAGACGTCCGACTGAGGGATTTCCGGTCTGGGATGTTACCCCGAGTCTACGTGACGGGAAGATGTCGAGACCGATGCTTCGTGTTCCGGTACGATATAAATGAGATGGACTGCGATAGCCGGTGATGTTGGGAACAATTGTACTAAGTTATGTGTTGTTCTGCTGTGTGTTATGTGCGTGCTGGTTGGCTATGTGCGTGGTTTCATATGTGACTGCGGTCTTGCTAGAGTGGTTGATGGTTGGTACTTGTCTAGTGGCCGTTGTTGATAGTTATGCTTTACTAGTATGCTCTAATTGGACGGTTACTCGTGGTGGTGAACTGATGTTCATCACCTTAACTACTTTTTCTACTAAGCGAAAGCTCACCCCTTACCTTGTTTTTTTTCAGGTCCTGAGCGGGATTTCTACTAGCTGGATGCTCGATGCTTGGGAGCTAGCGAGGTCCTAGGCTAGCTTGTCTAGAGACGTACTGTCATTTTGATCCGAGCCTTTATTTACAGTATTTTGTGAGCTGTTGACTCATTTTATTGGAGTTTTGGATTTCAGAGTTTAACTTTTAAACCTTATAACTATTGAAATTACTTTATTTACTATTTCTTTAAGTTCACGTATCGAGTCCGGTCAAAACCGGATTTGGGGCGTGTCAAATGTTATGTTCCAGACTTAAATTTACGGAATCATCGGTGGGGAAACAATTGAAATGTTTCACGCCTCTCAGGTCCATTGATCTGTCTACTAGAGGTACAAACTGATGAACGTCGGACATTGATGATTGATGTATGATTGCATGATTCAACCAACAGTTCTTGCACACCCATTTTTTGTGGTACCCATTTCCCTACATTAAATAAAATTGTTTCTTTAATGATCCGAGTAAGACACTAATTCATGCATACATGTATACATACTTGATCATACATTTCCATAGAAAACATTCAAATGTAATGTACATAAATTTAACATGATAGTGTGGAATGGTGGAGGGAATATCATCTTCAACTTGTAGAGAATAATTAAAATCTCTTTCTTCATCACCTAAAGCCTTTCCTTTGATATCTCTCTTGCATTAAGCATCTTAAATAAATTTGCAAGATCACATATCGTGTCGGTCATGTGTGGTGCCACATATGAGCGTATTATGATAGGAAGTATATGTTGAAGAAGCATATAATTGTCGTGAGTCTTCAACCCTAAAAACATCTTATCCATCGAGTTGATATTGTTTGTCAAGCTTCCTACATAGACTGATGGATAATGTATTGATGAAATCTTCTCAAGCACTTCACCACACTTCTTTGGCTTTACTTTGTAGTTCACATAAGGCGGGAAAGTATTCCTTTAGGTCATCTTGGGCCATAGATCATTATGAACACCATTTTCGTGCCTTTCAAATATCTTTTATCTATCCAGGAAATTTGAAAAAAGTCTCTCCAAGATTATCATAACAAAATTTCTCAATTTGTATCACGTCTAATTTATGTATTGTCCTTAATGATACCTAATATTTGAGTTGCTAGAATATTGACTTACGTGTCTAACATAACCTCTTATGTATAACTTTGGTCTTTGGACAAAATATTGGATGTAATGACTGGATGGTATAATTAACCTCCTCATCTGCTATTTCCTTATATACTTCATGATATAACCATTCAGGACATAACTTATTCAGCTCCTTTTTACCATTCATATGTTTTTGTTAATTTGGTATGGATGATTATCTATCATTTCCTTCCGCGCTCCATAGTAGTATACCTATTGTGATTGTTCTTTTCATTACGATCATCATTGCTTATTGGGCATACCTCGTAAGTCTTAGTTTGAATGGCCCCCAACATTCTTAAACCAGGAAAGAACTAATGGCCAGAAGATTGCATCTCGCATGTATTTGCTACAATGATACCTAATATTGGAGTTTTTAGATTATTTACTTACGTGTCTAACAAAATGATACTTAATATTGGATTCGATATATTATATACCTATTGTGATTGTTCTTCCCATCAAGGTCATCAATACTTATTGGGCATGCCTGAGAAGTATTAGTTAGAATGGTCCCTTAACATCCCTAAAAAAAGAAAGAAATTAATGGTCCAGAAGATTGCATCTCACATCTTGAATGTCTTTGGAACAAATGCATAAAAGGTCGCGACCCCTTCTTCCCACAACTTCTTCAGATTATCAACCAATGGTCTTATTAACACATTCAGATATTTCGTAGATGACTTATGGCTTAGTGTGAAGAGTGTTAAGATGTTAAAATCTTTCTTTATTCACAAGCTCTGGTAAAAAATTGTATGGAATTACTACAACGAGTCACATACTATAAGGCATAACATTTGCATCAGTATGACTAAACCCGTGAGTTTCCATTGTAAGATGCACATTCCATGGTTCCTTTCCAAATCACGGCCAGATCTTGTCGAAATCCTTTCAGGCTTCACCATCAACTGGATGTGTCAACTTCTCCTGGTCGACGTTCCTTTTTTCGTGCCATTGCCTTTTCTCTACAATATCACATGAACAGTACAACTTCTGCAAATGTGGAATAATGGGTAAATATCTAACATTCTTCTACGCCTTTAGTTTTTGGATGTAGACTTTCTTTTCGTACCGAGTCGTTCCAATAAACATGATACATATCAACTTTATATCATTCACCTATGAATAAGTTATAATCAAATTGACAAACATTATACGTTTGAATACATCCTCATACTCTCTTCAACATATTCTTCACGTTTGAACGATTATAGATAAGTGTTGGGCTTAGGTACCAGTGCCTTATGCAACACACAAGACGTATTGAATGGTTTATTTGACACCTGTTATTTTTTTATGGCCATCAACAACATGATGATTGTAAATCTATTTGTCGTGGACCCTTTGTACAACGGTTTTCAATGCTCATTTAGCAATTTGGTGTAAGTGTCAGCCGTTTTTTTGTTCAACCGAACTTTCAACATCATGAATAACATCATCGTCTTGACCGAGTTCATCCATATCTTCGTCGCTACGAAATGGAAAAACATCTTCCATATAATCCATTACTGGATCATATTAGTGTTCTTCAGTCATAACCACATTTTTATTACGTAATGAACCTCTATTGTGTAAATTTCTTGATCTAATAAATTTTTTTTCTCTATCGAAGTAATGTGAACTTTTTTCACCGTGAAAGTTCCACATTATGTATTCTACGTTCCTTATCAAGTCCATATATATTTCAAGAATAGTGTGTTATTCTTTATTTTTACAACTATTTCACATACACCTATGCGTATCATTCCCGACTACAAAATTCTTCTCTATATGGTGGATAAACAACATTACATCTTCTTGATATGTTGAATCGTACTTACTTAGACGCATCTAACTCTTATAAATTTCACAATGAATAATTTCAAACAAATTTTCTCTCAATAATGCTCAATATAGATACAAACTATATATGTATTGAATCAATCCAAGGAACAATCTCAAATAATTATATATATATATATAAAATCCATATACATGTACAACTAATTAAGAATCACCAAATTAATTACTCATTTCATGATCAAACAAATTCCTATGGTTGCATTTTACCCAAATCTACCCATATACCATGAGAAATTAGATACATACCATTCTTTAACTTCAATAACACCTCCACCAATTTTAAATGCAAAATTTTGGTGTTCATAAATTATGTTTTTAGAGAGAATAGGCTGGGGAAGAAGATAAGGAACATTTCGAATAAGATTCGTTGTAAAGTCAATTCTCAGTAATACATTATCTCTGTGTTCTCAAACTATAATATCTATTTCCTTAAATACGGAAAAAGTTAAGTCTACGCCTTATAGTTGTGTGCTATAGAATAAATTGAACTATATTCTAAAACTAGAATGTTTGTTTACTCAGTGTTAGAATAATACCATGTTTGTACACATAATGACCGTAGAATATATAAGCCCATGTATTCTCAATATACATTTTCTGTTTCCTCAAACTAAAACATCGCGTAATGTTGCAAGTGCTTGGGAATATAACACGCAATAATTGAAGAATTCAACTTCAAAGACTTTGAGAAAAGAATATATTTCATAGTGTACAAAAATCTTATAGAGCATGCTAAGTTTGAAGAGAAGTGGATTTGGATAATTGAAGAATTCAACTTCCAAGACACCAATTAGCTCAATAACATATTTGGTCTGCGGCACAGTTGGATTGCAGCGTACCATTTGTGTTTACCAATGGGGTAGTTTATGCGGACAACATCCCTATCTAAATCAGCCAACCCTGCATCTGGGGTTGTGGCATGATAACCAAAGGCATGAGCACTTCAGGCTTATGATGCACAATCCGGTGTTGAAAACAAAAACGATATTTGAAGCGGATGCTTGGACTTTATACATGCATACCATGGTTGTTGACATACAAAAAGATATCGTTTATGATCTCAACCGATGCAGCTTGGCAGACATGGATGTTGGAGATGACATGAGTGTCTATAAAGTAAAGGATTCGAAGATTAGTAAAGATGGTATTGAATTAAAGGTAACCAGATAATGAGTACGGAAGACTTTCATTGTAATTGCAACATGCTTCTTACAATAGGCCATATATGTTCACACATAATCTTTGCGCTGCAAATAACTACCATGAGGAAGATTGTGAGGACGTTGGTCAAGCAAGATGGTGTAAGGACACCGACATGACTAGTACACAGTCTATTGATGGTGTTGCAGCTGAAGGTCCATGTCTGAAAGACGATGTAGTATTGAATCCTGTGAAAACCAGATTTAATGCAATGACTGAAACAGAGGATGTCGTACTCTCAACCATTCGAGGCTTGTTGGACACTCATAACGGATATAAGGTGAAGGAGCTGGATGACATTGTAGTTTAAACTAAACTTCTTAACAGAATAAGCTACATAGCATCGGTCATCGGGATTAAGTTGCAAGAACTAGTGGATGTCCAGCCACCAAATTTCACAAACATCAAGGGGTCTCGTTTGCGATCCGGGAGTAGAATAGTTAGAAATAAGAAAAAGGTAATCAATGAAGGTAACAAAAGACACTAGGGCCTCATGACACTAGGGCATGCCCCCTCAATATGAACAAAAAGAAGAAGAAGTAGCCTAGTCGTTTTTGCACATGAAAATATTATTAATAATCTATGTGGAATTCTACAATTTGGTTCATCGATATAAACAATAAAGTTTGAGAATATAAAAATCTTGGTTTGCTTATTTGAGGAATATGGTTTATGCCTATATTAATGCTTGTATTTGAAACTTTATATGAGAAATATAAATTGAGAATATAGGTACCTTGGTTTCCTATTTTGAGGAATATGGTTTAAGCCTATGTTACTACTTTTATTTGAATATAATGTATTAGAAATACAACTAGTATTAATAGCTTTATTTGAAAGACAATCCTACAATTTTGTTTGGAGAATATACAATGTTTGGTTTGCAAAGAAAAGGAGTAGTCAAACGGTTTCTGACCAACTAATGAGAGCTCACCAGCTTGGTAGACGTGACAATACATTAAAAGGTCCAATAACCCCACGATTCCCCATATTCTTCCTTTATATGCACACCTCTGTAGCCCCCAAAATTCATCATCACCTCTTCAAAAAAACTACCGAAACTCTCTCTAGAGCATAAACAATGAAATCCTACAGCAGCAAGAAGCGCAAGACCGTTGAAGATCTAGTAACCCTCTAAGAGCTCGAGGAGCGGGAGGACAAGTATGCACATGAGAAGCGTCTCATCAAATATGAGACGGTGTTCATGAACTACATGAGGTTGAAAGTGAAGTTGCTGGAGACCCAACTGGATGTCAATATTTTGATGACTAAGACAGACTGACTCATCACCGAGGAATTGACACCTGACGAGTTGGTTGCAAACACAATACTGATCAAGAAGATTGAAGAAGTTAACAACGCACTACATGAGGTTATTGATATGGTGGAGTAGGTTAGCACAACTTTCATGATTGGCCTAGAAGAATATGAATATCTTCTAGGCCCTTTTATTTCCTTTTGTTCATGCTTTCCTTTTCCCTTATCTTAGTAATGAATTTTTTTCCTTTTGTGTAAGTATTTCCATATTTTACTTGCTTTTATTTCATATATTTCAACTATTCTATTAACAATCCATTAAAGTTGTATCAACATCCGAGATCCAATAAAAATAAGACGTCTTATTGAATCTTGACAGCTAGATGTTCTTTATTCTCAAACTAGCATACATATATCTGTAAAATACCAAGTCATCTTCTACTAGCAAAAAACAACTGGTATATTGAAATACATGAAGTTGTTTTTGTTGATTCCTAAAAATTAGACGTTCCATATTCTCAAACAGCGTTGCCTTTGTCTGTAAACTAGAAACTCAGCTCTTTCCTTCAATGGATTTGGACAATCCTGAAACTTAGAAGTTCTATATTCACAAACAAGAAACAATATATTATCAAAACACTAATAATATTAAGATGATCGATTCTGTCACGCCCCAATTTCAGTAAACCGAACTGAGGACGTGAACCTTTAAAACAAGAAAACATTTTGAAACCTTTTACATTAACATACTTTAAAAATCACCGTTTGTTCAACAAAATAATATTTACAATTTGAAATACGTCCCAACAAGTGGACAAAAGTATGGTATCCGCCGCTAGACTCAAAAATAAACCCAGAAACCCGCTCCTAGCTCTTCAAGCTCCGGAAACTCACCTAGTCCAACCTGCGACCGATACCTGTAGGAAAAGCAGCTAGGGGTGAGCCTTCGCTCACCACCACAGATAACAGACTGACTACGGCATACTTAGCAGACAATGTCGGTAACAGCAACAACCAACTCAACACCGGGGATCACTGTCCCCAAACTCAAGTAACCCGACTGAGACCCAGACACTGATACTTTCCTCAACCGACTCAACACTCGGAATCTTAATGTAGACCCAACACCACGATCACGACATCTTCCAAGGACTCAAAAGACCACCACGCAACACCCAAGATCACAAAGGATCGCACACCAAACAAGATCACAAAGGATCGCATACCAGCTGCTCAGTAACCTCCCTCACGCCCTTTACCGATCTCATCAGGTCAAGCGGTCGACCTGTCGCAATTCATCGACACAAATTCGGATCAGGCTGTCGACCTATCGCAATTCATCAACACAAAGTCGGATCAGGCTGTCGACCTATCGCAATTCATCGACACAAAGTCGGATCAGGCTGTCGACCTATCACACTCACAACCCTGAACCACACACGCGCGGCCAGGACCCCTTTGTTGTCGGGCGGGCCCCCTACCCTTCTGAACATTCAGACGCGTGTGATCGAGGACCCCCGTTTCATGAAGCGGGCCCACAACCTCAGGTAACCACAATCACAATCACAAACAAAGTTCAACAAACAGCAACAACACAAGTTCAGCACTCCACAGGCACTCATGGCCACCCAAGACACCAATGGTAAAACACGGACTCAACAACCCCCCAGGCACTCACGGCCTCCCAAGATACACCAACAGTAACTCACGGGCTCAACAGCCCCACGGGCACTCACGGCCTCTCAAAACCACCAACCATAACTCACGGGCTCAACAATCCCACGGGCACTCACGGCCACTCAAAACCACCAACAGTAACTCACGGGCTCTGTCACGCCCCAATTTCAGTAAACCGAACTCGGGACGCGAACGTTTAAAATAAGAAAGCACTTTGAAAACATTTCTATTAAAACATTTTACAATACCAGTTTAGTTCAACAAAAGATAATTACAATTCAAATAAAACGTCCCACAAGCGGACAAAAAGGTGAGGTATCCGTCGCTAGACCAAAAGTAAAAAAAAAACCGGACTCCGCTCCTAGCTCCACAAGCTTAGAGAGCTCACCTAGTCCGTCCCACGAACAGTACCTGTAGGAAAAGCAACTAGGGGTGAGCGTTCGCTCACCACCACGGATAACAAACTGACTACGGCATAATTAGCAAACAATGCCGGTAACACCAACAACAAACTCAACCCCCGGGGATCACTGTCCCCAACCCAAGTACTCTGACAGACAAACACCCACGGTGACCTTCCTCGAACGACTCGACACTCAACACGTAAGTAGACACGACACAACGATCACGACCTCTTCCAAGGACTCAAAGGAACTACGCAACACCAAACAAGATCACAAAGGATCACACACCAAACAAGATCACAAAGGATCGCAAACCAGCTGCTCAGTAACCTCCCTCACGCCCTTTACCGATCATAGACGTGGTCAGGCGGTCGACCTGTCGCATTTCCTCGACACAAAGTCGGATCAGACTATCAACCTATCACACTCACAACCACCGAACCACACACACGCGGCCAGGACCGCTTTACTGACAGGCGGGCCCCCTACCTCGTCTGAACGTGCAGACGCGTGTGATCGAGGACCCCCGTTTAATGAAGCGGGCCCACAACCTCAGGTAACCACAATCACAATCACAATCACAGTTCAACAAACAGCAATAACACAGGTTCAACACTCCACAGGCACTCATGGCCACCCAAGATACCAACCCTAAAACGCGGACTCAACAGCCCCACAGGCACTCACGGCCTCCCAAAACACCAACCCTAAAACACGGACTCAACAGCCCTACAGGCACTCACGGCCTCCCAAAATACACCAACAGTGACTCACGGGTCAACGACCCCACGGGCACTCGCGGCCACTCAAAACATCAACAGTAAGACACGGGCTCTCATGGCCACCCAAGACACCAACAATTAAATACGGGCTCTCATGGCCACCCAAGACACCAACAATTAAATACGGGCTCTCATGGCCACCCAAACTCAACAATAAATAACACGGGCTCTCAAGGCCACCCAAACTCGACGACAATTAACACGGGCTCTCAAGGCCACCCAAACTCAACAACAATTAACGAACAACAACCTCTGGCATAATCAATGCCTCCAACAGTCCTAAGATCACTAGTTTCACAAACAACCTCCGGGCATGGTCATATGCCTCCAGTAGAACGATTATCGCTAAGTTCTCTGATCCTACGACACTACTAAGTGTCACATGCTTTTCCAATAATTACCAAGTTCCCGTAGCATGCTTTTTCTAATAAACGCTACAATCCCGTATCATGCTTTTCTAACATTTAAATAAACCTACTCAACCCACGACACCCCGGTGTCACATGCAATTCTACTGTTAACTTTCCCTAGTCAGGGCCGAGATCCGGCTACTTTTCCCTACCTCAACTGAAGAGCAACCGCTATGTTTCCTAGCTGCTGACGTTCTGGCTCGCTACCTCCGGACTTCACTTCGATCGCAGCCGGGCTCTAAAGAGAACACGAAAGCCATAGATTAATAACGGTTCCACCGCTAAATTAAAGGTTACGATTAATCCAGTTTAAACCCGACAGTTGTCCCTTAAACTCGAGCGGGATAAAAACGGGTTCACGGCGAATCGGGTTTGAGTACCCGAGCACCGAAACCGGTGCATGCGAGGCACGGTCCCAATGCACGAATCCCGAGGTCCGATTCAGCGGTCCGCTTTTGTTCCCTTTTTAACCCAGCTAGCAGTCCATTTTAACCAGAGTTCCAGATTCGTTCCTAATTCCGATTACCAACCGTTTATTCAAAACAGAACGGTTTTTGTTTTAAATCAAATTCCCTTTTTATTTCAAATCTATTTCCGTTCCGATCTTTGTTTTTGAACAACCGTCCCTAAAATCCCGCTTACAACTTAGATTCTCAAACTCCTCGATTTAAAACCGTTTTTAAAACCGAATTGATTTTAATTACTTTTTTTAATTTAAAACCCCTTTTTCTTAAATCTGATTTTCGTTTTACAACCTTTTCTTTCCAAAAAAAAACTTGATTTCGATTTAAACCAAAACAGATCCAAAAGCCACCCTTTTACTCGAATCTGATTTTTGATTCAACACTTCCCTTTTTAATTTAAAAACCGATCCAATATTAAACAGTTCCAAATATTAAACTGTTCCAAATTTTAAACCGTTCTAAATATTAAACGATTTCATTTGTAGGTTTAACCCAATATTATTCGATTTCAACAGATCCAAACTCGTTTAATGTTTAATTTTCTTTTAACAAAATTCTCGGTTCTAGTCCGTTTCGAACAACCCAACAGATACAAGGATTGTTTCAACAAACCCATAATTAACAGAAATCGAAAACGGGAAAAACTAAGGGTTCGGTTTCGAACCGGTCGGCCGCCGGCGAGGGCGGCGTCGGCCGGGGCCTAACCGTAGAGAAAGGAACGGTGGCGTGGTGGAGAGCGGCGGTGGGAACGGCGGTGGTGGTGGCTCGGCTGAGCTTGCCGGCCGTGCGGACGGCGACGAGGAGAAGGGAGACGGGAGAGGATGGTCGGGGACCCGAGCTGGCCGGAGGTGGTGGCTCGGGGCGGCGGCTGGCTAGATATGGACGGAGGCGAGCGTGAGGGGCGGAGAACGAAGGAGACGGCGGTGGTGGTCGATGCTGGCCGGAGAAGAGGGGCTCGGGGCGGTGGTGTGGTCGTGAATCGGACGGAGGAGAAGACGGCGGCGAAGGGGAGGTCGGAGAGGACGGTTTCCGGCGAGGTGAGGGTGTTCGGGTTGGACAGAGACGAGAGTGAGAGAGGGAGTGGCCGGAGTGGTTGGACGGAGGAGAAGACGAGAGGTGGGAGGAGCTGGCCGGACGTGGGAGGTCGCCGGAGAGGAAGACGGTTCCGGCGAGGGTGAGGTCGGGAGAGGAGAGGGGCGGCTGAAGGAGAAGAGAATGAGAGGGATTAGGGTTTGAGGAGGAGGGGTGGGGTTTAAATACCCTGGGCTAACCCGAGTTGGGCATCGGCTGGGACTTGGGCCGCACGGCCCAAAACGCTGGTTGGCCTGCTCAGGTCGGGGTCGGGTCCTGCCTGGCCGGGTCTGCAGCTTGGGCCGGGTCCGGTCCAACCCGGTCCGTCCCAAAAGTTTTTTTTTTTCAGACTTTTCGAACCGCTTCCCGATCCCGTCAATTAAAACCCGTAAAAAGGCAATTTAAATTTTCAAGACTTTACAGGCTCAACAACCCCACAGGCACTGACGGCCTCCCAAGACACACCAACGGTAAAGACACAGATTCAACAACCCAACAAGCACTCACGGCCTCCCAAGACACACCCACAGTAAAGACACGGGTTCAACAACCCCACGGGCACTCATGGCCTCCCAAGACACCAATAGTAAAAACACGGGTTCAATGACCCCGCGGGCACTCATTGCCTCCCAAGACACCAACAGTAAAACACGGGCTCTCATGGCCACCCAAGACACAACAGTAAACCACGGGCTCTTATGGCCTCCCAAGACACGAAATGCAGAAATAACCTCCTGCATAACCAATGCCTCCAACAGTTCTAATATCAACAGTTTCACAGTCAACCTCCGGGCATGGTCAGATGCCTCCAGTACTTCTAATATCGATAAGTTCGCAATCAACCTCCGGGCATGGTCATATGCCTCCAGTAATTCTAACATCGCTAAGTTCTCTGCTCCTACGACACTACTAAGTGTCACATGCAATTCTAGTGATCGCTACGTTCCCGTATCATGCCTTTCTAATATTC